>JAZGVP010000001.1:1660000-2860000 GCA_037043795.1 Cunninghamella bertholletiae
TCACCAAAAGATTTAATGTCCGAATCAAATGATGCAGGAAAAAAAAAGAAAAAAATTATTTCATTATTCAATAGAAATGATAATGAAAGATGGGTTGATCTTACTAATAAACGTTTAAAACCAGGAAGATTGGGTAATATTTTTAATGGGTCTAGATTTGTTGGTATACAAAAAGGTAATTCAAGTCAATATGATGTCAGTGTTGAGATACAGGTAAATAATAATTATAATAATAATAATAATAATTATAATGATAATAATAATAATTATAATGATAATAATAATAATTATAATGATAATAATAATGATAATAATGGTATATATAAGGAAATAAAATCTTATTCACTCGTTTTTTATTTTTTATTTTTTATTTTTCTCTGTTAAAAAAAAAAAGAATGTGGATTTAAAAGATCATTTGTTAAGTGGATACCTACATATATCTGGTCTCACAGCATCACATCCAGATATCACAGTAAGTTAATCTATAAATAGGCTGGGAAAAAAAAATAATGTAATGATCATTTAATTTAAACTTTTCTTTTTTCTATCATTGATTTGTATATAAATATATACTTAAATTGATGAGACTTTTTTTGAAGGTGAAATCATAGGACCTAAACATTCATTCTTAACAAGAAAATGGTTAGCTGACCTCTCAGTGGATTCTAAACATTGGGTAAACCTTTTTTATCTTCATAGACAGATATGGATAATTATTAAAAAAAAAAAAAAAAGAACATTCATGTGCTCATTTTTTATTTACCACTTGCATTTATTTATTTATTTATTTTATAGAAAAGATTTCCTTCATTTGAACCACTTGTAGATATATTTAACAAAGATGGGTATCGTTACGATCCATTGGAACACAATTATATTTACATGCGTTGGAAAGAAAAGTTTTTAGTACCTGATCATCATGTTAAAGATATAGATGGAGCTAGCTATTCTGGTTTTTATTACATATGTTATGAAAAATCCACTAGTAATATAACAGGGTAAATGAAATAGGAATATTATTATTATTATTATTATTATTATTATTATTATTATTATTATTATTATTATTATTATTTACATATTTTTTTTTTTTTTCATTGTTTCATCTCATTTTTTTTAGGTTTTATTATTACCATAAAAATATTGAATGGTAATATAAATATAAATATAGATACACCTTTAAATTTATTTAATTACTAATTATATTTAATCACATATTTATTTGTTTAAAAAAATGACTACTTTTTATAGGTATCAAGAATTATCACTTAAGTATATACCAAAGCGACAATTTTTCAGTTATGAATTTCGATGAAGTGTTAAAAACCATATACCAAAAGAGAAAAAAGCGGAATTTAAAATTTTCTTATTATTTATCTTCCACATTTCTCTCTTCCTTTTCTTTCTTTCTATTCTTCTTTTTTTCTCTTGTTTAATATTTTATTATTATTATTATTCGTTTTTATTATTAACTTGTTAATAAATTGTGTTACTATATATATAAATATATAATATATTGATATTAATATAAATATATTTTTAAATCGTCTTTTATTAAATGACGTTGATGTAATGTACAATAAAAAAGCTGATCATACTGAAGAAGAATTTATTTCGCCACTTTCTCAAATAGAAATGTCAACTTCTTCACAGTCGAATAATAACAATAATAATATTAATAATACTAGTAATAATGAAAACATACCACCTCCAACTACTATTCCTTCTAATTCAGTAGCAGATAATTCAACTTTAAATAATAATAATAATAATAATGCAGCTTCTGTTAAATTAAAAAGTGTACCTATACCCCAACCACTTTTATTAAGAAATAGGCAAAGCCGTTCTTCTTTTTCTTCTAGCGATGATATTTTAGATTCAGCACCCTGTTCTAAACTTAAATCAATTCCTCCAAAGCCATCAACGCCTTCAAATAATAGTAATAATTCAATTCCAACTATTTCTCCAACTAGAACCACAATGGATAAAAATACTCCAACGTCAACTAAAAGAAGATCTTTATTAAGTCAAGTTGATTTTAATAATAATAATAATAATATTGTTACAAATAATGATTTAAATGAAAATTCTTTTAGTCAACAGTCTTCTGGAACTATATCTTCACCTTCCTTATCTTCTACCATTATTTCACCAGCGGATACTTCAACTACGCCACCATTACAACAACCAGACTCTTTTTCTCCAAAGTTCGCTAGTCCTCCAGCTGGAAGTGGTGGAAAATATATGGTTAAGTCTAAACGTGCAAGTTGGATAGATGCTAGTGCTTCACAAACTCTTTCACAAACACCACCAGCTTCTTCTTATAATAATAATAATGCACCTCTTACACCTTCAACTACTTCTTCAACAAGCATGAGTGAAATATTTGTTGATACTTCTATTATTAATAAACAGCAATCAAAAAGTAGAAATGGTTCGCTTACAAATAAAATTGAGCAAGAAATTCAAGATAATATTCCTGGTCATAAAAGTGGATCCATATCACAACTACGTGAACAGCAAAGAGTATCAGCCGTTACAGCAAATACATCATCTCCTATTTCACCAGATCGCCGTCGATTATCATCTCTTTCTATCATAGATCAACAAGATAATAATAATAATAATAACAATAATTTGTTTACAACACAACGGCAAAGTTCAATCGATTCTTATTCAGATGGAACTACAGGGGAAATGGATGATCTTAATATTGAAAGTGGAAGTGATGAAAACATTAGTAAAGTTCAAGCTGCTATTTTACCATCCATGCGATCAACATCATCTAATAGAAACTCCCGTCAAAATTATCACGAAAGACTATCTTCACTTTCTTCTATTGTTACAGAATCAAGCAATGATGATTTTTTTTATTCACCAGGCTCTTCTCCTCAAGCTGTTCAATCACCATTAAATGGAAGTCCATTTCAATCTGCTGTTACTATTGATAAAGGTAACTTATTAAACAAAGGTTAAAAATAAATTTTCTTTATATCTGTATTTTTCTTCTCACTATTTTCTTCTTTTATTTTTTTCTTCCTTTCATTTTTTTTTATTGTATAGGAAAATCAAAACTTACAAATATTGCTCCAGTATCATCGCCTTCTAGAAGCAGTGCGATATCATCATCAGTATCAGATAATATATCAATGATGGATCAACAACAAGCTAAAAGACGTTCATCTATGACTGTATTAAGAAACATACCAAGTTCTGAATTAGCTAATATTGTAAGTGGAAATTCACCTAATCCTATTCTTGATGTACCAACATCTACCAATTCACCGATAACTACACCATTATTATCTACTGCACTGACATCTGATCCTATGGAAGCAATATCACCTACAACAACTACAACTACAACTTCAACTACAGTCGATCCTTCTATTACAAATACAATGGCTTATCAACATTCTTTACAATCATTCTTAAGAAGGCAATTATCTAGTAAACGAAAATCGAGACGTCCACGATCAAGTAGTAACGTTAGTGTAGATCCATTTCAACCATCAGCATCATCATCAACTTCATCCTATAGTTTGGATGCTGATAAAGATATTGTAGAAATTAGTTTAGATGATGGAGAAAAAACAAGACATCGTATGGAATCTCAGCAAAAACTATTAGCATCATCGCCATCATCATCGTCAGCATCAGTAACAAAATTAGATGGTTTATATAATGACCAATCAAATGAATCCAATGATAATAAAAGTTCACTTTATCCTGCTTTATTATTAGATACACCTTTATCATCTGTGCATGATTCTACTACTACTAATACTGATCACCATTTTCATATTTTTAATGGATCTCCTCTTTCACAACGTTTTGTTCATTTATCAACACCTCCACTTGTCACATCAACAACACTATCATCGTCATTAAATGTATTTGGAGGTCAGCCTTCTAATCTTGTAACCTCAGCTCCTGAATTATCAAGTTGGGAAGAAAATAAAGAATATGATTACTTTAATTCACCAAATAGAGTGACAAATGACGACGAAAGTAAGTAAAAAATAAAAAATAAAAAAATATAAATAATAATATTAATAAGTAAAAAATAGTTTCTAATATGTATATTCATTTTATTGCTTTTTCTTTTCTACACTTTTTTTTTAATAAAAAAAAAAAATAGACGAATGGATGTATAAACCTTTAGTAAGGTCATCTTCTCTATCATCAATGAGACATCAATCTATCTCTGATGAAGAATATGGTAAAAGATTGTTTATGTCAAGGTCAGCTAAAATTAGAAGATGGTGTACACTTAAAATAGAAGGACAAGATGGTCGTAGACGTTCTAGTGCAGCAGCAGCAAGAATGAGACGGCAAAGTAGACGTCAAAGTAGTATTAGCATCCACAGTAATATATCTGGAAGTAGCAGTAGCGGCAGTAGACGTGATAGTAGTTTAGGTAATATTTATTATGGTAATCAGTCACCTTTAGGACTTCGTTCACCTGAAGCAAAAATAACTAGACGTAATACAAAAGATGGATACCGGATGCCAACCATTACCGTTACAGCACATGATGAAAGAATATTAAATAGTTTAATAAATGATAATGATGAATTACTTAGTAACATGAAAGAGAATGAATTAATAATAGATAATGGAAATAATACATCGATTGCAGCAAATGGGCAATTAATCAATGCTATACCTTGGGTAGATTGGCTGGAAGAATATAAGATTCTAAAGGCCTCAGAAATACAACGTAGATCATCAGAATGCCTTCCACCTGGTCAAAGCGCTGAAAATAAAAATGAATCATCATTAATATCATCTCAATCTCAATCTCAATCTCAAATACATGATGATCAACATGATTTAAATACTAATCATTCTATACTTATACAAAGCATGTTATCAAATTGGTGGAATAATGTAAAAAATAATGCTGAAAGCTGTTCTTTACCAAAACGCGTTGTTTACTTTAAAAATAGAGGTGGACATGGTATAGCATCTGATCGTATATTTGCACGTAATCAATTAAATAATGATATTCAACAACAACAAAAGCCTTTAGCTATAAATAACGAAATTACATCAATATCAGAAACCAATGATACATCACTTAATGGTAGGCATAGACCAGCATTATCTTTGAACCTTCAGCATTTAAAAAAGTTACCATTTCAAAATGAACATGCAACAATTATTGATTCAAATAATGACAAAATTCCTACTCATCCTAATACACCTTTAAAACCATTCTCACCGACTAAGCTAATGGATAATAGTGAAAGTCCTAGTATTACTTCAAATGAAATTAAAAATATTAAATCTGATGGTGCTGGTAAATTATTAACTAGTTATTTATTAAGTAATAATATTAATAATAAAATTATTAATAATGGATTAGAAGATAAACAGTTTTCTGAAGCACCTCCTCCATCAGCCACAACCACAACTACCATACCATCCTATTATTCACCTCAAATAGATAGCCCTTCTACTTCTGGAGTATCGCTTAGCTCATTAGCTTCAACACCTGGTATTTATAATAAAACGATTCGATTACCGTCTAATAGTAATATATCACAAACTTCAAATAATCAACGTCTTTCAAGTATGGTGTCATCTCAAAGTTCACAATCAGCTCGTCAACAACAACAATCTTTAACTCCACAATCATCTTCAGCTATTAGTGAAAGAATTGGTTATCAATTTTATAATACTGGTAATCGTATGGGTGCTTTTGGTAATATGCTTGCTAGACCAATATTGAATTTATTTTTACCAAATATACATCAAAATAATAGCTATCAAAATAAAGATTTAAATGGGGATGACGATAGCAATCAACAAGTCCAACTCACAATTAGATCACGGCTTCAATATGCAAAACAGGCTTGTGATTCAGAATTAAGAGAAATTATTGATGGATTAAATGAATATGTAGAACGTGGATTACAGTATGTAGAAGATATGGATGGGTTTATTGAAAAAGGTGGAATGGATAATAATGAAAGTAGTGAAGAAGATGAAGATTATGATGTTGATACAAATATAAATAGAAATAGTGTTCAATCCATTCAAAATGATGCATTAAATTATATTAAATCTGCAGATGGAGGATCTGAAACACCGCCAAGACATTACAATGAATCTATTCGTAGTCGTAGAAGTCATATGGGATTAGAATTGGATGATATTGAAGAACAAGAAGAAGGAGTATCTTCTGAAGAGATCAATTCAACAAATGAAGAAGATGATGATGATGATTACCATGATAATATAGATTTAAAATCGGATCAATTTTCTGTTCAACAACAACGACAACAGCCCACTGATCCAGTGGATACTGGTAATGATATGGTCACGTTAATCACTGAAGACTCTTATTTACCTACACCATTCATTTTAACGTTACAAGAATTAATATCTATGGCTCAAAAAGTGATGGATACTTCTTTAGATACACTTTTAGAATATAGTGGTACTTGTGCTGATATTGTATATAAAGTTCAATCTATTGGTAATCAATGGGATATCCATCCTGAATGGCCTTGCCGTGAATGGTATGTTCGTTTATTACTAAGTTTAGCCGCATTAAATCGTGTATTAGAATGGTGGGAAGAAGAACGTGGATTTTGGTTGCAAGCTTGGACTTCAGTTTCTCCTGCAACCTCGTCGGTGGTACCTACACCTACTTCAACTACCACAGCTGCAACAAGTGATACTGAAGATGCTGCAACTACTAGTACTTTATCAGCTAAAGCAACCCCTCCATTTA
Source organism: Cunninghamella bertholletiae (assembly GCA_037043795.1). Taxonomy (NCBI): domain Eukaryota; kingdom Fungi; phylum Mucoromycota; class Mucoromycetes; order Mucorales; family Cunninghamellaceae; genus Cunninghamella; species Cunninghamella bertholletiae. The sequence goes on from JAZGVP010000001.1 coordinate 1,666,746, forward strand.
ATAAACAACGTAAACTAGAAGTTGATAATAAAAGCAATCATCATAGTAGTGCTCTTATCAATATATCAAAAAAACAAAAATCACTTGATGCTCATTCTGGATATGCTAATATACCATCGTCACAATATGATACTTATCAAGATGTTTTACAACGTGCTGCAGATAGAAGCCAAAATACAACTATTTTATTAGAACTTAGTCTTGGAACAACTGCTGTTCAATATGTTAGTCCTGTATGGTTAGATGTTATTGGGTAAAATGAATAGACACATATTTAAATATGTATATGTATAAATAAGATTTATTATATTCACTGTTACTATTTTTATTTTTTTTTTGTTATAAAATTAGATCAACTCCCACTTCAATACTGCGACAAAATATTTCTAAATTCTTAGCACCTGATGATAAAAATGTATTTACAATCGCAACAGAAAAATTGCTAGCAGATGATTCTCAAACAATAGAAGTGCAATTTAATGCCATTAAGAATGATGAAACAAAACTTGAATTAGAAGGTAAAGGAATGCTAATGTATGATCGTGTCACCAGTGAACCAAGTCACACAATGTGGGTAATAAAACCTTTATCAACAAGATCATGGGTAGATAGAGCATTCACACCTACTACCAATGATAAAAAAACAGAAGCAACTGGTACAGATGAAGTTTCAGCAAGTGAACAAAATGAAAATGATATAGTTAGTAATCAACTTCGTCATCGTTCTATGTCATTACCAACTATTCAAAGATATACCTCAATAAGTAGTACTGATTTAGGAACACCAAATGCATTAAATAAAATTTTATCGCTTCCTCCTGCTGTTTGCCGTGTTTGTGAACGTTGGGTAGTTGCTGCCTTTTTTGAACAACATTCAGAATTATGTGTGGAAATTCATCAAAGTGAAATGGATATTACAATGTGCAATGATAATCTTCGTGAATTAAGACATCATATACATGAGATGCGTGATGAGGCTCGTAAAGAATTGGAAGCTATAGATAATCAAACACCTGAAGAACGTAATGCAATGAAAGCTGAACATGAAGAAAAAGTAAAAGCATCTAAAGTACAAGATGAAGCAGATTCTATTTTTGGATTCGAATTACCTACTGAAGATGCACCTGATCCGATAGAATCACTTACTGAAGAATTAAATATTTATGAAGATTTATTGGAAATTATTGATGTAGCTCTTGGTATTGGTGTACCTGGTGAAGCGAATGATGAAGATTCATCTTCATCATCATCAATTGACAACGATGATAGAAAAACATTAAAATCTTTACAGTCACCACGATCAAAAGATAGAATGATTCAAGTCCTTTATTGGCGTCCTCCTGTTTCTGAAAACCCTAATCTTACTTCTTTAATTCGTGATGTTGAAGATATTTCTCACAGTAAAGTGGCAGCCGTAAATAGAATGCGTGATAGATTGGAATATAATGAACGTGTTAGAATTGAATTTCAAAAGGCAACTCAGCAAGAAAATGGATGGACTGAATTTGTTTCCAAAAATAATGAAAATAATCAATCTGAAGATAATACATCAAAATCAACACCAATTCCAACATCATCATCGTCAATAGAAAATAATGAATTAGAAAATCAAGCCACATTATCTAACGATCAAATTAATACTAATACTATTACTAATACTAATACTACTACGGATGATCAAAAAAATGATAATCAAAAGATGAATAGTGATACTAAAGAAGGTTCCAAATGTGGATCTGATGGTTCAAACAAAAAATCATTACTTAGTCGTATTAAATCATGGAAATCAAAAGGTGCTAGTAAACTTGCTAAAAGACGTCGTGCTTATAGTAGAAAGTGGGCAACAGCTTTGGAGCCATTTTCATCAGCTTTATCGTCATCTGCTATGAATATTGTGGAAATGGAAACTATTGATACACCTATGGGATCACCAGCATTAAGACCAAGTAGACCATTATCAACATATAGTATTAATAATGCTTCATCTATCAATAAATCTATACCACCAATACCATCTGCTTCAGATTCTACATCATTATTACCACCTAGTATCGCACCTACACAACCAGCACAATCAGCACAACAACATCAGCAACAACATCAACAACAACCTGAAGGTAAATCACCTCTTTCTCCATTACAATCATCCATTCCATCCACAAGAGCAACTGTACCAAGTATAAAAGATTTTGATATTATCAAACCAATTAGTAAAGGTGCTTTTGGATCTGTCTTTTTAGCAAAAAAAAGAACAACAGGAGATTATTATGCCATTAAATTCTTGAAAAAGTCGGACATGATAGCAAAGAATCAAGTTACAAATGTTAAGGCTGAAAGAATGATCCTTATGACTCAAACAGATAGTCCTTTTGTTACCAAACTGTATTATACTTTCCAATCAAAAGATTATTTGTACCTTGTGATGGAATATTTGAATGGTGGTGATTGCTCTGCCTTGGTTAAAGTACTCGGTCGTTTACCAGAAGATTGGGCTAGAAACTATCTTGCTGAAGTTACTTTAGGTTTAGAATACTTGCAAAGTAAAAATATCATTCATCGGTAAGTAATCAGCTTAAAAAAAAAGAAAGAAAGAAAAATATAAGAGAAAAAAAGAAAAAATAACAATACTAATTTTTTTTTTAATATTCTACAAATAACAATATTTGCTTATATATATATATATATATATTAGTGATTTAAAACCCGATAACCTTTTAATTGATCATAATGGGCATTTAAAATTGACAGATTTTGGTTTATCTCGTATTGGCTTCTTGGATAGACGTGTAAAAGATGAATTGACTGTGCGTTCTTTACCAAATAAGAAAAACAACACTGTTAGTAAATCACAAAATATCAGTACTAGTAAATCAGACGGTGACCAACAAGATCAACCAATATCACCTATGCCATCTCCAACGGAAACTCCACCTCATACGCCAGAATCCCTATCAGTTTCTAATGATGTTACACCACAAAATGATGGTCTTTATCGCCATTCTTACTTTAGCCTTTTATTTAATAATAGACGTCGTGAATCAACAACAAGCCCAACATCAGAAGGTATGACAAGTAGTCACAGTGAACAATCTTCTTCAAGTAAGATATGCATACCAATAAATAATAGCAAAAACATTGTAAATGAATCTAGTGGAAGTAATGTATCTCGTACTTCAAATTTAGCTAAAGGAGCTACAGCATTACCTAAAAAGACATCAAGCGGATTAAATAATGTATTTGATACACCATCTCCTAGTAATCGTTCAAAAACACCTGGGTATCGTCATCGTGAACAAGCTAAAGATACATCAATTAAAAATGCTGTTGGCACTCCTGATTATTTAGCTCCTGAAAGTATTTTAGGTACTGGTCAAGATTCTATGGTTGATTGGGTATAGTATCATTATTATATTTACATATATATATATATATATATATATTTAAAAAAAGAACCAGATATTAATATGTATTCTTTTTAATTTTATATATTTAAATTTAGTGGGCTCTTGGTGTTATATGTTATGAATTTCTTTATGGCTATCCTCCATTTCATGCTGATACTCCTGATAAGGTATTTGAAAATATTCTTTCTAGACGAATTGACTGGCATGAAGGTGAAGTAGAAGTATCAAAGGAAGCAAGGGATTTTATGGAACAACTTATGACATTAGATCCTTCTAAACGATTAGGAAGTAAAGGTGCACAATCAGTGAAAGATCATCCATTCTTCAAAGATATTAATTGGGATACTCTTTTAATAGAACAACCATCCTTTGTTCCAAACCCAGAAGGTATGGAAGATACAGATTATTTTGATTCTCGTGGTGCTTGTATGATGCCTACCTCATCGTCGTCGTCATCTTCAGCATCATCTACACAATCAAAAATAAAAGAAAAACAAAATAATGATAATAAGCAAAAAATTAAAGAAAAAAATAAATTAGAAGATAAAATTCAGTTGGACACTGAAGCTAAGGCTAAAGTAGATCGTGCTAATGCAATCATTCAAGAACAACATCCTGTTAATGTGGCCATATCATCCCAACCTTCTTCAAAAAAACAGAATGTTCATTCATCTACACCTTCTTCAAATCAAAAAACCAAATTATCATCGCCAAAACGAACTGGATCATCTGATGAAATAGAAGATGGAGCTGATTTTGGAACTTTTGTTTATAAAAACTTGCCAGTTTTAGAAAGAGCAAATGAAGATACCATTCGTAAAATTCGTCATGATACACTAGCAGCAGAATCAAATAGTAGTAGTAATAATAATAATAACCCATCTAAATTATTACAATCCTATACACCAACAGTAGTATCATCTTCGTCTATTCCTGGTACACCTAATACACATGCTATTAATACTTCACAACTCTCAGCATCACAATCATCAACATTAAATAAAAATAATAGATATTCTGTAGATATGCAACAACAACAAGAGTATTTGGACCAACAATTGAATGAATTAGCATCAGGATCTGGATTACAAACACCGATAAAAAGCAATTATCCAGGATTTCCAACTAATACTACTAACTCTCCATCATCTGCTAATTCTGACCACAAACGTACACGATCATTATCAACACCAGATTGTAGAGTATTACCAACAACTTCTACCTCTAAGGAATCATTTACTAATACAACTGTACCAACTGGTAGAACACCAATTGTATCAATGACACCATCATCTTCTACAAAGACTGTGTCTGGAGTACCTGCCTCATTATTAGTACCATCTACACATGCACCACCATTACCACAAACAGTATCAGATTCAATTATTAGATCATCACCACTACAATTAAAAGAAGAGCAAGAGGAAATAAAGGGTCTTGGATTTTTAGTTGCTGATGATAATCCAATTAGTTGCAAAATTTTAGAAACTATTTTAAATATGTTACAATATCAATGTGTTATTGTAAGAAACGGCGCTCAAGCAATTAGAGCAGCAATGAATGATGTAAAATATGACATTATATTTATGGATATACGAATGCCTATCAGTAAGTATCATTATATATATATAAAGTAAAAAATAAAATAACTAACCTATAATTTTTATTTATTTATTTATTTAAATTAGTTGATGGAGAAACAGCAGCTAGAATGATTAAATCAACTAATAATCCAAATAGAGAAACACCTATTGTTGCAGTAACAGCCTATGAACAAACAGCACAATTAGCAGGCGCATTTGATGATATTATAAGTAAACCAGTTACTAAAAATGTAATAGCTCAATGTATTGAACACTTTTGCTTGTCACCAGAAAGAAAGTCATTTGTAACATCCATTCCTCCAACTCCAAAAAATAAAAGAATATCATCATCATCACCATTAGCATCAACATCAGTAGCAAATGAAAAATAATTATCATATTCATACGCTCATTTGTTTACACTCTTTTCCATGCATATAAATATTATATATAATAACTCATAAAAAAAAAAAGATTCATTAATTAATTCTATCTATTAATTCACTATTATCATCATTTATCAACCATCATTCATTATCATTTACCATTATTATATCATTATTTTTTAAGGTATTGGAAAAATATATTTCATTTTTTTTTTTTCTTAGCTCCATTGATTATCAATTAGATACCCCTATTTATTTTTATTTTTACTTTATTATTTCTTTACTGATATATTGCATTATTTTACAAATCCACATTTAATTCGTTTATTCAATCTATATTTTTTAAAAGTTTATAATGATGAAATATATTAAAATAACATTAAAGCTTTAATTGTAAATCAGTATATTTTTTTTTTATTGTCTGTTGTTGATGTTGTTTTTTTTTAGGATTTATATATGTTTAATTGTATAGTTCTTCTTTCTAGCTAATGCACAAATAAAAAAAAGTTTACTTCAATACCTGAATTTAAGAAAGCAAGATTAACCAAAACTAAATTACCAAGGTTATTATAAATTCAAAAAGATAAACTATATGAAATAAAAAATATATAATAGCAAAAGAATCTTTACACTGCTTTTTCTTCTACATTTATGCAAGTTGTTTGAGATTTACTTATTAAAAGATCTTCCAAAACCAAGCAAAACATAGTAAGAAACTATTGCTAATGCAAAAAAAAATAAAAGTATGAAATAATAATAATATATAAATAAACAATATTCTAGTTCATTATTACTTTTCAGTCTTCTTGCTCTTTATTAAAAAAAAGTAGATCTTTCTACCTCTTGGTCAAGCTTTACTCACAAATAGTAATTTAGAGCCAGCATGATCATCTTAATTTAAAAACTAAAAAAGTTTGTATGGCCGTTTTTATTGAAGGTCATAAGGATAAGTATAATCCTAATTTAAAAATTAAGAGGGTAAATATGATCATGATGTTATTCATCAAACTAAACATTTTTTATAAGTTAAATAAGCTTAAATATATTAAAAATATACTAATACTTGCAGATGATGTTTTTTTTATGATTATTTCACTCTGGTGGCTCTGATATTTTTTTTTTCATCCTTTAGATTATTCTTTTTTGTTTAGCGATTCTTTTTTGCACAAGATTGTAGATCTGGTTAGTGTTCCTTTGAATAATTACTCTTTGGATGTTTTGTTGTCATTTCTGAAACTTCTGATGTTGGTTTTGGCTTATTAGATATTTCTCTTTTTCTTCTATTTTTTCTTCTTATTGTTATTATTATTATTTCATTCATATATTATTATTTATGATATTTATCTATTCCTACCAAGATTTGTTGCTGTAATGGTTAACATGATGTAATGAATGCATTATGGGTGAGATCAGATGGATTTATATTTTCACGCAGTTGATCCTGTTAATCAAGATTTTAGTCTTGAGAACCAGATCAAAACGATTTAGTACTACTTTATTATAAATAGATCTTTATTATTATTATTATTATTATTATTATTTTAAGTATTAATATATTTACAGCTGGTTTATTTTTATTTTTTTATTTTTTTTTAGATCATCATATTTATTAGTATTCAAAAAAAAAATTATCTAAACCAAAAAAGAAAAAAGAGATATTTTTATTTAATCTTAAAACTAAATATGTAAGTTAATCTAGATCTACTTGTATAAAGAGAAAAAAAGAAATAATAACGGAGTAAATTCTCTTTTAATAGTTACATAATTATTATTGTTTTTTGTTTTTAAAATTATAGTATGTAATACAATTATTTGTTATCTTCTGACATCCAATAAGTATATTCATTTTTCTAAAATCAAAATAAAAAATATAATATTCATATATATATATATATATATATATATATATATAATTTGTATGAAAAAATGAAAGAAAAAAAAATCCCCACTTTAAATTTTTACCAAAAATAGTAACTCAGAAATCTTCATATAACATACCCTTTTTTTTTTTAAAAAAAAAAAATACTTATATAAGCATTATTCAACCATTATATAAAATATAAAATATATTTATTTTTAATTAATAAAGGATTCTTTAGAATAAAATATTTTATATGAATAAGTGAAATAAAAAATTATATTGTTATAGTGATCATCTCAGATAACCAATTTTTTTAAAAAAACAAAAGGGTTGTACCGAGTAGAAAATAGAAATAATATAAAAAGTTAAAATAGACAAATCAAGTTAAAAAAAAAAAAAATAGCAGTATATTAATTAAATTTACAATCTAATATATGTATAAAAAGGATATCTTTTAAATAAATAAATAAAAAAAATATTTTATATTGATATTTATTCATAGACGAAAGATATATTGGTCTTTAGATTTTTATGGATCATTTACACCAATATAGTTCTTAGTTTCATAAAAAAAAAAACTGATGAATAATAATAATAATAATGATCATCATAATAAAATAAAACAAAATCCTTTTTCGTTAAATAATGTAAGTATATATATATATAATAGTAGATCACAATTGAAATTCTAACTAATATTTTTCAAAAATGAGAAATATTACATATTTATTCATTTATATATTATGTATTACCATTTAGTGTAACTTAAGGTTTATAAAATAATAAGAGTAATAATAATAATAAGAGTAACAGTAATTGGAGATTTTAAATAGCGACTTTTTTTTAAGTTACTTTCACTATACTTTTTTTTTCTTTTTATCTTTTATCCTTTGTCTATTTTTTTATTTTTTATTTTTATTATAAAATACCAAAAAGGGAATTAAGATTTATAATTAAGAATATGATTTTAGGATAGATAAATAAAAAATAAACTAAATAATAATAATAATTAACAAAAAATAAAAAGTTATAAAATAAGAATATACAATATATAAAATTAATAATAATTAAATATATTTAAAATGAATACTAAATTAAAAGATTAACAATATGTAAAAAAATAAAAATGATAACAATAACAATAATAGTAAATTAAAGTATAAAATGTAATTGTGTATATATATAAATGTAAATTAATGATTTCTTCTATCGGGAGAACGTCTTAACCATTCAGATTGTTGATGATAATGGTGATTACTAGAAAATTCAGTTGGAGATAAAGGAACACTATTATTATTATTATTATTATAATGATCAGCTACAGAAGGTGGATAAGAAGGAGTACTTGGTAAAGGAGAAGAAACATAAAAAGGAACATGTTGTTGTTGATTATATTGATCCATGGTAGAAGTTTCAGTTAAAGGAATGGTGTCATTTAATGAAGAAGGAGGATAATCTACACTAACAGGACTCATAGGTCTAATAAAAGGTTTATCTGCTGAATGTGGAAGAGGATGATTAAGATCATTAATAATTAAAGATTCATGTAATTTACTATTATTTCTTGTTATTGTTGAAGATGATGATTTAATTCCAGAATCACCATTAAAAGTTTGTTGAAAAGATTCAGTAGGTGCCATATTTACCATATGTTTATTACTACTATTGGTATTAAATTTTTGTCCAATAAAACTAGTTACTCTTTGACTAAATCGTTTATGATGATGATTATCTGATTTATTATTATTATTATTATTATTATTATTAATATCATGTTGATTAGATGATGCTACTGCTGCGGGTGTACTAGACATTTCCTTATTATGATAACTTTGATAAGTGGATGGATCATTAGTATTATTTCCTTGTGATGTTCCTGTAACATGTGGTGAAAATTGACGACGAGGATGAAATACAGAGATCTTTAAAAAAGAGAAGAAGGAGGAGGAGATTATTAGAAAATCAATAAAAATCATTTTCTATTCTATTTTTTTTTTTTTTTTTTTTAAAAAATATATATATATATATATGTATATACTTACAAATAATATATATAAAAATAAAGCCATTAAATTACCATTAGCCAATAAACAATCTGAAGCAAATCTACTTTGAGCAATTTGATTTTTTCCAACCAAACCATCAAGAACACCTACCAAGTAAGTAAAACCATAAGAGAATAAACAAGGAACCATCATTAAATTAATGTTGCTAAAATAACCCAATTTATTAATAACAAGAGTATTAGTATTGGTATTAATGGCATTTTTAATTAATTTTTTAAAACGAAAATGAGTTCGAACACCAAGACATGCTGATAAAACTACTTGAATACCATAAATTAAATCAGGGATTGTTTCAACGGCTTCAAGATCCTCATGATAATACCATTCTAATACTGGATAAATTACCATAGATGCCATTGACCTAAAAATAATAATAATAAATGGTAAAAAAAAAAATTAACATTCAGATGCATATTTTTTTTTTAAGTATATGTATTATATATATGTACTATATATATTTATATATATATATTTATATATATGTATTTATATATATATTACCAAACAATATAAAACTTAAATTCTAAAGAACCCATAAAATCCTTTTTTGCTACAGTATTAGTTAAATAATGCCAAAAACATTGTAACATATAATAAATACAAACTTGTAAAGAAAAAGCCATTGCTTGAACATAACTGGTAGTCTATTTTTTTTTTTTTTTTTTTTTTTTTTTTTTGGTAAAACCAATCAATATATAGATAAATATTAGATAATTTTAAACTTTAAATTATTGTTTTTTTTACACATGCAATTCAAGTTCCGAAAGGATCGATCTAGATTTAGTAAATATCAATTTATTATTATTATATATATATAAATATATAATAAACTTACCAAGGCGATTCTTTGATGTTCTGGAGACCAAGTACTGAATGGTGCAACCACTGTTTCTGTGCCAACTAAAATATAACCTTCTTTATATTTAATATATGTCATAGTAACATCTAATAAATTATATAATAAAAATTATTAATGAATCAATATATTTTTCGTATATTTAATTATTTTCATATTCTTCTTCCTCTTTTTCTTTTCCTCATTTTTTTTTTTTACCCCAAACAAATTGGCAAGACATAGTTAAAAACATAATAATAGTTAAAATGGTTTTTAATTCACCAGAAATTAACTTTTTAAATTTTAAACATTCAAATCTATCACATTGCCAAATGGAATAAATAAAATAAGCAAGTCCATAAACATAAATTGATGCGCTTTCTATTTAAAAAAATATATATAGATGATTTATCTTATTAGTTTCCAATTTATTATTTATATATATACGTGTGTTCTTTTTGGCCATTTTTTATATCATTTTATTCCAATGCTACTAACCCAAAAAGGTGAAGTCACTATGTTATATATTATAGTTATAAAGTAAAAAAAAAAAAAAGGTTGATAAAAGGTGGTGAGTTTTAATATGAGTTTTTTTTTTATCTTATTGTTTTAAAACAATAGTTTTATACCTATTATGCATTTAGAGAGAAACAAAAAAAAAAAGGAACTTAAAGAAAAAAGAAGGAAAGAAAAACAGAAAAATAGAAAAAAGAAAAAAAAAGTTAAAATAAGAAAGAGAACAATAAAAAAAAAAAAATAGAGAGGTTATATTTTTAAAATTGTAATATTGAAAAAAAAAAAATAGTTAAATGTGTAACTTATATATTTTTTTATAACTCAGTTATGGAAATACATAATGATGGATTGATAATTTCAATATCCGATTTCGCCCTCTTTTTATTTTTATTTTTAGTATGAAAATTTTTTCTTCCATATATAAATTGGGTTCTTTCTTTCCATTTTATTATTTTTTTCCTTTTTCTTCTTCTCTTTTTCTACTTTTAATATAACAAAAAAAAAAAATTACATTCCTTTTCTTAACACATTTTTTTTTTTTTTAAATAATAATAATAAGAAACTTACTTGAAATATAAATTTATTCTATAAATATCAATAACAATAATAAATAATAAGAATAATAACAATGATAAAAAGTTATGGAATGTACACTTTAGTATTTTTATTAATAACCCTTTTCAGTTCAAGTATCACAGCATCATCACCTTCAACTTCAGATTTAGAACAACTTCATCAACTTTTTAAACGAGAAAAAGGATTGCCCTTTGACACTTTACCAGGAACACAATGTTCTATTCCAACAGCTTGTAATAATATTAGTAATGGCAACAGCACCAATTTAAATTGTCGTTGTAATAATATTCTTAATGTATGTAAAAACAGCAGTGGACAATATTGTTGGGGATCAGTTTCTTTAACACAAACTACAAATTGTCCTTCCGTACCTACTTCTTGTAGCAGTTCTTTCCAAGAACAACCTACTTGTCTTTGTAATAATTCCACTGTTTTATGTGTTGATCAACATAATAATTATTGTTTTGCTACTGGTAGCAATAGTGCTTCTTTATCTTTAGCTCCTATCCCTACTTCTCCTTCTAGTCCTGTTGGTGGTTCTTCTTCAACAGGTGCTAATCCTTCCTCTTCACCTTCTTCCGCTAATCAAATTTCTATTTCTTCTTCTTATGTCTTGATGACTACTTGTTTATTAATCATTGCTTCTTTTTATTTTAATTAATCCTCTTTCTTTCTCTCTTTCCTTTTTTTTTTTTTAAATTATATTCATGTTCTTTTAGATAAAAAAAAAAAAAAAAGAAAGGTTTAATCATATATTCTTCTTCCCCCACAAAACAACATTTTATCAATCTTTTTTTTTTTTTATTATTATTATTCCTCTTCTCTCCTATATTTTTTTTTTTTAAAAAAAATGTTATAAATAAACCAAAACAATAACAAAAAAAATAACCTCTATTTTTCTATTACTCTAGATGAATAAGGATATTTATATACATATAAGTATACTAAACTCTTTAATTTTAATGATTATATGTAGATAATTATTTATATTAAAAATTTTAATTTTAAAATGGATGATGAATATAATAATGATGATATATCATGTAAGAATATGTAAGTATGTGCGTGTATTTAGTATATAAAAAGAAGTTGGTATGTACAAATATAATAATAAGGGGGTGGTTAAAGTGTGGTTATATATAAAATAAAAAAAGGATGATAAAGGGAAGGGGGTAAAGGTAATAATAATAATAATAATTGACTATTATGATTCCAGACCAAAAATAAGAATAAAAAAGTTATTTTTTTTTATAGATGGATAATAATTGATTAATTATTAAATATAGAAATTAACTCACTTGTGTCTCTTTTAGATGAAAGTAACTAAATATATACTATAATCATCATTAAACTAATTATTTATTTATATAAATAAATGATTTATTTGTTCATTATATATAATATATATATAATTAAGATAATGAAGATATATATAATGATAATAAAACGATAAAAAGGGTTTGTTTGTTTATTTTATTTTATCTTTTTTTTTGCATAATAAATATATACATATTATGATATAATGAATATGACATGAAACAAATATAAACATTTAATAAAATTATTGATATTGATTGGCTAATTTTTTAAATTATTTAAGAAAAACTAGAAAATGACCTAATTAAAATTCAGAAAAAAAAAAGATATTAAATCATATCTGAATAAAATTAAACTGATTTTATTTTTTATTTTATTTTATATATCCAATTAGTTATAAACTATATATAATAATGAATGAATTTTTTCTTCTTTTCTTTCTATCTCTTTTTTTTTATGTCTTTTTTATATATATATATAAAGAAATGAATATTAAAAATAGAAAATATGAATTTAAAAAAAAAAAAAAAACAAAATAATAATAATAATAATAATAATAATAATAATAATTATAAAATCGTACTAAAAAAAAGAAGGTATTAAATATTAAAAAGGAAACAGAAGAATAATAAGAAAAAAAAATAACAACTATACATAATTATATAAATAAAATAAATATAAATGATTAAAAAATTAAATAGAAATAATAGAAATAATAGAAGTAATAAGAATAACGAGGGTAAAAGGAATAAAAAGAATAAAAAAGAATGATTTTATCGAGAATCATCAACATAATAATCATTAGCATAATGTTGATGATGATAAGGAGGACTAGCAGTACGTAAAGGAATTTCACTTGAATTATCATAACCTAAAGGAGATTGAGGATCCATGACCGAGAAAGTAACAGGATGAGATGAATAGGGATCACGAACTGAGATTTCTTTTCCATTAATATTATTATTAAAACTATTAGATGGTGACATACTACCATTATTAGATTGTGATAAATAAGTAGATGTAGGTGTGGGTAAATTAGGATCACCACCATTATTATAAGGATTATTAACAGATACAGGATTCATAGGTTTAATAAATTGTTTAGTTGCCAAGGTTTCATTTTGTTGTAATTGTTGTTGTTCTATAGATGCTTGTCTTTTTTGTTCATGTAAATCTACAAAATAATGAACTCTTTGACTAAATCTTCTTGATTGATTCATTTCTAAATCTTTTCCTCCTTGAGAGGATTTATAATTGGATGTATCATTTTTTGAACTGCTATAATTAGTATTAAATTGTCTTCTTGGATGGAAAGTAGAAATCTATATATATATATATATATAGATAAAGAAAAAGAATGAAAAGAGTAATAGATAAAGAAGTGAGTGAGAAAAGGAAAAAAATAAGAAAAAAAAAAAAAAAAAGAGTGAGTATTTTTAGTAAATTAAATTTCGTTATTATAAATAATCTTTTTTTGGAAAAAGTTGTGGAGACGGACTTACAAATAAAATGTAATAAAAGATGGCACAAATATTAGCATTTGAAATAATAACATCAGAAGCAAATTTGTTATGAGCAATGACTTGAGCATCAGTTAAACCATCAATACATAAAATAAAGAAGGAGGAGCCATATAAGAATAAAATAAGACAAATCATATTATTCATATCTTTAAAATAATTTAATTTGTTAATCACACTAGCACTCCCATTATTCATTCTAACTGTTCGGATTAATCTTTTAAATCGAAAATTATTTCGAATACCAAGAAAAGAGGAAATTAAGACTAAGAAAAAAAATGTATATATAAATATATAAATATCATACATATAGTTATTATTTTTTTATGCATAACGAAACCTTCTTTTTATTTTTTTTGTAGGTTATTTAATTTATTTTACCTTCACTACTATAAGCCAATTGAGGAACAATTTCTCGCATCATGCCTTGATTGCGATAGTACCATTGAAGAAAAGGAAATAATGCCATAGATAATAATGCCCTAATTTGTTTTTTTTTAAAAAAAAAATTATATATATAAAATAAGGTTAGAAATTAAAAAAAAAAGTTAAAAAATTAAAAATGAGTTTAAATATATATATGTACGTATGTATGTATATATATTACCAAACAATATAAAACTTAAATTCAAATGAAGACATAAAACTTTTTTTTGCAATTGTATTTGATAAATAATTCCAGAAACATTGTACAATAAAAAATAAACCAGTTTCTACTGAAAAAGCAATACATTGAACATAATCCATACGCTAATTATATTTTTAAGAGAGAAAAAAAAGGTAAAAAGTTCATTTAATAATTCATTTCTAAAAATAATCATCTTTTTTTTTTTTTAAAAAAAAAAGGAAATGAAAAGGAAATTAAGTACTACTTACTGCGCTAAGCTCTTGATGATATTGAGACCAATAGTTATATGGCTTTGATATAATCATTCCACCCATTTGAGGCGGTGTTTGAATGAATCCTTCACTATATTTAATATATGACCCCGTTATATCTATCATTTTTTTTTTTTTTTTTTTTGATTTAAATAAAATAAAATAGTGAGTTTATAATTGATTTAAAAAAAAATCATAAAATGAATGAATTGATGATATATTTAAAAATGAATTGATAATAGGTTTAAAAAATTATAATAAATAGTATATGATCATCTTAATCATTCTAATATGAATGACTTGTTTTTTTTATAATCTCTTTTTTTTTTTTTTTTTTTTTTTTAATGATGGACTTACCTGCCGTTAACTGTAGACACGTCATTATAATTAGAATGATTGTTAAAACACTTTTAAGTTCCCCGGAAAATATTTTCGAAGGCCTTAATGATTCAAATTTATCATTCTTCCATAATGAAAATGCTAGAAATACTCCAAGGTAAACGAAAGAAACTGATCGTCCTGTTTATTTTTAAATGAAATAAATAAATAAATAGCATAAACATAGAATGAATAAAAAAAGGAATTTGAATTTATAAAAGCGCGCGAGTATATATATAGATATATAATTTATTTTTTACCAAGATATGAAAAGTCGCTATTAAAAATAATATAAAGAATAAAATAAGTAAGTTTACTTTAATGTTTCATTTTTTCAATTATTTATTAAAATTATACCTTAAATGGGTCATATTATAACATTCACAATTGAATTATTAAAGAAAGAAAAAAAAAAAAAAGAAAGAAAGAAAGATAGTAAGAAGTAGAAGAAGAAGAAGAAAAAGAGAAAACTTGAAAAAGAAAGAAGAAAAAGCGAAACTTTGAGAGAAAAAAAAAAATGGCCAGTTAATAGGACTGAGTTTAATTTAATTTTTTTCAACCCCGCAATCATCACATGTGCTTCTCAAAGTCTAATGAAATCAAGGTAGATCGATGAAATACAGTGAATAATAATAAAAAAAAGGAAAGTTTTAAGTTGTACAAGACTTGAAGTATAAAAATGTTTAACTTTTTTTTTTCCCTTTATACTCCGTTTTTATTATAAGGGCAATAAAGGGCATTGACCTTTTTTATTCTCCTTTTTTAAAAAAAAATAAGAGTACCAGAAATGAGGTTTTGGTTCATTATTACCATTTTCATGAAATAGATCTATTTTTTATTTCATACATCCTTAAAAAATACTTAACATTATAATATTTATTATAAACTATAATGATAAACAAGTTTACATATATTTAAAAAAAAATATTAACAAACAAAAAAGTAACCTATAGTCATCTTTCTTTTTTTTACCATATAATCTTAATTTCTTCCCCGCACTTTTTTATTGGTTAACTTTCATTTCTATTAATGATCTAAAAAACGTTGATGGTTTTTTTTTGTGTTCAACATATGTAAAAAAAAAAAATAAAATGCTTTCTTTTTTTTTTTTTTAACGACATGGCCAAAAACAATTAAATCACTTTTTTTTAATTTTTCCCAGCATCCATATTAATCACTTTTCCAATCAATATCCATTAGGAAAAAAAAATATCTTTTTTCATTGGGTATCAGAAAAAACTTTAATTTAAGTCATTCATTCATACATTTTTAAACAATGAGCTCTTTTTTTTTTTTTTTTTTATAATATGGGTTTTTTTTTCCCTCCTTTTTTTTTAACTTACTTACTTATTGATTTCATACTACGTATTTACACGTTTGTTTTTTCTCATGACCCTTAAAAAATAAAAAAATAATAAAGTAATAAAAAAAAAAAATGATGTATGAACGAAAAAAGTGTGGCGGAATCTGAAATAATTGGTGGTGAAATATTAAGGAGCTAGAAAAAATATTCCATCTTCTGTTGGACTTCTTTTTTTGTTTATTTTTTTTCTTTTATTCTTTGACCCCTTAAAAAAAAAGTATAAGCCATGGATGATACTTTAATTCAAGTACGCGAAAAATGTGCATTACAATTACAAATGTATCAAAGCTGTATAGAAAATTATCCTAACTCTTGGGATAAAAGTTGTATTCAACAAAAAAAAGCCTTAACAAAATGTTCCGAAGAAAAGTAAATAAATACATAAATATATGTATTTATGTATGTATATGTATTTATTTACCTTATTATTATTACTTATTATTATCTATAGTGTTGGTATTCTTAAATATGTTAAACAACATTGTAGTAAATTCATTCTTGCTTATGATGAATGTTTAGCAGCTAATTCAAATGAGCCTGAAAAATGTGTACAAGCTTTAAAAGAGTTATATTATTGTACTGAAGCCACTTCTGCTGTTTATAAAGAACGACAAGAAAAAAATTTACCTATTGATGATAATAATAATGCAGAAAAACCAAAAGAATCAAAATAGGAAATAGAATTCTTCAATAATTGATTATATATATATATCTTTGCCTTTTTTATTTTTATTTTTATCTATCTATTCATATATTAGAAATTAGAATTGATTGTATATTTGTATATTTGAATTGTTTTTTTTTTCTCTCTCTTCATATTTTTTAAAAAAAAGTATTATAGTAGATATGAACATTGTTTCTTTTATTATTATTATTATTATATTGTTATATCAATGAATTTTTAACTAATTAATTAATTATATATGAATATCTTGAATAGTGGGTTTTCGATAAGCTTCCAATTGTCTTTCACCTTTTCTTAACATGTATTCTATTGTTGCAAAATCCGTTTTACGAACATTATGTTTTCGAAATTCTTGACGGATAAATTTATGAAAACGTGGTCGCGTTGCCTTTAAAAAAAAAGGGGGAGGGGGGACAAGGGGAAATAAAAAAAAAAATAACAATCCTTTTAATAAAAATATATATACTATCCAAACGTTTTTTATTATTATTATTCTTAACTTGTTAACTTTCTCTCTCTCTCTTATGAATTTATATTTTATACCTCTGGTTTTTCTCTTGCTGCTCTAAAACATTCTCTATAAAAGTTAATAATTTGTTGTTGTAACCCTGATCGTTTAACTACACCTGACATTACATTTATTTTAACAAAAAATAATAGTATTAATAATAAAGAAGAAGGTTGGAAAAAAAAAAAAAAAAGTGTGTATTTTTTTTAATTTCCATAAAAACAAAATTTAAACTCAGAAAGGGAGGGTTTATTGATAAGCTATTTTTTTTTATACTACTTACCCCTCGTTATTACTTTTTTTTTAAAAAACAAAAAGAGTTATTTATTCTACAGTTAATATATATATATATATATATATATATATATGTATATTTTTATATAAAGGAATCTAATATAAATATCGATATATAATAAATTTTTCTTTATATATAAATAAATGAACCTATTATTTTTTAAAATTAAAGACAGTAATAAAAATAATCATAAACCTTATATATATAATTAAAATGATTAATAAAAAAAAACATATGCTTATATAATAGATGATCAGATTAATGATAACTTTATTGAAGAATATTTGACAGTAAATTACTATTATTATAAACAATGCTTAACGATTTCTATTTATTTTTTAATCATCATTCATTTAATCATCATTCATTTAATCATCTATAGAAAAAATGTTATTGCCAATAACTGAAAAGACATATTTATATACCTTCATGCTTTTTTATGTTGGTTTTTTTTTGTACAACAAATAATTCATATAAATATTGTAAAAAAAAAAAAAAAAAAAAACTATATAATGATTTTTATATAAATAAATATTTAAAGATAGATAAAAAAAAAAAAAGAAAGAAAGATTTAATTACAATCAGGATATAAATATATATATATATATATATATATATATTATAAAATTAGAGAAGGCAAGAAAAAAAAAAAGGAATATATAAATAATATATATATACGAATACTTTAATTTTTTTCTTGACTGTTATTATTATTATTATTAACACGACGATGAATAACGGGACAAGATTTAGGAAGCATTTTTTCAGGACCTAATTCAGCAATACAATAACCAGAAGGATAAACGACAGGTTTATAGATAAAGTAATGAGGCATATATTTTCCATCATCATTAGCATGGAAAGGAGTACGTAATAAATACTTTTTACGAGGGAAACAGAAATAGCGAATAAATAAAGCACGAGACCGAATCACAAACCAAAAGATCAAACGAATGAGCCAACTAGGATGTTGAATACCGAAAGCATCAATATCTCTCTTCTCTAAAAAGCAAGGTACAAATTTATATACAATAGGTCCAACAAATTTAGGTAATCTTGTTAATAAATGTTCAATAGTAGGCACGGCACATTTCCAATTAGATGGTGAATATTTGATTTCCTTTTTTTCATATTCCTTTTATATATAAATAAATAAATAAATAATCGGATTAACCAAATATAATCTGATTACTGACTTTTCTTTTTTATTTTTATTTTTTTCAACCATCCTAAATTACTATTTATATATACGTTTTTAAACTTACCTCCTTAAATTTTAAAAGTTCTTCCTTAGTATCTGGTACATCTTTTATTTTCATATCAACACCTATATCATGCCAAACACGAAAGATAGCCTATTTTTTTTTAAAAAAAAATAAAGAATATAAGAAGGATTAATATATATATATATATACTATTTTTCTTTTCTTTTCTTTTTTCCTCTTTTCCTTTTTTTTTTAAATTTTTTTTAATCAACTTACATTAATTTCTCTAATATCCAATTCTCTCCATTCATAATTATTAATCCAACGAACAGGTTCCGATAAAAACAAAGCCAAAGTATAAAGATAATCACCATTACGAATGGGATATTTACCATGAATTTCATTTAATCTTTCAATAGATAATTTACTTCGAAAGTTTTGTTGTAAGATATCCTTTTCAGTAACCTGATGACCTTCAGCAAGATGATTTTGAATACGTGGATAAGCATCAATGATTTCTGATAAAATCAATTCTGTATCTTCCGCTCTACGTGTACAACTATTAGCAAATTCACCGGTACTAACTAATAATTTACTAACGGATGGTATCACAAACGTTTTAAATAGTGCAAACTCTAATGATGTCCTGGCAAGTTCTATTTAAAAAATAAAAATGAAAAATAAAATGAAAAAATGAATAAAATAAGAAAAATTAAAAAATACTTACTTATTTTATTTTTATTTTTTTTACCTGGGAATTCTCTTCTAAAGATATGGCTATAAATTTCCATAGCAGCTTGATGATCATTTAATACCATATTTGGATCTGGATACTTTTTACGAATTTCATTTAAATAATCATATCGATATCTACGTACTAAACCACAATAAACACCAAAAAGTACTGTTACTAAAGTGGCTGTAGGATATCGTTTTATAAAATCTGTTACTATATTTTCCATCATATACATATGTAAATAATGTAAAAAAGAAGAAGAAGTAAAAGATGATAAATATATATATATATAAATATATGTATATATAAATATATGTATATATAAAATGAAAAGTGAGAAAGAAAAAGAAAAAGAAAAAGAAAAAAAAAACTACATGTCAATACCTATTTATTTCTTTTTTATTTATTTATTTTTCTTTATTCAAAAAAACCTGTTTTATTTTTATGCATTTAGAAATAGGAATAACTATTTAGTCATATTTTTATAAAAAAAGATGTTACACTTTTTTTAACCCAATGAAAAAGTATACCCTCCTTGATTAATAAGACAATGAAGGCGTTTTCAGGTTTTTTTTTTAATGCTTTAACCCTAAAAAAGTAATGCAACCAGTTGATCTCATTTTTTTTTTCTCAAACACTATATAATAAATAAATGATTGTAACTATTCGTAGTTTAAAGTTTCGAAAACTAGTATTATGGTTACTTTTTTTTTAAAGTTTAAACTATGTACAATGGAAAAAAAATAAAAATAAACAATTATAAAAGGTAAACATAATAATACATATAAATAATAATTATTAAAGTAAAAAGATAATAAAAAAGTTAAATTGAATATATTGTTTTATTAAAACTAAAATAATGATCATCTTTTCTTTTTTGATTTTTATTTTTATTACATTTATAAATAATAATAATAATAAAAAAAGAAGAATAAAAAAAAACAAGTAAAATACTTTTACATTAAAAAAAGGGTATTTAATGCATTAAACTAACCTACATTTTATTCTAAATAAATAAATAAAAAAAATAACTTGGTTATTCTTCTTCAAGTCAAATAAATTTTATATAATCAATTACTATTATTATTATTTTTATTATTATTATTATATTGTTATTTTAAAAAGTTAATGTCACATAAATAAACAAACAACATACTGAAAAAAGTATGTGTATAAAAATCTTAATATGTATTCCTCTCTCTCTCTCTCCTAAAGAATGAAATAAATAAATAAAAAAGATTGGATCATATGCTTCGATTTCTCTCCTTTTTGTTTTTTTTATAAATATAATATTAATTAGTTGAACTATTCAAAAATAAAAAATAAAAATAAAAATAAAAAAAAATAAAAAAGATAAAGAAATGCTTCACTTTTCATAAATCAGCTAATTATAATCATTATCATCATTTATTTATTTGTATAAATGATTTTTTTAAATATTAATATTATATATATGGACTTCTCTTTTTTATATGTTTTTTAAAAGAGTTAGACTTATATATAAATATTGCTTCGATATATTTTTTTTATACTCCCTTATTTTCTTTCTAAAATAAATAAATTATAAACTAAAAAATATATCTTAATAAGCTTAGTATTAAAAACTCTCTTTTTTTTAATAATAGTACTAATAATAAACAATCTTTTTATTATTTAACAAAATGATGTTATTTATAGTTATAAAAAAAAAGAGGAACCAAACAAATAAACTTAGTTTTAGTTTTTATTATTATATAAACTTATATATACATAAATAGCTGTATAATATAAAGGTGGCAAAAAAGAAAAGCCAAGTGTAAAGTATATAGTATATTCATTTATTTTTACTTTTTTTTTAAACAAGACGCATAGAATTCTTCAATATTCGCTCATCTCTTTTATTTTTTCTATGCACAAATTGTATTGTTGTTTAACTTCGTCTTTCGATCTGAATTTTTCTTCCATAAAATTTTTAGTGGTAACGCCACATGAATCGCTATTAAAAAAAAGATGTACTTATCGTTTCTGTTAATGATGATTTATCTGCTTCTGATAGAAATTGTTGTGCATCAATAATGCTGATGAAACATTTTAACATATGTATACATTTAGATTCTTCCATTTTTATTTATTTTTGCTAAGAGTGGAAAACTATATAAAAGAAAAAAAAAAGGGTCAAGAAAAAAAATCTCTCTTACGCTTTATTTTTAATCATTTTTATAAATAATTAAAACTCCGTTTTTTTTTGTCTCTCTTCTTTTTTTTTCTTCTTTTTTCTACATATAGTATATTATGGCCACAAGGTAATCCATATTTTTTATTTATACATTATATATAAAATATAAATATGAATATAAATATTTTATAAAATCATTTAAAAGAAAGAAGGCAATTTTATATATATATCAATTCATTATTTTAACGCGTATACTAAAAAAGCATATCTATATTTTTTTCTAATTCTTTTATCTTTTTTTTTTTCTAATTAATATATATATATAAATCATAAAATAAAAAAGACTTGATCGCTTGGTGCTTTTATTAGATACTGGATCAACGTCGGCTGTACGACGAACAGCAGCTCAACAACTTGGTGAAATCCAAAAACAACATCCTGGTGAACTTTATAATTTATTATCAAGAGTAAAAAATAATAATAATAATTAACTATATATGCTTAAATAATAATAAAAAAATAAATGAATGAATACTTGATATATTAATAATAATAATAAATAATATATTTATGAATAGGTTGTTGTTCATTTAAGAAGTAAAGCTTGGGATACAAGATTAGCTGCTGGTCAAGCTTTAGAAGCTATAGCAACTAATGTACCAGCTTGGGAACCACAAGAAGTTTCAACTGATCAACAACCAACAACATCAGCTACAATTGATATCAATAAACTTAATTTTACTCAATTTGATTTAGCATCTGTATTACAACATGGAAAACCTTTATTAGGTTCAGCTGGAAAAGAATATGATATAGATTTTTCTGATATGTCTCCTCAAGAACGTTTAGAAATGCAACGTCGTAATTTACGTGAACGTTTAGGATTAGGAAGTCAGTTTATGGAAGGTAATAAAATAATAATAATAATAATAAAAAACCAATATATATATATATATATATATATAAAGTAATAATATATATTAATATATATATGTATATGTTTTTTTTTTAAAAAAAATAATAGAGGATTTATTGGATGATTTAGATATTGATACAAAAAAAAAACCGAAATCTAATAATTCACCTTCACCTTCACCTTCTACATCCTCAAATAATATTACACCAACACCTACGCCACCCACTCCTGTCATACAAGAAATAAATATGGCTAATCTTTCTGCTCGTGAAAGAAACATGTTGAAAAGAAAAATGAAACAAGACGCAAAAATGAATAAAAATAAAGAAAAGTAAAATAAAAACAACATCCAGTATTAATAATTATTATTAAATTTAATTTAATACTAATATATCATCTATTATTATTATTATTATTATTATTAGAGTAAGAGTTGTTGATTTTAAAGGAAAAACGGAACCAAAACCAATAACTGTAAAAAAAGAACCAGAAGGTAAATATATACATCATAAATATATATACATATATATATATATATATATGTTTAACCTTATTATTATTATTATTAGAATTTGATATAACAGAACAACCTCAATCTAATAAAATTGTAGTGGAATCTAAAAGAACAGATAATGATTCAAGTTATACTGATCAAGCACCTATAGATTGGCCTTTTAAAATGGTTTGTGAACATTTATGTATGGATTTATTTGATCCTACTTGGGAAATTAGACATGGTGCTGGTATTGGACTAAGAAGTATTTTAAGAGCTCATGGTGCTGGTGCTGGTAAAACTGGTAAGTATATATATATATATATATATGCATTTATAATAAATATTATATATTAAGAAAAAAAAAAAGAAAGATAAATATTTGTATGTATATATGCATGTTAAATTTCTTTTCTTTTCTTTTGTTATTATTATTATTTTTTAGTTGGATTCAATCATATTGAAAATCAAAATTTACACAATGCATGGTTAGAAGATGTAGCTATTAGACTTTTATGTGTATTTACATTAGATCGATTTGCGGATTTTGTATCCGATCAAGTAGTATGTCCTGTCAGAGAAACATGCTCACAAACGCTTGGTGTAGTATTACAATATATGCAACCTGAAAGTGTGGTAAAAGTACATGCAACCTTACTTAAATTAATCAGTCAAGATGATCCTGCATTTGCGTCAAAATCTATTTGGGAAGTAAGACATGCTGGGTTGTTAGGACTTAAATACACAGTAGCAGTACGTAAAGATTTAGTAGAATCCTTAGTAGAAGGAACAACTGGTGCAGTGATATTAGGATTAAAAGATCATGATGACGATGTACGTGCTGTCAGTGCTTCCACTTTATTACCAATTACTGCAGAGTTTGTTAGAATGTCATCGTCAGAAAGAATACGTGATGTGATTACAACTTTATGGGATTGTTTAATAGATTTAAAAGATGATTTAACTGCTTCAACAGGTGCTGTGATGGATCTTATAGCTAAAATGTTTGAACAACCGGGTGTCATGACACTTGTACAAAATGAATTCACTCTTAATGATTTAGTACCTCGTCTTCATCCATTTTTTAGGCATACCATTACCAGTGTTAGAATTGCCGTTTTAAATACTTTATTAACTTTTCTTGAATGTGGAACTGCTTCAAAATGGGTAGATGAGCGTGTTTATAGACTGGTTTTTCAAAATTTAATGGTAGAAGAAAGACCTGACATTATTCAAAAATCTTTGGCTGTATGGAAGGATTTAACAATAAGTGGTAAAGTGGATCAAAATCTTGTATTACAAGGAACTCAAACTTGGTTAGGTAGTTGGTTTGAATTAGCTATGACTCCTATTGGTCAACCTTTAGAAGTAGCTACGCATTTCTATAAACCGCCCGGTGTCTTTGGATTTGATGCATCTATGAATAATAACAATAACAACATTAATCAAAAAAAATCAAAATCAGCAAATAATAAAGGAATTAAAGGCAATGATATTAAATCAACAGATAATAATAATAATAGTAATAATAATAACAATAATGAAGATCTTGGCCATAATTTAGATGCAGGAATGATTGCACAAGATTTTTCTTTAATCACCACAGAACAAGTAATACGTGGACGTATTGCATGTGCAAGTGCATTAGGTATGGCAATGAGTGTATGGCCTGATGAAGCTATGGAACATTCATACCAAGAAGTTTTATTGGCATTATCAACGTCACAATGGGCTATTAAGAGACAATTAGGTGCTATGGTGATTGAAGAATGGGCTAAAGCTGTATTGCAAACAAGATATCAAGCTGAAAGAATTAGTCAAACCACCAATCCTGATGCCATTTTAGCAAATACGCATACTTTTCCAAAAGTATTATCTAAAGCAATGATTGCAAATCTTGAAAATGCAGCTGGACAAACTACTAGTTTCTATTTTGAATTAGTTTATTTATTAAAAAGAATCCGTGGCGAATGTCAAGCATTAATTAATGGTTTTATAGAAGCTAATTTACCACTTGCTAGTTTGCCCCAATTACCTGTCCCTGTCTTGGGTGAAGTGGCTCCAGTGGATGATACCTCTGTTGAAGTCTTTACTATAGAAAAGGCTAGTTGGTTGGTTACAGAAGAAACTTTTAATGCTCTTTTAGCTCGTGTTCCAAAAGGAAAAGGTCGTGCTGCTATTATTAATTCTTTACAAGATAGACAAAAACGAGTAGTTGCTTCCGTTGGTTATTATGAAGATCTAAAACAAAAAGTCGAAATTAATGTTTATTCTGCTACAGCTGGTGCTGTTGTTGAACTTGGGATTTTACCTACAAAACTTAATCCTGTCATTAGAAGTGTGATGAATAGTATAAAGGTAAGAAAAAAAAGAAAAAAAGAAAAAAGAAAAAAGGATGTGATTATATACATAATTCTTGAAAAAAAAAAAGGAATGGTCATATACATTATTTTTTTTTCTTAATAATAATAATAATGATATTGATCATATACTAATAGTGCCTTTTTTATAATTATTATAATAATTAGTTTGAAGAAAATGCTGAACTTCAAATTCGTTCTGCAGCAACATTAGCAGATTTAATATCCATGTGTTCTAGATCTACTGAACGTGCTAATCCAACATCTCGTATTATTAAAAATTTATGCATCTTTTTATGCTCAGATTCAACTAAAACACCTATTTTAGAAGAAAATACTGTTCAATCTGGTATACAAAGTATTCAAAAAGAAGATGTAAAAGGTGGATCTAATGCAGCAGCAGCAGCAGCAAAAGAAGCCGCCACCAATAGTGAAAATCGTGAAACTCAATTAATGAAACGTGGTGCAGAAGTCTCTTTCAAAGAAATATGTAGTCGTTTTGGAAATGAAGTATTTAATATTGTACCACAGTTATGGGATAGCATGACAGTTAAACTTTTAGAAACTTTTCCATCTAATGAAATGGATGATGATGTCAGTTTAGCAAATAAAAAAATGCAAAATGATCTTCGAATTGGACAAGATGTGATTGATTCTATTTCAGTCATAACAACCGTCGTCCCATATTTATCACAAGATTTATGGCCACGTATAATATCAATTGTACCTACTATTTGTAAAGCATTACAATCTTGTTTTTCAGTTGTTAGACAAGTTAGTGCAAAATGCTTAGCAACAATTGCCAATGTAATTACATCAGAAACAATGCAATTTATTATTGATCATATTTTACCACACCTTGGAGATATGTTGAATCCTATTCATCGCCAAGGTGCAGCAGAACTTGTATTCCATTTAGTTCAATTATTAGATACTAAAATCCTACCTTACACCATCTTCCTTATTGTACCTGTACTTGGACGTATGAGTGATGCTGATGAATCTGTACGATTGATTTGTACAAATTGTTTTGCTCTTTTAATTAAATTGGTACCCTTGGAAGCTGGTATTCCTGATCCACCTGGTATGTCTGCACAAATGCTGGCTCATCGTGATGAAGAACGTAAATTCTTGGCTCAATTATTAGATAGTTCTAAAGTAGAAAATTTCGAAATACCTGTCAAGATAAATGCTGAACTTCGTAAATATCAACAAGAAGGTGTTAATTGGTTGGCTTTCCTTAATCGATTCCATTTACATGGTATTCTTTGTGATGATATGGGTCTTGGGAAAACATTACAATCCATTTGTATTTTATCAAGTGATCATTTCTTACGTGCACGTCGTTATAAAGCTACTAAGGCTCCTGATTCAATCCCTTGTCCTTCTTTAGTCATCTGTCCTCCTACATTAACAGGTCATTGGTATCATGAAATTTTACATTATTCTGAAAATTTAAAACCTTTACTTTATACTGGTGGCCCTGCTGAACGTAAACGAATTCGCTCTACCATGCAAAATGCTGATATCATCATTATGTCTTATGATATTATCCGTAATGATATTGAAGAATTAGTACATATGAATTGGAATTATTGTATTTTAGACGAAGGTCATATTATTAAAAATGGAAAAACAAAAATCACTAAAGCTATTAAATCTATTAAATCAAATCATCGACTTATTTTATCTGGTACTCCTATTCAAAATAATGTATTGGAGTTATGGTCTCTCTTTGATTTCTTAATGCCTGGATTTTTAGGTTCTGAAAAATCATTTAATGAGCGTTTTGGTAAACCTATTTTGGCAAGTCGTGATAGTAAAAGTTCATCAAAGGAACAAGAAGCAGGTGAAGTATTTTTTTTAAATATATATATATATATATATATATATATATAAATCATTACGTATAATCTCATCTTTTTATTCATTTAAAAATAGGTGCATTGGCATTGGAAGCACTTCATAAACAAGTATTACCATTCTTATTACGTCGATTAAAAGAAGATGTATTACATGATTTACCTCCAAAGATTATTCAAGATTATTACTGTGAACTTAGTGATCTTCAGGTATTACAAAATAAACGCATATATATATATATATATATATACTTATATACTTAAATTTAAAATTTTAAATACTAATATGATCATGTATATCATATAGAAATCATTATATGATGAATTTGCTAAATCACAAGCAAGAAATTCCGTGGAACACGATTTAGAAGCACCAAATCCTGTTGTTGCTATCTCATCAAATACTGTAAATAAGAACGAAAAACCAAAATCATCAGCAACACATATATTCCAAGCTTTACAATATTTAAGAAAACTTTGTAACCATCCACTCTTAGTTGTTAATGAAAAACATCCTAGTTATTATAAAGTACAAGAAAAACTTAGAAATTCAAATCAAACCTTACATGACATTCAAAACGCACCTAAATTATTAGCTCTCAAGTAAGTATAAAATAATAATAATAATAATAATTCAAATCTGTTTATTAAATCGTTATTAATAATAAATACACTTTTTTTTATCTATTTATTTTATTATTTATTATTATATAGGCAACTACTTGGAGAATGTGGTATAGGTGTTACTAATACAGAATCAGAATCAGATCCAGCAGCTATGGCAATAGGAGCAGTTAGTCAACATAGAGCACTTATTTTCTGTCAATTAAAAACTATGTTAGATATTATTGAAAATGATTTATTCAAAAAATTAATGCCAACTGTTAGTTATTTACGATTAGATGGATCAGTAGATTCAAGTCAACGACATGATTTAGTTACTAAATTTAATGCCGATCCATCCATTGATGTGCTATTATTGACTACCCATGTGGGTGGTTTAGGTTTAAATTTAACAGGTGCAGATACAGTAATATTTGTTGAGCATGATTGGAATCCAATGAAAGATTTACAAGCTATGGATCGTGCTCATCGTATCGGTCAAAAGAAGGTTGTTAATGTTTATCGATTAATTACTAGAGGTACTTTAGAAGAAAAGATCATGGGTTTACAAAAATTCAAATTAAATATTGCCAATTCCATTGTTAATCAACAAAATGCTGGATTGAAAAGTATGGATACTGATCAAATCTTGGACTTATTTAATGTTGAAGAAGATTCTGCTAATAAAAAGAAAAAGAAGAAACCATCAGATTTACCTTCTTCTACTGTTACTACTAATACAACTATGGATGCTGCTGCTGGTTTAGGTGGTCCTGCTAAAGGTGTATTGGAAGATTTAGAATCTTTATGGGAAGAAAAGGATTATGAAGAAGAATATAATATTGATAACTTTATCAGTAGCTTACAGTGAAACAAAAAAAAAAGAAAAAAAAAAGAAAAAAACCAATAAGAAATATAAGCAATTAATGAAAATAATAATTTACAAATAATCATAACTATATATAATAATTCTTAATAGATTTTCCTTCTTTCTCTCTCTCTTTTTTTTTAATAAATAAATATATATATAATAAATGGTGATATTATTTATATATTTTTCAATATAAAGTATTGTTTATTATTATTATGTCTTGATTCATTTTTCCATCCCTTATTATTCAATAATAAATGGAATAAAGTTATCTATATTTTATTACGGTGGAGAGAAAATTGATCGGTAATGAAATATATATATGTAGATGTGGGTTGTGGGTGTTTTTTTTGCATACATATATATGTTGTTGTTTTTTTATTTATTTATTTTTTAAATAATTAGGTTGGAAAGAAAAGTGAATAATAATAATAACAGTAATAAAAAAGAAAAAAAAATCTATGCTTTAGTTTCAGTAGTTTGTTGTTTAGTATCGTCAATAATATTTAAACGAGTTAAGTTGCTTTCAGCGGCTGCCTTAGCTTCCTTCTTAGCTTGAGCAGCAGCTTGTTGTTTTTGATGAGCTTGTTTTAATTCTTCTGTTTTTATACGTGTAATACGAGCAAACTATATTCAATATAAATGATATATATAAGGTTTGTAAATAATAATAATAATAAAAGGTTATACTATTCTTCTTCATATTTATAATTCTTTCATATTTTTTTATATGTATAAAAACCATATATATATATATTTATATATATAATGTCTGTCTATTTTTTTTTTACCTCTTTAGTGTGGTGAAGACATTCAAGATAATCGTCACGTTGACTAATACATTGTTGAGGGAAATCAGCAGCAGCATAGCATTTATTGAATTCTTGCCAAAACTGGAAGCAACGTCCACGACCTAATTAATATATATACTCATTAACTATTATACACATAGACACACACATATAAATGTATATATGCATTATATTTAATAAATAAATATGTCTTATTTTATCTATCCAAAATACATTAACGTACCACCATCAATACCAAAACCAGAAGCCATTTTTTATATATATATAAAGAAAGAGAGGAAAAAAAAAAAAAAAAAGAAAGAGTAGGGTGTGTTTAAAAAAAATGAAAGTTAAAGTGTTGTAAAAGAAAACAAAAACAAGATGAAAAAAATATCGGGGTTTTAAATTTCAAAAATTGTGACTGGTTGAAAATTTATATGTAAGATAGAATGTGTTCTATTTTAACTCGCCCCTTTCTTCTTTTTTACTTTACTCTGTATATCTATTTTTTTTTGTTTCTATAGATATTATGACACAGGCTATAAACTTGTTAGAAAAACGAATTGTTCGTGTTGTATTTACTGCTTTATTATTAGACTTATTGGCATTTACTATTATTTTACCTTTATTTCCTAGACTCCTAAACTTTTATCAACAAGAAGATGTTAACAAGGTACGTAAAAAATAAAATACGTGTCTTACTATTTTTTTTTTTTTTTACCTTTTTACTTTACCTAAAAAATACATATATTTATAAATATTGATGAATTAAATGTTTTTTGGTATTTATATAAATAATAATAATAATACTAATAATATTATTATTAAAAATAATAGCATTCCTTATTAAATATTTTATTACATTGGTTACAACAATATAAAAATTGGGTATCAACAACAAGTGGAGAAAAATGGGATACTGTGATATTGGGAGGATTTCTTGGATCCTTATTTTCATTTTTGCAATTTATTATCTCCCCTTATCTTGGTTATGCAAGTGATAAATATGGTAGAAGAAATGTTTTACTTTTTAGTATGATTGGTAATATAGTGTCCACTTATATTTGGCTTATTGCAAATAATTTTACAAGATTTTTATTAGCTCGCATGATTGCTGGTATTTCTGAAGGAAATGTTCAACTCAGCATTGCTATTATCTCCGATATCACGTCGGCGGAAAATAGATCCAAAAATATGGTAAGTTAAATGACGAAAAAAAAAAATGAAAAAAAAGGAAATTATAGATGACTAAAAATTGAAACATTTTATACATATGCTTATATATTAATAATTAGGCGTTAATTGGGATTGCCTTTGCTACTGCTTTTACTTTTGGCCCACCTTTTGGTGCCTGGTTAGCTTCCAAAGATTTATCTAAAACATGGTTATCGTCATGGATTCAAGGTTTATATCCTTATTCAATGGCTGCTTTAGTTGCTTTATTATTTTTAATTGTTGAAACTATATATTTACTTGCTTATTTACCAGAAACAGCTTTTGATAAACATCGTCAACAAGTAGATTCTTCATCATCATCATCATCAGTAAAAAAAGAAAAATCAGAAAATAATAATGATCATCATCAACAACAAATAGAAAAAGAAAAAAATCTTAAAAAAATTCATCAACTTAATATCATTCAAGCTTTATTTTCATTTTTATTTTCAGGAATGGAATTCACTTTAGTATTTTTAACATTTGATGTATTAGATTATTCACATATGCAACAAGGGAAATTACTAGGGTATATGGGTATTTTGTCAGCTTTGATTCAAGGTGGTTATGTTCGACGTCAAGGACAAAAAATTGGTGAAAAAAAATTAATTCTTCAAGGGATGTTATTTGGTAGCATGGGTTTAAGCTGTTTAGCTATTATTGGAAGAAATAGTACTGGTAATAGTCACCATCTTAGTTATATTTTATACTTTGGTGTATCATGTCTCGCAATGACTAGTGGAACAGTTGTTAATTGTTTAACAAGTTTAGTTAGTACTTATTGTCGTGAAAAAGAAAAAGGAAAAATGTTGGGTGTTTTTCGTAGTTTTGGTCAATTAGGTCGTGCTTTAGGTCCTCTTTCAGCTTGTACTATTTATTGGTTAATGGGCCCTACTTGGTGTTATGGTATTGGCACTCTTTTAATGTCTATTCTTTTCATTCTTTCAAAATACTTAATACCCTCATCATCATCATCATCAACTTCTCATCTTAAATCAAATTGAGAAATCAAAAACAAACCCCCCAAAAAACAGGATTATATCTACTCATTTCATTTTCATATTCTTTATTTTTTTTAATACTTGTATATATAATATATTTTTTTTCTTAAGCATGCATTATATTTTTTTTCTTTCTTTCATCCTCTCCCAACTCTTATCTTTTTATATAGATTTAATTATCATTTCATTTATTATACAAAGGTAAAATAATAATAATAATAATAATAATCAAAAAAATCAAAATTTTATTGAATAAAAAAAATATAGAATTAAGTAATATTAATAAATATATATAAAGAATAATAAAAATGTGTGTGTGTGTGTTTTTTTAAGCATAAGTCATAAATTGAAAAGAGAGATTAAAACTAGACCAAATATCAATCAATAAATAGAATAAATGAAAAAAGATTTTTTTAAATAAAAAATAAATCACTCATTAGCAATACTTACATAATTGCTAGGTACAATTCCAGTAGTGCCATCAGCTTTTCTAGCTTGCCACCAATTACCTTTACGATCTAAAATTTCTAATACTTCATTCTTATCAAATGAAAGTTCATTAGGATCTTCAGGATTGGCTCGATCTATTAAAAAAAGAAAAGTAAATAAAAAGAAAAAAAATAATAATATTGAATCATTTTACATCTTTTTTTTTATATAAATAAATGATCATCTTAACTTACAGGAATGTAAAGCTGTTGCTTCTAAAATACCTTGATCACCAAGATCCTTCTCTCTTATTTCAGGTAAAGGACTATTATAAGATTTTTGTTGATGAGGACTAACATCATTACGACCTAATCTACCACGAATAATAGCAGGAGTACTAATAGTTGGACCAGCATCATTATATTTATGAGTAGTTTGATGAACCCATGATTCTTCTGATGATCCAAATAAGAAGATCCAAATAAACTAAAAAAAATGATTCATAAATAAATAAATAAACATATATATATATAGATATATATATATAGATCTTACTTGACAAATGATTAAAATGATAGCACCACCACTTGCAGCTGAAGACCCAGATACTCCATTATTAAGTAAAATTGGAATAAGATAAGTCAAATAAACAATACTAATAGTTAAAAGGATCACCAT
Organism: Cunninghamella bertholletiae; assembly: GCA_037043795.1. Classification (NCBI taxonomy): domain Eukaryota; kingdom Fungi; phylum Mucoromycota; class Mucoromycetes; order Mucorales; family Cunninghamellaceae; genus Cunninghamella; species Cunninghamella bertholletiae. Next base: position 1,700,233 of record JAZGVP010000001.1, read on the forward strand.
CTTTTAAAAAGTAGAAGAAAAAAAGTGAGATAAATACTTTTCTTTAATTATCACTTGATATAAATATATATATGTTTTTTTTTACCATTTGTTTATAATTAGAAAACATATTACAGCCAAGACCAACAAAAACAATAATAATAACCATAAGATTATAAATAATAATCCACCATGTAATTCCATGGAAAGCTGCAACACAAGCGCCAACAAAAAGAATAAACCATCCAATCTATTTTAAAATATATAAATATATAAGTAAATATATTATATATATTAAATGCTTTTTAAAGAAAAATACTTACGGCGGCTAAAATGGATACTGAAAGTACGATTGGATTAGTTAATGCGAACGATGAAAAACCTGCCATAATCTTGTAATATTATATATATATATATATATAAATGATAACGAATAAATAAAAAGTAAAAATAAAAAGAAAGAAAAATGAAAAAAAGCTGAGAGAACCCTTGATCCTTTTTTAAAAAAAATTCATGCTTGAGGGGTTTCATAATATGTCAAAAATAAAATTAGAAATTAGAAAAAAAATATGATAAAATTAAAAAAATCACTTGATTAGATCAAAAAAAATCGAAACCCACGATTTAAAATGACATAATTTACATAGGATACGGTATATTATTTTAGGTAAATAGTATGAAGATAATTAAGAAAAAACAAAGAAAGAAGGGGTGTATATAAAACTTTTTATTAATAACAAAAAAAAAAGATATAAAAAAATAAATTATAGATACAACAAATTATTCATTTATTTTTATATGTAGCTTTCTTTTTAATAATAATAATAATAATAATAAAATAATAACTGAATTCTTTGAAACTATACTAACCATGTACATATATACTATTACAAATCATAATTATATATTAAACAACCATACACAATACGAATAAGCACAGACTAATGTTTTTATATACAAGTATAATCAATATAAATATATCAATAAATATCCAAAATAAGTAATATAGATAAAAATGACATTAGTTTTATATTAATGGGATAATTCTGATTTTTTTTATTCATTAAAGAAAAAAATTAGTATGAATTTTTAGAAAACAGAAAATTAATAAAATTCACCAAAAGTAGTAAAAACTATTATCCTCAATCAATAATATGTTTTTTTTCTTTAGAAAATTGGTGGCTGTTCTAATCTCAGCCAATGAAATTCATGAGTGGTTGAAATTTTTAATTTTATTAGCCTCTTCCTTTTTCCCATTTTTTATTTTCACTCTCTTTTTCCCTTACTCCTCTTTTCTATCTATATCTATCTCGCTCTTTTTTTTGTACCTTTAATATTTATTTTCATTTTTTTTTTTAAAGAAGATTTTATTCTTCTTTACTTATATTTCATATAACCAAAATTAAAAGGAGAAAGAAAAAAAAGGATTAGTATATATTCATATACATAAACAGAATTTATATATATTTCATTCTTGTAAGTAAATACTTAATAATCATTATTTTTATTGTTCTTCGAAAAAGTCCAAACTGACCAACGTGATATTTTATTTCTTTATCTATTATAGTGGTGCAACATTAGATATTATTATTTATTTACTGCGTATATAAAAAAAGCAACAATCAATAATAATAATAATAAACCGAAATATAAAAACGAAATAAAAAACTAGTTACAACAAACTATATATACACATTACAAAATATTATAATAAGTATTTAAAGGCTTTCCTGCACTTGTGTAGGCTTGTCCAAAAAAAAAAAAACAATTTATATAATGGTTTACATTACTGGTGAAGATGGAGTTGTTAGAAAATTTGCTTGTAAGAGTTGTGTGAAGGTATCTTTAAAATAAAATATAGAATAAAAGATAGATATTAAAAAAAAAAGGGGAAAGAGGAGAACAACTAAATTTAATACTTGATTATTAACCACGTTTTTTCTTCTTTTCTTTATCTATTCTTTTCCTTTTCCTTTTTATTATTATTATTGTTTAAAAAATAAGGGACATCGATCTTCTGGATGTCAACATTCTGATAGAGAATTAGTGGAAATTAGAAAAAAAGGAAGACCTATTACTCAATGTGCTCAGTGTCGAAATCTAAGGAAAACAAGGCAAGTACATATTAAGTGTATGTGTCACAAAAAGTCAGAAGGTAAATAATAAGTTTGGTTATGATATCATCTATTTTTTATTTTATTTTTTTATTTAAACCTAAACATTGAATTATATATATTTGTATATATATATTAATATTTATACTATTATTACTATTTCTTTTATTTTTTATTTTATAAATGTATAGCGTTATCAACAAAATCAGCTAGTTCAACGCCATCACCTGTGATTCGATCACCATCTATACCCTTTAACAATCCTATTAACAGTAATAATGATAATAACAACAATAATAATGGAACTGTTTTAAACAATGAATTAATAAGTCAAGAATCTCAATTACAAAGTAAAATAAGATATATATAATGAAATAATAACAATGATTCTTTTTTAAGATACTAATCTATATTTATATATTTATAATATATACCCAATGCTATTTTTCTTTTTTAGGTTTATTAACTAAAACTTGTACTCGTTGTGACAGATCACCATCTTATTGTATTTGCACGTTTGAAAATAGATCAAATTCATCTGAGCATGATTGCCTTTCCTCTGGAAGTTCAGATGGAACAGTAACACCACCGGTTTTATCACCTATGGATCTCCAAACAATAACAAATAATAACCATCATAATCCTCACCATCATCGTCATCATCAAAATGATCATTCTTTAAAAATTGTAATTCCAACAAATCATGCAAATAATTTTAATGAAAACAACAATAATAATTCAATAATAAATAATAATGACAACAATCATCATCAATTTTTTAATAATAATAATAATAATAATAATAATACCAATAATAATAAAAATAATAATAAAAATAATAATACTAATATTAATAATAATAATAATGACACTGATAACAATAATGAAAATGATAATGCTATGACTATATCACCTACTACATATAATTCTACTGGATCATCTACACCAATTAATTTTAATAATGATAATAATAATAATGAACATCCATCTAGACATAGCTCACCATTCCATACACCTAATTCCAACTCACGTACACCATCAGCGTCTATCATATCACCAGCTGGGCTGCGTACACCTAATTCTAATTCACGTACATCATCATCAGCCGGACTGCATACACCTATTCCTATTCATGATCCTACAGATGATTTGGATTCAGATACACCAGTTTATAAATCAGAAGTACAACCTATTGATCGATCTGAAGTTTTAGGGAAATTAAATAATACCACTTCTGAAGAATTGATGCATCAAATTTATAATGAATTTTCTGCAGAAACACAAAAATTAACTCATTCTCCTTTAAATTTTGCTGATGATGATCATGATCATCACCATCATCACGATTATCACACCCCTCCTATCAATTCTAGAAAATCATCTTATAGTAGTACTATAGATGTACTACAAGATAATAGTTATAATAATAATAAACGTACAGAATCTTTTGTAAATTAAATTATATACATATATATAATAAACTAAAAAAAAAAAGATAAAAGAAAGAAAAGAAAGATAAGAAAAGAAAGAAAACGAGGAATACAAGGAAAAAAAAAAGATATAATATGCGCATACATGAAACACTTCCAACCCTTTTCTATCTTTTTTTTTTCTACCATCAATTTTTATATTCTATTATTTCATCAACATCATCACCATAACAATTTGATATATATATATATATATATATATATATAATGTATATAACATTTGTAAATTATAATATCAAAAAAAAAAAAAAAAAAGAACATAAAATCAACTTTGATAGAGTTGTGTATTATATATATTCTTTGCTTTTTTATTTATATTTGTAAAAAAAGAAGAAAAAAAATAAATATTGAAGAATGCTATTTTAGTTCCTATACACCATTTCTGGGATTAAATGAAGCTTCTTTTTTTTGAAATAACTTTGTAATAAAAATTAATTATTATACAATATATACATAAAAACATTTAGTATAGTAGTAGTATTAATTTTCATAAAAAAGTATCGTCTAATACCGGGACGTGCTGTATGATAAAAAACTAAAGGAAAATGAAGAACAAAATATAATTGGTTCCCTTTTTTAGTATTATATAATAATACATTATTTATAAAAGAATTTTTTATAGATATAATATACAAAGAAAAAAAAAATCGAATAAACTAAAATCGAAAAAGAAGTGAATGAAAAATGAAAAATATGGAGGAAATAAAAATGCAAATATATATATAAAGCATAACACATCAAAATAGCAAAAGAAAGATTTTTTTTAAGACTAGGCACAGTAAAATAAAAAAGGCAATTACACCCATTTTGGGTATAATAAGACATTTATAGTTACCCCGAAATACGGACCATTTATATATAAAAATATTGATGCCAATTAAGTTTTTGATGATGTTATATATTATTGTTTTACATAATCATATAAGTAAATAAAAGGTAAAAAAAAAAATACCAGATATTATCTCCGAATTTTTTTTTCTTCATTATCACAAATATGTTGACTATATAAAAAAATATATAATCAGAATAATAATAATAATATATATATATATAAATTTGTTAGGAATATTATATAATTATATGTAATATATATATATATATTAGATGATTAATAATGCTTATTTTATCCTTTTTAAAAAAGAGATAGAAAACCCAAAAGGTAAGATATTTTTTAATTTCCCCACACGCCGCATTTTCCTTTTAATTTTTTCAGTTCACGAACTTTTTTTTTCTTCCTCTTTTTCTCTTTTCTCTCTTTTTATTTTTATAACTCCTTTATAATTTTTTTTTATCAACTATAAAAAGGGTGGCAGCTTTTTTTTGTTATTATTTAAAATGTTGCTTTCTTATATCGGAGCTATAGCTTCTTTTTCTATTCTAACCATGGCTAAAACTTTTTCACCAATTGATTTAGTTACTCTTCCAAGACCTTCTGGCGTTGTTCCTGACCCAAGCGGAAAGTTTGGCGTTTATTCTGAATCTCAATTCTTTGCTGAAGAGTCAAAAGTATGAATCATATATATATATATATATATATACTTATTTAATTATACTTATTTTTTATTAATCATTATATATATATAAACATGTACTAGTCCCAGCGTAGTATTTATCTTATCAACTTGGAAACTTCTAAAGTCCAACCTTTAACAACCCCTGTTTTAGGTGAAACCCATTCTGAACCATTCTTTTTGGATGAAAACCATGTTGCTTATTTATGGAGTAAACCTGATCAAGTAGCTCAATTATATGTAGTAGATATTGAAGGAAAAGAAGAACCTTATGCTATTACTGATTTCCCTATTTCTTTTGAAAACCTTAAATATAACCGTGAACGTCAACTTTTAGCTTTCTCTGCTTATGTTTATACTGAATTGGACACTTTAGAAGATACTAAAGAAAAGGATGATCATATTAAAGAAACAAAGAAAGATACTGCCCTTGTTTATGATCAATTAATGATTAGGTAATACTAATAATAGTAAAAGTGAAAATCTTATGTAAGCTTATGAATGTGAAGATACGCGTTTTTTTTCTCTTTTAATAATGATAGTGCATCCTTTTTTTTTTAAAAAAAAAATAGACATTGGGATACTTATGTTACAAATAAGAGAAATAATATTTTTATTACTTATTTGGAAGTTGTTGATGGTAAATATAAATTAAAAACCACTCCTCGTAATTTACTTCAAAATACTGATTTGGTAAGTAATGGATCATATATATTTATTAGCATGATCATAATGATTAAAATGATTAATCTTATTGATTTGATAAATTTATTTATTTTAAATAAATAGCAATCTCCTGGTTTTCCTTCTGGTGACGCATCTGATTATGACATTTCAAAGGATGGTAAAACAATAAATAAATGAAGTTAAAAATAATAATATATATTACAAAATCATTCAATGAGTTTCATTTTTTATATCTTTCTAAAAAAAAGGTAATGAATTGGCATTTGTTTCAAAAATTACCTCTCGTGAAAATGCTTGGCAAACGTCTCAACATGTATATACTATTAGACTTGATGATGAAACTGCCAAACCAATTGCAATAAATGATGATATTCCTGCAGCATCCAGCGGTCCTGTTTATGCACCAAAGAGTGGACGTTTAGCCTATCTTCAAATGAAAACACCTCAATATGAATCCGATAAAAACCGTATTGTTATTTATAATAAAGAAAAGGAAGGTAGAATTGAAATTGTATCTGATTGGGATCGTAGTCCATCTGAATTAGTTTTCTCTAATGATGAATCCACTTTATACGCTGTTGCACAAGAATTTGGTCGTACTAAATTATTTGCTATTGATCTTACTTCTCAATCCATTACTACTTTAACAAATGAACGTTCAGTTGGTGGTGTTTCTGTCATTTCTGACCATGAATTACTTTTCACTGTCAATTCTATGAATCATCCTTCCATTGTTCATACTTTTAATACTCAAACCAATGAATTAAAACGTCATGATGTATCTCATGCTTTAAAGAAAGGTTTAGATAGTTTCTCTTTACGTGATCCTGAAGAATTCCAATTCAGAGGTGCTCTTGGTGATACTGTTCATGGCTGGATCATTAAACCTTTTGATTTTGATGAAAATAAGAAATACCCTGTAGCCGATATTATTCATGGTAAATAAATAAAGAAAAAAAAAGAGAATGAAAGAGAGTGAAAGAAAATACAGTAAAGTTAATAAAAAAAAAAAGATAAAAAGAGAAGGGATTGATTTTTTTTAATACTTTATATTCATATATATTTATAATTTATATATTTACTTAGGTGGTCCTCAAAGTGCTTTTAATGATAATTGGTCTACTAGATGGAATCCCCAAGTATTTGCCAATGCTGGATTTGTAGTTATTCTTATTAATTCTCATGGTAGTACAGGTTATGGTCAAAAATTCTGTGATTCTATTGGTAAAAACTGGTTTACTTATCCTCACCATGATCAAATGGTTGGTTTGGATTATGTTCTTGAAAATTACAGTTATTTAGATGCTGATAATATGGTAGCTCTTGGTGCTTCTTATGGTGGTACCGCTATCAATTATATTAATGGTCATACTAATCGATTCAAGGCTTTAGTTAATCATGATGGTATCTTTAATACTGTCAATGCTTATTACACAACTGGTAAATATATATATATGTATATAATTAATACGAAAGAATGTATAGTTACATATACTGACTATTTTTATCATTATCACTATTTTTATTTTAATAGAGGAACTTTATTTCCCTGAAAGAGAAGTAATTTAAATTAATATATATTATACATATATTTAAGATTGATATTTGTACTCATTTATTTTTATCATATATAGTTTGGTGGACCTCCATTTAATCCTATTGCTCGTATCAACTATGAACGTTTCTCACCTTCTAACTATGTACATAGATGGAAGACTCCTACTCTTATTGTTCATGGTAATTTAAAAAAAAAAAAGAAAATGAAAGAAATGATAATATAAAATATTTATTTACTATTGTTATTATTATTTTTTATAAAAAAAAGGTGGTCGTGATTATAGATTAGTTGATGGTGAAGGTTTCTCTACTTTTACAGCTTTACAACGCTTAAATATTCCTTCTCGTCTTGTTTATTTCCCTGATGAAAGCCATTGGGTATTAAAACCTGCAAACTCCTTGAAATGGCATGAAGAAGGTATATCAGATATAAAAACATTTATTTAAATAATATTTAAAAATAATAATAGTAACCGTTTTAATCATTTATTTATTTTATTTTGTAAATAAAATTTATTTAGTTCTTGGATGGATTACTAAATATACAGCCAAGGAAAATGAAGATAATCAAACCAATTTATTAAAAATTCAACTATAGTTTTTTTTGTATAATAATCAATAAATTTTTTATCATCAAAAAAATGATGAAATGTAAAAAAGAATATCACGTTTAAACTCAGCCATTTTCCAAATTGGGAAGATGTTTTTTTTAATGCTTAAAAAATTATACATTTCCTTTTTTTTTCTTTTTCTTTTTCTTTTTATTTCTCTTCCTTTTTATTTATTTTATACTTTTACAATAACAATAATTTTTTTTTCATTTCTCTTCCTTTAAAAAAAGTATATTTAATTATTCATAGAAAGTAATTTATATTAAACATAAATGTATTCAACACAAAATGATATTGAACAACCAGCTGATCCTGAACAATATGAACGACTTAATACAGTAGTAAGAAAGCTGAGACGAAGTAGAAAAAATGTTTTACCAAATGCATGTTGTTGTTGTTTAGATACACGACTTGGATGTCAATTAGCTTGTCTTATATGGGCGGTAATAAAATATATAAAAGAATAAATATAATACTAATATTATATTTTTTATATTGGTTTTTTTTTTTTTTTACTAATTAAATATCTACTTATATTTTTATATGTGATTCGTTTAGGGATTCAGTTTATATTTTTCTGTCCTAGGATTTATGAGAAAAAGTCGTAAGTAATATATGTATATATATTATACTATTATCATTTCTTTTAACTCGATGATTCTTGTTTTTTCTTTTCCTTTCTAGCATTTTATTCTTATTTAAACCCAGTGGCACTTTATATATATGCAGTTCTTAATCTGATTTTCTTTTTTATCAATATAGCTGGATTCTTTATTATTACTTGGAGGGTAAATTTCTTTATTATTACTATTATTATTATATTAATAAATGATAAATAATACATAAATATATATACATAAAAATATAAAATATATAATCATCATTACATAATTATTTATTTATAAATTAGGCTGCACCACTGGTTATAGGAAGAATAGCAAATATAATATGGGGATTTGTCATATTTATTTTAATAGATACATCAGCTAATTACTTAGTTTTTCTTATCCAATCATCACAATATCGATCATGGTGTATTGATAGTTCTCAAAATAGAGTCCAACAAGCTTATCATCAAGCAAATACTATTAATGATACAATATCAATTCCATTAAACCCATTAAATGATTATTATAATTGTTCTAGGTTATATCAAGATGAAGTCACTTGGGGGTTATTAAGTACAATTACTATCATATTGATTTATGTGAGTATATAGATGTTTATATAAATTAGTCAACTTCATATATATATATATGTAAATTAATCTTTATATATATAAATATATAAATTATTTAGGTACATTGGGCAATGGTTTTTACTTCATGGGAAAAGTGGTTTGTTATTCAAGCTCCTCGTATGGTACAGCATAATAATATAAAAACATCAATGGATTCAATGAATATACCTTCAAATCAACAACAAACAATGGATATGGATTCATCATCATTTCAACAACAACAACAACACGAGAATGCATCACATTCAGCATCTAACCCATTAGAAGAAAATGAAAAATCTCATTATAATTCATTAAATGATTCAGTTAATAATATATCACATAATAAAGATAATCATTTAAATAATAGTAATAATAATAATAATAATTCAAATATAAGTAATAATAATATAATAATGATGGATGTGAATCCAAATGAAATGCACCCATCTGAACAAGGTTATTATCCTCAAGATCAATATCAACAAACATATCCATATGATCAAGGTTATTATCCTCAAGACCAACAACGACAACAACAACAACAACAGCAACAACAGCAACAACAGCAACAACAGCAACCATACTCTTATGATCCGGGCTATTATTATCACGAAGAACAACAGCAACAAAATCAATACCCAATGAATAATAATTATATTGATTCTAATTTATATCAACGTTACTAAAAAAAAAGAATAAAGAAAAAGTTTTAAGGTTACACATAAACTTAACTCCATACTTGCGGTGAATTTTTTAAAAATAAAAAAAAATGTCGTCAAAGTATAATAAAAAGCACGCCATTTGGTATCATGTTATATATATATACTAGATTTATATATAAAAATAATATTGTGACTAATTAATTAAATCTTAAACATAAAAATCCTATTTTTATTTGGTACCTTTTTTTTCTCTTTTTCTCTTGTTTCTAAAAAGGTATAAAAAAATTCTGGATTTAAAATTTTCATTTCTACCTTTTTCTTTCCTCCATATATATATATATCTTATCCTCTTCTACACTATTTTTTTTATAGTATGACTTATACATTACCAACTATTCGTCGCGTAGCCATTGTTGGTTCTGGACCTGGTGGTTTAGTAGCAGCTAAGCAATTAAAAGCTGAAAAAGTATTTGATAAAATTACCATTTTTGAAAGAAAAGAACAATTAGGTGGCACTTGGTAAAATAAGAGATAGAATAAAAAAAAGAATAAAACTAAATCGAATAAAAAAAAACTATATATATAATAACCTTACTATGTTTTTACATATATATAGGGTTTATTCACCAGAAGTTAATGATAATCCACCATTACCTTCCATAGATGCTTTAAAAGTTGATTCTCAACTAGATCAAGATCCTTTTAGCAATTTAAACTCACCTATCTATCCTAATCTTCATACAAATTTACCAACTAATGTAATGCAATATCGTGATTTTGCTTTTGATTCAGATACACCACTTTTTCCAACTCATAAACATGTTTTAAACTATTTAAAACAATTTGCAGCAAAGTTTGAAATAGAACCTCATATAAAATTAAATACAAGTGTTATTAATGCTGATTATGATACAATAAAAAAAGAATGGAATTTAACACTTCAAGTTAAAACAACAACAGAAAATACAAATATAGTAAATGATATTAATGGCCATGGCAATAATAATAGTAATAGTAATGAACCTTTGATTTATAACGAATCTTTTGATGCTTTGATAGTGGCTACAGGACATTATACTATACCTTATGTTCCTAATTTTAATGGTATTGAGTATTTAAAGAAAAATAAGGTTTCATGGAATCATAGTAGAGATTATAGAAATCCTGATATTTTTAAAAATAAGGTCAGTAAGTAATATATATAATGTGATCATTCATTCGTCTTTTTTTTTAAAAAAAAATCTAAACTTTATTTCATTTTTTTTTGTTCTTAAAAAAATGGTATTTAATTAGAAAATATTGGTTATTGGTAGTGGTAGTTCAGCTTTAGATATTGTAAGAGAAACTTCTTTTTTTGCAACCAAAGTATATCATTGTGTACGTTCAGATACTAAACAATCTCTTCAAGCACATGAATCAGATAATGAAAATGTAGAAAGAGTAGGATTAATTAATAAAATATTAGAAGATGGACAAATCCAATGTATTAAAAAAAAAGAACAAACTCAAGGTCAACAACAAGAGGAACAGGAGGAACAATTAATCAACGTAGACCATATTATTTTTGCAACTGGGTATTTATATAGTTATCCATTTTTACCATTCCAAAAAGATAATTTAATTAAAGAAGGTCAAACAGTACTTCATACACATGAATTTATGTTCTATATGAATAATCCCACGTTGGCATTTATTGGATTACCTATTAGAATTGTTCCTTTCCCATTATCTCAATCACAAGCCAATGTTATAGCTAAAGTATTTAATCCAGAAAGGAAAAATGTTACTTTACCAAGTTTGGAAACTATGCAATCTATTTATCAACAACAACATAATGATGTTGATGATACTGATCGTAAATCCTTTGTATTAACTACAGATAAAGAATTTAATTATGTGGATCGCTTAGGTGCTTGGGCAGAAGGTCATTATGATCCTAATCATATTATTTCTTTTCCAGCATCAACATCTAATTCTTTAATCACTGCTCCATTATCTGAAGAATGGAAACAGCAACGTAAAGATTCTTTAACCCTTCGTAAAGAATATTTAGGTTATTAAAGCATATCAATATATATATAAATATATATGTAAACATGTTTGTATGAAAGTGTAAATTATTTTATTTATTTATTTTTAAAAGAGATTAATAAAACTAGACTTTAAATTAGATCATAGTTAGAAAATTATATATATATTAAATTGCTGTATTGAAATTTTCTTTTTATTGTCTTTATGATTATATGGTTTTTCATTTTGTGTATATTTTATTTTTAAAGATAGCTGGCTTTAAAATAAAGTAAAAAACTCTTCCTACAATAAACTATTTCTCTTTCCGTTTTTCTATTTTTTTGCTATTTGAAAAAATAAAATAGCTATATAATAATACATTCATATATATATATATATATATATATAAAAGGAAAATAACAACATATAATAGTATTATTGTTACTGTTATTATTGTTTTTTATTATTCATATAATTAATTGTATTTATGGTACCTGAAGAATTTCAATCGTTTAAAGCTACAACATGGATTGAAGGACAGATCCGACATCGTAGAAAGTGTTACAAAGCCTTATTTTTTATTAATATACAACTAACTGATTCTGATGAAAAAGTACAAGTTATATTTCGCTATGATGATAATTCCATGACCAATATTCAACATCAAGAATGTTTAAGAGTATCTAAGCCAGGTAGAGTGATACGTTTACTTGTTGGATCACCTACAAATAGTAAAGAAAGAGAAAATAAGAGTTTTCAAGTATGGCAAAGTATAGATATACCTGAAATTATAAAAGAGTATACAGATCCACATCCTTTTATACCAGATCCTCCTTTAGTACAAAAAACTCAACATACTATTAAACAATGGAATGGGGAACAAAAATTAAAAAAGGACATGATTTGTAAATATTGGATTAATCAACGTACATGCAGTAGAAAAGATTCTTGTCCTTTTCAACATCCTACTGGATCAGAATTTGAAAAAGCTAGAGAGTTGTGGATAAAAGAAGTAAAGATTAAAAAAAAAAAGAAAAGAAAAGAAAAATGATAAGATGATCATGATTATGTAATAATAATAGCATTAATAATAATAATAATGAAATGTTCGGTTTTTCTTCTTATTTTAAAACATTAGAGATTGAAACATAGAAAAATAATAACAAATGATCCAAATGATCCTCATCAAGATAAAAATCCTCATGGATTACGTGCAATGATTTTTTCGCAATGGATTTATAAAGAATTCCTCCCTAAAATAATATCATCAACATCAGCATCAGCACAATCGTCAGCATCACCTATTGATTATTCAAATTTATTAATACTTGATATTGCAGGTGGAAAAGGTGAAATCTCATTATTTTTATCACGTGGATATGGAATTCCTACTACAGTCGTAGAACCTAATGTTAGAAAACAGCCTAAATATTGGTTAACAAGACGTCGAATTTTAATGCATAAACATGGGTTTTTTAATAATAATAATAATGATCATGATGATGATGAAAAGGAAGAAAATGAAGATCATGTAGAAGAGGATGAAAATGAGGGTGAAAATGAAGATGAAGATGAAGATAAAGATGAAAAAGAAAAAGTAGAAGAAGAACAAAAAAAAATAAAATTTGGAAAATCATGGCCATATCCTAATTGTGCACCCAGTTTTATACCAACATTATTAGATGATCATTTTATAGAACAATATAAATATTTACTTTCACGTGTAACTTTAGTGATTGGTTTACATCCTGATGAAGCGACTGAACCTATATGTGATGTTGCTTTGAAATTAGGTAAGCCTTTTGCAGTGGTTCCTTGTTGTGTTTTTAGCCATGAAAATCGTCATCGAAAATTATCTACTGGTGAATCTGTATCTACAACAAAACATTTAATTCAATATTTATGTGAAAAGGATACTAGTCAATTTGGTGGTAAAATAAAAACTGATTATTTACCTTTTGAAGGTAAAAATGAAGTAGTTTATTGGATTCCTAAAGATACAAAGAACATCAAAGTATGAAATAATAATAATTATACAAATATATAAACAACGAAAGTTGATACATCATTGATGTTTATATATAAAAGTAGTAGTAAAAATAAATAGTTAAATAAATATCTAACAAAAAAAATTACAATTTACTATTTTTATGATCTTTAGGTTCAATAGTCCAACCATCCACTTTTTCTACAATGACTTTAGTGATTTGATCAAGTTTAATTGCATCTTTTCCAACAATACTAATAACTACTGATAAATTATTATCATTCAATGTAGGGTAACTTCCAATTTTAATATTATCTTTTTCTACTAATTTTTGAAGATCTGTTAATAAATTTGCAATGACGCCTTCAGGTTTTTTTGTACCAATTTGTCGACGATAAAAAGGCATAGTAGTGGTAGCTATAACAGTATTAGATGATTCCGATGATGATGATGATGTTATTTTTTGTTTAATATGATTTGAAAGGGAATATAATAAAAGTTTAAAAAGTTTTGGAATACCAGGTAATATGTATACATTATTATTAACTAAAATGACTGGAATAGGAATACGATGATGATCACGTATATGTTGACTAGGTGAAGGAAAAGTAGCCATTTGTTTATATCCATCTAATGATGACGATGCTTCTGTTGCTGAATGATGTGATAATTGTTTTTTTCTTAACTCAACTACTTTTTCCCAAGTAATAGGGTCTAATTTTAATGTCAAGTTGAACGCTTTTGCAATAGAAGCATATGTAATATCATCATGGGTTCTATATATATATATATATATATATAATAAAGATAAATAAATAAATAAATAAAAGGATTTAAAAAAGAGTCATTGAAAAAAGTATATATACATATATATTTAATATTCATTTACGGTCCTAAATAATTTATATTATAAAATAAATAAAAAATCAGATACGTGCTATTTGTATTTCCCTTCTTTATTTATTAATTTATTTATCATATACCTATTCCACCAGAAGTAAATACAAATTGATGATTTTTTGATAACCTCCTAACTGCTTCTCCTATATCATATTCATTATCACCAACAACTTCTATACGTTTTAGTTCAATTCCTAATTCAAATAAGAATTGTGCTTAAAAATATAAATAATTAAAAAAGGTAAGAAATATTATACATATAGAGTTAAATAATATGTATATATATAATACCCAAACAATGAGAATTAGTATCTTTTATTTTTCCATTTAATATTTCGTCACCAATAACAAGACAAGCAGCTAAATAAGATTTAGCCATTTGAAAAAAAAGTATATATAATTAAAAGAAAAGGAAAAAGAGAAATATATAACTCAGAATAGAAAAAAATTATATAATCATTTTTCACTGATTTTAATCAGAAATCTATCTATTGTTACTTTTAGATCATTTAACTACTTCAAAGTATCTTTTTTATCTTCATAAGGTGAATGAATAAAAAAAATGAAGTATGATCTTATAAGATAATGAAAAATAATCATTACACTACATGCTCTTTTTTTTTTTTTTTTTTTTTTTTGGTAAAATAGCCTTTATAGTTAATCTGTTCAATCAAGCGCTTATCTGAGTTTTAAATCTGCTTCAAGTACTTTTATGATTACTTGTTCATAACTTTCGTATTTACATACACATTTTATATTATAAAAGTTTTTTATTATAAGTTAACACCTTTTAGGACTATTTTTTAGAATTTATCTTTAGTTTAATACTTACCCATATTATTATTGTTATTATTTTTTTACATAAATCATTTACTCAATTTAAAAACTATAAAAAATTTGAACGAGTTTAATTATACTTTGAAATATTTAATACATTTTATTTAAACTTATAAAACTAATTATAATAATTATAATAATAGTATTTTTTTTCTTTTCATTTTTTTTTTTACTATATATAATTATATATTATAAAAAATACTTGATTATATTTATGTTAGGTGTGGGGAGGTGGAGGAATTTCTTTATTGAGGATAAGATTTTTCCAAAATGGTAGGAATAACTTGATCCAAATCACCTTTATAAAGAACTAATAATTCCATGGCTAAATCATCACAATATGTAATTCCCTAGAAAAAAATAATAATAATAGATTGAAATAAAAGAAGGAAATATTAGTTGTCATTTTTTTTCAATTTTTCAATATATATAAACTTACCATTTCATGTAATTGTGCAAGTTTTGTTGCATAACGTTGTTTATCAGTTTCTTGAACTCTTTGATTAAAAGCTTTGCTTAATAAAAATTCATAAGGATTTACATTTGAAGGATCATTTGCTACTGTTGCTGTAGCAGCGGCAGAAGATGAAGTTTCAGAATGATGATTTGAATTTTGCTCTTCTTTTTCATATTGATCATGATCGACAAAAATAAATTCATTTGCTGTTGGTGATTGACTAGCTGAATTAATACTTGAAGCATTATTAGAATCATTTAATGGATTTTCTAATTGTGAAGATGTAGTTTCTTTGAAATTATTATTACTATTGTTATTATTTAATCTGGAACGTATATATAAAGGTTGAGTGTGATGATAACCATTATCAGATTGATGTTGATCATTATCAGTATCATTATTTACAGAATGAGTATTATCTTGAGTTGTAATAGTAGATACAGATGGAGTTCTTAATGGAGAATGAGAACTATCTATAGATGTTCTAGTTGTTGTTGAAGTACGATTGGTAGTAGTAGGTAAAGTTGGTAAAATAGGATAAATAAAAGTTGATGGTGATAATGGTTTTTCCAAAGATGTATTATTATTATTATTATTATTTATTTCATCACTGGTTTTTGGATATTCGATAGTTGATTTTAATTGAGGAGCAGTTTGTTGTATTTTATAAGCAGCATTCACTTCAGGCAAATTTGTTACATTAATATCACACCATAGATGATCACCAAAACTAACACCATTAGGAGTAGTTAGACGGAAATAACTTACATGATGACCATACGATTCTGGAGCACAAAGTTCAACTGCAATATTGACTTCTTCACCAGGTGAGATAGATGGAACAATGCAATCCTTGACATAATCAGAATGACTAGGACGTAAAATACTACCACCATTATAAACTAAGGTACAGCCATGTGGCCAACGTAAAAATCCATTATTCTTTATTTTCCATAATTTAAGAAACCGTTGAGAAGATTGGACTTCAGTACCATCTGGTATATTTATATCTTCTACAAAGGTTGCAGAAAGTTCATGAGATTCATCTTTGACTTTGTCATTATTATTATTGTTGTTTTCATTATTGGTGCTGTTATTTTCACTAATACTAGTATTACTACTACTATTATTATTATTAGTATTTTCATTTATAGCAGTTTGAAAACTTGTTGATGACGATAAATCATTTCCTGGAATAGCTTCAGGTTTTTCATGTGTTGTAGATTCAGTCGATTTAAAAGCATAATCAAAAGTTGGTAATAATGTAGTAGCTATATTATGTGTTTTTGCAAGTGGTTTACGGATTTTTAGAAGGACATGATGCTGATCATGAACTAAAAGTGGCTCACAAGTTTCACATAAATCAAAATCAGGACAATGACCACACTAAGTATATAAAATAGAAAATATAAAGAAAAAAATAATATAAAATAAAAGATCAATTAGTATATTAATAATTAACCTTGATTATTTATAAATTTATTTCTATTAATATATACTTTTTTTTTTTTTTACCTTATATCTAATTCCAACAATGGATCCACCACAATGATCACAAACAACATTATCATGAACTATATTTGTATTCTTAAGATTAATTGTTTCTTCTTGCCCTTGCTCTTCTTTACGATATTTAATTGATGAATTATCTTTATTATTTGATGGTGTTGATATATTTATTACAAGACGATATACATGATTAGGGTCATGATGCCCCTTGTTAGAAGATTTACAAGATGGACAAAGTAAATAAGTTGGACATTGATTACATATCCAATGATTACTAAAATAAATCACAATTAAAAATAATAACAATAGTGGTGATTTAGTATTAAAATAAAATTATATATATATATATATATATGTATACATATATATTTACCTAGAAAGGGCTACATTACATGAGCTACAATTAAAACCATCATTTTTATTTTCCCTTAAGGATGATGATGAAGAAGAATTGTTGTTATTGTTAGAAGGTTGTGAATTAGTAGGATTCATAAATGGTGATGAATGATGATTATTATTGTTTAATAAAGGAGAGAGAGTTTGATGAACAGTATTAGTTGCAGTACGTAAAGCTTGATCTAAAGCAGTTAAAGCAAAGTCAGATGCTTGGCGAAGATGGACGTGTGATTGTTGATTAGCCGCTTCATGAAAATGATTAAATTCTTTACCAAGATTTTCCAAAAATGTATTATAATTATTGGCAATAGAATTATTAGCTGCGGAAGAATTTTTTTGGTTTGGCGCAGAACCAGAGGACATTGATTGTAAGTTTTCTTGAACTAATCCAGATGAGGAAGATGTACATTCATTTGTTTTTGTTAGTTTATTAACTGTAATAATTAATTTTGGGTTTACTTCCAACAAAATCCTATAAAATTCATTAGGAGTTTTCAATAGGACAGTATCACCTTCTTTATCAATATAAGTAATAGTATATTCCTTGTTTTCCAATTCAAATATTTCCTCTATCTATATATAAAGAAGAAAAAAAAAAGAAAAGTAAGAAAAAGTTATAATAACAATAATAGAATATACTGTAAATAGACTCTTACATTTTTTTTAAATTTCTGATGTTGATTTTCATAAAATTCTTTTTCAGTGTAAGATGTATATATACGATTATAAGTATTAACGTCTGGAAGAGATATTATACGATATTCATTGGAATCAGAAAATCTAGCTTTAATGAGTTTATAATTATCCATAATAACATAAAACTTATATGTATAATAAAATAAAAGAGTAAACCAATAAAGAAAACTTGAAATGAAAAAAAGTGAAAGAAGAAGAAAGAGAGAGAAAAAAGTAAGAAAAAAAGAATTCCTTGGCTTTTTTTATTTACAGCTACGCTTTATATATCATGCTAATGCTAAAAAAGGAATTACTAATTTTTAACTCTCTTCCTTTTTTTTTTTTTTTTTTTTTTAATTCTCATTGATTTATACACATACTATATTTTATTAATACCATTTTAACTTTATAAACAGTATATAAAAAATGAAATAAAATGAATTTACCACTAATGATTAAAAAGAAAAAGTACCAATTGATTTTTAAGAATAAAAAAGGTAAAAAACGGTGGGAAGGTAAAAAGTTAAATATAGTTTTATATTTTAGCCAATAAAAACCATTATTTATATTTATGTTTCTTTTTCTCATCATATTTTTTTTAAAAAAACTTGATTTTATCTGGTAAACAAAAATATAAAAATATGTTAGTATTCAAACCATTACTTGCATAAAAAATAAAATTAGTTAAAACAGTATAATAAAAAAAAAATGTGACAATGTAATATTAGATAATAATAATAATAATAATAGATGATAGTGTAAATAAAATATTAAATTAAGAAGATAAATAAATAATGACAATCAACTTTTTTTAACAATAAAAATAAATTATATATAAGATGCATAATTAAAGAAGATATAATGATAATAATAATGTAAATATTAGTTAAGTAAAAATAATCATTGGTGTAACCGTTTCGCGTAAATAAGATCCTAACATATTTTCATCTTTTAAATAATCTGATGGAAATTCTACAAGATGACCACGTACTTTAGACAATTTTTTCAAAATATCCTGTTCAGATAGTGTAGGATCAGCAACATGACCGTGAGGTACATTCGGTAAAAATTTTCTATGTTGATCAAAGGTATGTACTGTATCATCTGGAACACATCTAAATAAATCTCGATATATTAACGTATTGGTATTTGCTGTTTTTCTCCAGATATTATTACAAAAATGATCTGAGAGTGGATCTAATGCAAGTTTATCCTTTGATATGTTATTACAGGTATCTGAGTTTTGATTCTTTAATGCACCATTTATATCTAATACTTGATCTGGCGCAGTTTGTTCGTATTTTTTAATTTCAGCTTCAGTAATTGTCTTTTTTCTACCTGGTTTTATGCTTGTTGAACCGGTATTTGTATTTGTTGGTAAATTATCATTATCTATTAAGGTATCCCAATCATTAAAATCAAGTAATCCTAAATGTTCTTTCATTAATTGTAATCGTAATGAAAGTGCAAACTTGGAGGCCTTATACTAAAGTATAAATATAAGTATATTTAGTTATGCATTTTATTTATTATTATTATTATTATTATTATTATTACTTCTTTTCCATTCATATATGATGGCACCATATCAGAATCTTCAATTAACATTCCAATTTCAGAATCTCTATTCCCAAGCTGAGATCGATCATTAATGTTTGCTATTATTTATAGTTAAAGAAAAATATATACAATTAATAACTTCAAAAAAAAAATGAATATATTTAATGATGATTTACCTGATCCAGTCAAAACAATTCTATCATCTACAATTAATAACTTATCATGGATATAAACCAATTCACTAACGTAATATTTACGATCATCTTCTTCTTCATCTTGATTAGATGAATTATTAGTGCTATGTTTACGTAAAGGATCATTTACTTCATCGCCTACTGTTGATGGGATATTAGTTGATAAAGCTGAAGAAGACTCATTGATTACAATCATCGAGTTTGAATGTTGTGTTGGTAATTGTGATTTTTCATCATCCTTTATTTTTATATCATGTTTATTATTATTATGGATATTATTATGATTGTTATGATTGTTATTATTATTATTATTATTATTATTACAATCTGTAACGACAGTTCCACTATCAATATTTGTCAGCTCATCTTCTTTTTTAACTGGTTTATTTTTAGCCCAATTTCTTAAACAATACCATCCAATGTATTCTGAAGGCTCAATGCCAGCTTCCCTAAGTTTTTCCATAATTGAATTTCCTCCACGAGATATTGATACATATTGAAAATGCATAACCGTTCTATTTATATATATATAATTGATATTTATAATAATCATTGATTAGTATGAATAATAAATAAATACTATATATATATATATATATATAACAAACCTAGCTGCTGCTGCATCACTTGATGCTAGATCACCTTCAAATGCTGGGATTAATGGTATTAATATAAAAATCTTGAATTTTTCACCTTTTTTATGTGCTTTTTTAATTCTTTCAACAATTGCCTGCCCAATCTTGTTACGTAAGACTTTATCATAAGTAGTAGAACTGACTATTATAAACATTGATTGATATTTATTAGCATTATTAATCTATTGTTTTTGTTATTATTATTATTATTATTATTTTTAAAAAAGAAATATACATTACCAAAAAATTGATTTTCAATATAAATATAATGCTTGGCCTTGCTGATACATTCCATATAAGCATTATAAATAGAATGCTAATAAAAGAATAAATTATAATTATTAGTTTTTTTTTGCATAATTAATATTTACTTAATATTTATAACTTCATTTTATTTATTTATTTATTTATTATGCTTACTTCACGCTCAATACCGGAACTCCATTCAGATGAACTTCTCAATAATTGAGTACGACATGTGCCTTTGAATTTTGATTCATCTCTTGCTGCTACATATTCACCTTTAGGCATTAAAAATGGTACTGATGATCTATGCATCCCTTTACCTGCTTTTAAAAAGTTCCATCGTTGAACAAAGTGACGAGCTATATCTCTTGCAATTGGCCCAACCTAAATGATTATTAAAAAGATAAAAATGAAATAAAGCAGGAATAGTTATTAGTAATCCATTTTATAATATATATATATATATATATGAAGGAATAATTAAATTTACCACTCCTATAGTCATATCATGCCATGGCATTCTTGGTGTTATTTTTCTATCAACTAGTGTTGCATCAAAATTAAAAACTAAAAAATAATAATAATGAGTATATAAATAAATAATAAATAAATAAAAATAATTGATATGTATGTATATATATTCAATTTAATTACCATTTGCAAAGTCTTTTACTCGTGGGTTAGAGTAATCTTGACCTGGAAACATTTCATAATCAATTGATTCAGCTGGATAATCAATTACACTATGATCATGGGAATCATATCGTCTATTTTTTTTTTTAAAAAAAAAGAAATAAAAAGAGTAAATCAATTTTTTTCTTTTTACTATATATATATATTCTACTTACCCCCAACATAAATCTAAACCACCAATAAATGCCAATCTGTTATCAACAACTACGATTTTCTTTACAACATAATATTTATATGAGTATACCATATATATCATTTTTAAAATAAAATAATTATATGTATATATTACTTACTTCATGATGTGACCAAAAGAGTACATTATTATCAATAGAACGGTGATCTGGATGGCGTTGTACTACATTGATAATAAAGATAATAACATATATATAAGTTAAGTTAATATGAACGCTTATGATCATAAAAAAAAAATGAATAAAAGAAAAAGAAAAATCATACCAATAATATTTGGATGCAAATTTTGTAACCAACGTTTTGTATGAGCTGAATTGATGGTAAGAGCTAAAGACATTTCTTTATATATTACAATATATATCATTACACCTTCACGGGCCTTTCTTTCTAGTAATCTGTCTAATCTAAACTCTTGGTTTTTTTCTGGTGGTCTACGTAAATACTATTTTTATAAATTAAAATAGAAAAAAAAAGTAATAATAAAATATTTACAATTTTAGTATAAATGATAAAAATATAGATAAAATATATAAATTTGTTTTTTTATTAATACCAATTCTGGTGATAGCCACCAATCAGCAATATATATTTCAGTTCTTGCAGATAAAATAGCTTCCGAAACTGCTTTAAAATGTGCTATATAAATTTAAAAAATATAAATTAATGTTAAAGATTTTATTTATCTTTTTGACCATATATATTTATAATACTTTTTTTTTTAAATTTTTTTTTAAATTTTAAACTTACCTTCACCATCCACAAACCATTTTACCTTTGAATCATGTCTAATAGGAGCAAATGAACCAAAACGATGATTTTTTACCCAAGGACTATTTTCTTGCACTTTTTTAATACTTTCTATCCATTCTTCAACATCACGTTTACTACCTTTGATTTCTATTCTTCTAAATTGATTTGATAAAGCAATATGATGATGATATCTTTTAAGAATGCCTGGCCCTGATTTGGATACTCGAAAACTTTTATCTAATAATAATACATCAGTAGGTGAAGTTGATCCAATGTCTTTACAAAATGCTATATATCTAAAAAAAAAATAGAATCATACTCAATAATTAAGTTTTTCACACGCAAACGTATATGGATAATTTACATTTTTTCGATCTTGATTTTTTTTTTTAATGTAATAAAACTTACGAATCACGGAGTAATACCCATTCCTTCTGCCATAGATGAGGACGGAATATATGACAAAAACGTGGTGTAACAAAATTGATTCTATTATTTAAATATCCTTCTTTACCTTTCCATCCCATATCCTGTACAATACTTATTGCTGAGATTTCTAAAAATTCACATATATCATAACTGATTAAAATATGAGCGTTTTTTATAAGTTTTCGCAAGTATTCTTGCAATTCCTTTCTACGTTGTAGTGCTGCTTCTTTACGTTCTTTTCCACCATGATGATGATCATTATTATTCTCATGTCTTCCCCCTCTTGTGTCGTCGCGTAATAATGTTACTTTAGCTGAATTAATCCATGGTTGTAATTGATTTGGAAAACTGGGAGGTGCTGCTACACTATCATACACATTGGCCTTAAATTTAAGTGTATAATGTAATGTAACAAAGTCAGCTATTGTTCGTCGAAGTACCCATTTTACATCCCCATATTGTAATTCTATACGAAATGCCCATTGTGTGATACCTAATGTGTCAAGTTCTGAATCTGTAATGTTGATCTATATTTGGAAATAATAAAAAATTATTATTGGATTGCCAATTTTTTATTCTATCTTTTTTTTGTTCTTTTCTTTTTTTTTCATTATCATTTCTTTTCTTTTATTGTCCATTATTTAACACATACATGAAGAAATTGAAATAAAATAGGAGGCTATTTTTTTAAAAGGAAAAAAAAAAAAACATTAACAATATTAGAATATCTATTTTTTCTTTTTTTTTTTTTTTTTACTATATATATATTAAAAAAATATATATTACATACTGGTCTTCTACCTTGAACATCTTTAGATAATGCAATAAAAGGAGGATCAAATACAGCAGGACAATAAGGAATGAGAGCAGCACTTGTTTCAATATCAGCACCATGTAGAGGAGAACTAGGTTTTTGAAAATTAG
This sequence comes from Cunninghamella bertholletiae, assembly GCA_037043795.1. NCBI lineage: Eukaryota > Fungi > Mucoromycota > Mucoromycetes > Mucorales > Cunninghamellaceae > Cunninghamella > Cunninghamella bertholletiae. The sequence continues at coordinate 1,724,460 of JAZGVP010000001.1, forward strand.
CAATTAAACGTATTTTATCTAAAGTTTTCCCCCAATGTAAACGAGCCCGACCATCGAATAAAGTATTATTATGTGGATGGTCATCATTTTCTGATTCATCTGTAGCACTAGCATTTTCGCTTGTTGAACTTTCAAGCATTTTTTGTTGTTGATGATGATAATGAGGATCAGTCATAGGTAGAGTAGTAGATGATTTTTTAGATGTACTAGCATGAATAGGTGAAGGAATAGTTAATTCTGGAGATGATTGTGTATTTGGAGAAAATGGATGAGCAAAATAATTATCGCTTTTTGAAGTTTCTAAATGTAATCTTTCTTGTTGATTATTATATTCACGATCCCCTGGAAAATAACTATCGTCCGCTACATTTTTCCCTTTATCATGCTGTTCTAGTTCAATAGGAGTTGGTAAAGTGTCATCGTTAAGATAATTTAAAGGAATCCCATATCTTGGTTCCATAAAAGTTAATTCTTCTTGATCGTTATCACTTTGATCGTCACTTTCATTACCATCTTTATTAATTTTTTTACTTCTATTTTTTTTTGATTGTGAAGACTCTTGTTGTGGATTTAATAAGCTAAATCTTGATAAATGAAGTTGTATATCTTCTGATCCATTAAAAGATAATTTATTTAATACTTTTTGCCATTGTGCTCTAGGATCAAAAGAATCATCAGGTTGTTGTTGTTGTTCTTTACTAATATATTTAAGTTTCTGGCGACTTTCAGGTGAAGCAGGTGAGAAGAGATTGTTTTCTAAATCATTATTATTAGTATTAGTATTTATTGATCCAGGTAATGCTGAGTTTCTAATTCTTTCATCCTTTTTGGCATAATATCCAACTGCTTCACCAATTGGATGAGACATAGAATATTTGATAGGAAAATGAAAAAAGAGACAAAGAATGAAAGAAGAAAGAGAGAAAAAAAGGAAAGGAGAAAGAGTAAAAAAAATTAAAAAGGAAAGAAAGAAAGAAAGAGGAGAAAAAAAAAAAGGTGCTTTACCATATTTATATAATCGGTGTTTTGATGCTTTTTTTTGACAATAAAAATTCATATATGTAACTCTAAACCTTTATATTGTTGCAATAATATATAAATATATGAAACCAGGCTAATTAAAACATTACTACTATAAATTTTATTTACATCATTATTTTCTTATTTAAATAAACATTTTATCATCATTTTTTTAGTACATAATATAAATATATATTATTATGCTTTTATATCAAATGGTTTTGGTTGGTTCATTATATATATTTATAACAGAAATAAGTGTGACTGATGACTAGTTTTGAATATCTTTTTTTTTTAAATTTAGCACTGTAAATGGGAAATAAAAATATGTTCTTATATCTATTAATATATATTTGTATATTGCAATTCGGAATTAATGATTGAGAATATGAGATGTTTACAAATACTCAGCAATTTTTGGTTAGCGTAGTAATAAATAGTAAATAAAAAAAGTAAAAATAAATCCAGTAAAGGTATGAAATAAGGTATTCACTTTAATCTGCTAAAATAAAATTAAAGTTTTTTTTAATTGAACACAAAATTGATCAATGTTATTATTATTATTATTTTATGTAGTGTGTATCTCATATAAATAATATAAAAAACAATATAATAATATTATATATATATATATATATATATATATATATATAGAGTTAATTTCCATGACGATGAAGAAATAAAAAGGTGCTCATTTTTATATATGATGTTATTATTATAAAACACAATATATTGTTATTATTATTATTATTATTATTATTATTATTATTATTATTATTATTATTAGTATTAGTATTATTATAAAAATGGGTTATTGCTTTTAGGTTGTTCATTCATAAAAAAAGGATTATTTGTTGTAGCTGTTGTTGCTACTGGTGAAGAATAAAAAGGATTATTATTAAAAGGTGGGGAAGAAGAGGTATAAAATGGGTTTGTATTATTATTATAATTATTATTATTTGGTGAGAAAAAGTGAATATTTTGTTGTTGATGATGATGAACTTGACCAGCAAATTCTTCTACGGAAAGCGATAATGGGGATGATAATTTAGAAACTGATATTTGAGATTGAAAGGATTGTGTTTGTAATGATGATGTTTCAAGTGATGAATTTATAGATAATACAGGACTATCAATTGTTTGATAATTATTATTATTATCATGATCATCAACCTAAAAAAGAAAAAAAAAGGAAAAAATGTTTTAAAAAAATATATATGCTATTTTCAATTGGTTGGTTAATCTGTTTTACCTCTCGAAAAACTTGCTTTTCCCATTTTCGTCGTATATAATGTTCCATAGCACTAGAATGATAAATAATATATATATATATATATATATATATATGAATATAAATATTTTATACCAAATGATAATATTAATTTGACTTGATCTATCCCTTCCCTTATTCTCTCCTTTTTTTTTCTTTGGTTGATATTACCAAAACTTACAAATCATCTTCTTCCATAGGAAGTGGGTGTTTTTCAGGATGAGGATTCATAATAGAATTTACTCTCTGATTTCCACCTGATCTTCTCATACTCTATTACATAAAAAGTGGATAAATAAAATATTCATATATTAAAGAATATAATATTTGAAATTATTGGCAACAATATCACTGTTACTATTATTATTATTTAGGCTACCTTGATTCATCTTTTTTACTTACTTCAATTTGTTCATTTGAAAATGAGTCCATACTAAGTGATTTAACTTTGGATATATGGGTTCCCATTTTTCGATGTAAGCTAGCACATCTAATGCATAAAAATATACCTAAATTATATGAACACCAACGTGCATCTAAAAAAAAAATAGAACAGAGGAAACATAATAATTTAGAATAAGTTATTAAAGCTTTTTTCTTCTTTCTCTTTTTCCTTTTTTCCCTTTTTGGATATTTTATTTACTTTTATTATTGCAATCAGCACAACGATCATTGCCTGGTAACTTTAATATTTCATTAAACTTTCTTTCATGCCGACTTTGAGAGACCTTCATTGATATATTATTAGTCAAGCTTGAGAAAAAAAAAAGAAAAATTCAAAAGGAAAAAAGAGGTAAACCATAAGGAAAAAAAAATTAGGCAGCTATAAATAAAAAATTAAAACTCCGTATATTCAATTTCCTTTTTTTCTCTTTTCCTTTCTTTTTTCTCTCTCTCTCTTTCTCTTCCTTTCTCTTTTAATATTATTGTTATTATTATTATATATAATATATAATACTATTTGTTATTTATTATCATCATTATTTTTATTTTTCTAAAGTATATATTTTAATAATAGAATATGCTCCCTTTAGAAGGTATTGTTGTGTTTGAAATGGCAGGTCTTGCTCCTGCTCCTTATGCTGGCGTTATTTTAGCTGATTTTGGAGCTACTGTTATACGTGTGGATAGGCCAAATACAGGCAGTGCAGACTTATTAACAAGGTATATATATATATATATATATATATATATAACTCATTTTTCCAAAATAACAGTATTGAAAAAAGAGACACTCGTTTATATATTTATATATTTATATATATATATATATATATATATATATATATATATAGACATAAAAAATCCATTGCTTTAGATATGAAAAACCCTACTTCTATTGAATTATTTAAAAAACTTTTAGTCAAAGTAGATGTTATATTAGACCCTTTTCGACCTGGTGTGATGGAAAAACTTGGTCTTAGTCCTAAAGTATTACATGAAATTAATCCTAGACTTATATTTGCTCGCCTTAGTGGATTTGGTCAAACTGGTACAAATTCAATGGCTGCTGGTCATGACATTAATTATTTAGCTATTTCTGGTGTTTTAGAAGTAAAAAAAAAAAAATACCAATTAATAATAACTACGATAATATTAATATGTATATATATGAATGTATATTAATTTTTTTAAAATTAGATGTTAGGACGCCAAGGTGAAGCACCTGCTTTCCCAATGAATCTATTAGGTATAAAAGTAATCATATTGTTAATCTATTATTATAATTCATCCAGATGTTTTTAATTATTTATTTATATTAATACTATTTAGCTGATTTTGCTGGTGGAGGATTAATGTGTGTAATGGGAATTTTAATGGCTTTAGTAGAAAGATCAAAATCTGGAAAAGGGCAAGTAGTTGATGCAAATTTGGTAAAAAAAAAATTACAAATGAATTATTTATCATGTGATTTTTTTGATTCCCTTATATATATTTGTATATATATATATATATATATGCATATAAATTTTGTACTTAAATATTAGACTTCAGGTACAGCCTATTTAGCAACCTTTCCATATTTAATGCGTCAAAAAGGAATGATTTGGAGTGGTGAAAGAGGTACAAATATGTTAGATGGTGGTGCTCATTTTTATGAAGTCTATAAAACTAAAGATGGGAGATATATGTCAGTGTAAGTATTAAAGAAAAAAGGAAAAAAAATATAATAAAGATGATGTTTTTACTATTATTATTTTCTTATTAATATATATATATATATATAGTGGGGCAATTGAACCTCAGTTTTATGCAGCTTTATTAAAAGGACTTGAATTAGAAAATGATCCTGATTTTGCTCAACAATTAGATAGCGAACAATGGCCAGCACTTAAAAAAAGAATGGCGGATATATTTGCATCAAAGACTCAATTAGAATGGACCCAAATTTTTGACGGAACAGATGCATGTGTAGCTCCTATTTTATCCACCGAAGAAAGTATCCCTGGATCATCTACTGAAACATTAGGTAACAAAAAACATTACTGGCCAAGAAAAGCATCACCACCTCAACCAGCTCCTTTATTATCACGTACACCTGCTAAAACAACAACAATAGAATCCGCTGATTTATTGCCAGCAGGAAAAAATACCGTAGAAGTATTATCTGATTTTGGTATTTCTGGCAAAGAAATTGAATCATTACTTAAAAGTGGTGTTATTTATGATGATATTAAATCTAATTTATAAAATGAAAGGTGTCAAAATCATTTAATTTTTTTTGTTGTGACTTTTAAGTGTTATTATTTTATCGGGCCAATAAAATGAATTGCTTATTTTTGTACTACTTTGAGACGATCTAAATTTGAGTCATACTCCATCATTTTTTTTTTTTTTTTGGATTTATTTCCTTTTTCTATTTTTTTGACTTATCTATATCTCTTTCTTTCTTTTTTTTTCCTTTGTTTATTTCAATTTTTTTTGCTTCTGTCATAATAATAAAAAAAATTTAATATGTCTGGTCAACCAAAAAAATTATGGTAATATATATATATATATATATATATGTATATAAAATGCATTTCGGTATTTTTTTTTAGAAAAAGCACATAACTGATATATATATATATATATGATACTTTTGTATTTTTTAGGGGTGGTCGTTTCACCGGAGCCGTAGATCCTCTTATGGACGCGTTCAATGCTTCTATTCATTTTGATCGTCGTATGTATGAAGCTGATTGTATTGGCTCTATTGCTTATGCCAAAGCTTTAGCTAAAAATAATATTATTACTGAACAAGAAAGAGATCAATTAGTAGAAGGTTTACAAAGTGTTATGAAAGAATGGGAAAATAATACTTTTGAATTAAAACCTGGAGATGAAGATATTCATACTGCTAACGAAAGACGCCTTGGTGAATTAATTGGTTCTGTTGCAGGTAAATTACATACTGGTCGTAGTAGAAATGATCAAGTAGCTACCGATATGCGTATTTGGTTACGTGAAGAAGCTTCTAAAATCTTGGCTTATCTTAAAGAACTTATTTCCATCGTTGTTAATCGTGCTGATAAAGAAATCGATGTTTTAATTCCTGGATATACTCATTTACAAGTAATTTTAATACTAATAATAATAATAATAATATTAATAATAATCTTGATTATCACGATATATATAATATTTAAAAGTTATTTGTTTTAATTCTTTTTTTATTTATTTGTTTATTTGTTTATTTATTTATCTCTTTTTTTTTCTTCTATATAGAGAGCCCAACCTATTAGATGGTCACACTTTTTATTATCCTATGCATGGTTATGGCAAGCTGATGCTGAAAGGTTAGAACAATTAATTGAAAGACTTAATGTTTTACCTTTAGGATCCGGAGCCTTAGCTGGTCATGCTTTTAATATTGATCGTGATTTTTTAGCCAAAGAATTAGGATTCCGTGGTATTATTAACAATTCATTATATGCTGTAAGCGATCGTGATTTTGTTGCTGAATTTTTATTCTGGGCTAGTTTAACCATGGTACATATTTCTCGAATTGCTGAAGATTTAATTATTTATTCAAGCGGTGAATTTGGTTTTGTTAAATTGGCTGATGCTTATAGTACTGGTTCAAGTTTAATGCCTCAAAAGAAAAATCCTGATAGTTTAGAATTATTACGTGGTAAATCTGGTCGTGTCTTTGGAAGTGTAAAGTGAAAAAAAGATTACTACCTATATTTATATTTATATTTATATATATTGATTGATTTACTCATTTATTGTTTTAATCTTTTTCTAAAAAATTAAAAATAGATGTCTGGATTTATGATGTCTTATAAAGGTATTCCTAGTACTTATAATAAAGATCTTCAAGAAGATAAAGAACCTATGTTCGATGCTGTTGATACATTATCTGGATCTTTACAAATTACTGCTGGTGTCATTAGTACTATGGATGTAAGTATCATTAATAATAATAATAGTAAAATCATATTAGGGATTATATAAAGAGAAAGAGTAATAATTATGATCTTTTTTTTAAAAAAAATCATATTACCCATTTTTGATGATTAACCTTTTTTTTCTTAATTTATTATCTAAAATAGATTTTCCCTGAAAAAATGCTTGCTAGTTTAAGTGCAGATATGCTTGCTACTGATCTTGCTGAATATCTTGTTAGAAAGGGTGTTCCATTCCGTGAAACCCATCATATTTCAGGTGCTGCTGTTAAATTGGCTGAAGATAAGAACATTCCTTTAAGTGAAGTTTCTGTAAATGATTTGAAGAATTTACATTCTGCATTCTCTGATGATGTTTCTAAAGTATGGAGTTTTGAAACTAGTATTGAAAATCGTAATACTCCTGGAGGTACTAGTAAATCATCTGTTTCTGCCCAAATTAATCAATTAAAGTCCTGGCTAGCTAATAAGAGAATATAGATTTTTTTTATTTCTTTCTCTATTTATTTATTTATTTATTTATTTATATATAATGTATAAAATTTTATATCATTCCTATTTTTTTTTTTTTTTTTTTTTTTTCATTTTTTTCTTCATCCATTATTTGTTAAATATTACTTAAAAATAAACATACAAAAAAAAAAGTTTTAATTTAAATATATATATTTTTGCTTATATATATATATAAAGAAAAGAAAAAAGTATAAAAATATCATTACAATATTAAAAGTGTGTCGTATATTAATAATCGATAGAAGAAATAAATAGTAAAATAAGGATAAAGATAAAGGTAAGGGTAAGGAAAGTATAATGAATGTAGCGCAAAAATAATAAAAAAATAAATAAAGCAACATATCAGTAATAATAATAAAATATTAAAATAAATATATGTATAAGAATAATAAATAAAATTACACTTGGACAGATTGTTTAACAGTTGGTTTTTTACGTCTAGCAAAACTTGTCATACGGCTCATTAAACTTGATTTTTTATTATCATTTGGTGATAATATAGAATCTTTGGAATCATTTAAAACATTACCAATACCACCAGTGTCATTGGTATATAATTTTGATAAATCATGGGTGGAATGATATAATCTAGAATCATGTTGTTGATGTTGTTGATAGTAAAGATGCTGATTATTTGATGATGGTTGATTACCTAAATTATTAGGTGATCTTGATAAGGATTGTTTACGATGAGGTGGAACAGTACTAAATTCATAAACTGATTTTGAATGAGTTAAATAATGGTCATTTGATTCTATAGGACTTGTGGTTGTTGCTGTTGATGTGGATGATGTTGGTATTAAAGTTATATTTGATGAAGATGATGACGAAGAAGGTATATCCTTTTGATATGTGGTAGTAGTAGGAGTTGTTGTTTGATTATTTATAGGTTGTTCTAAAATAGAATGTTTTTGTTGCTGAAGATGATGGTATTTATTTGTTGATATATCAGGTACAGAATTGCTTCTACGTCTACGTTTTTTTTCTTCTAAGGTAATATTTGAACTAGGTGACGATGAAGAAAATTGAGTTTCAGGAGTGGATGGGCTATTTTTATTAGTATAAAGTGTATTATCTGATAAAGAAGTTGGATTGGTAGGACGTTGATTATATGATACAGCACCATAACTATTATTATTATTATTATTATTAAATTGAGTGTCTACATGTAAATTGGGTTTATTTAAATTTGTTTCCGAAGATGAATAAGATGCTGATGATGAAATAAGTTCTACTGATGAAGTAAGATTTGAAGATGATGCTGATTTTAATGTTGCAGATTCGTTTGGAATAGAGTCATTAGCATTTAATTTCTTTTTACCAAAAAGAGATACTAATTTACGAATAGATTTTTTCTTAGTTAGAGTTTTATGAACTTGTAAATCAATGGTTGATGATGATGATGATGATGATAGTTTTTGGGAATCATATAAAGGTGAAATTGAAGAAGTATTAGAATTACCATTATTTAATTTAGCATAACTATCATTAATGTTTTCATGAATGGATTTATTTGTTGAAGAAGGTGAATGTTTATTTTTATACTTTAAAGAAGATGATCTTGTTGGTGATAAAGAACTACTTAAACGTTTATTATTAACACCATTTGATAAAGTAGATATCCGTTTATTTGCTTTAGATACATAGGAATGTCCATCATAATTATCAATTTGAAAGGATTCAAAAGCTGGAATTAAACACATAAATGAGTCCACTGAAGAACGATTATTATTTCTGTTTTGTTTTTCTTTAAAGTAAGAAAGTTCAGGTAATTGTGGTGCAGTTCCTGCATAAGGATCAACGGAAATTTCAACTTTGAATTCCATATCAAAAAGACTCATCAATTCGCCAGCGAGATATTGAGAAGCCGCAAATGAAGTTAATCCTGTATCACTTGTCCAACTGATTCTACGTTGTTGACTTAACCTGAAACTTTTTCTTTTATTTTCTTTTTTCACATCCATCTTTTGTTCAGTTGTTGTTGTTGTTGTTGTTGAAGATGATGATGATATTGTTGATGTTTCTGTTATTAAAGATGGTTGAGTAGCTGCGCTAACACTTGATGAACGTTTTGGAATTGCTGTTAATCCTTCAGTGGGATTTTCTTCTTGATGATCATTAGTATTTATAGAATTATCATAATTATCATAGTATGCTTGAGTTGCTCCATCTGAAACAGGTGATACTACATTAATGGATTTAAAAGAATCCATAATACTTACATAATCTGATAATATTTTTTCTAATCCTTCTTGAGTCATACCAATATCATCTAGAGCCCTATTTATTTATTTATATTTAAAGAAATAAAAATAAATCATGTTATTATTGATATTATTATTATTCCCTTCCTTTTTATTTTATTTATAATATATGCGTAATAAAATATTGATAGGTATATATATATATATATATGTGTGTGTGTGGTATGTACTGTATATAAAATACTTACTCTAAGGTAAAGAACTCCCAACGAGTCATATCGTCTAACCATTCAAGTGGAGTCACTTCATAAATATAAGAAACAGTATTTTTTATAATAGCTGTTTTTCTTAAAGAGTGTAAATCAGGGGGAGCAAAAGTAAGTTGAGCAAGTTTATAGTTGGATATAGCAGCTAGTTGAATAGGTGAATGTAATCCATCTTCTACTAATTGATGTAAAGCTGAAGTATCATCGTCATGAATAGAATTATATAGTAAACTAGTTGCTCGTTGTGGTATCATCCAAACGAGTTATATTCAATAATAATAAATGTTATTTTATATATATGTATATATATATGTTGTATTCAATAAATATAATATTTTAAAGTTATATAAAGTTATAAAAATAGTAATAATAAATAAATATAATAAAACCAAAAGAAAGAAGTCTAAAAAATAAAATTCATCGAATTTTTCTTCTTAAACTGGTCGGTAACACAAATATTTTGATAATAATTTAACTGTATATTGTTAAATTTATTATTATTATTATTATTGCAATTATTATTATTATTTGTTTATCTTATATGAGATTCAATTATTCATAACCAAATGCTGTATTCCCAAGCCCTCTACACTTTTTAGAAAATTCATTAGTACAATCTTTAAATCGTTTTAGTGATCTTTGCCTGAAAAAAATAAAAAAAATAAAGGTATTAAATTATGTCAAATATTACTTAAGCTTTTACTCTATTAGATCATCAGTGCTAATACATTTATTTATTTAATCATTTTATTGATTTATTTTAAAAATTACCCTAAAACACCTTTTAAAAAAGCATCTTTGTCATCTTTAGTTACTAAACTTGAAGGGAAACCATCCTAAATAAGAAAAATTAGATAAATGAATATGATATATATATATATTTATATAAATAATTTATGTATAAATATAATTATACGTTCATATTATTATTATATTTAATTTAACTTACATTAGACAATAATATTGACAACCATTGTCTACAATGTTGAAGATATTTACCAGTTAGTTTATATAATACATCTACTATTGGTTTTGAAAACGACCTTGGAACATGGCCTCCAATACCCTAATTAAGTAAGAGTGACACAAAAAAGATGAAAAGTTTTTTAGTAACACAAAAAAAAATAAGACTAATCAAAACGAAGTTTATAATAAAATAATCATTTACCGCTATTAATTGTTCCATTATTTGTAACCCCAAATTTATAATGATGTCGTTCACAATATTGGCTATCTTACTACCTTCAGTAAGATCTTGGGACACAAAATCTGCCTTTTAAAATATATTAGAAAAATAGAAAATTAAAAATATATTCAATTTGTATAAAAATATGAAAAAAAAACTTACCATAAAATTTAATGCTGATTTTAAAGCTAAACGCTCTTGTAATCCCATTCCAGCAATAGTTAGTAAAATCATTGTGTTTATCATATTAGTGGGTAAGTCATAAAATACATCAGGGCACCTTTGTATGATCTATTAATAAATTAAGTTTTAATTTTACAACTATAACTATAAGTTTTTTTATCTTTTATCCTTTTTCCTTTCTTTTTTTTAGTATATATAAATGCTATTTTATTTACTCTTGAGAGAAGATTGAAGTAACTGTGAATAACATCAGGATATTGTTCCATGTCTATTAACAATAAATAGATATATTAAAATAAATAAATTGATTAAGCATTGTTTATATATATATATATATATGCTATCCAATTACATTTCTTATTTATTTCATACCTTCAGTTTTACTGATGAAGCTTAAAGTTTTTTCAGTCAAGCTTATGAGAAGATTCTGTAACACCAATATTCTTGATTCTTGACCACCATAGACTGTCATGACAAATGAACTAATATCTAACCACGAGGCAAAACCAGATATTTTGTACCCATTTTCTACTAATATGATCAAGTCTTCAAACGATAACGTCAATAAAGGATTAGTTGATCGAATACCAGCTTCTAAAAATTGTGATAACGACTATAAATGTATGTATATAAAAAATAAGTTTATTTACTACTATTTCTTTTTTTCAAATATTATTTAATATTCCTACACCTTTTTTCAAATTTTATTGTATATATATATATATATATATATATATATATACTTACCTTCATTACTTCCTCATCTGTAGACCATATTGTACCAATACGTTTTATTATATCTGTTAATCCATTAGTCATTTGTTTAAATCCATCAGCATCGTTATACATAGAAATCAATTGACCAGAAGCAAATGAATCATACATATTATTTCTTACTGATAAAGATTGATAATCATCTGTTGGAGCTTGAATACCTCTACAGCATGATGAAAGATTTTCCAGCTGAGAAATAACGGAGTTACGACTTTGATTAGGGTCTTGATTTAATAAATTGTCTGTTTCACGTAATATACTACCGGTTAATATCTATATAAATAATATTAATGGTGAGTATGTATGTATTATACTATTATTTTCTTTTCTTTTTTTTTCATCATCAAATTTTTTTACCATGAGAGGGCCAATTAATCGCTCAGGTGGTAAAACTTGAATTACAGAGGCTACTGATTCAACTACTTTCTTCATGACTTGGGGCTAAAGATTAAAATAATAATAAAATTAGTAAAAACAAAAAAAGTTAGTACTTTTATAGTTGAACTATCATAAATTTTTATTATTATTATTTTATTATTATTACATCAATACTTGATGCTGAAGTTGTACCGTAAACATGCATCAAGCTATCTAAGCCATCTATTAAAGATTCACGACATATATCACAAATATTTGAAAAAGCAGAAGCAGCATAAAATGATAACTTTGGTTCACCAAGACGTGGTACAATGTAATTCATTACAGGAACCAAGTATTGAGGATGACCTTTTAACCATTCAGCAAGAGCACCTATATATATATATATAATAAAAATTTTTGTAATTATATACATATGTAATAAAAAAAATAAAATAAAAAGAAGTTTATAACAAGCACAAAAATAAAAACGCTTACCCATCAAAGCTAATGCAGTTACTTGTAATCTAGGATTGTTTTCGGATGCTAAGAGTTCTAAAGTATTGGATTCAAATAATTTTGAAATATGTTCATTTTCATCAGTAGGTATTTCTTCAGATACACTCTTTAAACAAAAAAGGGTTGCTTCTAAATCTAAATGAGGGTTTTGTATTGAATTCCAATTATTTAATGTTGAAAAGAGTTGATCGAATAAAATTTCAAGCATATTACCACGAAGAATATAATATGAATTTATAATTGTATCACCTAAATCACGACGACATATGCGAAACTTATCCTTTAAATCTGAATATCAAATATACAATAACGACTATTAAAAATGACCTTTCATACTTTTTTTATTATTTTATTTTCATTATTTATCACATTTTAATTTTTTTATGATTATTATTACCTTTTGCCCATGATTTCCAAGTATTATCATCTGGAAAAATAGCTTTTTGTTTTATGATTGTTACCAATTGACTATATAAAATGATAGCTATTTCACCACATTGTTGTAACCATAATCTTTTTTCTATAGCGGATGAATCATTTGTAGCAGCATCTAAAGATATATCATCATCACCATCCCTAGTAGCAACATTACTGTATCTAATAGGAATAACACCATTATCATATAAAGTTTCTTGTAAAACATACCAAACATTAAGAGGAATTTCACTAATCTCTTGATCTACAGGATAATAACCATGAAACCCAGTCAATTGTAATACCATTTCCATTAAACATTTAATATCATATCTTGCTAATTGAACCGATACATAATCAGTAAATGTTTCAATAAATGTAGTAAATAATTTTGCTAATGGTTTTCCAGTTTCTTCATCCTCCTCTACATGATAAATAAATAAAATAATGATCATTATTTTATTCGTATTGTTATCACCGTTATTTATCATATATATATTTATATATGTAATCTTTTTCTTTTTTTTTTCTTTTTACCAGCCATACAATCTGTAAATCTTTTTTTCATTCCATCACTAGTAAAACAAGATAATAATTCATCTCTAAATGAATTATATTTTGTCCATGCTGGTTGTTGCATCCCTTCTAACAATACATCAGCTGCTGATTCAAATACTTCATCATTATTTAAAAGTAGCATGGTTTGTTGTAATAAAGGGATCACTTTTCTATAAAAAAATTAATAATAAATGTTATCATTAAGGTTGTTATTTTTTTTCTTAAAATAATAATAATAGTAGTAATAATAACGTCCATCCATACAAATATCATTATTTTAATTAACTGTATATTTACATACTCTATATCTATACCATATTGAAGCCAACTTTGAAAGCATGTTAATGATTTATTAAGAGTAGTGGTATTTATAATTTGAGTTGCAAAAAGAAAATTTGATAATGTTGTTAATACAAGAGGTACACTATCGTTTATTTCTTGAGAAATTTGCATCCTATTTGTATTTTATTTTATTTTTTAAAAAAAAATGGAGAATAAAATTAAGATTAGTGCTGTTATGCATTATTTACTTTCTTTTTTTAAAAATTACTTTTTTCCACCAATCAGATCAATATTAGATACTTCTTCAGGAATTAAAGTAAGAAACTCCAATATTGTATTATTAATATTTTGTTCAGCTATTCCATAAATTTGAGCACCAGAGATTAAAGCATTAACTGATTGAGGAATAAATTGCTGCCAATGATGTGGAACAGCTTGAAATGCATATGATATTAACTATATTATAAATAAATATAAATATATTATTATTGTTATTATATATACGTTTTCAATATATATATATATGATCACTTACTGCAATACATAATTTTCTAGTTACAAAATCTGGTCCATTACTGCATTTTATTATCCAAGTGCATAACTCTTCTCTTAACCAATCAATGCGATCTGCTGGTAGTGTATCCCTAAACATAAATAAAATAATTATTTTGAGCACTTTATTTATTTATTTTCTTCTTCTTTTTTTCTTTCTTTTTGCTATTATCATTATTATTATTATTGTTACCAATCGCGAACGATCTTAACTTGATATGTGTGAGCACCAAAGAATCTACAATGATCAGACTTTTTATACATAAGAAAGAAAAAGATTAATAAAGTAACTTTAGTATTGCAATTTAATATCTATTGAATATTATTATAATTATTGCTATTTACTTCTATTGCTAATAACTGCGAAGCTACTTCCCATGCTTCTGGTAACTTTTGGAAGTTTTGTAATTGTTCTTGTATAGATTTAGTAATTTCTGTATCTACTGAAGTGTAGAGTTGTTGAACCAACTATTAATAATAATAATAATAATAATAATAACAATAAATGGGTTTTAATTATATATATGATGAGTGATTTATTTTTATAAATATTAGAATAATTTTACTAACGTTTTGAACTTGGTTAATATGAATCGATTGCATTAAAGCATTTAGAAAAGAAAAGAAAAGAGAAAGAAATAGGAAAGAAGCCCAATTTTTTTAAAGAAAGAAATCTTTAAACTCCGGTGAGGCGGCGCGAATTATAAAAAAATGGTTTCATGCTTTTTCTTTCATTTTACGTCCTTAAAGTACATTACATAACTATTATTGCATTTTTTATGATAATAATACTTCTTTTGAGTTATAAAATCATTAGTAAAAATAAAATAAAAAATAAACTTAATAATATTAGCAATAAAAAAAAACATTATAATAGAAAAAAGGAGTCAATAAATAAATAATAGTTGAAGCAACAAAAAGAAAAAACAAAAAAAGAAAGTGACATAATTTAGAAGGTGACTGTTTCTTAAGCAAGAAATTTAAAAAGGGGGATTTCATTCATTTTTTTTTCTTTTGCTTCTTTTTCCCTTTAACCATATTTTAAAAAATAATATAATATGAATATTAGACGAGCTACTGTATGTTTATTATTCTTACTTGTTTATATATTCTTTCGATGTTTATTATGCTTATGTACCCTATTTTTTTTTTCTTTATTAGGTGGAGGATTTGATTGCTATTCAAAACTGTAATCTTCTTGACCTTCCTGAAAACTACCAAATGAAATATTGTATGTATATATAAATATTCAATTTTATATTTTGGTTGTTTATTATTAAACATATTATTTATTTATGCTTTTTATTTATTAGACTTATATCATGCTGTATCTTGGCCTCAATTATCTTTTGTTGCTGAAGATGAAAACGGCAAAATAGTTGGCTATGTACTCGCTAAAATGTAATTTATCATTATTACTATTATTGTTATTATTATATAAAAGTAGAAGAAAAAAGAGAGAGAAAAAGAGAAAAAGAAAAAGAGCAATAAAAAGTAAATATTAGTATATATATATATATATATATACATATTCACTAAATAATAATATATATTTATTGGATATTATTATAGGGAAGAAGGTCAAACAGAAGTTCCTCACGGTCATATCACATCCTTATCAGTAATGAGAACTTATAGAAGATTAGGGCTTGCAGAAAAATTAATGAAGCAAGCTTCTACACAAATGACTGAAGTTTTTGATGCTCACTATGTATCACTTCACGTAAGAAAAACAAATCGAGCTGCCATCGGTCTTTATCGTGATACTTTGAAATTTAGGTAATTAAAAAAAAAGAGGATTACGATCAAAATTATATATGATGATTTTACGCGATTATTTACATGTATGACGGATTATAATATTTTTATGTTAGTGTTCATGAAATTGAAAAGAAATATTATGCTGATGGTGAAGATGCTTATGCTATGCGTTTGACTTTTAAGGAAAATAAAAAACCAACTCGTGTACTTGTAGAAGAAGTTAATGAAGCTGGAAAAAAATAGAATATATGATATCAACATGTATAAATAATAAACGAAAGAAAAAAAAAGAAAGACAAAAAAAGTATCAAAAACATAAAAAAAGTCATCATTCTCTATTATCTAATCTAAAAGCATCCATATCATGATTATTATTATATTTTACATCAATATCAAATCTTTTAATATATGATAAAAAATAATTAACAATTCTTTTATTAGCATATTATGATAAATTCTTAAGATAAAAATTGGATTTTAATCAGTATTTAATCTCTTCCTCAGAAATATTTATTTATTATTATCAGCTTATTGAATATATATATATATATCCAATTAGATTTGAAACAGTATTTCCAGACCAAATTGTTGTGACAGTAGAATTGGCTTGTCGCCTTTAGAAATTTCAATTGTCATACTTTTATATTTACTTGTCGCATTCTGCAAATCCACTTGTCGTGTAATTTAATCACTTGTCGCTTTTTTTTTAGAGATTAGAAAACGCTTCTAACCTTTTTTTTACGACTATCAAAGATTCGATTTTTATTGATAAAAAAAGGCAGGGCAATAAGAGTTGGTAGTATTTTTTGATTATTTTCCTATTTATCATTTAGTAACCACTTTTAAAATAGATTTTTTTTCAGAATCAATGAATGGAATCTATTTCTATTTTATTTTTGATATATAGGTCCAAAAAAAAAAGGTATCGTATTACCGAGTGATAGTTATATAACCTTTTCATTATTTATAACTTTTCAATCTTTTATTAATTAATAGTATATAATCATATATATAGATTTTGCATGCTCCACCATGATATACATCCATCCGAAATTAATGAAGGTAAATAAAACGTCATCGATCGTCCTAAAAAATCAAGTACCTAAATAAAAAAGAAAGAAAAAAGCACACACACATCCATATCCATGTATATTTGTACTAATATTAATATTGTTACGAATTGACTGAACATCAATTATTTTAACAAGATATAATAAAAAAATGATTATATATATATATTAAGTTACATATAGCTATCATATTTTATATATATTTTATTTTATATTTTATTTATCTTATATTTTACTTATTTTATATGTTTATATTTATATATATTTACATATATTTTTATTATTTTTATTATTTTTTTTCTTTATAAATACCTTTTTAAGTTGTATCTAAGAAAAACAAATAAACTTGAAAAATAATTTACCCGAGATCACGAAAAAACCCACAACATATATATAATGTTATTTAACCAAACAAACCTAAGCTAGCTGATAAATAAATGAAACAGAAAAAAATACAAGGATGTACACAAGAGACGAACATCAAAATTTAAACCACATGCCTTAGAGGGGTTATATGAAGAAGAATACTAAGGCCGCTATTGTCTTTGGTTTGGGAAACCAATCAAGTTTAAAGAATTAATCTGACCATAGAATAATATCACAACTAAAGTCCCAAAGATATTATTCTACTATTGTCTCGCTTTCTTCATACCAGCGTCGAGCCAGGTCAAGATGAGTAAAATTAAAGGAAAAAAACTATTTGGAAAAGTAAAAAAAAACTGAGGAAAAAATAAAAAATAAACAGAAGGCTTTATAATCCGAAATTTGAGTGAGAGAAAGGTCTCACTAATTTTTTTTCGTAATAATAAGTAAATCATTCACATAAGCTTTAAAATGTTAAAGAAAAGCTATTTTATTTTACCAAAAAAAAAAAAAGCGGCAAATGATTAAATTATGCGATAAGCAAAAATAAAAAGAATGACATGTAAAATACAGTACAGTATTTTCAGAAATAGATGGCCGCCTTGGTGAAAATGGCGGACTTTAAATAAAGAGATGGCACAAATTGCAAAAATGGATGTCGCTTTTTATGGATTCGCTTGGCACGTGAATTGATTTGAAGATGTCGTTTACCAACGTCACTTCATAACGTCGATATCAATTGCTGAAAAAAAATACAAATTATTATTATATTAAATAAATAATACGTTTATTAGCAGTTTTTGAATAAAAACAATGTAGTAAACTAGTTTAATAAAATGATTGAATTTGTATAAAATTTACTGCCGTAAATTTGTAGTTCAAAGCATGACATTTTTTATAAATTTACATTGGCTGTATATTCCAGCAATCAGAAATACGCGATACAGAATGACCAACAAACCCGTGAAGTTTACTGTGAGTAATTATATAGCACCCTTGCGATATTCTAAAGGATAGCATTTCTGAATCCATCAACATATCCCTTTTTATCTTGTATTTAACCTTTGACCAAAATTGCTCAATTGTGTTTAACTCAGGTGAATATGGAGAAAGATAAATACAGCGATATTCGTGTCCAAAAATTACTTCTTTAATATCTTTTGATTGATGAATGAGTGTGTTATCCATAACAAAGTAATAATCTTTAAATTGTGAATGTTTAACCATTATATCCACTGTTTTATTTAAAAATGTCAAATAATGTGCAGTTGTTGTACCAGTTGTTTTTATCTTTACACTGCTCTTTTCAAGTTTACGTTTTTTTGATTTTTGCACTGATGGTTTCCGTATACAAACATTTACCACTCTAGCCACACAAATAACACCCAATATTGTGCGTGATTTTGCCCTCATTGTTGCTACTGGAACTATAAAAGTGGTTCCTTTTTGAGACAATACCATTGAACGCCGTATGTTGATATTAAATCCTGTCACGTCGATAAATACACAATTTCTAAAATAATCCAGATCACTGTTAGCCCATTGATTCACCAATTCATAACACTTAATGATAGTTTCTTCATTGTTTCTAGCAACAGCGTAGAAATGAACTTTTTAAAAGATAGGTTGCAATTTATAGTCATGAAGTTGTACCCAGAGGTCTTACTAACTTTTAAATTTTGAAGATCTTGAGTAAGACTTTCCATGATTTGATCTAGCTCTGCGGAAGAATTATCATCAACAAAATCTACCAAGTATTGTTGATGTTCATCATTCAATATCGATTTTCTTCCAGATTGAACCTTGTCTGGATTAGAACTTTTATCATCATGTTGATATTCATGGTTTATCTCCTTTTTGTATGCCTTAATCCAACGCTGTGCTGTTCTTTCATCAATGCCAAATTATCCACCTGCTTTTGCCGCTGATACCATTTTTTTCAAGGTAGTAAGATATTACAAACTGTTTTTTCTCTGCTGAATGAAGAGTATATTTACGGTGACTATCTTTTGGCTTTGTTTGGTGAAATTCTTGCAGCTTGTTTACATGTGGTAATGACACTATATCGACATCATATTCGTCTACCTTATCCATATTGTTCTGATGCTTCTGGTACGAGTTCCAAGAGTTACAACACTCTAATTGTGACTCGTTTGTTTCATCAACGGTATATCTTGGCTGTCTTCAAATAGGAATTGAATGCTCATAATATTATTATAAAAAATAGAGTAATGTTATTAAGAAATGACTTCAATATTTCAATAGTTTAATAATAATAGTAATAATAATAATAAGAAAAATAAAACAAAGTGTTTTGTTATTGCTACTTTTATTTCAGATATTCATTTATATCTTTTTATAAACGGATTAAGAGAATAAAAGGAAATGAGTTATATAAGTAATAGATTCGGTTTTGTAAATAAAAAAAAGAGTGGCTACGGTCAAGAACAACAACAAGATAAACCAATTCATGCTCCAAGCGAATCCATAAAAAGCGACATCCATTTTTGCAATTTGTGCCATCTCTTTATTTAAAGTCCGCCATTTTCACCAAGGCGGCCATCTATTTCTGAAAATACTGTGTGCTGGGTCGGACTATTGAATGTCAAAAAAAAAAAATTAAGGTACTGATTTAAGTTGCAAATATTTATTTATTTAAACAAAATAATAATAACAATAATAATAAAATCAATATTATCTAAGAATGTATTTTAAAATTAAACATATAAATATAAAAAAGAATGAATTATATATTTTGAATCCCTACAAAAAAAGAAGATGATAGAAAGAAAGAAAAAAGCAAAGTAAGAGGATTATTATATATTAAAGGATAACATTATGCAAAGTGTACAAGAAAGGATATGAGATTGGATTTTTCTATGAATGGATGATTATTCAGTTATATTAGTAGCATCAATTAAGAATTTTTTTATCAAAACTAACATTTCTTTCTTTATGGATTCATTTATAGTACCTATATAAATAATAACAATACGAATATGAGTAAATAAAAACTAATAAAATAATGATATTATTTATATACTTTTTCCATAGTCGGACGTTTCTTGTATTAATTCATCTAAAGTAAAGTTATCCTTTTTACTATGCATAGTTTCTATTTTATAAAACAATAATAATAACAAATCTATAAACTACCTATATTTAAGAAACAATCATATAAATCATTTACATATATGATATTTACCTTTACAATGTGCATAATAGTTATCACTCCAGCTTGTTTCTGCTAGTCGTGCCTTTAATAATGTTAGTAATCTATTAAAAAGAGGAATAGAATATTATTGTTATTATTATTAGTATTGTTACTATTAAAAAAGATAGAATATCTAAATCATTCCACAACTATACAAATAAAAAAAATACCTTTGTTTTTCACCAGAGTTAATAAAATGTTGATTTATAATTGTGACTAAGTTTTCTTCAGTTGACATATTCTATAAAATATTATTACTATTATTATTACTTGAAGGAAAAAAAAAAGAAAAAGAAAAATCCTATATACCATATAAATCTTTAAAATGTTACACATTACTTTTAAATTCCGTCATATTGCCGTGACTTCCCTTTTTTCTTGAATCTGTCCACCTAATATAAAAGATTATTATATGAATATTATCATTTGATAAACTATTATTATTATTATTAATTTTATTTTTTTAAAATGAAAAAAAAAAAAAAAAAAAAAAACTAAAATGAAAAGGAAGAGGAAAAATGATTACATTTTTATTCTTAAAAATATACTTAATGCTATTTTTTAAATATACTATTACTTTTTTTTTGGTTAATGATCCACGAATCAGATAAAGATATAATTAAGATAATTTTTATTTTTTGAACACATAAGTATATAATAATGATATATCATATATTATCATATGACTAAAATAATTTATTATAGTGTTTATATTTAATTTAATTTAATTTAATATATAGTATTATTATTTATTTTATAATATATTATATACTATAATATAATAATTATAAAGGTGGTTTTTATTTATTATTTGTTTTTGATCTGGATATAAATGAGAAAGTTCGTGTAATTTCATATTCCGTTTTCTCCTTGTAATTTTTTTTTTGGTTCTTGTATATTTTATATCAATATTTAGATTATTTTAAAAAATATGTTTTTTAAGCTGTAGTTTTACTTGTATATTAATATCATATATTAAAGTTTAAAACATAAAATTGAATATTTTCATAATACACAGTATTTTATATTCAAAAAAAGATTATAATGTTAAATAAACAAAAGATAAACATTGTAATTTTGCTTATCAGCTTGCTGATAAGCTTTTATTGTTATTTTTTCATTTCCAACCATTTCCTTTTTTAAAACTCCGTCACGGCAATAAAAAAAACCAATTAAAAAGATTTTTTTGTACTCTTTCCTTTTTTTCTTATTTCCTTTCTCTTCCATTCCTTTTTTTTCACCTTTTCCATAATAATTATATCATTCCTTTAAGGAATACCATTAAAATGGGTTTTTTAGAATCATTTAATGATAAAGTAGCTCAGTCTTTTATTGGAAAGCATTTCCAATTGGAAGGATCTGGTGCTCATCGTGAAAGAGCCGGTACTAGATTCTCTACTGAAATCCGTGCTGGTTTAACTACTTTCTTTGCTATGGTATATTTTAAACAAATAAATATGGAAATAATAAGAATGCTAATGTATATTAAGACTTTGTAAAAAAAAAAAAAAAAACAATAATACTTAATATTATATTTTAATAATAGGCTTACATTATTTCTGTCAATGCTTCTATCATTTCTGAAACTGGTACTACATGTGTTTGTACTCCAACAGCTGACGATCCAGTATGTGATAATAATACTGACTATATGAATTGCGTTTATGAAGCTAAACTTGATTTAATTATGGCTACTTCTATTATTGCTATGATTGCCTCCTTTTTAATGGGTGTTTTTGCTAATCTTCCTTTAGGATTAGCTCCTGGGTAACATAACCTAATATTTTTTTTTTTTCATTATTTTATCTAAAAAAAAGCCATTGATCAATGTCAAAAAAAGAAAACAAAAAAATCTCATTTATTAATTCTATATATAGTATGGGTCTGAATGCTTACTTTACTTATACAGTTGTCGGATATCACGGAACGGTAATGATCCATCAAATTTGATCTGATCTTTTTATTTTTTTTTATTTTTTTTTGAAGTTTTATTTATTTACTAATTTAATATTATATACATATTTATTTACTTATTTAATTATTTTTATTTTATTACATATTTATTTATATTTGTATAT
Organism: Cunninghamella bertholletiae; assembly: GCA_037043795.1. Taxonomy (NCBI): domain Eukaryota; kingdom Fungi; phylum Mucoromycota; class Mucoromycetes; order Mucorales; family Cunninghamellaceae; genus Cunninghamella; species Cunninghamella bertholletiae. The sequence continues at coordinate 1,747,435 of JAZGVP010000001.1, forward strand.
TTATATATTTTTTTTAAATATAAATTAGGGAAAAGTATCTTATGAAACTGCTTTAGCTGCTGTATTTATTGAAGGTATTATTTTCTTAGTTTTATCTATTTTTGGTATTCGACAATGGTTAGCACGTATTATTCCCATGAGCATTAAAATTGCTATGGGTTGTGGTATTGGTTTATACTTATGCTTTATTGGTTTACAAACATCTGCTGGTATTGGTCTTGTTACTTTAGATAAATCTACTTTAGTCACTTTAGGTGGTTGTCCTGCTGCTGCTAAAGATGCTGATGGCATTTGTCAATGGGGTCATATGGAATCTCCTACCTTATATATGGGTATTTTAGGTTTAGTAATCATGGCTATCTTAATGTTATATCGCGTTCGTGGTGCTATCTTACTTTCTATCATCTTTATTGCTATTACTTCATGGCCACGTAACAGTGCTGTTACTTATTTCCCTTACACTACTCAAGGTAACAACATGTTTGATTATTTCAAGCAAGTCGTTTCATTACATGGCATGACTCAGTAAGTATTTTTTTTTCTCAAATAATAATTTTCATTTTTTTTCTCTTCAACAAATGCTTTTTTTTTTTCTTTGAACATAATATTACTTTTCTTCTTTTTAATAACATCTTTTTTTTTTTAGTACATTGGGTAAATTTAATTTTGATTTATCTGGAAAAGATGTATGGATTGCTCTTATTACCTTTTTATATGTTGATATTCTTGATACCACTGGTACCATGTACAGTATGGCCAAATATGGTGGATTCACAGACAAATCTGGAGATTTTGAAAAATCAACCTTTGCTTTCATGACCGATGCCATTACCATTACCATTGGATCATGTTTTGGTAGCTCACCTTGCACAGCCTTTGTAGAATCTGGTGCTGGTATTGCTGAAGGTGGTCGTACAGGTATCACAGCTATTACCATTGCCTTTGGTTTCTTTGTTACTATTTTCTTTTCACCCATTTTCGCTAGTTTCCCACCATGGTCTACTGGTCCTGCATTAATCATTGTTGGTTCTATGATGACTTCAAGTATTCGTAATATTAACTGGGATTATCCTGGTGATGCTATTCCTGCTTTTATTACTTTAGCTGTCATGCCCTTAACTTACTCCATTGCTTATGGTGTTATTGGTGGTATTTTAAGCTATGTTGTTATTAATGGTTTCGTTTATCTCTTGGATAAATCTACACGCGGTTATATTAGACCTGATTACTCATTACGTGAAAATTGGTGGGATGCCGCTTTTTCAAGATCATTTGTTCCTCTTTGGATTCGCTTCTTAATTGCTAAAGCTCAAGGTAAAGAATTCGATTGGTATCAAGATGAATTTGACGATGAAGAAGATGAAGTTGATCCTCATACTGTTGTTGTTACTGCTGAATCTGATACAACAAGTCGTCATGATATTGATCTTAATAATGAAAAGATTGAATTATACAAATAAATAGTAATAATAGACTCTCTTCTTTCACTTTTTTAATTTATATAATATATAATTTATTATTTATCTATTAAATTATTTACTACTTATTTATTTGGTGTCATATTTTGTATTATTAGTTTAATTTATTATAATGTATTTGTGCTATATATGTATTAAACAAATGGGTTTTCTTTTTTTTTTACTCATTAAGTATCAATTATAAATAAAATATAACATACATAGATTTTGTTATCTATGTATATATTAAAAGAAAAAATAAAGTAAAGAAAGGTTTATAATAATAGTTTAAAATAGAAAAGTGTCTTTTTTTTTTTATTAATAGTTTAAATTTATGTACACATAAACAAAATGAGCCTAACCTATTGCTTTTTCCTTTTTTTTTTTTGAAAAGTAACTTTTTTCAATTTTTTTTGGATAAATATATTTATTAATGTTCAAAGAAACCATGTAGATAAAATAAAAAGAGGAATTGGATAGTTAAAAAAAAAGAAAAAGGTGGTTTTCTTTAACTAGAGAATCGTTTAAACCCTGATACTTATTTATGCGCACCGGTAATTTTTTTTCTTTTAATAAGTCTTTTTTTTTTCGTAAACTTGATGAAAGAAAACGATTGATAATAATCTTAGATTATCAAATAATGTTACCATTCAATTTTTATATTAATATATATTTTAGCTCTTTGTTTATCTTTGTTTGTTTATTTTTCATAAAGGTGAGAGTTTGAATTGATTTTTTTAGTGATTAGAAAAAAAATCAGGTAGATCAATTTTATTTTATTTTTTTTCAAATTTTTATAAATAACGTGAACTTACAGAGATTTATATTATTTATTAAAAGTTGAATCTATCTAATGATGGATTTTTAAGTGATCAATTTCCTTATAATTATGCCATTTTTTTTTTTATTCATCCGTCTTCATATGAAAATAAGAAATATTTTAATGTTAAAAGTCAAAAATTTATAAGAAATCCGAGACAATGCATGAATTCATTTTATTATTAACTATACGATTAAAACTAATAAAAAATAATAATAATAATAATAATAATACATATAATTATAAGAAAAAAGTGATTTTTTATGTTTTCATATATTAGATAAAAAAAAAGTATAATATATATATATATGTTAGTATCTTAAATATATACTAGTATAATAAACGAAATGAGCTTGAGTCATTGTTTTTTTTTTTTTTTTTTTTTTTTTTTGGCAAGTTAAAAATTCCAATTTTTTTGAATAAACATGTTCTTAATATGTAAAGAATTCATATAGACAAAAAGAAATGAAGAATTGAATGGTAAAAAAAAAGAAAAAAGGCAATAAAAAAAATAGTGTATATATGATGTAGGTGGAGTTTTCTATTGTATGCAGCATTTTTTTGGAAGATCATTTAAACTCAAACACTTATGAGTACGGATGGTTTCTTTATTCTTTTAATATATCTTTTTTTTTTCGTATACTTGATAAAAAAAATTTAATGAACGTGGTCTTTAATTATAAAAGAATTTGATCATTCAATTTTTATGTTATTATCTTTTTTAGTTCTTTTTGTTTTATCGTTTGAATTGATTTTTAACCTTCATTTCTAAATATGGTAATTCATCAAAACTTGCTGTTTTTAAACCGTTTCCAAATATATGGTAATCTATCTCCTTTGAGGGAGAGAAATATCGAAAATTTATGTGTCTAAAGGTCGAAAAGTAATTGAATTTACAATAGTAATAAAAATAAAGTATTTATGATCAAGTAAAAATATAGAATGTCATAAAAGGGAGAAAAAGTTAGTTCTTTATTGAAATGGAATAAAATCATGATTATAAAATTATTAATATTACATCGAATATTATAATATTTAATAATCAGTATAAAATTGAATATAATAATAATTGAAAATTATAGGTATAATAAAAATCAAATCTGGAATAAATTTAAACTTAAACATATACCATTATTTTTTAATAGTTAGTTTAAAAATAAAGTAAAGGTTTCGATAGGTTGCCATATCTAGAATCCACTTATGAGCATCAGTAATTTTTTATTCTTTTTTATAAATCTTTTTTTTTTTCGTGGACTTAATAAAAAAATTAAATGGTGATGATGTTTTAGTTATAAAAAAATGTTATCATTCAATTTTTATGCCATTATATTTTCTAGCCATTTTTATTTTATCTTTTTTTTTTGTATTAATGATTTTTATTTTGTCGCTTATTGATATTTTTTATAAAGTACGAAGTTTGAATTGAGTATTTTAGTTGCCTCTCAAAAACTTTATCAAATAGATTACCTTTTTATACCTAGTACATAACTTTTTATTATTATTATTAATTAATGTATTCAAAACAAGTATATATTTGGTTTTCTTTCAATTAAACTTCTTTTCATTTAATTATAATAGTACTTTATAATAATAAATATATAAAAAAAATGTAGTAAAAAAATAAAGAATCTTTATGATCATAAGTTTTTTTAATTTTTAGTTATTTTCTTATTTTCAATTCCTTTTCTTCTTATTTTATATGTTTGTTGTAAAGTTTACTATTTTATACATTCATAACCCTATGATTAGGAAACTTGATGATGCATATATACATCTATATTATTTGTAAACCAATTAATAGAAATCTCAAAAAAATGGTCATTTTTTTCAATAAAAAACATTATATGTAAACCTTTTAACATTTCATTTGATTATTATTTTTTTATATAAAAATTGTTATTTATTTAAACTACTTTTTAATGAGCAAGTTTTTCATATACTTATATATATATTTAAGAATGAAAAAAAAAAAGAAATAAGACATAACAGAAAATAAAATAAAAATTGATCATATTAAAGAATTTAATCAACTTCTTCAACAGTTGGTCCTTCATCGCCACCAGGAGCAGATCCAGCTCCTGGGAATCCGCCTGGAGCACCACCGGGACCACCAGGAGCTATAAAAAAGTAAAAAAATAAAATAAAGAAAATCATTAAATAACTTATTTTATTTTTATTTTATTTTTTAAATATGCATATATATTATTTATATATAGTGATCCTTACCACCGCCAGCACCTTGATATAATTTCATCATGATAGGGTTAGCAACTTCTTCCAATTCCTTTTGTCTTCCTTCATATTCTTCTTTACTAGCTTCGTGAGAGTTATCTAACCATTCGATAGTTTCATTGATAGCCTTTTCTAATTTTTCTTTATCATCAGCTTCAATCTTAGATTTGACATTTTCTTCTTGTAAAGTATTACGTAAATTGTAAGCATAAGATTCACAAGCATTTCTAGCTTGAATACGAGAAGCAGCAGCTTCATCTTCAGCCTTGTATTTTTCAGCATCGTTGACCATACGTTCAATATCTTCTTTAGAAAGACGACCCTTATCATTAGTAATGGTGATCTTATTAGATTTACCAGTAGTCTTATCTAAAGCAGTGACATTTAAGATACCATTAGCATCAACATCAAAGGTGACTTCAACTTGAGGAACACCACGAGGAGCAGGTGGAATACCAGATAATTCAAATTTACCAAGAAGATTATTATCTTTAGTACGAGCACGTTCACCTTCGTATACTTGAATTAATACACCAGGTTGATTATCAGCATAGGTAGAGAAGATTTCAGATTTCTTAGTGGGAACGGTTGTGTTACGTTTAATCAATGGAGTCATAACACCACCAGCAGTTTCAATACCTAAGGAAAGCGGAGCAACATCTAATAATAATAAAGAATCGGTCTTTTCAGAAGTATCACCAGTTAAAATAGCAGCTTGGACTGCAGCACCATAAGCAACAGCTTCATCAGGGTTAATGGATTTGTTAGGTTCTTTACCGTTAAAGAAATCGGAGACCATTTTTTGAATCTTAGGAATACGTGTACTATATAAGATTAAATGGTATTAGGTTAAATTAGTATTATTATTATTTAGTATGTTTTTATTTTGTTTTATATATAAATATGGTTAAAATTGTTTGTTTATTTGTTTACTTATTTGTTTATTTTTTTTTAGGTGTATTTTTTTTTGAGGGAAAATAAAAATAAGAAAAAAAAAAAATACTTACGATCCACCAACAAGTACAAGTTCATGAATCCTTGATTTATCAATTTTAGCATCACGTAAAACTTTTTCAACTGGTTCCATAGTTTGTCTGAAAAGATCTTGATTTAATTCTTCAAAACGAGCACGAGTTAATGAAGTGTAGAAATCAATACCTTCATATAAGGAATCGATTTCCAAAGTGGTTTGAGTAGCAGATGATAAAGTTCTCTTTGCACGTTCACAAGCAGTACGAAGACGACGAACAGAACGAGCATTTCCAGATAAATCTTTCTTGAATTTACGCTTGAATTCTTGAATAAAATGATTTACTAAACGATTATCAAAATCTTCACCACCCAAGTGAGTATCACCAGCAGTAGCTTTGACTTCAAAAATACCATCTTCAATAGTTAAAAGAGAGACATCAAAAGTACCACCACCTAAATCAAAGATAAGAACATTGTGTTCGCCTACAGTCTTTTTATCTAAACCATAAGCAATAGCGGCGGCTGTAGGTTCATTAATAATACGTAAAACATTTAAACCAGCAATAGTACCAGCATCTTTAGTAGCTTGACGTTGAGAGTCATTGAAATAAGCAGGGACAGTAACAACAGCATCTTTAACAGGATTGCCTAAATAAGCTTCAGCAGTTTCACGCATCTATTTAAATATATATATATAAGATATGTTATTTAATATCATTACTATTATTATTTATTTATTATTTATTTATTTAAGCTATTTTATATTTATTTACCTTCAATAAAACCATGGATGAGATTTCTTCAGGTGTAAAGACTTTATTTTCACCTTTATAAGGAACTTCAATAGCTGGTTTTCCACCTTGATCAATAACTGTGAATGACCAGTGCTTCATATCGGATTGTACTTCAGGATCATTAAATTTTCTTCCAATTAAACTATATATCAAAATAATAATAAAAATAATGACTAGTATTAGTATCTTATTTCATTATAGATATACATATTATTTTAATTATAAACAAAAAAAAGACAGAGAAACTTACCGTTTAGCATCATAAACAGTACCCTTAGCATTTAAGGCAGATTGGTTTTTAGCAGCATCACCAATTAAACGTTCACTATCAGTGAAAGCAACAAAAGAAGGGGTTGTACGATTACCTTGGTCGTTAGCAATGATTTCAACTCGATCGTTTTGCCATACACCAACACAAGAGTAGGTAGTACCTAAGTCAATACCAACAGCCTTTGACATTATATATTAGTTTTTTTTATAATAAGTGAATAATATATACAATAGAGAGAGAAAAAATAGAGAATATAAACAAAAAAAGTAATATGAAATATATTTATAAACAAAAAGAGAAAGGAAGAGAAAAAAGAGAAAGAAATGGAACAAAAAAAAAACTCTTTATATATGCCGAGTGACTGTCGGAGAAAATTTTGCATTACCCTATAATAACGTGAAGTTAATGCAACCAAAACATGGGTTCGTAGTTTTTTCTTTTTCTTTCTACAAATTTTTGGAAAGTGCTGGAAAGTTTTATTAGTGTCTGTTTATTATTTTAGTGTTTTTACCATTTTTAATCAAATGACGTTTTTATTTTTATTTTTATTCTTTCTCTTTCTCTCTCTTTCTTTCTTAATCTGACAACTTCATATTTTTTCATTTTTCATTTTTAGTATTATACTAAATATGTAATATCTTTTTTAATAATACTTAAAAAAATGAATAAAACAATCCACTTTTTATTTATATTTACGTGTAACCTCGGTTTAATATAACCAGAGAAACAAAAAAAAAATCATGCGGTTAAAATATAAAACTCAGCTACACATGTAAAAACTATTAGACGATACCTATTTTCTTTTTATTTATTTCGATTAAACAATTATCCATCATATATACATGTATATAAAAAAATCACACAACCATTTCAGCTTGAAATATATTTTTCACATTTATCTACATTATCCAATCCTTCAATTAATCGACGGATAAGAGGATTAGTAAATCCAAAATATTCAGGCCCAGAAATAGCATTCCGGCATGAAGATTTATTTCGGACTTTATTAGCAGCTCTGATCACCATGCCCCAACAACTTGTAGGTGTTCTTCCTGGTAAAAAAGTATCAGGATCATCTTTTGGAACAATTGTAAACTATGTATATATATATATATATATATATTACATATATTGTGTATATTATGTATATTAATATTAATTCGCATAAAATCTATAAAAAATATTTTTTTATTAACTTACTAATGGACCAGATTCATCAGCTAGTACTTTACATAAATATTCTGTTTGTTTATCTGGATCAACCATACTACTGTAAGTTCTTTCAACAGTGTATCCTACTGGAAATATATATCGTTCATTATGAAAATTTGGATCTGTATAATTGATGGTACCTAAAGAAATTATATTAAATAGACCATGTCGTATAGGTAAAATAGGTTGACCATTTTCATCTCTTTTTACATCTTCAATTGCTGGTCCTCTACGTCTTTTTCTTCCAGTTGGATTTACTATATATAGATATATATAATAAAATAAAATTAATATATATGATTAAAATTTTATATTTATGTTTTTTCTTTCTTTCAACTGTTATTTTTAATCATAGGAATAAAAAAATATATTTAAAAGTTTACCATTTCTATCAGTATATTCATTGTCATCCGAATCAAGCTCATATTCTTCGCGATCATTATCACTATCTTCATCATCATCTTCATTTGAATTATCATCATCATCGTCGCCTTCTTCATCTGAATTATCGTCATCATCATTTTCTGAATCATCATTATCATCGCCTGAATCATCTTCATCATCTTCTTCAGAAAGACTGATATCCATATCATTATCTGATCTTTTTACTAATTCTTTAAGTGTTCTTTTCATTCAAAATAATTATTAGAATGTATTAATAATAGTAATAGTAATAATAATAATAACGTGATGGTTACAGTTAATAAGTTTATATTAAACATAATATATTTTTTAAGAAAAAAATGAATGCGCAATAGAAAAAATTACCTATTTTTTTTTTCAAGTAATCTTATTCTTTTAGCTGCTTTATCTAGTTGAGCTTGAGAATCTTTATGCCTCTATTTTATGATAATATATATAATGATAAAAAAAAATAGGATATACAAGTCGCGTCAAAATTCTAAAACAAATAAGGTACAAACATAAACACATAAAGGGGAAGCTCTATTTTAATACTTACCCTAATAAATTGAAGTAACGTTCGCTTCATCCTACGATGTTTAAGCATATGTTCTTCATCAACTACAATAGTTTTAGGTGCTTCAACATCAAGCATGGTTATTACTGTTTTTGATTTATTATAGATAAAAAAATAAAGGATATCGTTTTTCCTTTGGTTTAGTAGTATGAGAAAATGAAAAATGAAAGAGTAGGGGAAAAATTTTTTTCACTCTTTTTCTATTCAAAAAAAAAGGTTGTTTTTAAAATTCCGATGCGGATCGCTTTCAAAAAGTGATTTTTTCCTTTTTCCTTTTTCCTTCTTCTGTTATTATTACTTATCTTCTGAAATAATAATAATATGTTTGTTTCGACAAGCCATGGTAAAATATCATATGGTAATTTTTTTTCAGTATATATATATATATATATTAAACATAAATATAAAGAACTTGTAAAGTGGAATAAAAATATAAATACAAATAAAATATGAGCAGCTACATATATCCTATTTGTATATTTATTCATGTACAGTAATACTTATTTATTTTTATTCTTATATATATATATATATATATATATATATATATATAAACTATAACAATATTATTATTATTATTTATAATAGATTCCGAACATGATTCTCAAACAAGTTCAAGTAGCTCACTTCAAAGTTGGGTAGGATGGTTTTGTTCTTTAAATGGTCATGAATATTATGTAGAAGTACCAGAAGAGTTTATGGATGATGATTTCAACCTGACTGGATTATCCTCTATAGTACCTTATTACAATGAAGCTTTAGATATGATATTAGATATTGATGATGACGAAAACCAGAATTATTTATCAGAAGATGACGATAATATTTTTGATAATAATAGCAATAACAATAGTATTAATAATAACAGTGCTGAATCAGGTAAAAAAAATAATGGAGAACAAGATGAAGTGAATGAACTAGAAGTACAGCAGCAGCAACAACAACAGCAAAATGATGATGGATTTTGGGATGAAAGTCAGTCAGTAAAACGACGTGGTCAATTAGATACGAATACAATAGAACCTTATGCAATCATGTTATATGGATTAATACATCAACGATATCTTTTAAGTCGTAATGGGCTTCGGCTAATGGCAGAAAGATATGCACAAGGTGCTTTTGGAACATGCCCTCGTGTTTATTGTGGAAGATGCCCTGTTATACCCTGTGGTCGTTATGATGAAGTAGGAAAAGAAAGTGTTAAATTATATTGTCCAAGTTGTCTTGATTTATATAACCCACCTCTTTCTATATATCAACGAGTGGATGGTAATAAATTTAAAATAAGATAAAAATAAAATAATGATCATTGATATATATATATATATATATAGATGAATGAATAAAAGAATAATAGTCTATATATGCTTTATTTTTATTTTTTTATTAACCTACTAATAATATTTTTTCATTTTTATCATTTATAGGAGCTCACTTTGGTACAACTTATGCACATTTAATGTTTGAAAATTTTTCAGAACTGATACCACTTACAAGAGGACATATTTATCAGCCTAAAATATTTGGATTTAGAGTCAATGAAAGATCTCGTTCAGGACCAAGAATGCAATGGTTACGTATGAGACCACCAGAATATATTGTTAATGATAATGAATATGATGAAGAGGATGATGATGAATTAGATAATGATGAAATTTATGAAGAGGAGGAAACACAGGTAAGTGATAATAATATACAAATTAATAATAATAATGATAATAATAATAATAGATAAAAACATTAGAGATATAATAATAATAATAATAATAATGTTTTGAAAAAGAAAAGGAATTGTTAGCTTTAATTATTCATTAATTCATATTTTATTATTTATTTATTTATCTTAAATAAATAAACTCTATTTAAAATTTCTGTGGTAGTTAAGCCCATCTCAAACATTAGATGATATTTCAGATTTAACAAATCAAGTAGAACAATGGAATGTACAAGATTCAAGTATAAATAGTTTTTTACGTCGATGGATTTAAAAAAACAGCAACATTTTTGAACCTATACAAAAAAAGAGATAAAGAAAAGAAATGCAAAAAAAAACACACACATTCATTTTTTATTATATTTGAATATTTATAATATCAATCTAAATAATTTTTGACATTAATTAATTATATATAATATATACAGTATATACAATATCGTTTATTTTATCTATTATTATTCTATTACTTTTTGGTTTGTTCTTTTTTTTTTTGAATGTACTTAAAAATTTAATAATTAAACTCGTAAGAAAAAAATATAAAATAAATAATCATTATTATATTAATAATAATAAGATGTAGTAAGTAAATAGAAAACATAGTATACAGTAATATATATGACAAAAAAAACCAAAATTAAACTTTTATTATTTTGAAAATAATAATTATATATATATAGATAATTTGTATTTATTTTTTATGTACTAGCTACCTTTAACACGCGCACACATGCATCTATCATGTCTGAAGACTGACCAATATATTCACAACATGATTCAAATGGCTGATTCCAATCATTTTTTATCAATAAATCAGGTGCTAATGCTTTAAAAAGAACAAGTGTTAACATATAAGTTTGATCAGGTTCTAATACCACCATTGATGCTTCAGCAAAATGAAAGGTTCGAATTAAATTAACGATATCTAATTCTATTTCTTCTTTAATACCCATTTGTGATCTTATTACACCATACCTATATAAAAATGAAAATAAATGTTATATATACCTATATTTTTTATTTATTTATTTATTTATTTTTGTATAGATTTATAATCTTACATTTCTAATACTTTTTCACTGAAGATTTGACCTCTTAATTGATCTGCGTTATTTAAATCATTTTCATTTAATACTATAGTTAAATCACCGCCATTTTTCAGGGACGCTAAAAATTGACGAGTCGCTCTAGTTGTCAAACGATCTACTAAAGTCCATATTTTACCAAATAGTGACATTTCAGGTTCTTTTTTCTTTTTTTTAGATTGTTTTGTATTAGTAGATACATTAGTTTGAGAGTTTACTTTTACTTGAATTACATTGGATGATGACGTTGATGACTGATTTATTATAGATGAAGGTTCTGTTACTGCAGTTGTTGTTGTTATTGTTGTTGAACTGGTATCATTAACAGAAACTGTATTTAATATTGTTGACGATGATTTTTCAGAATTATGTGTATTCTTATTACCTTGATTTATATAATCATTATCCTTATTATCCTTATTATTATTATTATTATCCTTATTATTATTATTATTATTATTATTATTATTATTATTATTATTTTGTTTAGTTTCATTTATATCCTTTTCAATCTGATATAGTGATTCATCATCTTCATTATCATCATCTTGTTCTAATTTTTCTTTATTATTATTTCTATCATGTTCTTCTAATTCTAAGTTTTTCAACATTTTCATTGTTTCCATTGCTTCATCTAAAAGAAATTCTGGATCAACATCATAATCACTACCAGTTGTTTCTGCAATTGTTGTTGAAATTGGATTTAATACAACAGTAGTTGGTTCATTTTTGTTCTTTTTAGAAGTATCAATACGAAAACCTTCAATGGCATCATGAATTCCAAGTACAGGTAATTCTATATTATCATTGGTTGTGTTTTCAATAATATTTATATTAAATTTATCATTTATATCTGATGCTGTTGTTGCTGTTGCTAAACTAGTTGGTGTATGATGATTATTATTTCCTATTGGTACATTTGATAATAATTTTTTCACGTAACCTTTTTTTAAATCATGATCTGATAAACCCTTTTTATGCTTATTTTGTTGTTCGCTTATTACTTTACTACAGTATATTTAATTATTTGAATACATAAAAAAAAGTATAAATATATATTATTAGTAATCAATAACATATATTAAACTCTTATTATTATTTTTTATCTTATTTAATATATACCTAAAATTTTCATTCATAGATATAACATGAATACTTGAAGGTATAAAGGAATGAAAATCACGTATCCAAACAGGGTCTTCAGAAAGTTGCATAGTATAATATTTAGATTTTTGTAGACAAGAGGTTGAACAATAATTTGAAAGTTCAGATTGATCAAAAACTTTTCTTTGAGAAAGTGAGATTTTATATTTGGATTGTATTTTTGGTTGCTTTGAACATAAAGGATAACCACAAAAAGATTGTACATTACGTTCTTCAATAACTTCATCATAAGTTTGAGGTTGTAACCATAAGGCTGCTTGTTGTAATATATCAATAGTGACAGAAGATTGGCTAAATAACTGTTCTTGCCATTCAAAAGCTTGTTCTTGTACCTTTTGACGTTGTTGAACACTCAGCTGTACTAATTTTTGTTTATCAGATAACTTCTTTTTTTGCTTGGAAGAGGATTTTCCCTTTTTTGTTGTTCTAACCGTAGCCATATTTTATTTATTTTTATATATATTATTACTTAAAAAAACGTTCAAGCGAAACACAGTAACAATAATAGAAATATTGAAAGAGAGAAAAGAGAAAAAGGAAAATTGAAAAAATAGAGAGTTTTTATTTGTATACAGACTGAGAATAAAATTAGCCAATGAAATTTTTAAATTTCTTGGCCACCAAAATTTATGCTTTCCCTTTTTTTCATTTTTCACCTCTCTTTTTTCTTTCCTTACTTTTTTTCTCTTTTTTTAGTCCCCTCTTTCTTTTTCTTTGAAATATAACTATCAGAATACCTTAAATGATAACCGAACAAGTATTAGTATATGAAAACGTTGAGGATCTTCAAATAGGAAACGACAGCAATTCAAACAAATTATTAGAAGTCAAAAAAACCATTCAAAAATATAAAAAATATAAAGTAACTGTGATACTGATATTATGCTATATACTAAGTTTATTACCATATTTTTTTATTCATGTATTTGTGCATTTTTTTTACTCTTTCACTTGCTTAATATTTATATAGGAAATATGGTCGAATGAGAAAATAAATAAACTGAAACAACTTGTGGAATCAACAATGGATTTTCAATATATAGGTTATTATCTTGATGTTTCACCTGGAAGCTGTTATCGTCAATACTGCTCCTTTTTTAGACAAAACGGTTTATGGAAATTATATGAAGATATTCAGTTGCTTAGTTTTTTAAAGGAAGGTATCTCCGATCCTTATCCCATCTCAAAAATATTATTGACTAGATCAACGGCAGGGATTAAAGGTAGAATTGACAGATTAATTTCGTACAACTTACACAGTTTTAATCTTTATTTTGGGCCATCCAATAATCCGTATGAAGAAGTAAATATAAAAATATTTTTATTGATGACTAATTTTTTTCAAGAATATTAACTAATGACTATTATTATTATTATAATGTATATATATATTTAGGCTATTAATATTACTACAAAAGTTGAATCATTAAAAATTGAAACACCAAATATCGAATCACCTATAAATAACACAAGTGCTGATATAAATAAAGCAAGTGTTGATGATGCTAACAATATTGATCACAGCTCAATTAAACAAAAATCAGAGTATAAAAATGATGATGATGAAAACAAATCTGCTAAAAATAAGGAAAAAGTGGATAAGTCAATTGATAATGAAAAAGAAAATAAATCACTTGAAAAGGAAGAAAAGCCTATTGAAAATAAAGAAGAAAAATCTATCGAAAATGAGGAAGAAAAATCTATCGAAAATAAGGAAGAAAAATCAGTTGAAGAAAAGGAAGAAAAATCCATAGATCATAGAGAAAAAAATAATATACCAGTCGAAAAAGAAAAAGAAATTAAGGTAGGATAAAATAAAAATAATAAAATAACAAAAATAAAAAGAAAAGCATTGCATTAAATATATTTTCTTAAATTAAAAAGGTTGCAAAAAAATGCACATTAAGTTACTACAAGAATCATGTCATACGTATGATAAAAAGGGATTTAGAAATTTATAGAGATTATTATGAAAAAGATGAATTTCGCAAAAGTAGTAATACCAAGGATGATGATGATAGACCATCTTTTAATAATATTAGTATTCAAGTACTAGATGCATTAAGAAATTGCGATGGTTATTGTCCTTATTGTCATCGTGAAGTGGAATTTTTGGAATATCAACAATTTTATACTGGTATGTGTCCTACAGCTGCTTCTTTTGATCATATTATCCCTGGTATGACAACATTTAATGGAGATACCAAATTACAAGTAACCTGTCAGCAATGCAATTAGTAAGTTTATCGGCATTTTAAGAAAAAAAAAAACACACACATATACACACACGAATATATATAAATACACATACTGAAAAAAAAGTAATATCTTTACACCATTTTATTTTCTTAGTGGTAAAAGTAATGCAACAGATATGGAGTACAGGTACTATTTACAAAGCATTAAGGAATTTCACAATTTGAACAATGATACAAAAAAAAATGATTCAGTTTTCCATAAAACACACGAACTTCATGCTTGGCGTGAATTATCTAATCAAAGATCCTTTACTGGTGTCAATACAAAAGCAGTGAAAAAAAGTGTTAATATATTGGTAAAAAAATATTAAATATATAACAAACATAATATTGATTATATACTTAATAGTATAAATATATTTTTTATCTCATTGCATTTTTTTTCTGATATTAGAATACAGAAAAGAAGGATACTATTAGCGAACTTATTGATCAAATTAATACCATCGATCTTGATGATAATACCAAAAAAATCCAAAAGCCAGAGGTAATAAAATATACACATTATCTTTTCTTTAAAAAAAAATAGATGCATATGTTTGTGTACTTATTTTTGTTTTTAACTCTTATTAATAGGAAGAGGAATATATACCTAAAATACTAAATAAAGAAGAAAACCAATTTTTAGAATTGGTAAGGAAAATTGGATATCGTGATCCTACAACTGGTGCACTTGGTGTTTGGGATTCAACATGGACATTATCTAGACGATTCACACTTATAAATTGGAAATGTAGTTCATATAAAGTTGTTACTGGTGTCGATATACCTTTTAATGGGATTTTGGGAAAAGAAATTGTTTTAAAATTTACAAAAGATGTTCGACAATATTATACCGCTGACGAATTCTATTCCTGGCTATCTACCATCAAAAATCATGAAGGTGATTTCATTTGACTTGATTATCTGTATTATATATATATCAATTTTTTTTTCTTCTTTTAGAAAAAAATAGAAAAGAAAAAAGTAATTATAGTACTAATATGTTAAATATGACCATTCATTCTAAATACCATTATGATTGTACATTAAATAAAATAATGATTAATTTATCATCAAAAAAGAAAATGAAAAAAAAACAAGTTATATATTATATATATTTATTAAATTATTTATAATTCTTCTTCACTACTACTTCCAGAACTTGATACATCATCATCTTGACCTCTATTACCACCATCTATATTATAAAATAAAGATCATTAATATATATATTATTCGTATCAATTTTTATTTTATTTTATTTATTTTATTTTTTGATTAATATGATTATGGTTATTATTTTTTACCTAATAAATCTCTAAGTGATGTTGGACCAACAGTACGATTAACGGTAGGAGTTAAAGAATTACTTTGTCTATGAGGAGAAGCTTTATAATGATTAGGTGTAGAAGAAGAATTGTATTGAGGAGTAGAAGAAGGTGGGACAGTTTTTTCTTCAGATAATCCACGAGTGATGTTTTCAGCTAAAGAATCAATATCATCGTCATCACTTGAACTACCACTGCTACTACTTCCACTATCGTCATCATCTTCGCTTGAACTATCCGATTCACCAGATGATCCAGATGATGAACTTCCTGAATCTGAATCTGAATCAATAAGCGCTATTGCTTTTCTTCTAGCTTCCAATATAGCTTGTGATGTTGTTTTTCCACCCATTCTAGGCCGTTTATTTCCTTGTTGAGGTAAAGCAGGTGTAATATTATTATTATTATTATTATTATTTACAGATGGTGAAGGAGTTGAAATGGGTGCAGGTGTGGGAGGCGATGTATCTAATCTTCGAATGGGTGCTGATGCCATTTTTACAGGTGGACGACGTCGTTTTCCAGATGCTTGTTGTTGTTGATTTGGTGTTAATCCCATACTTTGTGGTGATTTTGATGATGATGATGATGATAAAATAGTTGTAGAAGTATTATTATTATTATTTGTATCAATGGGTGGTATATAAGGCGTTGTGATTGTTTCAAATTCAACATCATCGTCATCATCTTCATCGACATCCATATTATTTTTATTATTATTATCAATATTATTATTCATTTCTTTATTTTCATCATCATCATCATCATCATCATCATCATCATCATTACTATTAAGTATATCATCCATATCACGTAATATATCATCAAACGAATCAGCCACTTCTTCTTTTTGGGTATCTTGTTTTTTGGGAGGAGGTAATGCTAATGACATCGGGCTATCGGTATTAGTTTTAGAGGATTCGGTTGTATTATTATCACTCTTATCATTATTGCTCTTAGTATTATTATTGGTTGTTAATGTTTTCTTAATTTTTTCTGTAGGTACACTTTTTGATGATACACTTCTATTTTCTGCATTTGGTTTTGTTGAAGAAGAAGAAGAAGAAGAAGAAGTTCCTTTCTTTCTACGTACCTTTTTCATTGTCATTTTAATAGAGGGTCGTTCTATTGTAAAAGTCTTTTTTTTATGGTAGTAATAAAAAATATTAACTTCATAATAAAATAGTATATATTTTATACATATTACTTCAAATTTTATATACCTTTGTTTCTTCATCAAAAACTAATAAACATTCCATTTCTTGTAAGTTACCAGGTGTACCTTCATAAGAAGCAATACCATCACCCTAAAAGGAAATCAATAAATAAGTATTCGAATATAACAATAATAGTAATAATAATAGTCTAAAAAGGTCGTATTATTTACCAACATCCATTCAGCTATATAATTATCATTTTCTTGTCTTAATGTAGCTTTTCTATTAGGTAAAGTTGGATCTAATTTGGAGTGAACTATATTTATAGTTTAAAAGAAACACAAGATATAAAAATATTTACAAACATATATATATATATATATAAGTAATATGAACTGTTAATTTTCAACAAGGTACTATTTTTACTAATACTATTTTGATTATTGTTTTTTATTCTCTATTCCATTATTACTATTACTATTATTTCTACTATTATTATTATTATTTACATCGTAAAGTATAATAACTTGAAGCATTATCCGATTTATCAAAGAGAGATTTGCCAGTATTTACAGTATATGTACCAGGAGTAAACTCACAACTCATTTAATAATATAACTATATTTATATAAAAAGAAAAGAGAAAATAGAAAAAAAAGCGAATCATTTTTCTTAAGTTAAAAAATTTAACCAATCAAAATTAATTGCAAAATTTAAACCTCGACTACTAATCCTTTTTAATATTTAAATAGAGCCAATCTTCTTTCTTCTTATTATTATTCTTATTCCTATAACTTAAAAAAAATTAATACAATTTTACACAGACACATATACATATTTTAATTTATTACTAAGAAACAAATGTCTTTTATACAAAACGATACTGAATTACTAATCCTAAGAGATAACTATATGAAACATTCAACAAGTTGTAAAAATATGCTATCAAGTTTGCCAAGTAATAATAGTAATATTACCAGCCATGTAGACCATGAAGAAACTTTATGCTGGAATTTAAAACACTGGTTAGGCAAAATGCATTTTCATGAAGAGGAACATATTCATTGCCATTTAAAAGAAGATGACAAACTTAATCGACTTGTTTCTTTTCATCTTTAACACTTAAAGAACTAAAAAAAAAACACATTTATAACAATAAAAACCCGCAAAAAACACAAATCTAAAAAAATCAATAAAAAAAATAAATCAGTTCATAAATACTGTAAATAACAATAGCAATAGTAATAATAATATTAATAATACTTAATAACAACAATAGTGCATTTCCAGTTTAATCAGCATATTAGCATCATTTTTTACAACATAAAAAAAATTATTACTTAGCATCATCATACATATAAAAATCATTATTTTACTTTTTACTTATTAATAATAATTTTAATAAATAAATTGTTTATATTATAAATCTGAATCATAAATTTTATGCTGGATTATTTTTACTAGCGAGCCACCCATTTCAAAGTCTAGAGTCACATTAGTCACCGCGGAGTTCAATATTTATCATATGATTATTGAGCCCGATTTTTGGCCTTTTTTTTTTTTACCCTTCACCTTATTTTTATAAATAGATTTTTTTATAAAATTAAAAAGTGGCAAGGTTTATGGTAAAAAAAAGATATAAATAGCTATGATAATCCAGCCTCTTTTTTTTTTTTTTTCATTCATACTATTATTGTTAATGAAATAACATAAATGAAAACAAATGTTAATATTTTAAAACATAAAAAAAATACTCTTTTAATACTATTTCATCATTTAAATGAATTCATGTTTTAAAAAATTTACTACGAGACAAAAAAATTATATAATAAATTGAAACATAATGATTTAATTGACTTTGCCACTTATTAAAAAAAGTTTTAAAAAAAAATAGTTTTTATTTATTGATTTATATATATATATATATTTATATATGAATTGGTGTATGGTATTACATATTTGCACCATTTTAAATGAGAAAAAAAACTAGGAGGCAGAAAAATAGAGTAAATGACAAATTTTGATTGGCTGAAGTCTTTGTAACCGGATTTTAAAAATTATGGAAGAATGAAAATATTTTTTTTTCTCTAATTTTTTTGTACCTTCTCTCTCTTCTTTTTTATATATTTATACTGTATTTGGTTAATAAAAACACTACACTTTTTTAAATAAAAGAATATCATTTATAACGACTCTTTAGTTAATTTTTACTTTATAACTAATTTAAAAGATATATAATATATTTTATTTGTATAGATCAACTTATTCAATTTATTTTAATTAGTCTTTACTAAATAGAACTTAAAAAGATAAAGAAAAGGATATATAAAAGTTAGTATAAATCAAATATGCGTTTAATTACCGACTTTATAGGAACATCAATGAATTGATTGGATCCCAATACATTACAATTAGTAGTACAAAAGTTTAATTAAATAAAAAGTGGCTGTGGCGATCAACAATTTATTAATGAATTTAAATCAGTAAAAGTTACTTTTTTTATTTTCTTAATTCTTTTATTTTCTTATTCCTTTTTATTATTATTTATTGAGATATTGATATATATTTAATGGGCAAATTATTATTAGTACTTGCAAGTTTATCATCAATAGCTTTAGCAGTACAACCTCCACCACGATTAAAAGGAGGTAAAAGATTTTTATTATCATATATATATATATATATATATATACTAATGGATAAATAAATCAATTGAAATAAATAAATAAATAAAAGATATATACATATTAATGACTTAATTTTCTAATATTAATATAAATATAAAGGTTGTGTTTTGGTAAGTTCAAGTGTTTATTGTTATGGTGGTGTATCATCAACCAGTAGTCCAACTTATTTAAATGATCATTATGTATTAAAATTAAATCAAGATTATAATGACCTCAATTCTTTAT
Source organism: Cunninghamella bertholletiae (assembly GCA_037043795.1). Taxonomy (NCBI): domain Eukaryota; kingdom Fungi; phylum Mucoromycota; class Mucoromycetes; order Mucorales; family Cunninghamellaceae; genus Cunninghamella; species Cunninghamella bertholletiae. The sequence continues at coordinate 1,767,772 of JAZGVP010000001.1, forward strand.
CCAATGGATGGCAAGCTTTACCATCTGCTCCTGAAGGAAATAGTGAATTTGTCATAATTCCTAGTTCATCTAGCAGTTATTTTGTTAACGGTGGTACTGGTTCCGCAAATGGAAGTCCTTTATTATATCAAAGTTTATCCTTTGATACTAATTTAAATAAATGGTATCAATTACCTTATAAAAATACAACTGATTCTTTAGGTCAAGCGTAAGTGGAAATCATTCATTCATTTATTTATTTTTTAAAAAAAAGAAATGAAAATAAATAACTTATATATATATATATATTATTTTTATTTATTTATTTATTTATTTATCTTAGTCGTGGTGCTTATGGTGTATATAATTCCAAGGATTCTCAAGCTTATATTTGGGGTGGTTATTGGTTAGTGAACTATTTTCATTTTTATTATAATTATTATTATCACAGTAATGATCATCCTTTATTAATTTTATTTGATTGTATATATATATATATATATATAGGGATTCTTCAATTGGATCTAATAATGCTTCTTATTCTAATTCAATTTTAGTCATGAATCCTTTGGTAATTTGATTAAAAAAAAGAGCAAATCAAAATTAAAAATCAAATATAAAAAAAGCATGATACTAATTTATCATTATTTATTTGTTTATTTTTTTTTAAAAAAAAAAGACTGGCACTTGGAACCCAACTGCAAAATCTATATTTGGAGCATCCACTTGGCCATCTAGAATTGGACATGTACTTATAAATGATGGCTACAGTATATCTATTATTGGAGGTCAAGAAGCAAAAGGAATACAAAACGGTGCCATTCAATGGTCTCCTGCTTCTATGAGTAGCATTCCACAATATGACATGATTTTAGGTACTTGGACTAATAAATTAACTACTGGTACTCCTCCTTCATCTCGTGTATATCATACGGTTACTGCTGCTGATTCTTATAATTCTAAATATATTGTATTTGGTGGTATGGATCCTACTACCAATAAACCTGTTACTGATACGATGTATACTTTGGATACTTTTTTACACGCATGGAAAAGCGTTTCTACATCTGGAGGCCCTGGCCCTAGATGGGGTCATTCAGGTAATTAAAATTAAATGGAAAATTAGATATAAAATAGATAATAACCTTTTTTTTATCTGATTTTTTTTTCATTTTTTATTTTATTATATATTAATATTTAATAGCTGTATCATATAATTCAAGTGCTATTCTTTTCTTTAATGGTGTTGATAGTAATGGAAATGTTAAAAATGATGTAAATGTATTAAGTACATCTGGTTATCAATATCAATGGCAATCCTCTTTCTCTGTTTCTGGTTCTTATAGCTCTCAAAATAATAATAATAATAGTCCAAACTCTAATGGCAATAGCAATGACCCATCTAACATTTACTCTCAATATAATGGTGATTTATCATCTGCTAAAGCTGTAGCTGGTGGTGTTTCTGCTGGTAGTTTTGTTGTAAGTCATCTAATCATTATTATTATTATTATTATTAAAAGGAAATTGGATATCCATATTAATTTTCTTTAATATATATATATATATATATATATAGTTAATATCATTAATTGGTGCAGGTTTATTTATATTTGTAAAGAAAAATGAAACTCATCAACCAGTTTCAACTACCATTGTAAATCATGGAACACCATTAAATACGTTTACTGGATATGAAAAAATAGATACAAATGATCATAGTCAATTTGCATCATCAGGTATGCCAATGCCAACACCCCCACCTGCTTCAATGGCAACTAATGTTACTCAAGGTGGTGAAGCAGCATCTTATCTTCAAAATCATCATACTAATAATTATCAACAACAATATCAACAACAATATCATTAGTTTTTTTTTCCTTTTGTAGTTTTAAATATATAATTACTATTGATCTATTAATATTCACAAGATAATATAGATAAAAAAAGAATACGCATAAATATATATATATAAACTTTGATCTATTTTTTATTAAAAAAAGTGAAATTTTTTTTGATTTGAATTGTTATACAATAACGCCACGATTTTAAAATACCCACATTTGGAATAACTGTGCATATATAAACACTTCTTTGTGTTTAAACTTTTTTTTATTTGTTTGTTTATTTATTATTACGTATCACTTAAAAAAAAAAAATGGAAAGTGGCTGTGTTTGTAATACTTTATATATATTACTATTCTCAATTTTTTTTTTTTTTACTTTTTTTGTATCTTTTCTTTTCTTTCCCTTCATTCTATTCTTTCTTTACTTTCTTTTTTTTTTTTTGATTTTTAAAAAAAATAGATACACGCTATGAAAGTATTATCTCTATTTATTTCAGTTGGTTTCCTTTTTGGATCATCATATGCAGTAATAGCACCACCTCGATATCTCGGTCGTAAGAGCGGGCATTAATAATAATAATATTAAAAAAGCATAAATTATTCATTGATCAAAGTTATTATTATTATTATTATTATTATTATTTAGAATGTCAACTTCTTGGCAGTAAAACACTTTATTGTTATGGTGGAAAAGGATCAACTGCTGCAGATGCAAGCTCTTTTAATGATATAAATAAGCTTGATTTATCAATGGATTATCCTTCACTTGATGCTCTGACTAAAGGATGGGTATCTGTTGTTAATACTATGAATTATCCTAATAGTGATTTTCTTATGATCCCATTAAATTCATCTTCTTTTATGATTGCTGGTGGATCTGGAAATGTTAATATTTCAAATACTCTTTTTGCTTTTAATACTTTAACAGATCATTGGGTAAATATGACTGACCCTATTTTATCGACACCTATCCCACCTTTGTAAGATAAAAAATGAATATAAAAAAGGAAAAGGAAATCATCGTACTCATTTTTTTTTCTTTTATTGTTTTTGTATCCAAAAAATTAAAAATAAAAAACTAGACGTGGCTCTGCCCTTACTTATTCTAGTGGTTACACTAGCTATAGTACTTATATCGTTGGCGGTGCAACGTAAAAAAAAAACTAAAATTCCAAATATATACATATATAAAGTATATATATAATAGGAAAAAAAGTTAATCATTTTACTTTTTTTTTTGTTTTATTTGTGATATTTAGTTATGGAAGTAGTACTAGTACACTCTTTACAAATATAGTACGAGTGGAACTTCCTGTAATAATAATAATAATAATATGAAAAAAATCATTATTAAATGATAATATTAACCCTTTTTTAATATCTTTATTATTTATAGAACGGATATACAAGCTTACTTCTTAAAGATTCAATTTCAACATCAATAAATAATTTTAGAATTGGTCATTCCGCCGCTTATTATCTTAGTAAAATAACAGTAATTGGTGGTCAACAATTTGTTAATAATCAATTACAATCTGTTCCTATGAACCAAGTATCTCAATTTGATACTATTCTTTCAACATGGTCCACAGTGAGTTTTAAAGGTACTATTCCTACCTCTCGTTCTTATTTTACACTTACACCAAGTTCAACTGTGCAATATCTTAATCAATATATTATATTTGGTGGTATTAATGCTGATACAAATCAAGTGGTAACTGATTCTATGTATTTAGTATCAATTAACGATGGTACTTATGAAGCTATTAATGCAAATAATGCTCCTTCTCCAAGATTTGGTCATTCTGGTAAAAAGAATAAGAAAAAAAATAAAATAAAGATAAAACATGATTGTTTTATTAATTAAAATTAATTTTATTGGTATTTTTTTTATTTTTAACTGTCAAACAAAAAAAACTTGATAATAATTTTAGCTGTACTTTATGGTAGTCAATCTCTATTGATCCTCAATGGTATGGACAGTACTGGAGCAACCCTAAGCGATATTAATGTTTTTGATACTATGGGTCAACAATGGGTGAACCAATTTTTAACTTTTGAAAACTATCCAAGCACATCTAATAATAATAACAATATTACAGTCATCAATTCAGGTTTAGATTATGATCCAACAGATTCAGCTATGGCTGGAGGCCTTGGTGCAGGCCTTTTTGTGGTAAAAATATTTTTTATTTTATTTTATTATCATTACCATTATTACTTTGTAGTCGAAGAAAAAATATATTTATGTATTTATGTATTTTATATATATATATTTTAGTTCATATCTTTAGTTGGTTTTGCATTATATAAATATGTAGAAAAACATACTTCACGTCACCAAGAAAATGAAAATATTATTTCATATGATAATAAATCATCAGCTCAGTATAATGATACTAATAATAATTATAATCATCAAGCATCATCACCACATATAAATAATAATGGTTATACATCACCATCCACTACACAATATCATGAAAATGGTAATAATAATTATAATAACTATCAACCGCCATCATCGCCATCTTCTCCTCATGTTGATAACCGACCTTTACCACCTACTCCAATCATGACTATGCCAACAGGACCAGAAAATTATTCTTCATCTTCACAAATTTTTTATCAACAAGATGTACCTTATCCTCAACAACAACAAATCAATAATAATTACCATTATGGTGCAAAAAATTAAATTATATAAATCGAGCTTTTTTCTTTTATTTATAATTAAATCATATATATATATATATATATATATATGAATAATATGTTTTAATAATTATATAACTAGTAATACTGATTTTTAATAAATCTATATTTAATTTATATAAAAAGTATTTGTACTAGATTATTGAAAATATTGATAATTTATTATATATTTTTTTAATGTAAAATAAAACCTTTCATGATTGATTAATTAAATTATTACTTTAAAATCATCGATGATTATTCTTTAAGTATCAATAAATTTGGATGATTTTATAATTTGTTTCTTTCTTTTTTTTTTAAGCTTTAAGGTAGATCAAAAATTATTGCATAATAGTAAATAAATAAATAAAAATAGGGCATTAAAGTAGATGATCACCCATTGTAATTATTATTTATTTTTTTTAGGGAATTACTAAAGGTGCGCATATAATTTCCTATTTGGGATATATATGCTTTCTATTTTTTCTGAGTTTCATGTATAGTGAAAGTAATTGAAATAATATAAAATGATTAATGTTTAAAAATGTAAGTAAATCTAATAAATTAAATACTTTATGTTAAAATGTTTTATAAATTTCAATATTGGGTTAACATGTATTTTTATATTCTTATATTTAATTGTATTTCTATTTAATAAAAAAATATTCCAATGATCATTTTCTTTTAGTATCATATTCCAAGGAACTTCAACTACAAACTCATATTTTTATATTATACTCTATTGTTATACCTATTATATAAAAAATATTTTGATCTTATATATATCCCATATTTTATAATACCCTTATTAAATAGATATAACTTTCATAATAGTTCTATATTTTATAATTGTAAATCAAAGGTAAGTAAGTAAACGAATTTTACTATTTTTTTATGTGAAATTCAAAAAAGAATTTATACATGCCTGTAGTAATTCCCTATTTTTTATTATTTTATATTTCAATTAATACTATTTATCATCTTCACTTTAAAATTATTTCAATGTGTTATTTATATATGATAAATGATTTTAATATGATTTTTTTCATATTTAGAAAAAAAAATGAATGATCTATTTTATTTACCTGGTAAAATAATACAGCGGACTTCTTTAAAAGGAAAAAGTAAGAAAAAGGCTGCGTTTTAAAAAATGTATCACTTTCTTTTTTGGTGAATTATTTTCTTCTTTTTAATATTTTTATCATAAAAAAAAAAGAATTGTATATATTCTTTATAAAAAATAAACAATAATAATACTCACACTAAATTATTTTGTGAAATCTCCAATTCAAAAACTATTAATTCAATCTATCAATCAAGGAATGCATGTAATATATAAATATTTACTATTTTGAAAATAACGACATATGAAAGAAAGGTATATTTTTTACAACTCTTTTAAACTTTATTTCAATCTTTCTTTTTATGTGTATTACTGAAGAAGAAGAAGAAGAAGAAAAAATGGGGCTGTGTTTGTAACACTTTTTTTTTTTTTCATATATATATTTAATCAGAAAAGTTTAACATCTTTACTTTCTGTCTCCTTTTTCTTTTTTCTTTTCTTATTAAAAAAAAAAAAGGGAACATTATGAAAATAGCATCTTTATTTATTATTTCAAGTAGTTTGATTTTTGGATCATCAATTGCTATTAATATACCTCCTAGGGTTTTTGGACAATGTGCACAATTGAGTCTTAACGATCTCTATTGTTTTGGTGGAAGGTCATCAAATAAAGACGGTGCAACCGTTTTTAAAGATATGTATAGGATGGATCTAAAATCTTTTTCAGGCTATACACCTAGTGAAATAGCTAATAATTGGCAACCTCTAGGTAATGAGATGCTTCAACCTAATAGTGATTTTCTTATGATGGAATTAAGTACAGACTTGATAATGATTGTTGGTGGGTCTGGATCTGTTAATAATTCAAGTACTCCTTATACCTATGATACGGTTAAAAAAGCTTGGGGAACTGTATCTCCTACTAATTTAAAATCAGCCATTCCACCATTGTAAGATTAAAATTAATAAACAAACAAAAGAAAAAGATGAATTAATTATTGTTATTATTATTATTATTATTTTGAAAAATAGACGTGGCTCTGCATTTGCTTTTGATACCGCATTAAGTAAAACTGGTTACATTGTTGGTGGTGCAACGTAAATCCAAAATTTCGAATATATATATTTGTTATAGAAAAACTAAACCTTATTTATTTATTTATTTATTTATTTATTTATTTATTTATTTATTTATTTATTTATTTTTTTTTTTTTGATATTAGTTATGGTAATGTCAGTACATTCTTTACTGACATCATACAAGTCAAATATGATTTTTTCGTAATAATAATAATAATGATAATGATAAAAATGTAAAAAAAAAAGGATGAAGTATTTTAATATCATAGTACTGATTAAGAGTATTATTATTATTATTTTATTATTTATATAGTCTAAAGCTATCAGTTTATCTACTATTGGCTCAATAAATAATAATAGATTCGGTCATTCTCTCATTTATAATCTTAATGTAATATACATGTATGGTGGTCAACAACTTGTTAATAGTCAATTACAATCTGTACCTATGGATCAAGTGTCAGAATTTAACACTCTTCTATCAAAGTGGACTACAGTGAAATACACAGGTTCTATTCCTACCCCTCGTTCTTATTTTACACTCACTAAGGCTTATTCACTATACAAGTCTAATGGATATATTTTGTTTGGTGGAATCAATGCTGATACTAATCAAGTTGCTACTGATAAAATGTATATGATAGATTTTAAAAGTCACACTTATGAAACACTTAATACAGAAAATGGTCCTTCTGCAAGATTCGGTCATTCTGGTAAAATTATAATAATAATAATCTATTTACTTAAATTTTACTTTATTGATTTACTTTTTTATTCTTTTGCTTTTAACAATTATATATATATATTATATATGATAATGATTAGCCATAAGTCACATATTTGACAATTTTATTGTTGTAAATGGAATGGATGATAATGGAACAGTTTTAAATGATTTTCATGTATACGATATTAAAGGTAATCAATGGGTTGATAAATTTTCAACGAATGGAAGTTATCCAGAATCTTCTTACGAGAAGAAAATTCCAAAGTACAGTTCTGCTGGACAAGCTTTTTGTTGGGGTATTACTGTAGGCGTTATTGCGGTAAATACTTATTATTATTTATTTTAATTTTTCTTGTTAAAAGTAAATTATAATTACTTTATTTATTATATTTTATTTTATTTTTAGTTTGTACAATTAACAGGTTTTGGATTATATAAATATGTAGAGAAAAAATCACCACGTCCTGAAGCAAATGTAAATGTTGATTTATATGAGAATAAAACATCAGATCAATATGAAGATGTAAATAATAATTATGATCATCAATCATCACCTATCCAACAATCATTGAATGATAGACCTTTACCTTCTATACCAATTATATCCATGCCAACAGGACCACAACCACAGCAACAACCATCACCATTACAACAACAACAATATTCTTCGTATCCACAAATTTTTTATCAACAAGAGATACCTTATCCTCAGCAAATTAGTAATAATTATTATGCAAAAAATTAGATGGATTAAATTATAAACGTTGTACATTATTTTCCTTAATTAATTTTTAATATTTATTTGCTTTTTATTATTTATTTTTGTATGGGTTTATTCCTCTCTCTATATATTAATATATTAAATATAATATTTGTATTTGTATTGATAACACCTCGATTTTTGATTAATTTAATGATTGTACTTGTAAAAAGAATGATCAATGCATTTTATTAATTAAATTGATGTTTTTAATATTGTAATTGAGTCTTTTTTTTTTATAGTCGAAAATTCTGAGTTTTAAAAATAGAGGGAAGTTTTTTTCATGTGCATTTTCTTTCCTTCTTCCTTTTCTATATCTTTTTTAATATATCATTTATTATGAAAAAAAAAAAAAATCTTATATATATAATATTTAATATTACATAATATACTTAAAAAATTATTTTATATATTCATTCAACATGAATGATAAATTAAATTCAATCTATTTAAACTTTATTCAATGTTTGTAATTATAAACACATTTGTTTTTTTTATTTGTATTGAATATATGTATTAATAAAAATAGAAGAAGTAAATTCTGTATAATATATACTATTAATATATATTAAATTAATGTTTCTTTTTTTTTTTATTAAAATAATAGTTAATATAGATGATTATTTAATAGTATTTGCAAAAAAAAATAGTTTTTTTGATGATAAATATTGATTGTATATGCATTTTATTAAAAAAGAAGCTCAGCATTGAAAAATAATACTATATATAAACACCATTTAGAAAATAGGAATTTCAATTATTAATTAAATATTATATTTTTATCGTTATTCTCGTCGTTTTAACTTTCTTCTTTTTTTTTTTTTTTTTTTTTTCTAAGTAGATATAAAAGGCTGAATAATTAATGTATTTTTACTTTTGATCAAGTAATAGTAATGATAGAAAAATTCAATCAATCAATAAATAATATCAATTAATCAATATAAATCAAAAAACAATTTGAAATGATTAATTTCTTTTATAGTGTAAAAAAAAAAAACTAACTACCATAGAAAGCCTGTGTTACAAAGAAAATGATATATAATTCAGAAAATTACTAAAGGTAATATATATATATTATTTTATATATGAATCTTTACATATCATCAGCTTCTTTACAGAGATATCTTCTTCAACTTTAAAAACATTTGATGAATATGTTGTACTACATTCTTGATTACTCTTTTTGAGTTTCAAATCTTTATTTCTGTTTTACAAAATTGTATTATACCTTTCCTTTTTTATTTTCTCATTTTTCTTTATTCATCTCTCCCTTTCTCTTTAATATTTTTATCCTTTTCTAATTATTTTGATCACTATGAAATATCAATTACTTTATGTTATATGTAGTTCATTAATTGGATATATTTCAGCAGCTAAAATAAGTCCAAGATTGAATGCTGGTAAAGATTTATATATACATAATAAATATAACAATATATATATATATATATATATATTAATGATAGCAAAGTTTAATATTAAAAATTAATATTTATTTATCATTTAGGATGTAAACTTGTAAATACATATAACGTTTATTGTTTTGGAGGATCATCATCATCATCGCCATCAATCTCAACTATTTATAATGACATGTATATGCTTGATTTATCAAAAGACTATAATTCTATGGATGCATTAGCCAATGGATGGGTAGAAATTCCCAATAATTTTGCAAAACCTAATAGTGGGTTTATTTTGGAATCATTAAACAGTACATCTTATGCTCTTATTGGTGGTGATAATTTATCTTCTAATCATCTTATATCAATATATAATTTAGAAACCAATTCTTGGGATTATAATATTAATTTTACATCTAATTCAATGTATAATATCCCTTCTCTGTAAATAATAGATAATATATATATATATATGCATATATATATTATAATATACTCATCCAATTTTTTTTATTACTATATTTTAATCAAATTTTAGTATCGGATCAAGTTCTGTTATGTACCATTCAAATTCTAGTGACAGATTACTTTATATAATCGGAGGAGGGTAAGTAAGTATTTAATAATATTTTATTAATAAAAGTGCTATTTTTATTTATTTAATTAATTATTTTATAATGTTAGTTTTCAAGTTAATCGTAGTAATCCTACATCACTATTAGATTACATTATGATTTTTGATTTCAAGGTATTACAAATGAATTATTATTTAAACATATATGTGTATTGATTTTTTTTTTTGTACATATATATATATATATATTAGACTGGGTATTTTAATTTCAGAAAAACTTATACATATGAACCAAGAATTGGGCATGCTATTTTTTTTAATGATGAAAGTTTATATTTAATTGGTGGCCAAAAATCTGTTAATAATCAACTAAAATCTGTTCCTATGAATGAAGTTGCTCAATATAATATGCGTACTAATATTTGGAAAACTCGTGATTTTAAAGGGGATATTCCTACTTCTCGTTCTTTTCATACTTTTACTCAGAGTAGTAAAACATCAGGTTACTTATATGGTGGAATTAATACTGGTAATTATTATTATTATTATTATTATTATTATTATTGATATTTTTATTTTAAAAGTATTAACTTTAAGTATTTTATTTTTATATTAATTTTTATATAGATACAAATATAATTGCTGCTGATTATTTATATATTGTGAAAATTGATGAATTTGGTGGTAGATTCATCTATATGAATCCTATTGAAGTTGGTGCAAGCTCCCGATGGGGTCATCAAGGTAATTATTTTATTTAAACATACCTTTATTATTATTATTATTACCAATAGTAATGACAATAACATAAAAATTATTTTTTTAAACTAATTTTATTTTTCTCTTCCATTTTGTAATGATGATTTAATTATTAGCTGTAATGTATGGTAATCACTCTTTATTAATTATGAACGGTATCGATAGCACAGGATATATTAAAAATGATATTCATGTATTTGATACTAAATCTGATCAGTGGACAATGAATTTCTTGGTAAATGAAAAATACTCTTCTTTTACTACATCTAGTGTTACTAGCTCTGATTTCTCACTTTCTTTATATTTGCAAAAATTATCTAATGGTATAATGGTAATTCACTTTTATCTTTTTGGTTTTTTTTTTAAAATAATAATAATAATAATAATAATAATAATAATAATAATAATTGAATAAATTGATGTATACATGATTTTACTTATTATTTAATCTTTTCATCATTTTAGGTATTCATATTTATAGGGACTGCATTATACAGATATATTGAAAAATATATTCCACTTCAGAAAAAGAACGAAACTATTGATTTAGATCTAAAAATATAAATATCAAACATCAATTACCATTATAACCTTTAAAATACAATGATCATTTTACTTTTTCAGAAAAATAATAATAATAAACTTCAATTAATTTAATAATTATGCTGTTTTATTTATTTTAAGATGAAAAAGGCGCGATTTTTCATCTTAAAATTTCAAAAAATTGTAAAGTATGACTGCACACATACTATAAATATAGAGTGTATATATATAGTTTGTTTAAAACGTTATATAAACAATAGTTCTTCATTCTAAAAAAAAAAAAAAAAAAGAAAACAATTTGTACTAAATTTTTTCTTTTTTTTTTTTTTTTTTTACTAATATTTATTAAAATGATGGTTTAGAAATGTATACTTTTTTCTTTTTCTTTAAAAAAAAAAAACAAATAAAAATGACAATAATAATTATATAAATATATATTAAATGATATAAAAAATAAAAATAAAAATAATAATGATTATAAATCCCAAACGATTTCAGTCATAAATATAGTGGTAGTTTGACGAGTACCACCAATTGCATCTAGATCTTCTACATGAATCTTGATTTGTTCAGGTAAATTATCCTCAGGATTTTTTAAAGCTACAGTTAAAGTTAAAGAGCCTCCAGGTTCAACTTGTCCAGTACCATCAATTGCTAAAGGAGATATTTCAATTAGTTGTTCCGTTGGGAATTCAGTTGGACCGTCTACTGTGACTTTAAAATTCAATGGTACTTTTGTTGCATGATTAATAATTGTTAATGGGTAGCTTTCAGGTACACAAACAGCTGGAGTAGAATGTGATGATAATAGGTCATCATCATCATCGCCTGTATTTATTACATCACGCTGTGGTACACCTTCATTATTAGAAATATCATTTGAATCAAGCTGTTTTTGATCACGATAATATGTTACCAATTTAAAGTCAAGACGGCGTTCACTTAAGGAAAATGTTGGAGTATCAACTAAAAATATTCTTACTGGTATGACTTCACGAACAGTTTGATCTTCGTCTTTAGGATTAGTTGTTACCCATAATTGTGCCATGATTATACCAGTAGTAGTATCTGTTAAATCAGGGCGATCACGAGGTAATCTTGTTGATTCATTGGGTGATGCACGAATTCTAACTTCCATTTTTCCTTGAGCACTTACAGTGATGCCACCTTTAAGAGGAGAATTTGAGTATCTTGATAAAACATCTAGCTTTACATAATCTTTCAAATCAGGAGAAATATCAGCACCAATTTCGAATCTAATATCATCATCAGTTGTGTTACGGATTGCAAACCAGTTATCACAAGGAGAATTAGGGTTTGGAATAGGATGTTGTAATACTGGTAATACTAATTCATCATTTATTAGTCGATCAAAACATAATTCAAATCTAGTCATAATTGCTTTTAATCTTATTGTCATCACGTTGCAAGGGTTTCTTTGATTGATCACATGTATATCATACCTTCTAATACCTGAACTTCTATCATCTATGCGTTCAGGGTCTAAAATACCTTCTACTGTTTGAGTTTTACGTGCTGGTACATAGAATTTTTTATCTTTAGTAAGTTGAACACCATTTTTATCCAAAGGAACAAAATCAAAGAATGATGGAGCTTGAATAGTATAAACCATTGGAACATCAGCAACATTATAAACAGAAAATTGGAATTTGGATGGTTTCCAGGAGTTAACGTGTCCAATTTGACCTAAATCTATCCTTTCTACTGATAAATTCGACTGTGATACACAAAATAATGCTTCCAATTCCACTGCCATTACATCTACCTGTTGACGTTCATCATATAATATTAATACACCCTTTAATAACCCACTTCTTCCATTGACAGCTAAGCAAAGACTATCTTCAGATATTTTATCAATGGATGGGCAATGTATCCTAACACGAGAACGTTGACCAGGTTGAAGTGATAATTGGTTACTACATTGATAAAATGGACTAACAACTGATTGATCTAACATTGTTGTTTCTGTTATTTTAGTTTGATCTTGTATCATCCAAGTAACTTTTACATCCACATCACTTGCTGCAAATAATAACATAGGCTGACCAGAAGTATTAGCAACTTCAATTTCACGTTGGTATAATCTACTTTCATCTTCAGGAGGTAATTGAATCATTGTAAGTTTAGGTTGATCAGAATAATTAGGAACATTATCTTCAGGGTATACATAAATGCTTTCCCATTTAATAGTTCTTAATGGGTATGCTTCTCTATGATTGCTGTGATAAACATTTGTATCTAATGCTATTTGTTTTGATGGTACTGATAATAAATCCATTTTTCCACAATCCACAAATAATCGCACTTCAATTTCAAATACTTCATTACTATTATGCTTATTAGTCACTAAAAGCCTTTCATTTAGTAACCCATAGCGATAAGAATATATACGGAATGTGATTTGAGCTAATGATGTTGCAAGTGTATCAATATAATCTTCATCATCATCACCAGTTTCTTCTGAACTAATATTATTATTGTTTCCTTTCCATCCTTTTAAGGTACCACCACGACGATCCAATACAATATTACCACTTGTACACTCGACTTCATAATCTAAAGGAAGTTTACCAGATTTATTTTGTATAGTGAATGCTCCATAAAATTCTTCATCTATAAGATCTGTATAACCAAGATTAATTATTTTATGAGAAACTTGAAGATGTGATTCGCCGATGATTGTAGTAAATTTCACTGTTTGTGTCCATAAGAGAGTAGCTATTTTAATGAATTGATAATATGATTAGCATATATACTTTTTTTTAATTTAATTTGTTTGTTCTTTTTCCTTTCCCATTTTTTCTTTTCTTCTTCTTTTTTCCTTTTGTTTATTATTATTATTATTATTATTATTATTATTATTATTATTATTATTATTATTATTATTATTGTGAAAGGGGATACTATTCTTACCATTATTTTCTTCATCTTCAGACTTATTAAAAATAGAAAATTTAATACCACCAACAAGTGTACGGCAATCATCTACTGTATTACCCAAATATCCCGTCAAAAGATTGGGCTGTACTGCAACCCACACTGTCATCATGCTACCACCTTTTAATGATATCATATCTACTAAACCACGTTCACCAAATTCATCCACAAATATAAGTACTTGATGTGAAAGATTACTTTGACATGAGATAAATAAATCTTCATTGGTAATATTTTTGATCAATAATGGTGTCACTTGAGAAAATTTGTTTCCAGGATCAACATAAGAAAATCCAAGATCTAATTCACCATTAGTATTATTATCTTCTGATAATGATGGGAATGATAAATATTGATTTCGATGAACAAGACAATGTAAAGTAAAATGTTGTAAAACACCAGTGTTGTCATTACGAAGTGCTAAGGTGTGTTGCTGTTTTCCTACAATGGTTGGTAATATTTCAAACATAAGTTTACGAGTTTCATGAGGTTCCAAAGGTGTCGTATTTGTTGGGCATATAAAGAAATCTTTTTCTGATTCATCATCAATAACAAAACTATATGGTAACAGTGCATCTGATTCATTAGTTACACGTACATAAAATGTTGACCGTTGATTTATTTCTGCTCTTTCAGCATCAAAGGTTGTTCTCTCTAATTTAAGAGCTTCAATAGGTTCAATTGAATTCAAAGATATACGTGCAGCAGCAGTTTCATTTGTATTAGTAATAAGGTCATTATTATTAGTATTAATGATTGTTGAAGAAGAAATAGAAGATAAAGCAGGTGGTGGTGATAAAGATGATAAAGGAGCAGTTCCAGAATTGCCTTCTAACGATAATGCATGACTATAATCTGATTGATTTTTACAAATTAAAGCTGTATACATAACACTTTTACAAACATCTGTATTTTTATATTCATGAACTAATATCCTTCCTTTCACTTGAAGAGGTGGCATATCAGTATCTTGAAAGATTTCACCTTGTTTTAACGGTCTCATAACTGCTTTAAGATGTACAGTGATTGTTTTGGTTGCATGAGGATCCAATGGGAATACGACACTTTCAGATGTTTTTTTGAATATCATTGCACTAGGATCTTTAACAGTTGTTGTAGAATCCTGATCCTTTTCCACATTTGTTTCCTTCAATTTTTCTAATTTTTTCAAATATTTATTGATTTTATCAGGTTGATTTTTACGTCTTGCAATTTTTAATTTTTGTTCCAAATTTTCAATTTCTTCTTCAGCTTCCTTTGTAAGTGTTTTTTTTGATTCATCATCGTCTACAACAAAATCAAATTCACCAAAATAGCATCCAAAGATGGCTTCATTAGGATCGACTCTAACTTCAAACATACGTGATTGTTTATTTGTATTTGTCACCACTATTGTTTCACTTCGAGGACAGAGCTGATCTAATAAACAAGGCCCAAATGCTAATTCCAAAGACTGAATAAAAAAGGTTGAAGGTTTACGTACCATTGCTTTCAGTGAAAGAACTTGATCATTATTACTATCACGAATATTTTCAACAATTAATTTTTCCATAAAAGGTCCTGGTAATGTTGGTTCAAAAGTAAATTCAATTTCTCGTTTACCAAAAGAACGTACAACACCATAACGTCCAGCACCTAAATCAATATCACCTGAAGCAATTGATCCTGATTTCCGAATAGCATAAAGTAATGGTGTTTCACTACGGTTATGTAATACAATTGATTTTGCATGTCGTTCATTTCTTTCTACTATACCAAAATTAATATTTTTTTGACCTAGATCCATGACTGAGCGGCATAGTTGAGCACGTACAATAACTTCACGTAAAGGAATATCATTTTGATTTAAATCTAATAAATTTTCGAATTCTGTTTGTTCAATATCACGATCAAAATCTATTAATCTTAAAAAGATACGAGCATCTTGTTTTTTAGGTGCACTTTGTATATGAGGTTTATTGTTGCCATTTGGGGTATAAACAATAACCACTTCTTCTTCACCTTCTGGATCAACACGTACAGTAGAAGTTTTTACTAAATCACCTTTTTCTATTAATCTATTCATCTCATGTCGCCAAGCCAATTGATGTCTAACAAACTGTTCTTCTGCTGATTGCTTAGGAAATAGTGGTGTTGATGCCTTTGATTCATGTTCAAGTACTGATAATAGATCTTCAAATGGTACACGAGTTTTGCCTGCAATATCTGACCAATTTAAATTTTTCCTTGATTTATATCTAGCAGCGGTAATTCCCATGGATCGATGTGATACTTTATTTTTTTTAGCAATTTTATCATTCATCAAAATATTAATTGAATTTTTATCCTTGATGCTATTACTATTAATATTATTATCGGGTTCATTATTTTTATTTTTCTTATTGATTCCGTTATTGTTAAGCTTGATGATACCATTATTATTATTATTGCTATTATTATTATTATTATTATTATTATTATTATTATTATAATTATTATTATAATTATTACTGATGCTGCTATTATTATGATTTTTATTAATATTATTAATACTGTTATTATTATTACTTATTTTATTGTTGTTCACATTTACATTATCATTATTATTATTATTATTATTATTATTGGTGTTGCTGTTGCTGTTGTTGTTAATATTTACATTATTTTTATTATTTTTTTCATTTTCCATGACTAAACTGGTCATATCACGTAAATCCCAAAGCTCTTTTTTATTGATTGATCTTAATAAACGTCGTTTTCCATTTTTTATTGAAGGTACAGTAGCTAAATCCAAGTAAGCAGTGGTAGAAAATGTTGCACGATCCGCACGAAGAGCACGTTTTTGTTGTAATTTATCAGGTGTGTTATTATTATTGTTGTTATTATTACTATTATTACTACTATTATCTAAAAGTAAACGTTGCAAATGAATACGATGATCTTTTTTTTTTACATGATGATGAGCAATTTCATTTGTCATTGGTGACGATGTTAATACACGGGGTGAAGCACGTTTCTTTTTAACATAGATAATTATATCATCAGGTACTGAAGTGGTGATATCAAGAGTTAAAGGTTTGTTTCTAATATTTTCTACTGTAAACGTTCTAAGAGAAGGAGAATTTAAAGCAATTGATCCAAAGTCTAAATAATTTGCACCAGTTGCTGTAAGAATACGATAAAATAAGGAATGGAATGTAACTCTATTTTTGTCAATGTTGGTACTTCTTACTTCAATGATTTGATCATTGTCATTATTCAAGTAATTAACTAAAGTAATTTGCTTTCTATATTCTGGGTTCACCTTACGGGGATATAAATCAAGTTTAAGTTCAACATAACCACGTGGTGGGATTGTAATTTCACCTCTTAAACAATTTAGAACTTTTGATGTAAACTCTAATTCCACTCTTGCCATAATATCAGAACGATTAAAAATGTTGATTGGTATTGATTTAAGAGTGCCAACATCAGTATCGCCAAAATTTATTTCTTTAGGAATCACTTCTACAAAAGAAGTACACGTTCTTGCTCTACATTGAATAGATTTACGTTCTTTAGGTTCTGTACTACGATAAGTGCCATATTCAAGTATGATTCTAAAATTCCTCCTTATTAATTGCCCAGCATTAAAATCATTTAAACTTGCATCTTTTTTAGGTCTATAGGATATTTGGATGATTCTTTCTTTACCAGGTTTCAATAAAAGATCTTCAATCCTTGTATAATTTTCAACTGGATCTATAGAAATGATAAGATTAATAATTAAAAATAAAAAATAAAGATGATGAAAATAAAAAAATAAAGAAAAAATTGGAGGGAAAAAAAGACATTATATAAAAGTTAATAAACAAATATGAAAAATTTCATTTTTATAGGTATAGATATATAATATTACTTACGTGATGATGATTGAGTTTTAACTTCTGAGTCACCAGTAGATCTTACCGACATTGTAGCTGCTGACGGTGTATAAATACGAGCACCATTACCCCATACACTAGATGATTCCATAGATATAGGTGAGGAAGAACGAGAAAAATCACTATCAGTAGCTGAAAGCTCACTAACACTAGCAATTGTTGTTATTGGTGTCAATAATGAATTACGCTGTAGTAAGGATTGCTGTTGTTGTTGTGATTGCTGTTGCTGCTGATCAGATTCATCAGATGTATCTAAAATTGATTTAATATCAAATACAACATCACGAACACCTTCAGGTAAAAAACGTATTTCCAAAGTATTTTCACTAATATTATTCAAAACCATTTGTTGTAATTTCCATTCACCAGATATACAATCACCAAAATCAATCACATTACCACTTAATACGACTAAAGACTCTTTATGAGCAACTGATCTTACAATAGCATGTATTTTAATTTGTATTACGTTACGAGCATCATTTAAATTTTCTAATTGTAAGTCATAAGAGAATTCTCCAACTTCTTTAGGTGTAAAATTGATTCGAATACGTATTTGTGAACATCCTTTGATGGGATCATTATTATTATCATCTATTTTTTTTTCGGTATTATCGATTATATTCGTAAAACTGAGCCATCCATTTGGTAAATCTACAGTATTTAATTTCCAATATAAATCTATATCCGATTTGTTTTTTAAAATAAAATCTTGAGAATAAATTTCACCCATTACACAATCATCAAAATTAATACCAGTTTCAGCTACATCTGTCCATAAAATTGATCTACACACATTTGCACGAAATTTAATTGATTGTTGATAATCTGGGATATTGGATGATATATCAAAATATCCAAAAAAGAATATACTACCAGTAACATTATACCAATTAAATGTGTCAGTTTCAGATTGTTGTAAAAAAATACTACTATTATTTCCACTACCACCAGGAGTAGGTGGAATACTATTAGCTGCTGCTGCACCACTGGTTGTACTATTATCGTCCTCGTCATCTCTAGTTTCAGGTAAAAATCCAATAACTAAAGGTCTAGTCTCATGAGGTAATAAAGTTAATTCATCTATATGATTGACTTGATTAAATAATTCATTACATGGATGTCTATTATTTTTTACAATTTTTGATTGGTGGTGCTGCTGTTGTTCTTGCTGTAATTGTTTTTGAGACCAAGCTACTGTATTAGTTGTTTCATCGCCTACGTCCCATTCTATCAAGTTTTCATTTTCTGTTTGGAAAATAAGCTGATTACGTAAATTTGATCGCATACGTATAACAATTTGTTTATTTGTCAAGTTACAAATTTGTAGTCGTTTTAAAGCATGTAATCCATTTTCATACACTTGATCCATAGTCAACCGACCATGTATATCCACCAATTCAAAAAGAGTTGCATCCTCACTATCATCTTGTCCAGACATTGAGGATCTTTGATAGCAAAGATTTAAGTATATTATAGTTCTTTTTTTTTTTTTTGAAATAAAAAAAAAAGAGAGAAAGAAAAAGAACAAAAATAGAGAAGCAAAAAAAAAGGGAAGGAAAAATGTGAGAAAAGAAGGAAAATAAAAAATCCTTGCCGTCTCTATTTATAAAAGAAAAAAAAATGTCGGAATTTGAAAATTGATCACGTCTGTATAATATTTTTATTTGCTCGTACTTTTTTTTTCACTCTTCTTTACTTTAGTTTTCATTTTGTTTAACTTTTGTTACTTGATTGTACTTATTTATTTATTTTTTAAATACAATAATATATCCTTTAAATATAATATTCACTAAAAAGTGCATTTCATTTAATATACTATATTCATTTTTAATTATAAAATTATATACACCATTATTTTTTTTTGTTCTTTAATACGCACTCTATTTTTTCATAAAAGTTATTACAAATATATTCAAGTCAAAACAAAAGCTTTTCTTTTTTTTAAGATCAATACATAAAAAGCAACATATAATATTTAAAAACCTAAAGAGATTTGATAAAAATAAAATAATAAATATAATATACACTTATATATAAAATGACCACTGTAAATTCAAAAGAAAGTACAACTTCAGAAGTTTCAACCGCGGAAGATAATGTGTCAATATCTTCAACTGATCAAGGTGAATCATCAAAACCAACTGCAAACTCTGTTGACATGGGACCCGTACAGGCATATGCAAAATTAGAAGGTGAAAAATTTTGTTACTATATTCGTACATTACAAGTAACTTTAGGTAGAAAAGTGAATCGACAAGGCAAAGCAGATAAAGTTGATATTCCTTTAGGCAGTACAAAATCTGTCTCTCGACAACATGCTAGACTTTTTTATAATTTTACTACACAACGTTTTGAAATGATGGTGATAGGGAAAAATGGTGCTTTTGTAAATGAACAATTTATTGAACGTGGTATAACTGTACCACTTGAAAATCGGTAAAAAAATAAAATAAAAAAACCATCATCATTATATAAATGATATATACATATATATATGTATATATGTATTTAATTTCATGATTATTAATACAAATAATAATTTTTACATTAGTACAAAAATACAAATAGGTGAAGTTCATTTTATATTTTTATTACCATATGCTGATACAGATGATGCCAGTCATAATCGTGATGATTCTAATAATTATTTATCTTCTTCCTTACACCTGGAAAAAAATAAAAAACGAAAAGCAGCACAAGATACTAATACTGGTGGTGATGATGATGAATATGATGAAATTGATGAAGAAATCAAAAAAACAATGATTGGATACCCAGGTGTACCTAATCCTTATATTGGAAAAGAAGATAAACCTCCATTTTCTTATGCTAATCTGATAGCTCAAGCAATTAATGCATCTGCAGAAAAAAGAATGACTTTAAATGAAATATATACTTATTTATCAACAACTTATCCATTCTTTAAAAAAGTTTCATCAACTGGTTGGCAGGTAAAAAAAATAAAATAAAATAAAATAAAATAAAAATGAGATAATACATATGATAAGAATAAGAATAAGAATAAATAGATGATAGAACTTTTTTAATAACATTGACTTTTTTTCTCTATCTTTTTTATTTTATTAGAATTCTGTACGTCATAATCTATCATTAAATAAAGCATTCATTAAAATGCCTAGATCAAATAATGATTCTGGAAAAGGTGCATTTTGGACAATCGATCCTAAATTAGAGCATAGTATATTTGCAACTAATATACCAATAAAACAACGTAATAATAAACGCAGTAATTCTTCTTTATGTTCAAGTAAAGAAGGTGATGATAATACAAATATCACTATAGATGTATCATCTTCTTCTTCTTCATCGACCAAACGATCTAAAAAAGAAAAGTCTGCAGTAAACTCAAATGAAATTGATATAATGAAAGATGATCAAAATTTAACTGTTGAGGTAACTCCAACATCAACGTCAACAATTACAGAAACAAAAACATCAGATGTAGCAACTGTGGCAGCATCAAATGCAGAAAAAGTAGCTACATCAGCTATATCATCATCATCACAACCTGAAAATACATCCGCTACATCCTCTACTACTCTCCCAGATATTTCACAATCAACAACTAATGAAGAAAAATCATCAACAGCTACAAATATGGAAGTTGATTCAAAATCCGAATTAAGTACTACTACTAATCTTGATAAGAAAGATATTAATAGTAATACTTTAAAATCCAATACAATACCTACTCCTCCATCTTTAGTGACAAATACACCTACAAACAATAATGAAAATAACTTATCATCATCGTCATTACCATCAAAAACTTCTACAGATAACACAACATCAACTAACTCATCCACACAAACATCACTAGTAAATTCAACCTCTGATAATAATAATTATATTAGTAACAATAATGCTAACAATAAAAATAATAATAATGATCAACTCAATAAAAATAATGATACTAATAATAATAGTAATAATAATAATAACCACATAAATAAAAATAATACTAGTAAAAATAATAAAAATAGCAATAATAACAATAGTAATACTCCAACCAATAATACACCTAATGTTTCTGCACAAGCTCAGTTACAATTACAATTGCAAAATACCATTCGTCAGCATTTATTAGACCCTATTAAAAACCCTTTACCACCTACAATTGCACAGCTTTTACCTCAAGCTATTGCACAATTGCCACCACAAATAGCAAATCAACTTACAACTACTTTAAACGCTGCTCTACGTGCACAACAACAACATCAATTACATTTACAACAGCAGCAACAACAACAGCAGCCATCAACATCATCATCTGCATCGTCATCAACAAAACCAATCACAAATACACAAGAATCCACATCATCCACATTATCACCATCATCTACATCATCACCATCGGCACCAGCTACATCAGAATCATCAACAACTACTAAAAATGCTAATAACCCTGGCACTACTGAACAATTGTCAGAAAATAATAATGTTAAAGATTCATCATCATTATCTCCTCCTACAGATAATAAATCTAATAACATAAAAGCTGAAAATGAATAAATTCATTTTATTTTCTAACAACACTGTATATTTTCATCATTCTTTTTTAAAAAAACTCAATCTTATTTGTTATTTTGTTATATCTTATTTTTATATTGAAATTGATGAGTATTATATATATATATATATAATATTTATTAAATATAGTGAATGAATAAATAAATAATCATAATACAAACATACTAATTATAAAATACTAGATAATAATAATAGAAATAGATAATAATAATAATAATAATAATAATAATAATAATAATAATAATAACGAATAATGAATAATAGTTAATAAGAGTAACAAAAAAAAAAAAAAATAGAAAAGAAATAGAAATAGAAAAAAGAATAAAAAAGAATGATTATTACTAATTTTTTTAGGTGGTTTTTTAAGAAGCTACAGTGCCCGCAGGAACAGTATTATCAGTTTTAGTAGCATCTAAAGGAGGTTGATTATTATTATTATTTTCTTTTGCAAGAGCTTCTTTTAATTGATTAAGATTAAAACCCTTAGCACCATTACTACCACCACTAGCAGAACGCATTCTATTCATGGCTTTGACAGCACGAACAGCACTCTTAAATTTACTACGAGCATTAAAGTTAGTACGTACAGTATCCAAAATATCCACATCTAAAGCATCGTTTCCGGTCATCCACTTATCTTTTAATGCTTCACTAGCTGTAGGACGTTTACTAGGATCTAATTGTAATAATCTTTTAATAAAATCTTTGGCATCTTGTGATACATTTCTCCAGTATCTTTCATGAAATTCATATCTTGCATGTGTGATTTCGTCTTGTAATTCTACTGGATCTTCAGCTTGGAAAGGTTGATATCCACAGAGTCTATTAGTAATAAAAAAATAAAAAGTGTTTTAGTTAATAATAGTAAAAAGAAAAATAAAATAAATTAGAAACAAAAAAAAAAAAATTGATCACTTACAATGTATAAGCAATTACACTATATATAAGATTAGAAGAAAAAAAAAATATTAATAAATACAGTTTAAATATAGAAAATCATGCATAAATAATAATAATTTATTTACCCAACAGCCCAAATATCTACAGGTGTGCCATAATGTTTTCTTAATAAAACTTCAGGAGCTAAGCATTTTTTTTTTAAAAAAATAACCAAATAAAAATGAGTGATATATTAAGATCAGTATATATATGATTACATAATTAATTATATATGCTTTTCTTTTTTTTCTTTTTTCTTTTTACCAACATAACCAGGTGAACCACATACAGTATCTAATGAATCTTCAGCATTTGCAGCTTTAGCAATACCAAAATCACAAATAACAAGATCATCAGATTCGTGGTTTTTGAAAAGTAAATTTTCAGGTTTCAAGTCTAAATTAGCAAAATAAATAAATAAATATTGGTATTTTTAAAAAAAAATAATCATGTGAGTCATTGAAAGGAAATAAAAAAAAACCATATCCAGGAATATTGATCATTTAGTTAATAACTGTTTCTAGTAAGTGACACAATTCAATAAATTATATTAACTTACCTCTGTGTACGATATCATGTTTATGAAGGTATTCTAAACCAGTTAATACTGATTTCATAACAATTACAGCATCTTTTTCAGTAAATTTACCCCGTTCAAAAAGTCTTTCAAATAATTCGCCACCTGTAGCTCTATTATATTATTAATTAATAAATAAAATAAAAAAGGAAAGAGGACCAAAAAAAAAGGATCATTAGTAAATTATCTGTCTTTCATTTATTTATTTTATTTATTTATTTTATTTATTTATTTATTTAGTTCTGTAAGGCTTTATTTATTTATTTATTTATGTTATTTATGTTTTTTTAGTATTAAAAAATACAACACAAATAAGCCTTTTTTTTGTTTGTTTCTTGTTTTTCTTTTTTATATAAAGCAATACTTACAATTCAAATACTAAATAAAACTTATCTCTATTATGTAAAATAAATAAGTAAATAAATACGAATATTAAAAAAAGAATTATATATATATAAGTTTACCTTGATTCAAACCAATCATAAAAACCAATAACATTAGGATGATCTAATTTTTGAAGTACATTCATTTCATCAAATACCATATCAAAATGACCTTTTACACCCTTTTTTGGGATGACTTTAATAGCAACATCTTTGTTATCAAATATTCTTTTAGCACGACGTACTGATCCAAAGGTACCACTACCTTTTTTTTTAAAAAAAAAAATAAGGGGGGGGCTATTGTTATTATTTGTAATATATATAAAGGGAAAAAGACCGATATTATATACACTTTAAAACACTAAAGTTGTTTTATAAAGTAATAATACCTAATTCTTCAGCAAAGTCATATTTTTGTTTTTTTTCATATGATTCAGGTTGGGGTACACCGCCATGAACTAAAGCGTCAAGAGTATTAAATAAACCCATGGATAAAATAAATAAATAGAAAAGGTAAGGAAGAAGGAAAAGAAGTGTGAAAGGGAAATAAAAAAAAATAGAAACGAAGAAAAGAGAGAAAAAATGGCCATATATATATAAATCGACGATTGACAATTCAAATTCCGCTTTTAGACAGTAATTTCATGTACTGAGCGATGTTTGATTTTTATTAAAGATAAATATTTAATAAGGTTTTATATAAAGATAAGTGTAATATTTCTTGTAATATTTATATAAATAAATAAGTAAATATAGAAACTAATTTGTTAATTTATTTATTTACTATTTTGATAAAAGTAATAAAGTGCTCTTAAGCCACACTACAAATAGGTGTTAGTATTTTTTTTTTGGTAACCTTAATTGTAAAACTTGCTGATCTTATATTTTTATACTAAAAAAAATAATTTGATGGATGATGATAATATTTTATTATAGTCATTTTTTTATAACTATATTACTATTAATATTATAAAACTAATAATAATAATAGAATTAATATCAAAATTTCGTTATCATTATTATTATTATTACTACTATTGATGTATATATATATATATATATATTTCATATGAATCTAAATATAACAATAGGAAACAGACTATTAATTTATTTTTTGGTTACAAAGAGATTAAAGTTCTATCCTTATTTTGCCAAGTTCTTTTTTTTTTGTGGAATTTAAAACTTCCAACTGTGTAATCTTTTCTTTCTTTTCTTTTCTTTTCTTTTTGAATTGTTTATATATATACATATATATATTGATATATTGCACATTATCTATTTTAAGATTATAATATATGTAAAATAAGTTCCTATTTAAAAATCATTTTAGACTTCAAATGATTAATAGAAGAAAATCTGTTCATACGGAGTTTAAAATATGATTGTTGTTTTTTAAAGATTTTGAAGATTTTTTTTTCCACTCCTCTTTTTTTTTAATATCTATATACTCACATATATTTAATTTATTAGTTTATAATATATATATATATATATAAATATAAAATGATTATAAAAAATGCTAGATCAGCACTTATAAGTAATTACGAAGTATTAAGTTTATTAAAAGAAAGACATGAATATCAAAGAGAACAGCAAATAGATAATCCTGAATTAGAATACCCTGAACATTTAAGAACTATACAATTTGAAGTAAGTTTATATATATGAAAAAGGTTTATTAAATAGAAAACAAAACTTTATTTTTATATTATTCTTACTTATGTATTTGTAATATATATCTTATTTTACTGTATGCTACTATTATTTTGTTCTATAATAATAACATAGCTTACTGGATATTTAGAAAAAACGCCTGTAAGTTCCCAAACAGCTGAGCAAGTAAAAACCTTTTTACAAGATATGTCACAATATTCTTTAACACTTGGTGAAAAATTACAAATATTAAATTTAAGACCAAAGAGCGACGTTGAAATATATTTGGTAAAGTATACATTTTAAATAAATGCTTGTATGCATTATATAATTCATATATAAATACATACAGTCAATGATCTTCATAATAATAATAATAATAATAATAATAATAATATATATATTCATTTTAAAATAGTTGATTGAAGAATGTGAAGAACGTTTTAATGAAGATGATTTAGAGAACATGCTTAATATAATAAGAACCGATTTACCACATGAAGAAGATGACATAGAGGATGCGGATATGGGTGGAGAAGAAGAAGTAGATGATGATGATGATGATGATGATGATGAATAATAATAATAATAATGTGTTTATTATTTATTTTTATTTTAATGCATATCGATGATAACATTACAACATTACTTGGCAATTAATTTCCTTTTATTATCTTACAAAAAAAACCAGCTTGTACCACCTTTATTTCTATTTTAACCTTTATTTATTTTTTTCTTCTTTTCTTTTCATTTTCTTCCCTTTCTTTCCATTTTTTATTTATTTTATTTTACTTTATTCTTATTCATTCTATAATATATATTTATTTATAAATAAATGGCAACCGAAACACGTAAAAAGAATGGTGTTGAAAGACAAACTACTTTTGGACCTAGTGCCCCTATTGATGAGTGGGAATTAGAAAAAGCTACTGTAATAATAATAATAACAATAATAATAATAACAATAATAATAATAATAATAACAATAATAATAATAATAATAAACACATATACTTATTTATTTTTATTATTACTGTATTCATAAATATATATATTTTTCTTATTTCAATAGATTCTCCGTGAGTCAAAAATAAATAAAGAAAATGCTGAAAGGTTACAAAAAGAGTTGGAAGATGTTAAACATAAGTTTGAAAGGAATACTTCCAAAGTAAGTTTGTATATAGTTAGAAGAAAAAGAAAAAAAATGCTTAGTTTTTTTTATGTTCTTTTTTACTTAATACCCTACTTTATAGTTATTAAAAGAAGTCAAATTAAAAGAAGCTACCTGGGAAAAACATAGACAAGAAACGGACGAAAGATGGATGAAACAAGTAAAATAAAAAAAATAAGAATATATTATGTACATTTTATTCTTTTATTTTTTTAACTTAACTTTTAAACTATTATTATATAGATACTTGAGTTACAACAACAAGTAGAAGATGATAGACTTAATCATGAAGAAGCTATTAAAGAAGTTAAACAACATATGAATCAATTATTAGCAACAGAACAAGAAAAACATGATAGAAGAGTAGCCAATTTACATGAAAGATTAACTTTAAAAGAAAAATTATTAGAAAAATACTTAAATTCTGAAAATCAATTTGAAAATTTACCTTCACCTATTACCCCATCAACTAATAATGAATATACCAATAATGATACTGCTGAAAATAAATTACCATCATTACCATCATCTGTACAATTTAATAACACCAATAATAACAATAATAATATACAAATTTTACAACGTCAACTTAAGGAAGAAAGAGAAAAATATAAATTACTTGAAAAAAAATATGAATTACTTGTTCAAACCAATTCAACATCATCATCATCTATTAATAATACAAATACTGAATCACCATCATCACCTTTACCGTCACCTATAACATCTACTTTTTCACCATCATCTTCATCCACTTTAACAACAACAAGAAACAAAGAGGTAGTAACAGTAGTAGATAAAGAAACCATCGAATTAGAATATAAAAAAAAGATTCAATCATTAATAGATAATCATAATGAAGAAAAAAAGAGATTACAAACCTATTTTATGAATGAGAATAATACACTAACGATGCACTTAGAAGCAAAATTACATAATTTACAAAGTGAATATGAAGATATGATACTTGAAATGAAAGATCAATTTGCTAGTGAAAAGGAAGTATGGCGTATTGAACAACAAGCAAAATTGGATGAATTAACAAGAAAATTGGAAGAACAATATAAGGATCAACAAAGAGAATCGGATTCAGTATGGAGAAATAAAATCAAAGATGTAGAAACTTCTTTATCACAAGATGGTTTAGCTATTCAATCTCATTGGGAAAACAAAATTGATCTTTTAACTGCTGATCATGAAAAAGAATTATCTCGTTTACGTAGTGAATTGGATGTTGTGAAATCTCGTTTAGGTAGAGATATTGATCGTCGTCATTTGGTTGAAAAAAAATTAAAAGATTTGGAAATTGCTTATCAACAACATACTAAGTCTTGTATTAAACATGAAGAACAATTAAATGGTTTTATTCAACAACAGCATCAATTATCAAAGGTAAGAATTATATATATATATATATATATATATATAATTAATAAATAAATAAATAATATATCTAACTATTATTATTATTTTTTAATTGGGTGATATATAGACAGCTAAGGATTATGAATTAATAAAAAGTTTATCATTAAAACTATTACCAGCATCATTAATCAAACTGTATCAACAAAATAATTCAACTGATTCTGTTGTTGATATTTTACAACAAGCAGTATGCTATGTTACTCGTTTAGAATTATATTCCTTAAAATCCAATACGGTAATTCAAAATATTAATTATCATTCATACTCTATTTTTTTTTTTTTTACTTATTGTATTTTTCTAATTTTTTCCTTATAATAGACAATATTGGAATCATATGAATACAATGACAGCTATCCATTTGAATAATCACTAAATATCATCAAGTAGTTTATTTATTTATTTATTTTTATAATGGTATATATATATATATATATAATATTTGTTTATATTGTTTTATTTATTTTTATTTTTAAAGATATCAGAATTTCATCATGTATTATAAAAGTGAAATCTTTATTTATTATCCATTTTTTATCTATTTACTCTATTAAATATTAATTTTTGAGTATATACATATACATATGCTTCTATATGAATATATAATAAACTATATATAAAATATGCTGCATAAAAAAAAATGAAGCACAAAGTAAACGTTCTTAGGATTAGTTTTTAAACCTTATTTTTTTTATCTATGTTTATAAAATTAATTTAATTAAAAATAAGATGTCAGATTTTAAGTTCTAGAGAATTGAATGATATAAATTTTAATAAATCACTATTAATAAAAATTATGTTAAAAAGAAAACTATTTATTTTTATAATAATATATATATTTGGAACAAAGTACGTTTCATGATGAATACACAAGATATTTATTCAATATTTTATTGACTATATACAATATGCATTATAATATATAAAAGTATATATTTATTTCTAATATTTCCTAGTATATATCATGCAAACATGTATTTTTGAGGCTATCATAAGCATAAATTTACTTTTTTTTTGCAAGAATAATAAAGAAAACAAAAATATTAACGATAAAACGCATTTATTTTCCGCATTTATATAACTATTTATTTACATATCATTAGCTATTTATAATTAATAAGGGAAATTGTCAAGTTTTACTCTTTTCAATTCACCTTCATTCTAATTTATATTAAAAACAAAAAAAATAAAAAATTAATAAACCATTTACATATAAATATTATTCAGTTAACAACTTACCTCATAGATACCAGTTGTATTTTCTGGTTGTAATTCACGTTTTCCATTATTATTAAAATTATTATTATTACTGGCAGTATTATTATTATTATTGATAATAGTAGTAGTATTATTGGCAGTATTATTATTATTATTATTATACAATGCTTCATAATATGATAAATCTTGAAGTGTAGCGCCAGCTGCTTCTGCTATTTCTCTTTCTTTTTCCATATTAATATTTATTGTTTTTAATCCTTTTTCATTGCAGAGTGCTTTAAAGTCTTGTTCAAGTCTTCTTCCCCAATCTGTTACAATATCATCAGGAGGATTAAAAAGATAGCAATTTACGAATACTTGTTTAACATCATTTAAAAATGAATCAGCATCAGGATATTTATTAAGCTTGGATACTATAGTTCCAAAATCCATCGGACTCTTTTATATATATATATATATATATATTTAAAAAAAGTCAATATAAATTTACATTTTATTTTATTTTACTTTATTTAATTTTACCTTAACATAATCATAATAAGTTGGAATTTGAAGAGCGACAGGATCCACTGGCACAGCAAAAGCACCATAATATTCTTTATGTTTTAATTTATCTAATACTGGCTTGTATTTTTTAACATCAGATTTCATTGTCGAAGATGAGCTTGGTTTTTTATTGCTAGATGATTTTGATTTATGAGAGCCACTAGATTTGTTTCCAGAAAGTAATTGCTCTTCTTTTGCTTTGATGGCTTGCATTTCCTTTGTAAATATATTATCAAGCTGTTTTGCAAGACCAGATATAACGTGATCAGGTCCATTAAATAAAATGCAATTAGTCACTATTAATCTAAAATCTGATTCAAATTCTTTCAAAGATTTGTAAGCGCCTGAACGTAGTTTTTTTGTCCTAAAATAATCATTAGTTAGTAATTCTTATTAATCTATCTATAAATAAATAAAATAGTATATATACTTACATAGTACCAAGGTCCATTGGATTTGGAACTATTGTAGCATAATGTGGTATATTTAATGCAATCGGGTCAACCTAAGTAAAGGTTAATTATCAGGTTAGGATTAATTATGTAAAATAAATTTTATATCTAGATTATCTATTATTTGCAATCATTACCGGTTCTAAAAAGGGATAAGATATTTGTTCATTTCGTTTAAGTTTAACAAGTAAAGCGTCTAATTTTGAATATAGTCCCGCTAGAGGTTTTGCTGCGGTACCACTAGATTTCACTGGAGTATTAGATGCTTTATTTGAAACTGATATTTGAGTAGGTGTCTTGCTACCTGATGCCAAGACTGTTGGAGATGATGAAGTAACTGGGCTATTGGTTTGTGATTTATTCATGATTGGACTTGAAGTAGTGATAGGTGATCTGTTAACATTATTAGTATTAGTAGAATTAGGAATAGATGATGTTGTAAGTGGTAATGATGAGTGTTTAGTCAAAGGTGAGGAAGGCTTTAAACTTGTAGATTTTTCAACATGAGAAATAGGTGCTGAAGTAGTTGCTGAATGCGTTATTTTATGTGCTGGAGTAGATGGACGTTGTTTATCAGATGTATTTTTATGTAATGGTGTGGATGGACGCTGTTTATCAGATGTGGTTTTATGCAATGGTGTGGATGGATGTTGTTTTTCTGGGTGAGTTGTATTGTATGATGGAGTAGATGGACGTTGTTTATCAGATGTAGTTTTATGTAATGATGTGGATGGACGTTGTTTATCAGATGTGGTTTTATGTGAAGCTTTATGTGTTGGTGTTTTATGTGATGGTGTTACTGGACGTTGCTTATCTTTTAAACGAGCTTTAAGATCTTTTCCAATACTAGTTTGATAAAGTTTTTCTAAACCTTTTCCCCTCTCATAAGCATAGGACTTAGGTCTGTTGTATTTATAACAATTAGCAAATATTAAACGAATATCAGAATCAAACTGTTGTAAAGATGTGTATCGACCAGAATAAAGCTTTTCAGAGATAGTGCGTAAATCCATAGGTGAAGAAATTTTATCTTTATAATCAGGAAGTTGTTTATTATCTACTGGTTCACGGAAAAATTCAGAGTAGGGATGTTCTATCAGAGAGCTTAAGACTTGTTTAGCAATAAGATCATCATCGCCTTTAAGGCAATTTGGGTCAGCAAAACTTTTATACCATAAAGAATTAAAATCTGATTGAAGCGATTGACCTTGTTGAGATACTGCTGAGTTGATATCATTAAATTTAAAGCAATTCCAAAATATTTGGCGAACATCTCTTTCAAACTCCCAAATTGTTTTGAAAAAGCCCTCTTCTAAATGCTTTTTTACTTTTGATAAATCCATTGGACGCTATTAAAAAAAAAGAGTCAATTTTCAGATTTATATAAGTATATGTATATACATTTAACTCATAAGCTTACGTCGATGATCTCTAAATATGTTGGGATATTTAAGGCTACAACATCAATCTAAATTATTAAAAGTAAAGTAAAGAAAAATTAATCAAAATGTTTCATAATATTTTATTTTATTTTTAATAACTTGAGGTCACTTACAGGATACCGAAATGGGATTGCATCAGGACGATTCCAAAGATGCATTAATATACTACGGCATTTTTCAGTATTTTTTGGAGTCATCTGTATTTCAAAAAGTTCTGATCTTCCGTGCGAAGGTGATTTATTTGATTTATTTACTTCTGCTGGTATGACTGATGTTGTAGGTGATGAACTTGTAGATTTGGTAGGCTTCTTTATGGCTGTATTAACTGGAGAAGGTGATGTCGATGATACTGATGGTGTTGAAGATGACGTTGTTGGTGTTACCTTTTTAGAAGATACAGCTGGTACTATTTCAGGTTTCACAGATGAAGGTAATGTTGATGTAGTATTATTATTAACATGTTTTTCTTTCGATAATTTCGATCCTGCTGTAGCTGCTGATGAAGCTAAAGATGGTGATGAAACTAACCTTGACGAATCAAAGTACGCTTTGAATTGTTTGCTATAAACTTGTTCAAGTTGTTTTGCTTCATTATATACATAAGTATCAGGAGGGTTAAATTTATAACAATTATTAAACATTAAGCGAACATCATCATCAAATTGCTGTACAGACAAATACTGGTTATTTTTTAATTTTGATTTAATTGTACCAAGATCCATAGGTTTCTTTATAATATCATAATATTGAGGTATACCTTGTTTAATAGGATCTACAGGTCTAATAAATTCAAACGAATGTGGAGATTCCATTGTTTTAGCCAAAATAGCAGCACATATATCTTTATCTGTTCGTGGACGAGGCACTGGCTGATTAGCAACTAATGAATGTGAAGAGGAAGGAGATAATGATGGTTTTGGTAAAGATTGTTTTGAAGTTACATGGGAACGTGGCGGAGATTGTGTGTGAGGTGGTGTCAATACCCGATGAGAAGGCTGTGGTGAATGTAACTTTGATTGTTCTACATATTTCTGTTTGGGATGATCCACTATCTTTGATTTCGATTGTTCTACTGACTTCTGGTTGGACTGATCTGCTGATTTTGATTTTGACTGATCTTGTAGTTTTGATTTTGGATGATCTACTACCTTGGGCTTTGGGTGATCCACAACTGTATGTCTTTGATGATCTGTTAATATTGGCTTTGGTTGATCTACTACTTTTGGTTTTGGCTCTTCTACTACAACTTTTGATTTTGGTTGATCTACAACTTTTGGCTTAGGTTGATCTAAAGCTTTTGGTTTTGGTTGATCCACAACTTTTGGTTTTGGTTGATCTACCAATTTTGGCTTGGGTTGTTCTGTGAATTTTGCTTTTGAATGCTCAAAAAGCTGATCCCCTGGTTTCTCTATATGTTTCTGTTTTGTATCATCTACTAACATCTGTGATGATTGCTCTATAGATATATGTTTTTGATTTTCCTGTGGATATTGTTTTGGTTGAGCTAGTAACTGTTGATCTGACTGCTCCATTGGCTCTTGCTTGATTTTAATTATTGATGGGCTCTTTGTTATTTGAGTGTTTGCAGTAGATTGATCAATCGCAGGTGTTGTTGGTATAGTAACAGAAATTGGTGATGGTTCGCGGCTTTCTACGATAGTCATATTTAATCCTTCATCGCTACCTTCGCGTCCTTTTGATAATTCCTTATCTAGTACAGCTTCTAAAATTTGTCCTTGATTGTATGCAAAAGATCCAGGTACATTATATAAGTAGCAGTTATTTAACATTAATCTAATATCATCTTCAAATTCAGTAAAAGAAGTGTATATTTTTGCATCAATTTTGTCTTTTATTTTTGCCAAATCCATTGGATTTTTAATAAGATTGTAATATCCAGGTGCACCATCCAATTCTTCATTGACAGGTAAAAGAAAAACAGCGGCTGCACGATTTTTTTGCAATTTATTGTAAATTCGCCTTATCTTTTTCCATTCACTTGATGGTAATTTGTGTGATTTTTTAATTGTAACCTTAGGAACAGTAGATTTTGTCGGCTTAGGTTGTTTAACTGTTGTTGTAAGTTTCATTTCTGATATATTTTGAGTAATAGGAGAGGTGGGAGAGGATGGTCTTGATGAAACAGTTGATGATGGACTAGAGTGATCATTAGTTGTTTCATCCAATACATTAACATTTTTTGATACGTATGAACGAATAGAAGATGGTACTTTTGAATGATCGCCTTAAAAAAAGAAAAAAAAATTAGATGATAGTTAAATAATAAATAAATGCGTTTTATTATTATTATTATTATTATTATTATTATTATTATTATTATTATTATTATTATTATTATTATTATTATTATTATTATTATTATTATTATTATTATTTACCTTCTGCATCCTTCTTTTCTTTAGAAGGTAATTTAGGTTTACTGAATCTGATAATAGGCTGTACTGGTGTAGCAGGTTCTGATATATCTTCTGGAGTATCATGTACCTAAAATAAATTAAAAGTGTGAAATGAAAAATGTGAAGTAAATAATCAAGACCAATATGATAAAATGGTATGAATTCGAAAAATTAAAACAAAAATGTTAACATACTTGTAAAGCTGGAACGCGAATAGTAACCTTCAATCCAACATCAATAGGTTTATATACATATTCACAGAATTGCAGTAAATACTTCCTAATAGAATGATCAATTGTTATGTTTTCAGGAGCACTAAAATTTATAAATAAAATATAAATACATTATTATTAAAATTATTACGATACTGATTATTTTCATACTTCAATCCATCTATGATGGATTTATTATTATTACTATTATATTACTTTAATAAATCCCATAGGCTTTGTTGTAACTCTTCGTTATTTTCAAAACGTTTTCTTAATATTTCAACACTATTTTGAAACTCTTGCTGTACAGTTCTTTGCAAGCGTTTCTTTTCATCATCAGTAGTTGCCTTTCCTTCTTCTTCAGCAAATTCTTCAATGAGTTTAGATTGAGGGACATTTGATTCATCATTTAAAGCTAAACCTAACCATATAAGCATTGCTCTAGAAACATAATGAGAAACATATGCACATGGATCTTCCTTGATTACACATAAGAAGTATTTTGTAAGATCATTATTAAGTAAACCACTAAGCACAAACAAACTATCAAAGGCTGTAAGACGAACTTCCAAAAAATTTCCATATCTAATATAAATTGAAAAAGATTTAAATAAAGTTAGAAATATATATCATTATTACTATTGTTATTATTATTATATATTATATGTTATATGTTATCAGTATTTTATACCTCGTATAAGGTAAGAATATTGCAATGTTTACTTCCATTAAATTATTTATCATTAATTTGGTAATAGTCTATAATAAAATAGCTTAAATATTAGTATTCCTACATTAATTTTAAAAATTCTTATTTTACTACTGACCTTTAAACAAGCAACAGTTACAGTATTATGGTAAGTTGGAATAACATAATCTAATGTACGAAAACGTTCTATTTCAGACTGAGCAGCTTCTACTAAAGATTTTCCTTCAGGTGTGTCTTGCTCAATAGCTTCTGGATGATTAGGAGAAGGAATTAAGGAATCACCAAGTGCTGATATCATTGTTGAAATATAATAGCAATCTGAGAACTATATATAAATAAATAAAGAGTATACATAAGATAAGAATATATATATATAAAACATATGTATTATAAGGAAACATTTTTGTTTTACTTACCTCATTTCCAATATTATCATTATACTTTAATAAATCTAATAAAAATTGGCGTACTTTTATAGGAGTCAAACCATTTTCATCACGAATTTGTGAAAAAGCAATGATTACTGCTTTTTGGATAAAATAGTCAGGAATACTACTGAAATTATTTGGTTTTGGTATTGCTAAAGTAAATGGAATATCATCATCTATATCCATATCATATGAAGAATTAGTAGGAAAACAATAACGTTGATTAAACATTTTTCCAAGTTGTAAAAGACCAACCCAATTCAGGCTAGGTTGTGCACACTAAATAAAATCAAATAGATATAGTAAAATAAATAAACCGCATATATATACATATATATTTATAGTTATAGTTATTCGTATATTATCTTACTGAAGCTAAAGCATATGCAGATTCCATTCTAATTTTATAAAAACATTTTGAATCAAGTAAAGCGCGTAATAAACTAGTTGAAGTTTGTAAAGATGGCATATGTTGTAACGCACATATAGCCTATTTCAAAATAAATTATACATTACATATCCGTTTATAATAAAAATAAATAAATAAACTATTAAATAAATATGTGTACATGTATATATCCATTACCTCATGTTGAGCAACTACATCACGATCTTTAGTAAGTTGTGCAGCCCACATATAATCAGGTTGTTGAAAGTTGATAGTTGTAAGCCATTCAAACTCAGCATCTAAACGAATCCAATCAAACATTGCACTTGCAGCACCACTGGTATCTTCATCACCTTGCCCCCATTCGTAAACTTGCCACTCTTCTTTTTTACTCTGTTCTTCAAAAATTGGCATACCCAAACCTAAACTTGGTATAATACCTAGCATACTAGTTGTACCTGGTTCACCACCTTCTTCATTCTCATGTTCCTCTTCTGCTACTGCTGCTGCTGCTGCTGCTTGTTTAGCACGGAACCTTTTTGTGTTACGACGAATACGTTTGTATTTTGTGTTAAATTGTACTTCAAATTTATGTTCAGATGATTGAATATCTAATATATGTTCATAAGGTGTTCCATCTGCTTCATGAATACGTACTGTAAGATTGCCTGTAAATAAGGGAGCCATAAACTCTTGATAATTCAATACACCACCATCATTCAGAGGAGCATTATCACCAGATTGATTATTGGATATAAAAGAATTTGTATTTTCTTGTTTCATAAATAATTCCACAACCATCTTCTTACGATTAAAATGAAAAGAGAATGAGAATTTAGGGCAACCACTTTTGTAAATCCATTGATCTGCAAATGTTTTTGTATCAAACCCGCTTATTTTTCTGCATAATCGCATAAAATAATGAGTACTGATAGCGTTCTGAGACAATTCACCACTCATTGCTGAAACTAGAATTTTGGGTATTACACGTGATAATCCTAAAGTTGCTCCCATTTTACACATTCTTTTATCTAACATATATAAAACAAGTGGTGCCTTAAGTTCCAAAAAGCTAAGATCGTCAGGATCTAATGGTGAAGGAAGGGCTGGATTATATAATGGTGCACGATTTACATCTAGTGAACAACATAATTCCATATCCTATTATTATTTTTATAAAAAAAAATAGGAGTGAGATTATATATATAGAGGGAAATAATGATTTTGTGTATTACCTTTTTTAGTCTTAATCTATATTCATTGTTTCCAAGATGTCGTTTTATAAATAAGGAACCCATCAAATTTGCAAGACCAACAATAAGCCAAGTATCCATCCATGTTTTTTGAATTATATGTACACCAAACCATTGACGGGCTAAGGCTAAACTTAAAGCTTGTCTTGTAATATATGTTTGATCAACAATTGTTGAGTCATGAAGAAGTCGTGAGCTAGAATAAAAATAAAAAAAACAAAATGAAAAAAAAAAATAAGCTCTTAGTATCTATAATTATATAAAATGAAATAATCTATTATAATCAGAAATAAATGTACATACTTGCAAATTGCTAATGAAGCACTAGATGCTGTATCAGACCAAGCATCATCCACAAAAACTAATTTAAAATCAGAAAAAGGATATGAACCATATTCTTGTGCATAGAAATGCATAGCCTGTTCATAAAAAAAAGAGAGAGATTACTATTCATACCTTTTTTTTATTTTATTCTATTCTATTTATTTTATTTTATTTTGATCGAAATTAAACTTACGTGCATCAGAAAAGTGCAACTATTATTCAACTCTTCTTTATAACCAGGAAGTGCAAAAGCGAAAATATTTGACATCATATTGATTTCAGCCATTAAACTTTGCTGTTGGCTTTCATCTAATTCTGCAGCATTAAGAACCTCTTCTTGCAATTGAGATGGTGATAATTTAATCATTTCAAATGGCCCTATAGCAAATCCAATGAAAGGTGCTGATGTTGGTACTGATAAATTATAATGTACTATTTTTTTAGATGGATCTTTAGGATGTATTACCTAAAATTAAAAAATAAATTTATTATTATATCTCATCTTTCATACATTATTGCTTTTATTATTTTTATTATTATTACTTGTTCAACCATTTCCCCGCTACAAACTACCACAGTAGCATCCTCATCATATGCTGTATCAGTTTCTATATCCATACTATTTACACCCATACGCCGTGGAACTACAAATTCCATATCCCAAGTACATCGTTCACCTATACGATCAATGCAAGGAAGCCAAGCACGTGTAGCACCAGGTAAAGGTTGATTAACAGTATAAAGATGATGTGATCTCTAAAAAAATGAATTTTCACAATGATACATACGGGTGTATTATGTATTAGTATTTTCTTTTTCTTTTTGTAATTCATGATTTCTGTACTTACATATGGTGCAACATCATCATCCGGCTCTACAAAAACAATACCAGCTCTTGGGTCTTCCAATTTAAAATCTATTCTTATTATGATTGGTGCATAAGATGTTACTGGTGTTTGATTTGTTGATATATTTTTATCATTGGTATCATCGTTAAGATCTGATACAAAATAATTTTAGTATTACTTTAATAAACCATGTACACTTTTTTTCTTTACTAGTATTTAATTCATATTTATATATTCATACCAGTATGATTTTGTAAATAAACTTGATTGCTTATTAATTGGGCTTCTGATTCTGTTAACTACAGGTATTAAAATATTTGGTATTAGAATATTGAAATGCATTATTAACATACATAAAAAATCATAATTTATATATATGTATATATACATATACCTGTTTAATACATTGTTGTGGAATACGAATATATAGTTCACCTTCATCAGCATCGCGTAAAGCTGCAAGATATTTACTCTTATAGACTTGATGATGTGTGATATTGGTGTTTGAGCCAAGTGTTAATTCAGAAATAGGATCAGATAAATCAACTTCAACATTAATTCCATTTACTAATATTTTTGTTATATCTATTAATATATAAATAAATATTATAAATATGATTTATAAAATAAAAGCTTTATAATAAAAATCACATACGGCAATATCTTGAATTTATACGTATACTCGATAATTGTTCCAAAGGTTGTATTGTTAATTCTGCAGATCCCTATTAAATAAATTAAGTGAAAGCTTTTAGTGTTACCTAAATTATTTTTAATAGAATATATATTATATATAAATGACTTTTATTACGTCGATGAAACGTCTACATGGATCTACATCAAGGACAAACCGTTCATGACTTGTATTAAAAAAAAAAAGAAAGAAAGGTTAAAATCACTT
This sequence comes from Cunninghamella bertholletiae, assembly GCA_037043795.1. Lineage (NCBI taxonomy): Eukaryota > Fungi > Mucoromycota > Mucoromycetes > Mucorales > Cunninghamellaceae > Cunninghamella > Cunninghamella bertholletiae. The sequence continues at coordinate 1,807,902 of JAZGVP010000001.1, forward strand.
TTTTTAATTATACTATATGACTTATGGATCGATACTTATAATGTAAAGCTTTTTTTGGTTGGTTCCCTTTGCATGACAATTTAAAAGTTATTAAATCGTCTTGTTAAAAGTTATTGTTTTCTAATAACTAAATATAACTGAGTAAAAAATAAAAAATAAAAAATAAAAAAAAAAAGAAAGGGAAAGGAAAAAAAATGAAGAGAAAAAAGATGGAAAAAAATATATAAACATAGTTTTATACAATTTTAAAATTCCGCTTTTTTTTTTTTTTCTTTCCATTCTTCCTTCTTTTAAATATAAACAATTAAATAAGAGTTAAGATCACATTTGAATTTATCACTTTCATATATTTATTTTTTTAAAGTAACCTTATAAAAAAGAGTAGCCCACTTTGTATATTTAAGCATATTATTATTATTCATATAATGGATGGATCTAATACCAAAAAAATGCAAACAAGAAGTGAAAGAGCAAGAACTTCTGTAACTGAATCTACAACTAAAGATTCAACAACCTCTACCACAACAAAATCAACTACTAATACAGCTTCATCATCAACAGCAAGTAAAAATAATGGAAATTCAAATCAAAAGTCATCTCCTAGTAAATCTATTTCTAAATCAGCAAGTAAATCACTTAGTAGTAGCGCAAAACGGTAAGCAATTAATAATAATTAATACAGTGCTATTTATTTATTTTTTAAACGTCCATTTATATATTTGTTTATATAGAATTACCAAAGAATTAGCTGAAATAGCTTTAGATCCTCCCGCAAACTGCAGGTAAAATTCAAAAATTGAATGCCAAGCTTCTATATATGTAGATAAACATATATACATATATATATATATATTTATATATGTATTTATATAATTTATTTTAATAAAAATAGTGCTGGACCAAAGGATGATGATAATATCTATGAATGGGTATCCACAATTGCTGGTCCTGCTGGTTCTCCTTATGCTGGTGGCATTTTTTTCCTTGATATTAAATTTCCTCAAGAGTATCCTTTTAAACCTCCAAAAGTATGACCATGATGATGATTATGATTACTTTGATTAAAAAAAGGAAGGAAGGAAATGAATTAATTTACATTTATATTTATATTTACTAGATCACATTTAGAACTCGTATTTATCACTGTAACATTAATAGTCAAGGTGCTATTTGTCTTGATATTTTGAAAGATAATTGGTCACCTGCTCTCACTATTTCTAAGGTTCTTTTATCAATTTGTTCTCTTTTAACTGATGCTAATCCTCGTAAATAGATAAATAATATAAAAAAGATTAAAAATATGTATACAAATTCTTATTTTTATTTTTATTTACAAAATATAGATGATCCTTTAGTCGGCAGTATTGCTCAAGAATATCTTGTTGATCGTGAGCAACATGATCGTAATGCAAGAGAGTGGACAAAACAATATGCTTCTTAATTAATAGTATAATATCCTTTTATTTTTTTATTTTATTTTTTTCATTCCATTCGCAAAGATATATCTTATGATATTATATTTTTTATGATGTTATAATGATATTAATTTTAAATACATTATTATTTCAAACATAGGATTTAAATTTTAAAATAAATAACTCGTTTTATTTATTTTACAAATTTATATTTTAATTATTCACATTTTTTTTAATATACATTTAATTACTTCATAACTTTTGCTATTTTATTCAATAAACCAATGACATCATTTTAAATAAAACAAAGCATCTCAAACAATTTGTAGTAAAAAATCAATTTTGGATTTATGTCTTAATTTATAGTCAAAAAAAAATCACGTACACATTTTTGATTAACAAAAAATTCGAATGGTAGTTTTAAATGGTTTTTTATTAATCCTTTTATGATCAATTCCAAAATGATAAATGAGAGAGTATTAAAAAGAAAAAATGGAGAGCAAATAAAAAAGATGCAGTAGATAAAAGAAGAAAAAAAGAAAGAAGGAAATTATAAAATAAAAATTAAAGCAAAAAAAGCCTAATTAATTCATTATTAAAGGGAAAAAGTAACTCCGACGACTTAAATTTTTTTTAAATGGGATATTTTTCTACTTTTGTGTTTTTTCTTTTTTCACTCACTCTTTTTTTTTAATGGAGTATCGTTATTTAGGTTCTTCTGGTTTGAAGGTCAGTGTTATTGGATTAGGAACGTGGATAAACTTTTGTGAGTTATATAACAATACATATAAAAAACCATAAAAAAGCAATCTTTTATTTCCCAACTAAACATTATTATCCTCTACGTACTTTCCTTTTTCTTTTTAATATTTAGCTGGCCAGATTAATGTTGGTAAAAAAAAAAACGAAAATAATAATAAATATCAACAATATATCTCTTTTACAATATTTTCTTAAACTTTATGAAAATATTTGTATCTTATATTACTTAGATATTGCTACTGAGTGTGTAAGAATAGCTATTGAAAATGGAATAAACTTTTTTGACGTTGCAGAGTCACACTCAGGTACCTCTTTTTAAAGAAGAAAAAGAAATAATAATAATAATAAGCGATATTTTATCATATTTATAAAAGATAGCTGGTTATTAATATATAGGAGGACAATCGCAAATAGGTAATAAATATTAATAAAACAAAACTATAAATAAATAAATGATTAATTAAACTATGGATAGACCTTGGTGTTGCTTTCCGAAGACTTCAAATTCGTAGATCTGAAATAGTAGTTTCTACTAATATATTTTGGGGTGGGAAAGGGCCTAATGATCGCGGATTATCACGTAAACATATAATTGAAGGAGTAACAGCATCTTTGAAAAGATTACAATTGGATTATGTGGATATCGTCTTTGCTCAAAGACCAGATTTAGATACACCGATGGAGGAAATAGTACGTGCATTTAATTGGTGTATAGATAAAGGGATGGCATTATATTGGGGAACAAGGTATATATATAAATACAATATATATAAATATGTATAATTCATCCTTTTTTAAGACATCCTATTTTTTTTTCTAAGTGAATGGCCAGCACATATGGTTATTGAAGCTATTAATATTGCCAAGCAATTAAATTTAATGGCACCAGTAGTTGAGGTAAATTTATAAAAAAACAGTGATATATATATATATATATATATATATATATTGACTTTGACTTTTATTTCTTCAAATATATATATATTTAATTAGCAACCACAATATAACATGTTTCATAGAGAAAGAATAGAAAAAGAATTTCTTTATCTGATCAAAAATTATAAGTTAGGCATTATTGGCTGGAGCCCATTAGGAAGTGTAAGCTTAAAAACTTGTGTAACAAAAAGGTTCTTTTTTTAATCTTTATTTTAATCTAGGGTGTTTTAACTGGCAAATATAATGATGGAAATATACCAAGTGATTCAAGACTTGCCATTCAAGACCATCCAGTTATTAATAGAATAAGAGCTGGGTTTTTTAGTTGTGAAGGCCGTCAAAAGATAGAAAAAGTGAAACACTTGGTGGTAAAAAAAAAAAAAAAAAAAAAAAAATAGAGAGTTTGTATTTAAAAAAATAAGATTTTATTTATTTTTACATAGGAAATAGCTAAACTTCTTAGAGTTACTCCTTCACAATTGGCTATTGCATGGTGTTTAAAAAATAATAATGTATCTAGCGTTATCACAGGAGCATCTCATCCGTCACAAATAGAAGAAAATGCTAAATCCATTCAATGTATACCTTTATTAACAGATGATATTATGCATGAAATAGAAAAGGTATATAGTTATTTATATATTTGCTTATAGTGAAAAACATTTATTCATTTGTATTAAATTTAATAATATTATTATAGATTCTTGGAAATAAACCAGAACCGATATTTAATTTTAGATCTTCATAAACAATAAAATCTGTTACGTATTGAACAACTTTTTCGTCATCTATATATCTACGTAATATTTTTTTTTAGCATTACAATAAAATTTAAGTTGGTGATTATCAATTCGTATTATTGATTGTTTCAGTTTATGTCATCATTAAAAAAATGGTCTCAATTGTAAATACCAATGATTTGTTGGTTTTAAATAATAATAAATGTCACATTTTAATAAATCACGTCTTTATTTTTATCAGAGTTTTTAATAAAATTAAAAGCACGTACTGAAGGAGAGCATGTTGGTGAAGACAATAAAATGGGTGGTGTTAATTCAAATGAATATTTCTTTTTTTGAATTACCATCTTATTTAAAATAGTTTTTTGAGTTGCGTGTTGATGATGGTGATGGTGATGATTATATTGTTGCTGTAGTTGCTTATGGTGTTTTTGAGGTATAAAGGCATTTTCATATAAACATATATTAATTAATTGTGATTGTAATTGATTTTCATACCTTTTTAAAAAATCATTCAAAGCTTTTTTTGTCACCCATAAATCATACTTTATTAATCCTAAAAAACTTCTTTCCATTTGATTTATTTCTTGATAACTAAAAATAAAAGATGTACATTTTGACACTTTTTTACTTGTTAAATTGGTTCCTGCTTCGCATAAATATTTTGAACTAACTAATACCGATGCTATAAATAGTCTATACGGTGTATCATATTCTCCACCAGAATTTGGTGGAATACAATTCTTGATTCTTTTTAAATAAACTAATGCAAATATTATAACTGAAGGTGATACATCATTTTTACATTGTTCAAAGAAATTATTTATAAATTGTTTCAATTTAGGTAATTTATCTTTTTTATCTAGTTCAAATGATTCTGATATTAGAATCATTTTTTTTAAAAAGGCTACTATATAATCTATATATTTTAAAAGCCATATCAAGTTCAGTCTTTTTTTTAATATATTCGCGTATGTTTATTTAATTTTACCTATTAAAGCATCTGCATTGTTACAAATGATATCAACTGAATCCAAAATCATTTAAAAAATCAACATGTCAATAAAAATTAAAAAGAAAGAAAAAAAAATGAAAAAGAAAAGGCACATTAATATAGACAATCATTAATCAAGGGTACTTTCCAAATCGGTCCTAAAAAAAATAGTATTTATAGAAGATTTATTCATCTTAGTTATCAATGTAAGAGTTTAAAAGTATATTAATAGTACAAAGAGCGGATAAAAATTAGAGTTTTTTTTTTAAAAAAAAAAGGAAAAGCCTAGACCATAGGCATTTCCATAAATAAATAGTATAGTTTAGGTTGATTTTGCTGTAGAATTTTCTAAAGATTCAGATTCAACTTTATTCTTTTCCTTTTTCTTTTCTTGCTGAGCTGCTTTAATAGCAGCAGTGACACTACCAGCTTTGAATTTACTACCAGTATATACATCAGGTAGTTGCTCAAAATCAATTGACTTTTCTAATGTATTTAAAAGATCATTACTATAATAATAATATAAGTATTTAGTGAATAGATAAATATCTTTTTTTTCTTTTTTACTTTTTTTTTACATACTTTGAACATACAACAAATTTTTTAATAGTAGTTTCAGGTAATAAAGGTTTGACTAAACTAAATATCACTGATCCCCATTTTGGCACATTCACAAAGAATTTTGTAGCTAAAAATTCAGGATAATTGTCTTGCATAAGTTGAATTAATTCCTTTGTACTAGCTTTTGCATTTGCTGATCGTCCTAATAAAGAAGCACCTTTATAATCATGAACTTGTATCATTGAATCTACATTAGTAAAATCTACCAATTTGACTGACTTTTCCATCAATTGAATGCGCCATCGTATAAATCTAAAACCGTAGAGTATATATATATATATATATATATAACAGATAGAATGGATATCAAAAGTATATCAATGATTAGACAATGCTGATTCCATTCTGTCAATATTTCTGTTTTATATTATTATATGTTTCCAGTTTCATATTTTGTATATAATTTAACATTATAAATACACATTTGTTTTCATTTATATCTTATATTCTTATTTTTTCTACTTGCATTATTATTATTTTTATCATTATCTTTACTTTTTAATATCACCAAATACTTTATCTTGATCTAAATCGCCATAAAAATTATAACATACAGGTCTACCTAGTTTATCTTTTCCATGAATATAACCAATATTTCCAAAAATTTCTTCGTCAAACGATTCTTCTAATATTTCATCAGCCTTGAACTCTTTTCTCCATTTTAAACTATTGATAAGCATTTTACGAGCTTCTTCAAAAGATAAGCTTCTATTATATATGCATGAGTATAAATGTTAGTATTTTTTATATAGTGTATATATATATATATGCATAAAAATATATATGTTAGTACATTTTTTTAATTGATGTATATACACAACAAAAATATGGCAAAATATAAAACTATACCTGGCTCTAAGGAACTTGACCAAAAGAACATCTAAACGTTCATCAGTAGAATCTTTATCTAAGGCTATTCCCCATAAAGCATAATTATCTTCAGAGGAAAATGCTTCTTTTAGTATATTTGGTAAATCTGCTTTTAATTTTTTAACACCGTCTGTTTCTTCCGGCTTAAATTTTAACACAAATTGATTTGTCATTGCTTATAAAAAAAAAAATAGAAAGAGAGTAATAATATAGTAATAGTTCATTTATCACATCGCTGCAAAATTTAAATTTAAACACAGCTCCAATTAATTTTTGGATGATGCGCGATAGACGCGAAAAAAAAAGTACGCCTTTTTTTTTTTCTAGTCACAAACCAATTATAAAAGAGGGTTTCTTTTTTTTTCTTTTCTTTTTTTTCTTTCCTTTATTACTTTTCATATTAAATAAAAAATATATTAATAAATAAATTAATAAAATATGTCTGCTCCTCAATCTGCTCAACAAGTTCAACAAGCTGCTGAACCTTTCCTTGATCATAAACGTGTAATTCGTGAAGCTGATGAAGAAGAGGAAATTCTTAGAGAAAACAACAGACGTTTCTGTTTGTTCCCTATCAAGTATCATGAAGTAAGATTAACACGATCAATTTAATATATACATATATATATATGCATATGCTTTGATATTAATAATTTATTTTATATATTGTTTCTTATTTCTTTTTCTTTATTTATATATAACTGTAGATTTGGCAATTCTACAAGAAACATGAAGCTTCTTTTTGGACTGCTGAAGAAATTGATCTCTCCAAAGATCTTAATGATTGGGAAAATAAAATGAACGATGATGAACGTTATTTTATTTCTCATGTATTAGCTTTCTTTGCTAGCTCTGATGGTATTGTTAATGAAAATTTAGTACAAAACTTTATGGATGAAGTTAAAATTGCTGAAGCTAAATGTTTCTACGGTTTTCAAATTATGATTGAAAACATTCACTCTGAAACTTATAGTTTATTGATCGATACTTACATTAAAGACCCTGCTGAAAAAGAAAATCTTTTTGATGCTATTGAAACAAGTAATGTTTTCCTTTTTAAAAAAATCAATATTTATTTATATATTATATATTAACATGTTTATCAACGCGATATTTTATTTTAATTTTTTAATAGTCCCTTGTATTAAAAAGAAAGCTGAATGGGCTTTCCGTTGGATTACTGGTAATGAGTCTTTTGCTGAACGTCTTGTTGCTTTTGCTGCTGTTGAAGGTATTTTCTTCTCTGGTGCTTTTGCTTCTATCTTCTGGCTTAAGAAACGTGGTTTGATGCCTGGTTTAACCTTCTCTAATGAATTAATTAGTCGTGATGAAGGTCTTCACACTGACTTTGCTTGTTTATTATATAGCCATATTCACAAACAACCTAGTCACGATCGTGTTCGTGAAATTATTGTAGAAGCTGTTGCCATTGAACAAGAATTTTTAACCGATGCTTTACCTGTTTCTCTTATTGGTATGAACTCTAAATTGATGTGTCAATATATTGAATTTGTAGCTGACCGTCTCTTGGTATCTCTTGGTTTAGATAAGCATTACAATTCTACTAATCCTTTCGATTTTATGGATTTGATTTCTCTTCAAGGCAAAACTAACTTCTTTGAAAAGCGCGTTTCTGATTATCAACGTGCTGGTGTTATGAATAAGTCTGTTGAAGAAAAACAATTTACTTTAGATGCTGATTTCTAAAGATATATATTTATGCTTATTTTCATATTTAGTTTTGGTTTCTATTTTTTTATTTTTTTTATCATTATTTCATTTTTCTATCCCTACTCTTCATGTTTATTATTAATCATTTGTTTCATATATTCCCTATATTTTTACATAATTATAAATACTAATAAAAAAAATGTATATGTTAAAATATAAATTATTACGTGGCAAAAACATAGGAAAATATAAATACCCTTATTTTTTTAATATCATCCTTACTAGTTTTAATGCTCTTAACCTTCTTTAATTTTCTGTTTATTTTTAAAAAAAAATAGGTATATTTGTGTTTAATTATATACCTGTTACACTATAAACGATTATAAAATATAGCATTAAAAAATTCAAAATAAGTAAATAAATTTATTTTATCATATTTTAATTCAATGAAATTACTATATTTGTTATGATTTTTCATGCAAAAATACTTTTTAAAGTCCTACGGTGTACCGCGTTTAATTTTGACCTTTTTGATTTTTTAATTCTATTTTTCTACTTTCATCCAAACTGTTTTTCTTTATTATATCAAGCTTATTACTTAATTCATTTCATCTAATCTCCTTTTGCTTTATGGTAATAACGTATTTTTTTTTAGTACAACTTTATTTTTTAGATTAATAATGAATTGTATTTAAAATAGTTTTTATTAGGGAATAAACAACTTTTTAATACAATCTCAGAACTGCATACTGAGAGTGTGGCACGTGATAAAAATTCATATGTATAGTGTAAAAAAATTTAAATAGTTTAAGTTAAATAAATAATACCAATCATTTATTTATTCATTTCTTTAAGATATTCATCATGTAATTTCTTTTGTGTATCCCATTCTTTTTGCAATTTTTTCTTTCTACTTTTAGTAATTTCTTCGCCATCCTTTGTATGTGTTGGTAAACCTTGGTCATCAAATTTTGAGAATTCATCTCTACCCTTAAACATATCTACAGGATTAATACGTCCTTTTTCTAATTTTTCTAACCTTTTTCTTTCACGTTCAGCGTTTGCTGCTTCCTTTTTGGCTGCACGTTCTCTTTGTATAGCCAATTTTTTTTCACGGGCTTCAATCAATTCTTCTTTTGGTACTAATTTTACAATGGCAGCTCCATCTATTTTTATTATAATTGGTAAAAGAAAAAAATATATTCATATTAAAATACATTCATATTAAAATACATACACTATATATATAATTACCTTCTTGATCATCAAGTGATACGCCTAATTCTACTAATTGTACATCGCGAAGATCATCACATTGCTTCAAGAATTCATTATAAGGTACTTTTTCTCTAGCCAAACGACGAACTTGATCACGGAAGTTAGACAAAGTATGAAGATAGGGCATTAAAGTATCTTCAACCTACATGCATATATAAAAACATTAATATATGTCAATAACAACAATAACGACAATAAAAACAATAACAACAGTAATAATAATAATAATAAAATGTCTAAAAATCATTTCATAACTTACATTGCCATTAGATTGATCACTAGAACCAAAACCAATTTCTGTACCATTATCAGCAACACCAAATATTTTCATCATAGTTGTAATCCATTTTGCAATTTTTTCTATAAGATGAGGATTAACAGCTTTAGAGCCATTAGCTATATATTTATTAGTGTGTGAAATTAAATTCATGATTTCATCCATAGCAACTGGTGTATTGATAGAATCACAAAGTGCTACATGTACGGCTTCTTGTTTGTTTTGAAGTCTAAATAAATAAAAATTAATTAATAAAATTCATATGAATAAATAATATATTTTAAAAAATAACCACTTACAATGCTAATAATTCAGCTTCAGGTCCATTGTATCTATGTGTTAAAACACCATTTGGTAATTCAGTAGCACCACGACTGCCATCGTTTTGAATCTTGTATAATAAACCTTTAACATTATCAAAGAAATTCTATTTATATAATATATATATTTATATATATCAGTACATATGAGTATAAAAATTCATTTAATCATTCATCCATCCATCCATCCATCATTACCTTCATGGTAGTTTCATTTTGAATGGTCTCATTCATACTTGATTGTTTAAAGTCCATCTTAGCATCCCATTGGTGGTGAAGATAGAATAATCTTAATTGACGCGCTGTATATTTATTAAGAGCTTCTTTAATAGTAATAAAGTTTTTCAAACTCTTACTCATCTTTTGACCTTCTACATGAAGATGTCCTGCATGTAAAAAGTAATTTACCCATTGTTGACAATCATAATAACCTTCAGCTTGAGCGATTTCGTTATCATGATGAGGAAATGCTAAATCAATACCACCTGAATGAATATCAAAGTTTTGACCTAATACAGCACTAAAAATTATAAAATCATATATATTAATAAAAAACAAAAAGTAAAAAACAGCACCACCCTATATATATAAATTACCCAGCCATAACAGAACATTCAATGTGCCAGCCAGGACGACCAGGACCCCAAGGAGAATCCCAAAAAGGTTCACCAGGTTTAGATGCTTTCCATAATGCAAAATCATTCTTACTTTTTTGACCAGTTAACTTGGCACCTAAAGATCCTTCACCATCTTCAATTAATGCTGTATTACCTTTTGACCATGGTTCTAATTTAGCATAGTGATGACCATTATGTCCATCATAACGATTAGTATCAAAATAAACTGATCCTTGAGCTTCATATGCATAACCATTATCAATAATCTTTTGAACATATTCAACAATTTCAGGTACATATTCGCTAACACGAGTTTGAATATCTGGTTTTCTTACCTATCAAATATCCAGTTATTAAATCAATAAAAAGAAAATCAATAATGATCTCTATTATTATTATATTTATTATTAATACATATTATTTGATTCACCCAAACTTACATTTAATGCTTCCATATCTTCAAAATATTTATCTTCCCAATAAGCTGATAATTCTCTGAAAATTTTTCTATCATTAACTTCTGAACCATGCTATAAGTATAAATTAAAATAAAAAATCACGATTAATTATATTTATTGGATCACTCAATTATTATTATAGTAAAAATATCAATACCTTTTTATCCAAATAATTAGAAACAATATCTTGACTGGCATCTAACAATAATTCAGCATTTTCTTTTGAATTTTCATTTTGAGCTAATGCTTTTTTAGCATTTTGAATAGCGTTATATGATGCTTTCTAAATATATATATATATAAATTAATTAAAATAAGTAAATAAGTGGAAATAAAAAAAAAAAAGAATATAATCATATTTAAGGATGTTTAAAACTTTTACTCACTAATGCAGTTAAAATCATCTTAAACTTTTCTTCCAACACAAGAGCTTTAGCAACTTCTTCAGGGGTCATACTCTTTTCGAAAGCTTCCCAGCCATTAATTGCTGATTCTGATGCACCAGGTACCTTTTCTAATTTAGATTTAGCATATAATACCCATGATTCTTCCACTAATTTAATTAAGTCATTATCCAAATGTTTTGCGTCCTGTTTAAAATTTTTAAATAAGTGTTGTTGGCGTGCACGTAAAATAATCTATTTAAAAAAGAAAAAAAAGAAAAACCATAAATATAAACCATATGTGTATAAATATAGTGTAAAAAAAAGGGAAGGATTATATTTGTTTTTGTTTTATTTTATTTTGATCAGCATTATCGTTACTATTTTATACCACCTACTTTATCGTCAATATCAGTAACGTTTTGTACAAATAACACATTATAGTTAAAGTAGTCTTCTAAAACACGGCGGATAATATCCATTGATAAATATGTTCTATTAAATATATATTTAGTATTTTAAAAAAAATCAAATAAAGATAATAAGGCTGAATTTATTTTATTTTATATATACCTAGCATGACCCATATGAGAAGCATCATAAACAGTAGGACCACAATTATACCAAGTTACTTGACGACCACGTATAGGAATGAATTCATCCTATTTTAATAAATTAATATATGTTTTACAATAGATATTAAATTATTAATATTATTATTATTATTATTATTATTATATATATAGCTGCATGTGTATTAAATAATAATAGTAATAATATTTTTATTAGGCTCACCTTATTTCTTGTTAAAGAGTTTTGAAGTTTTAAAGTTACTGGAGAACGTGTTTGAACAGGTACATTCCATTTTGGCTGTTGTCTGCTTACTTCAGAAGCCATTGTACGTCTAGTCTGATTTGTAAAGTAAAATAATTTAGAAATAGTAAAAAAAAGCCTTTTTCTGTAAGTGAATAGCGCTATTGGCATTCACAAAAAAAAAAGAGAGTGATAGAGAGAAAGCCAAATATATTTTATTTTTCAAGTAAAAAAAAAAAGAAAAAAGAGAAGTATGAGGAAAAATTTAGGGAGCAGAATTAAATAAAAATATACGGAGTTTAAAATATATATCATCACCATATATACAGTGTGGCTTGTTAATCATTCATGCAATCAAATTGACTCAATTTTGTATTTCAATATTAACAGTAACATGTCAATATACTCGAAATATGAACAATAAAACGATTTATTTATTTATTTATTTATTTATTTATTCAAATAATAATTATGTACATAATGTGACTAATTAATTGCTGGTGCTTTTTTTTGTCGATTTTCAATATCCTTAAGTGACCATAACGATACGCCAGTTTGATTACTTTCAATTGGTTGTGCCATTGATCGTAAAAACCTTTTTGAAATATCAACAGCCATATCAGTAGATAAATTGGTTGATGCTTCTGTTACATATTGATTGATCCATTTAGGTAACTTGGCACGTTTGTCTGAACGAGCAAACCTCTAGTAGAAGAAGCAATAAAAATAAATAAATAAAGTAAAAATTACATTAATGACCTAATATTTATTAAAAATATCACCATTTGTTTATTTATTTTATTTACTTATTTTTACCTTATCAGCAAATACCATTAACCCATAATCAGTTTTACCACGTAAAACTCTACCAACACATTGTGCTGCATGACGCATAGCATCAAATGTTAAAAAATCATTTTCACGAATGCTGTGATTGTCACGTAAATATTCTAATCGAGCCTGTTAAAAATAATTAACATAAAAAATATATGAATGACTAAATAAATTACTCTTTTTTTTCTGATATATTTATAAGTTTACTTTTAGTATTCTGGATTCTGTATATTGATAAGGAATACCAAACATGATTACTGCACGTCCATAATTATGATCAAAATCGATTCCTTCAGATACTTTTCCACGAGCAACTGATAGTAAAATTGCTCCACGTCCATTATCACAAGCCTAAAATTTTTAAGTAAGTGTAAACATACATATTTATAATAATAATAATAATAATAATAATAAAATTTTAATTATTGATTAATTACCTTTCGATAATTTGAAAGTGCCAAACTTGTTTCAGCAGCATCAGGTGTTTCTACAAATATAAGTTTATGCTTCCATGCTTCATTTAAAATACCCTATTCAAAATAATATGTTAGAAATATATAATAATAATAATTATAATAAAATAAATATCTAATCAATATAACAAAATTTTTATATTACCATATCATTCCACATAGATACAATTTGTTCCATATAAAGATAACTAGGAAAGAAACAGACAACACCATCAGGTACAATTTTTGAAAATTCTACCATGATTTGACCAAAATTTCGTACCACAGCAGGATCATTTCTTACTTCGAATTTAGAACTAACAGCAACTTGATCAGAACCACGAGTGATAATCTAAAATAATTAATTATATATTATTAGAAATAATTACATTAAATTTATATATATTACTATACATACCATAGGTAAGAAACAGTTTCTAGTGAGTGTCATTGAATAACTTTCTTGAACCACAGCATGGAAATTCAACATTTTTGGATACATGTCTAAAGGAGATAAAGTACCTGAAGTAATAACAACTGTGCTGAATCTTTCTATCACAGGTTTAATAGCAATTGAAGCATCTAAACAACTAGATAAGCATATATATATACATATATATAAGTAAAGAAAAAAAATTGGCTAATAATTTTACATTTTTTTTGACTGAACATGATGAATGCTTACGTAAAATGTAAAACAGGATTGGGTATTGTTGCAGTATCAGTTTCAAAGGGCTCTAAAATAAGTAGAAATCCTATAAAAAAATAAATTAATATGAATGTATAGTACAGAGCTATTATTTTAATATATATAATACTACCTTTATCATAAGTTGATACCAAAGTAGCAAAAGCAGCAATTCGTTGTAAGCTTGAAAAATGTTCTAAATCAGTTAATTCAAGAGTTCTTACTAAACTTGTTAATCTTTCTGCACAAAATCGTAAAGGTTTTCTTTCAATAAATGTGACGTCTTTTAAATGTTGTAAAAATGAAGTTGGATTTTCTGCCACTACATGCATAACACGCATTCTAGTCTATAGAACAAAATAAATATAAAATTATATAAATAAATTAACATGTGCATTATTTATTTATCTATTATTATTATTATTATTATTTAAAATAAAATAGAACTTACTTTTAAATATTCAATAAATCGTCTTAAAAATGCTACAAAATGCTCTGCACGTCGTATGTTACCAGGTACTGCTTCTTTTAATAAATCATCAGGTAAAACTGGATTGGCCATAAATGTATCTTCCTCTCTTGCTGTATTTGCTTCTCGTAAGCCTATTTAAAAAAAATTAATGATGATGATTATTATTATTAATAAGCAGATCATAATAATAGTGTTATATTCCATACCTTCCACTAGTTTTGAATATTCAGCTTCCAGCTTCTGCCGATCGGTTTTTTTTATTCTATTAATGAAGTTTCAAGTTGAGTTTTTATAAGAAAAAATATATATAATTACATATCATTTGAAGATTTAAATGTTTACTCTTCAATTCTTTCTGCTAGTAATCCAATACTTCTGGCACCAGAATCCAATATAGGCCTTGTAATATCAATACTGAGTGATTCAATACATACGTTATCTGGATTAAAAAAAAAAATTAATGTTTCCTTTAATATTATGATGATTATACTATAGTTTACCAATGTTGTGAGCTTCATCAAATACTACAATACAATCTTTAGATAACTCTTTAGAAACAAGTTCTGCTACTTTAGGATCAAGCATATAATGATAAGAATAAATTACAACATTTGCAAAAGAAATCTATTATACATTTATGAAGAATATAAGTAGAAAAAAAAAGAAAGATTATTATTTTCATTTAATTAAACCTAATTAATAAAGCTTACTGCACGACGAATAAGATAATAAGGGCAAAATGACATCCTTTTTCCATAAGCTTTAAGTTCTTCAAGAGTATATACACCATTTGGAATTGGATTAGGCGATTCAGTTGCTTCAAGTTGTTCATAAAAATTACATAATTCAATGTTTGCATCAATATCCATACTATTTTCATTTTCTGGTTGTCCATTTTTTGTCTTTCCAGCTTTAGCACGAACCCAACTGGCTGTCATATCTCTACATTTTGCATCTACTACTTTTCCTTTTTTTTCTTTTGATACAGTTGGATGTAAGCAAAGATTTTTTCGTGATGTTAAACCAATTCCAAAAAAATTTTCTTCCAACCCTTCGCTTCGTCTATAATCCATTAAATGTTTTAACTCTGCTAATGCTTTTTCAATTTCTGGTACTGTACGTGAACAATAAACAAGCTTTCTATGTTGTTCAGGATGTTGCTAATGTATATATAGTTAATATTTTTATACTTTTTTTATACTAATAATATATTTTTATTTCCACTTTTAATACATTAATAGTATTATTTTTTTTTTATTTGTATTATTATTATATTTATTACCATTTGGTAAGAGACAATCAAAGAAAGAAGTGATACAGTTTTCCCAGTCCCTGATGGCATTTCAAGTACACAGTGACCCTATATTACACAGCATATATTTATCAAAAAAATGAAAAGTGAAAAATGAAAATAAATATAATCTTAAACATAAATTGGAATATTAAGAAGTATACGTACTTGAGCATCAAGCGATTTTTTCAAATCACACATGTATTGATATTGTTCTGGGTAGATTTTGTCATACGGAAAGTGAACAGTGAGATCATCTATATTAAAACTAAAATAAATACAATTATAGCCTATTAAAATACTCAAAACTTTTATGTAAATTTTTTATTTAAAAGATTATATATTACATCATTCTTTATAGCTTCTTTATTCAAACAAAATATATAAATATATAAAAAGAGGAAATGGAAAGAGAAAAAGAAAAAGGAAAACGCCAAATTTAAAGAAATGCTGCTGCGGGATTTTAAAAAAAAAGTGGTGACTTTATAATCTCTTCCAAAAACTAGCAAAAAATTATTTCAAGCTCCTCCCAATAGTGGATATTTTGAATTTTATTATTTGCCTTTGATTATTTTTTACTCTCTTTTCTTTCTCTAATAATAAATACTACTTATGTCACATCCACCACCTCCATCAAATATACCTATGAATGTCCCTCCAGGTACTAATGGTCCTCCTGGTCCTCCTGGTCCCAATGGTCCTCCAAGACCTTTTGGAATGCCCCCACCAGGTTTTAGACCTCCTCCTCCTCCAGGCGGATTTATTCCTCCTCCAGGTGGATTTATACCACGTCCTCCTCCTCCAGGCGTAGGTGCAATACAAGGTGTTGGTATTCGTGGTGTTCCACCAGGTTTACCTGTATCGAAACAAGTATTAAATACAGTTCCAAGCAGAACAGTGTATGCCAGTAATTTAAATGAAAAGATCAAACTTGATGGTAACAATATTATTATATTTATATATATATAAAATATGCGATCTACTTTTAATAGCTTGATTGTTTTCGTTTTTTATATATTTATACGTTAATTTATTTATTTTAGCTTTGAAAAAGTCTTTACGTAACTTATTTCAGCAATATGGTGAAGTTTTAGATATAATAGCACATAAAAACATACGTATGCGTGGTCAAGCTTTTATTGCATATCCTGATGAAGAATCAGCTGAAAAAGCAATTAAAGAGTTGCAACATTATAATTTATTTGGAAAACCAATGGTAAATAAATAAATAAATAATAATAATATAAGTGATAAGATATTAATAAATATATATTTAGGTGGTTCAATTTGCTAGAAATAAATCAGACGTACACGCTAAAAAAGATGGAGATTATGAAGAACATTATAAAACTCGTATGCAAAAGAAAGGTATAGATCAACCTTTTAATACTAACAAGATTGCTTTTTTAATAATAATAATAATGATAATGATATACTAAAATGCATATATTTTATTATTAATTTTTAATAGAACAAGTTAGATTATTACCATTACCAGGCTCACATAAACCCACTTTCAAAGCACCAGGAAGTAAGTTTAAATACATACATATGTATATATATGTGTGTAGTGTGTATGTGCAATTAATAATGGAATATGATTTATATTGATCTTTTCTTTATTTATTTGTTTATTAATACAGCTCGAAATAAGGATGCACGTACTGGAGCTCAACGCAACGCTATTCCTGATGATTATCTTCCACCCAATAATATTCTTTTCTTACAAAACTTGACAGAAAAGGCAGATCAAGAATATCTTACCAATTTATTCCAAGCTTATCCTGGTTTTAAAGAAGTTCGTATGATTCCTACCAAAAAAACAATTGCGTTTGTTGAGTATGAAACTGATTATCAAGCTTCATTGGCTAAAATGGAATTGGCTAACCATCGTGTAGATGAAGATCATCTCATGAAAGTTACATTTGCAAGAAAATAGACTAACATATCATCCATTTATCTTTGTTTCATTTTTTTTATTGTTTTTGTTTATAGTCATTTATAAATTAATATTATGAACATTGCACACCGTTCAATGTAATTATAGTTTTTTTATTTTATACTTAATATGATTAAAAAAATAGATATTGTTTCCTTTATTTACATGTATAAATTTTATAGGTCAATAACTTATAATATATTTAAAATTTGGTTTTGAAATGGAGAAAAAAATAAATTGCCGAATCTCATTTCGATATTATATATGCACTTATAATTTCAAAAAAAGTAACATAATTTATTTTATATAGGCTTTTTATTTAAATTTTTAAATTTCGTTAATAGATATATATAAAGCAGCAGATCCTTCACTATTATATATACTTAGGCTATTAGTGAAAGTAATTTTTTTTTGTAATCATGTTTGTTTTTTGGTTCATCCTTCTCATGAAAATAAAAACATGGTGTAAATGATCCATAAAATCATAAAGGTTAAAGCATAATTCATTTATCTTAATACATATGCTACTAATAAAAGTTATTTACTTCTTTTGAAAACCATTGTTTTTGGTTCCACTGTTTTAGCAAAATAAGAAACATTTTGTTAAAAAACCCAAAAATTTATAACAGATTCATTTTATTACTGATCATTACCAAAGATCATTGTAATGTAAATACTTTACGACATAAATGATTTTTCAATTATTTTTTCTCATACACAAAGTAAATATATCAAATACTAGGGAAAAATAACAAAATTAGATTTTGAGATTAAATACAAAGATTAAATAAATATATCAAATATTAAAGAAAAATACCAAAAAATTACCCAATTTGGATTTCTTGCATAGTTGAGAAAATTACCAAATGTTTGAGATTTTTCCAAATTAATTATTCAGAATCGCTTACATGGCAAAAGGATTGATCTAGAAAAAAAAAAGTAAGGATTATCTACTTTTTTTTCTTAGTGATACTTAAAAATAATCAGTTTAATATATAAAGCTCTCTGTTAAATATGTATAAATTGTATATACTCATTTCGTACTAAATATATTAACTATATTCCTTTTTGTTTTATTTTATTTTATTTTATTAGTTTTATCATTATGGTGATTTAATAAATATTTTTATATGTAAAAACTATTAGTATAATAACTCAATTATTTTAGCAAATATACGGTGTTTAAAAAGTGATCCCATATGTCTTTAATAAGAATATAAAATTAAAAAAAATAATGCAAATCAAACATCGACTTAAATAAAAATTAAAAAATATAAACTCTATAAATTATTTATTGAATTATTAACTTATTTATTAAATCTTACAATAAAAGTGTTTATAATAAATTAAATAGTTACTCAAGATATATCATTATGTGTATGTTATTTAAAAAAAATTATAGAAATAATAATTATGGTTAATTAAGTATTAGTATTAGTTAGTATATTGCTTTATTTAAGGAGGAGGAGTGCCACCATTAGGATGAGTTTGATTCCAGCTTTTACCAGTTAAAAGACCAGGACGAGTGTTGTTATTTAATGGAATTTCGCTTTCAGGTACATCAACATTAGTATAGCCAAGAGTTTTAGCTAAGAAACTGAAGACGTTAGAACTTTGTTTATCATCATCACCACGACCTAATGATCCAAGATTCCAATTTTCCTATTTTTTAAAAAATAAGAATAATAATTAATATCAATATAAGATCATTATAACTTATATATATATATATGTATTTATGTATGTATATGTAAAACTTACTTCAACAGTTTTGATAGCAGAGAAGTCTGTTTTTTTTATATAAAAAAGAGCATGATCAGATTTAATTTTACATAAAAATTTTAATAAATAATAAACTTAATACTTACGAGTATAATAAGTGTTATCAGTAGTACCCTTTAAGTTTTCAGGAACAGCACCGAATAAAAGAGTCCATACTCTGTTACGAATGGCATATGTTTCATTTTCATCAAAGGTCAAAATAATTAATGTCTTTTCTAAGAGAGTAGGATTGTTAAGAGTTTTTTGGTAGAAATTATCCAACCATTTACCGGCATATGTGGCGTTAGTATCTAAAAATATAAATATATATATAAATAAAAGCAGATCATTACATAAATTGAAAGTTTATATTTTGAATTACCATGGCCATCATTTAATAAATTAGGAGTGAAGCTAAAGAAAAGAAAATATAAATGCATATAGTTAAATAAAATCATGGGAATAATAATAAGATATTTTTGTTAGATAGATACATGCATTTTTATTTTTATTTTTACTTCTATAATTTTCTTCTATTTCTTTTTTCTTAAAAATAGAAAAAAAAAGGGGGATACTTACAACATCCAATTGGGAAGATCATCATTCTTAATATCAATATCGAATTGAGTAGAGGAAACAACATTCTTACGGCGTTTTTCATTAAAGGCAACAGAGTCGTAAATAATAGCAGGATTATGTTTACGAACATATTCACCAGCTTTGAAACCAGTATAACCAACAGATGGAATATCTTCTTGATATACTTTCCAAGTTAAACCTTTCTTTTCTAATAAATCATAAAGGGTAGTGATGTTTTTAGGGATGTTATAATAATCATCATTGGTAATCCCAAAATTTGAAGCTATATTATTAAAAAAAAATAAGAAAATAAGTTACTTTTCATTATAATTATTTTCTATTTTTTATTTATAAATATACCTCCTGCTACATCTGCATAATTAGGGAGAGAAGGATGCTCAAGAGCATTGTAATTATCTAAAAGGATACCTTGTTTAGCAAGATTTGTGAATGAAGTAACTTTGTTAACAACTTCAAAGTCCTTAAAACAAAAAGAAAAAAATTAGTGCTAATGATTGAAAATTTAAAATCGTTAAGTTACTTACTTGGTTTTCAAACCAGATTTGAAGGATGTGATCAAAAGCTTTTCCTTTATGACCATGGTGTTTACCACCATGATGTTTACCACCATGGGCATTAGTTCCAACAGCTAAAGCAGCAAGAGTAATAATAGAAGCTAAAGTGACACGCATTTTTTTTTAATGGAATTAAAAAAAAAAGAAAAGAAAAGAGAAAGCAAGAATTTAAAAAAACAACCCCTTTTTATATTATTATTCCAAAAAAGGGATTTTCAAAAAAAGTTCATAAATTTTTGTGAAACAGCATTGATAATGAGATAAAATTTTTTACTTGCAGGTGGGCATAAAATATGTTCTGATTGGAGGAAGTGTTGTCTATTTTGGACTTGGATGTTAAAATATGAGTTATATTTTTTAAATATCTAAAATAATATAAAATATATATATATGGATATTTACAATATAGGTACTAATATATATATATATATATATATATATATTATTAATATAAGGGACATTTTTTATATAATATATATTTCTTTAAATGTATATTTTATTATATAATTCTTTTGGAAAAAAAAAAATCCTTAATGATTGAAGACTGATTGCAATTATATTTCTGCCTTCATATCCTTATTCAAATCATTAATTTGATTAAAAAGTGTACTAATACGATTGTCAAGATCTGAAGTAAAAACGATAGTTTCCAAAGTTACCCGGAATTGAGAACATTCATTATGATACTATTTTGAGGTTAAAAAAATAGTAGTTAGTTTAAAAAAATTACAATTTTACAAATATATATTTATATAATTACACTTCTAAGGAATTCTTTGAACCATCCGAATATCCACCAATAAACCCAATCTTCATCAGGATTACGATTTTCATTTGATAATGTTGTTAATAATGACTGGATGCATTTAGTAAATTGTTGATATACTAAAACAAATACTTCTTTTTGTTCCCGATTTACTGTTGATAAAGATTTCTCTGCTATTTGAATAGTATCTAATTCTTGTTGAGCTTCAGCTTTTGCGACTATTTCAATAATAAATAAGATGGAAATAGAGTTAAAATTTGATTACAACAGGTTAATAAACAAATAAATAAATAAAAATAGACATACGTTCATTTGTAGGATTTGCTGCTCTTTTAATTTCATTATCAGCATGTAATTGCTGAAAATTCTCTAATCTATTCTTAACTTGTGCTGCTCTTGATACAACTTTACTGATAGTATTCTTAAGTATTTCCCAGATACATGATCTATAAAATAAGATGATTTTAACACCTCTGACATAATAATATAATAAATAAAATAATATTGTATATTTCTTGTATTACCTTCCAGGATTATTTATATTGTCTGATTCAAACACCCATAATATGACGGAAGAAGGATCTAATATTCGGTAATTCAATAATTTATCCAGTAATATACCAAGAAACTATCATACAATCGTAATATATTTGATTTTTATATATATTAGCTACTTTTTATTGTTCTTTTTTTTTTTCCTCTTTTTTTTCCTCTTTTTTCCTCTTTTTTGTGATACCTGAGAATTATTTTTCCAGAAGAAAGCCACTGTTCTAACAGTATTTAATTTATCATCTTGGGTGGAGTTAAAATGTCTCATAATTTCCAAATATCTTAAGTTTATCCACGGGAGGATGAATGAATAATAATAATGATAATAATAATGAGAAGAATAATAGTAATATATAAAATGAAATAATGATTAGATATTAATTCATTGGAAGTATAATATATATATATATATATATATCAATAATTTACCTTTCAATAACATTCAAAATATGTGAAAAACTTTTAGCCCCAACTTGTAATAATGATTGAATAAAAAGATCTTGTACAACAAATGATTGTTTTTTTTCATCCATATTTTGATTAGATAAGTCTTGCTTTATTCTCTCTAATAGTTCCCTCACTTCTTCCACGCTCTTTTTTGCCCGTAAATGTTCTACGATTTGTTTTGCAGGTAAATATAATGAATGATTAGCATCACCATATCCAAAATTAGGTCCAGGCGCTTGTGCTGGTATAAGTGAAGTAAAATTTTCTGGTAATGAGGTCTTGATACGTTCATAGTAACTTAATCTAGTTTCTTTTTCTAAAGTTTCACGAATAAAGCAAACTTGAGGATGTAGATGGTCATAAGATAAAGAATCTTCCCTATTAATTTATAAGTATATAAAAAACAAACATATGTTAGTTTATTATGAACGTTACTTTTTCCCATCATTATTAACCAGCATCATAATCATTACCATGCTACCCAATCCCATTGAAATCCAAAATTACTTAAATGATGTGAAAACCAAGTCCATAATCTAGATATACATTCAACATCCATAGTTGCTAATCTTTCAAACAATAATTTAACGGTACGACCTAATGCTAAAGGAAAAGTGCGTGTATTCAATCTAACCATTTCAGCCATTAAAGTAGAAAAGAAAATTAATCGATAAGATGATGTAGGCAAAGTAAGCATTTCTGATAAAAGAGACTAATAAAGAAATATATAAGTATATCTATTTTTTTTGTTTGTTTTTAAATATAAATGCGTGTGCTATTTTAGTTTTACCTCCATTAAAAGCTCAGAAGCATTCCAACCAGCTGAATCATCTTTCATTTTATCATCATTGTCATCATCATTTTCGAAAAATCCAGGTTCAAATCCACCAGCAACATTAAAAAGATACTTAGCACAATCCTTACGATTTGGTTCAAATATACGAATAGTTCCTGAGATAACATCTTGAAGGATGAAATATTCAAGGCTGCTGTGAGCAGGAATTGTTTTACGTGTCTATAGATATATTATATCATCAAATTTTTATGAGATTAATTAAATAATCATATCTGTTACTTATATAGTTATTATATAATATTTAAATTAATTAATTGTTAATAAAGTAACATTTACCTTTCCATCTTCATCTATAAATATTTTTAAAATGTATTTAGGATACAAACAGTGTGATACATCTTCACTTGGACTTAATGTTAAACGTGGAATCTCATGCTAATTAATTAACGAAAAAAAAAAGTTTAGTAATAGTAAGAATAATAGTTAATGAAAATGATCAAAAAAATATACTTAATATTTACCTGTAATGCTGAATTAAGCTCATCGTCAAACCATCTGTGTAACTTGGGGATAATCGAAACCTAAAAACGGACATCAATCAAATATTTTTTAACATCACATTGAAATGCATTATATTTGAAATAAATATATATCTTTTTTACATTACCTTCCAATCATTTTTTTGAAGATTTTGAATAAGTTGCCACAAATGTACAAGTTCCTAATAATTTATAAAAATAGAATTATATACTTAGAATGCATTTCCTTGATTAATTTTTTTTACAATATATATATATTAACATACATCATTATCCTTATCATCTTGAAAAACTTTTAATACAGGTAAATCTGTTGAACCACGCTTTGTCATGTATATATCTATTTTACTGAGGATAGTATTTAAATCAGAAGAACAACGATCACTTAATTCTTTTCCACTCTATTAAATAAATATCGATGATAAGATTATTAATATTATTATTTTGCATAAAATTATAAATGCATAATATATACTCTTACCCAAGGTAATGAAGATAAAACAATATAGACTACACAATCTAAACGGCGCTATTAAATAGTAATAATAAATATAAGATAAGTAAACCTTAATTTTATGCTTCGGTTTTTTTTTCCTATTATTACTTTTAATTGATCTATTTGATCTAAATCCATAAGTATGTCTTCTAATAATTGACAATAAGCACTTGGTGATATAACGTTTGCATTTACTAATTCACCATAAAATCGTACTAATTGTTTTAATCTGAACCAATCCAATTTTTCAGCTGATTCTTTAAGTACATCATTGAATTTTTCCATTAATTTAACAACAATTGAGTGATTTGATACATTTAAGAGACCAATCAATGTACCATAAATTGGTGCTTTAGCAGGAATATCAAGAACACTAAAAATTAAATATTATAAATCAACGCGATTAATACATATATACTGAATAAACTAGTATATCATATTGTGTTTATACCAAGCTAATAATGTTTCTTGTATCATATCAGGATATTTATCAAAGTCACTATCTAAAATATTTTTCATTTTGTTAAGATTTACTTGTAAATCTGAAGTGATCTATATAAAATATAATAAGAATAAAAATAAATAATTTAAAATTTAGATATTAACTATTAAATAGTATTAAAATAAAGAGTGCTTTACTTTATCACCAATTTTAATAATAAGCCCTTTGAGTCTTTCTTGAATATCTTCCATTTCTTCATCGCGAGGAGAAGAATGACGGTAATTTCTTTTTTTATAGTCATCTGGATTAGTATATTATAATAGCGGTTAGTTTAAATAAAATATAAGTCTTCTTTTCTTCTTTTCTTTAATTTTTTATAATACCTCTATATCTGTTTCCACCACCACCACGATATTCTCTGTTACCACCAAATCGACGCCCTTTTGTGAATATATAATGAAAAAAAAAAAAAAAAAATTAGTTAAATATGTTTATAAAGAAGATCTTTTATTAGATCAATTGTTGTATATATAAATACCCTCGTTTCTTGATCGATACCCGCGTGAATCGTGGCTCATGTTTTTTATGCTATGCAAGAAAAAAAAAAGGGAAAGGAAAAAAAAAAAGTATTGTAAATGAAAAAGAAAATACACAAGGAAAAAAAAATGGCAATAATCACCATTTTAAAATTTTGGCAGTCAAATTCAAATTCAAATTCCGAATTCTTTCTTTTTTAATCTTACCGTTTCAGATTTTATTTTACTTCTTTTTTCTTTATTTTTTTACTCTAAATATTATTTTTATTATACCCCTAATTTCAATAATCTTTTTTTCTTTACTTATTTAAACTAAAATATGAGACCTAAAAGCACTTATTCAGTTTATAATAGGACTAATTTTAGTAGACCATTTAATTTGGATAGTCCTAACAAATCTTCTAACCCTTCAAATTCAAAAACTTCGACAGTAAATAACATTCTTATTATGCCTCGTTCACAAAAAAGTGACCTGATAAACGATAGTATTATAAACCAAAAAAATCCAGGAAGCGCTCTAAACAATAATAACAGTAATAATAATAGAACTACCAACGATGATTTAAATATTTTTGCTCATAGTAATACAAAACAACCTGCTAAATACACCCCTCCTTCAACTATATTAAATAAACCTACTCCTATTAAAATTCCTTCAAAAAAATGTTCTCTTCAAGATAGGGATAAGTCTACAATTGTTGATAAATTAATTGTACTTGAAGGTAATAATAATAATAATAATGATAGTAATATTATAACAACAAAAACAATAATAATAATATCGATGATTAAAATGATTTTATTCCCTTTTTTATTTATTCATTTATTGATTTATTTTTATATTTTTATGCAATAGATGCAGATACATCCATAAAATCAAAAAAGGTAATAGAATGCCCTTATTGCCATGATGTTCTTAGTGATGATATTTCTACACCCCTTCCTAAAGTTCTTCAAGAAGCTTTGGATGAAATAAAAAATGCTGATAAACAATATAATAATTATAGAAAACAAAAAAATTATCATGTAGATCTTCCTAAAAGACGACGTGTAACAAATATGGATCAGTTTACATTTTGTCAGTTACATCAATTAGAATTAAAGATTAAACCGGAAGGAATTAAAAAAGGATATCCTATTAATATAGATTTTAAACTATTGGAAACCCGAGTAAAAGATTTGCATTCAGAACTTTTAAAATTGATCAATGATGAAACCAATTGCCATTTTAGAAAAATTGCATTAAAAGCTTATAACAAACTTGGAAAACATAGAGCAAGAAATACCATTAGTGTGATGAATAGATTTGAAGACACTTTGGTAAAAAAAAATTATTAGAATCCCATATATATAAAATAGAATTGTGTAATTAAATTGATGCACTATTAAAATCTCTAATCCTTTTATTTTATTTTATTTTATTTTATCTTTAAATAATTAAACAGCCTGGATATTATGGACCTAAAGGTGCAACAGTCATTATGAATACACTAACTAATATGTTTTTGCATTCAGGGATCATTACTAAAGAAAAAGTACAACCACAATTACCAGTAGAATATATTCAACAGGTACTCGTACCTGAAACTGGCTTATTATTAATACAAGACGATATAAAATCTTCCAATATTTTAAATAAGCAACACTATGATCAAGCAACTAAAGAATCATCATCACCAGAAAAATTAAAAAATGACGCACTTTTAATAATGATCAATAGTCGTGATTTTGGAAATAGATTATATCCAGCAGAAGATGATATTATA
The DNA here is from genome assembly GCA_037043795.1 of Cunninghamella bertholletiae. Taxonomy (NCBI): domain Eukaryota; kingdom Fungi; phylum Mucoromycota; class Mucoromycetes; order Mucorales; family Cunninghamellaceae; genus Cunninghamella; species Cunninghamella bertholletiae. Next base: position 1,834,985 of record JAZGVP010000001.1, read on the forward strand.
GATTCAACCACAGTACAAAATATGGATGATGATGATGACAGTATTGATGAAAAGGAAAAAGATAATGAATCAAATGAGAATGAGAATGAAAAATTGGAATTTGTATCATCATCAGATGAGGAAAATGAGTAGTAAAAATATTTGTTTAAAACTTGTTAATACGTTTTTATTTAAGAATAATAAAAAATAAAAGAAAAAAAGATGAAAATATAAAATAATACATATATAATAATTTTTATTTATATATACTTATATTTGTATGAAGATTATTACAAAATTTAATTATTTAACAAACATAATTATGATATTATTGTTATTAAATATTAAAATAAAAATGGGGTATTAGATAACTAAATTGCAGAAAGAAAAAATGAAAATAAAAAATGAAAATGAAAAAAAAGAGGATGTATGAATGAGTGAGTAAATAAATAGAAAAGAATTAAGCTTTTTGTCGTTCATATATTTCACTAACTAGATCCCACTCTTTTTCCATACTTTTAGTTGATACACTACTAGAAGAATGATTCCCCAAAGATGTAGAATAATTTTCATGGATAAAGTTTTCACCCATTATATTATCTTCAGAATTAGTCGATGGGATATTTATCTGGTGATCTTCCACGTTGCACTCTGTAACATTGTCTGCTGACTTTTCCCGAGAGAGATGATGAAGTCTTTCTTCTTGATCCCCAATTATTGTTGTCATTGTAGTTGATGATGATGATGATGATGATGATGTACTGTCATTATTTTTTTCTTTTTCAATAATAATATTATCTTGTTCAACTCTTTTCTCCAAGTCTTTAATAAATCTATTTATACGACGATGGTAACCGAAAAGTAACATATTTGATAATCGAACAAGAGGTTTTTTAATAACACCTTGTTCAGTGATCTTTAGTTGAACGGTCGGAGTTTCGTTATTATTATTATTATTTGGTGGTAATATCAATTTTTGATTAGGATACTTTAGTTCAAACGTCCAAGAACCAGAAAAAGTAGGAACATGAGGACGAGTTGGTACAGGGGATTTTAAACTTACAGTAGTTGTAATACGTTCTTCTAGAACCCGAAGCATCGTTTTCATAGGTTGCTGTTCTACATGTAAAATAACAGATCGTCTATTTCGTTTAGAGTGTTCAACAAAGACTACGCGTTTACCTTCGTCTGGCGTAGCTGGTGTAATGCTATCAATAGATACACTTTCAAGTTTTGGTTGCCAAAGTGGGTACTCTTCTACATTGGTTAATAACTGCCAAAGTCTTTCTGGTTTGATTTTATAAACTGCCGTTCTAGATACTACATGACTTTCAGGTATTAATATTCCAATAACATATATCAATAGTGGAATAAATGGTACTAAAAGAATCGCTATAATCGTTTGTGTAAAGGAAGAAACCATGATGAGTTTTTTTAAAGATGAATTTTATAAGAAAAAGGAAAGAAAGAAAAAGAGAAAGAGGAAAAAAAAAAAAAGAGATAAATAAAAAAAATCGACAATGAGAACATGTGATTTAAAAAAAATTTAATCCCAATATATAAAATAAAGATCATTGGAAAAAGTTTCCAAATAGGGAATATATATGAATCAATAAAAAATAATCTCAAGTATAATCTGATCAATGATATTAAAATTTTAATAAATATAAGATAATTGAATTATTATATAATATATAAGTACAACGTATAAAATATCTAATGATATATTAATGAATTATTTTTTTTTAAAATATCATTATTTATTCTTTTTACATAAATAAAAAAAGTAAACAGATCAGAAAAACAATAACGATATACTAAATAATAATAACTTTAAATAGATATATAATTAATAAAAGATATCCTTTATTCTATTGTAATAAAATAATATAAAATTCCATTCTAATAAAAGCAAAAAGATATATATAAATTGAAAGAAAGGTTTATTATTAAAAAGTATATATATAAAAAAACATGAAGCATTGTAGAAAGTTTAAGCAAAAAAAAAAAATCGGGGATGAAAATTCTTTTACATATTATTGGATGATGACTGTGTATAAAAAAAAAAAATTTTAACTCAACTTTTAAATTTGAGCTGCCTTTTTTTTCCTTTTTCTTTCTTCTCTCCTCTTTTCCTTTATCTAAATTTTTTTTATTAATAGTACTTTTATTATCATATATTTTTTTTTGATATTAAATATATAAAAAAAAAATACCAATGGCTACTAATGAAATTGCTACTTTGGTAAATGATCTTTTAGTAAAGATAAATACAGCTCCTACAACAGAAGAAGTAGATCAAGCAGCATGTGATCTTGCAAAAGAAGTAAAATCAAGGGGTCTTATTATGTTGAAACATCATAATATTTTACAAAAGCTTGAGGCTAGTGCTAAAAATAAAAAGTCTGGTATGGAAAGAGAAAGTGGTTTGATTGGATTCAAAGCTTTAGAAGAAATTGTAAAAGAACCTATTGTGCCTGTTGTATTAGATTACTTGGTCTTATTTTTAGATTTATATGCAGATAAAGGTCAAGTGGTTCAAGAAGCTGCTGAATTAGCCTCAAGAGCTATTGTGGATTTGATTCCTGCTGAAGCTGCTAAATTATTATTGCCTTTATTATATGAAGGTATGGGCACTTCTATCAATACCCAAACTGGTGAAAAATCAACTGTTTCTAAAAAATGGCAAACTAAAATAGGTGCTCTTAAATTATTAAAACGTTTTACAGAAAAGGCTCGTGAACAAATTGGTGAACTTTTACCTGAAATTATTCCTGTTGTATCTAATTGTCTTTCTGATACTAAAAAAGAAGTTGCATCTGAAGCTCAAAAAACAATGCGTGCTGTTTGTACTGTTGGCGGTAATCCTGATATTGAACGTCACATTAAAGATTTAGTTCTTTGTATGGGTGATCCTACTCATGTCTCTGCTACCATTGAAAAATTAGCTGGTACTACTTTTGTTGCTGAAGTGAATGGCCCTACTTTAGCTATCATGGTTCCTTTATTAGTACGTGCTTTAAATGAAAGATCAACTTTATTAATCCGTCAAACTGTGATTATTATTGATAATCTTTGTAAATTAGTAAAAGACCCCAGAACAGCTGCTCAATTCTTACCTCAGCTTTATCCTGGTGTTGATCATCAAGCTGAAGGGGCTGCTTTCCCTGAAATCCGTGAATTGGCTGGTAAAGCTAAACAGACTTTAATTGATGCAGGTGGTCATTTAGAAAAAGATGAACAAAATAAACAATTATCTGGTACATTAACCATTAATGAAACTCATGATGTTGTTAAAGCTCAAGTAAAAAAAGTACAATTCTTTTTGGACTCCTTCTTTAATCCTGTATTGAATTTTGTTGCTGTAATTTGTACCGATTTCTTGCGCCAAGAAATGTTTGTAAAGGAAAAATGGAATAAAATTTTATCTATTTACCTTGGTTCCTTTTTGATTGCTTCAGATGTCCCTACTGTTATTGATGAATTATTTGATCAATTAAGTAATATGTGGAAAGAACGTAATAGTGATACTGATAATGGTGATGCTCTCGATGATCAAGAAGGTGAAGAACTTTGTTATGTAGAAGATTTTTCATTAGCTTATGGTACTCGTCTTTTACTTAATCACACAAAACTTAAATTACATCGTGGTCAACGCTATGGTTTATGTGGTGAAAATGGTGCTGGTAAATCCACATTGATGAGATCTATTCATCAAGGAAAAGTAGAAGGCTTCCCATCTCAAGATCAAGTTAGAACTGCTATGGTAGATTATGCTGCTCAAGGTACTGATCCATCATTATTTATCGTTGATTATATTGCCGCTGGTGAACATATGCAAAATGTTCCTAGAAAGGAAATTGAAGAATCCTTAAAAACAGTAGGTTTTGATGAAGCTCGTTTACAAAATCCTGTTAGTGCTCTTTCTGGTGGTTGGAAAATGAAAGTTGAATTAGCTCGTGCTATCCTTACAAAGGCTGATATTTTATTATTGGATGAACCTACAAATCACTTGGATGTAGATAATATTAAATGGTTAGAAAATTATCTTAATAGCCAAAAAAATGTTACTTGTCTTATTGTATCTCACGATTCTTCATTCTTGGATAATGTTTGTACTCAAATTTTACACTACGATAAAAAGAAATTACGTTTATATCATGGTAATTTATCAAAGTAAGTGTTTACAGGAAGAAAGAAAAAAAAAGGAAACATCATAAAAAAAGAAGAATCATTGATTAAAAAGAACGACCATAAAAAAATAAAATGAAATATTATAAAAATAAACTCATAAAAAAATTACGCATGTACATATATATATATATATATATATATATATTCATAAAATAATATTTATTTTAATTTATATATTTTTCTAATGATAGGTTTGTTGAAAAATATCCTGCTGCTCGCTCTTACTATACCTTAGATGCCTCAACTGTTGAATTTTCTTTCCCAAAACCATCTGTATTACAAGGTGTTAGAAGCAATACCAAAGCTATTTTAAAGATCACAGATTGTACTTATACCTACGAAGGTGCTGCTAAACCATCTTTATACAATGCAACTGCCTCACTTTCACTTTCATCTCGTGTAGCTGTTATTGGTCCTAATGGTGCCGGTAATAATAATAATAATAATAATAATAATAATAATAATATTAATAATATTAATAAATCATTTAATGATCAGAAAAAAAATTGTATAATGATCATACTAATTTGTTTTTTCTTTAAAAAATAAATAAATTTTCTAGGTAAAACTACTTTGATTAAATTATTAACTGGTGAATCAATTCCACAAACTGGTACAGTATGGCGTCATCCTGCTTTACGTATAGGTTATGTAGCCCAACATGCTTTCCATCATTTAGAACAACACTTAGAAAAGACACCTAATGAATATTTACAATGGCGTTATTCTACTGGTGAAGATAAAGAAGTATTGGAAAAGGAAACTCGTCAATGGACAGAAGATGAAAAGAAGCAAATGGACTCCTATGTTTCCATAGATGGTGATAAACGACAAATTGAGGTTAGTTGTTGTTTTTATAAAAAAAATAACTGTAATCTGGAGTTGTATATTGATTTTTTTTCATATATATATTTATTAGTCATTATTAGGTCGTGCAAAACTCAAGAAGACATTCCAATATGAAATTAAATGGAGAAATCTTCGTCACAAATATAACAGTTGGCTTTCTCGTGAAAAATTGCTTGAACTTGGTTTCCAAAAATTAGTACAGCAATTTGATGATAAAGAAGCTTCCCGTGAAGGTTTATTATACCGTGAATTAACAGTACCTTCTATTCGTCAACATTACAAAGGTAGTTAATTAAAAAGAAAATAGAGAGAACTTTAAAGAGAAGATCATAAAATGTAGATCATAAAAAAAACAAGATAAAAAGAATTCAACGCTGGTTAACTAATTCATTTTGTTTTATATATATATTCTTTTGCTTAAAAAAATATAATAGATGTTGGTTTGGATCCTGATATTGCTCAATACAGTAAAATCAGTGAATTGTCTGGTGGCCAAAAAGTTAAAGTAGTCATTGCTGCTGCTATGTGGAATAATTCACATATGTTGATTTTGGACGAACCTACTAATTTCTTAGATCGTGAAGCACTTGGTGGTCTTGCTACTGCTATTAAAAAATGGGACGGTGCAGTAGTTATGATTTCTCACTCTCAAGAATTTGTATCTGCATTATGCCCTGAAACTTGGAAATTAGAAGCTGGTCAATTGGAACGTCAAGGTAAATCAGCTGTTGAAGATGAAAAACAAATAGATGATGAAAAAGTAAAAGCAAAACTTAGTAAAAAGAAGAAGAAAACTAGAAATGAACTTAAAAAGCAAGAAGAAAGACGTCGTGCTCGTCATCTTAAATGGTTGATTGAAGGTGGTGAAAAGGAACCCGACACAGATAGCGACTAGATTGAAAATTTCTTCATTTCTTTTATTTTTTTAATATTTATATAATTGGATTATTTATATCCCTAGAAAATGCATTAATGAACATATACATTATATATTATCATAATCACTTTTATTATTATTACTATTATTAATAATATATATAATTATTTATAAGTATAGACACATTTTAGAAATAAACTTACATTTTTTTCATTAGAGTTTACAAATCATAAAAAAAATGGCGGAGCTTAAATAGCAATATTATTATAAAGTTTTATTTATACTTCTGTTGCTTTCTTTTTTAACTTTTTTCATTTTCATTTTGATGGAAAAGTTTTCACGTTGGAGAGTAAGTTAATAAAGTGTTAATAAATAACTGTATACTCTTTCTTATATAAGTATTTATTTGTTTTATTTATTAGGATCCTGGTACAGGTATTCAACCTTTTCTTCCACCAGTGGTAAATAAGTTGTATTTCTATATTATGAACACGATACACACATATGCTTTGTTTCTTTCTATTTATTTATTTTAAGTTGATATTTTTACTTATTATATTTTATTAGCCACCACGAACAGAATCTAGTTTTTTACTGACTTTGACAAATATAATTCATTATGTTGTGGGTCCTCTTCAAGGTGTAATCAAGTTTATTTTCATTACTCTTCTTGGATTACTATATTTAATATTTGTTCCAATATTCGGTATCTTATTGGTAAGAAAAAAGAAAAAAAAAAAATACAATAGCTAATATTTTACTTTATATATATATATAGGTACCACTGGGGCCATTACAAAGGATATGGAAAAAATTGTTTACTTCAATTTTTTTAAGATTTATTCTCTTTTTTATGGGCTTTTTTTATATTAAAGCTGAAGCTGTTACTTTACGAAAAGGGTAAAAGCAAATGGTTTTTTCAATATATATATGTAAAAATAAGATTTCTTATTTTAAAAGCCATTATTAACTTTAATATTATTACCATTTATATATATGTATATATATATAATTATATAGACGTAATAAGGCTAATGGAAAAAAATCATTAAAAGTAACTTCTGGAGACATCATTGTTACAAATTGGACTTCTTATGTTGAAGTGTTATATCTTGGTTTTCGGTATGAAATTATAAATATGAATTATATTATCAATATATGCCATATTGATATCTGATTTATATATATATATATATATATTAACATACTTTTTTTTTCTCTCTCTTTTACTTTATTTCTATTTATTTTAGATTTAATCCTGTTTTTACACAAATAATCCCATCCAAAAATAAAATTCGACGTATTACATTATGGCAAGCCATTCGATCATGTACAAAAGTACCACCTATCACACCTGAGGAAGCAAATATCAATAACGAAGCATCCGATTTATATACACTTAAAGAACTTTCTGAAATAGCTAAATCTAAAAATTGGGGACCCATTATTTTGTTTCCTGAAGCCACTACGTCAAATGGCCGTGCTTTACTTAAATTTGCTTCTCCTATTTTTAATGAATTTACACCAAATGATCGTGATGGTCGTTTTCATGTAATGGCTTTTAAGTATGAATACGGGTATATGCCACCCTCTTTTACTGTTGGTAATCAATTATTCCATCTTTTATTCTTATGCTCTCAGGTATATATAAAAATAAAAATAATTGACGACGATGATGATTTTGACATTTTTTTTTTAATATATATGTAGTTTTCCAATACTTTACGTGTTAAATACTTGCCAGATGATGAAGCACCATGTTCAACCTCAGGCATTGTAAATGCAAATGAATTAAGTATGATATCAGGATCAGATGATTTAGTGGGTGGATTATTTATTCAATCTCTTGGTAATATTTCAAGGTTAAGAAAAACGAATATGGGTATAAATGATAAAAGAGATTTTTTGGATTATTATTATTCTCTTAAAAAAAAGAAAAATACATATAAAAAGAATAAATAGTCGTATGTTTTATAAAATGTATTATCAATAATTATATGTGTGTATAGATTATATATAATAAAAATAAAAATAAATATATGAATATATTATTACACTTTATTAATATAGTTATTTTTTTAAAATATAAAAACAAAATTAGTATATATATATATAAACGAACTTTTTGATATTTATTATATGGATAAGTCAATTATTGGTGTGAGTGTACGGGGAGTACTTCAAAAAAATTTTTTATTTTCTTACAAGAATGCTTTTTTATTTATTTATTCATCTTTATATAATAAAAAACATTTTAAAGCAAAAAAAAATAAAATAAAAATAAAACAACCATAAAGTATTTGAAGTCATATACTATTTTTTTTTTTTTCGATCAGTAGTAGAGTGAAAAAAGTAGTAAGCCATATGACCAGAGATAAAGGGAGATTGAGTAAAGGTGGATTAACACATTCATTAGTGTTTAAAAATTCATATAAATAAATAATACAATAAAGTAGTGGAAAGTTATATATAAATGTATAAATACGGAGAAAATTTTATTGTAAATACGATAAAATTGTTTTTTTTTTTGCAACTTCACTATAAAAAGTAAACTTTTTCATTCCTTATTTTAACTATTTTTTTTTTTTATAAATATATATTAGATTTCATATCACTCGATTCTTTAGAATCAAAAGCTTCCTATAATGAAATTAAATAAATTAATTTCGTAATAAATAACTGAAAAAAGAATGTAAAAGGGCTATAAAAAAAGGCGAGGATGGTCTGAGTTTAAATATTTGGCATGAAAATGAGGTATCCTTTTAACTATGCTTTTCTACTTATCTCAGCTATTTATTATATAACTGATCCGTTTTTTAGTATTATTAAAAATACTGATTCCGAAGGATCGAGCGATATAAATTTTAATGTATAATGACTAGAAAAACCTAGTTAAAATAACAAATGAAAAAAAAATACTTTTTTTTCGAATGGAGGTATAGTATCCAGCACATGATCACGTGACATTTTACTTAGAGTGATGGGGTTCTTATTTTTTACAACGATCAAATTTCCAACTAATTTCAAAAAAATGGACATCAGCATTTGAAGAAAATCATACTAAATATTTATGTAAAATGAATCAGATGCTGACCTTCTTTTTTTGAAATCAGGTGAAAATTTGACAACACAATAAAAATCACATTACTTAGCACTAAAACCTAACCGTTTGTTGTTAGTCTTTAATAATACACGTGACTATGAATGACCTGCTGTAAGTATTTTTCCTTGTTTTTGGCTGATGCCAAAAACAAAAATTTTTTTTATACATAACTATATAAATAATTATTGTCAAATTGTGGGATAAAATGTAATTTTTTTAAAAAAAAATCGTGGTAACTAGGAGATTCGAACTCCTGCATCCATACGGATACGGCAACTTGAGTGCCGCGCCTTAGACCAACTCGGCCAAATTACCTTTTCTTCGGAGAATAGGTATTGGTTCTATTTATTCCTTCTTTTTAATATAGTAAAACTGATTTTATTTATTATTTATACATTTGTTCTGTAGAAAATCGTTTCATTTACATCAGAATTAAATTAACGATCATTATTATCTATATTATATATGTAATATATATATATATATAGTATTTAAATATTAATTTTTTAAAATGAATATAGGATTATTAAAATGTCTTGATTGAAGAAATTATGTTATTTATTCTATTATTCTTTTTTTCAATTTACAATGAAAAATAAGTAAATAAATAATAAAAAACTATCATTAAAATATGATTTAAAATTAATAATCAACACTATCACTATTAGTATCAACAATACATAACAGATCAGTGTTTTTTTTTTACTGGTTATGAGTTTAAATAAAGTATAAACCAGAAATCTGTTTTATTAATTCATTGTAAAATTAGTTAAACTATAGAATAAAATAATAAATAAATCGATTAGCCAAATTTTTAACCTTATCACAATATATATGCTTCCTAAAATAAATAGATTTAAAGCAAAAATATAATAAATAAGGAAAAGAAAAAGAGAGATTTAAAAAAGTAGAATTTAAACTTGCTTAATTTTCATTTAAACACCGCTTTTTTTTTCTCTCTATTTGACTCTTTTTCCTTTATTTTTTTTTTTCCTTCTTTCTTTTCTATTCATTTATTTATTATTTATTTATTGTTTAATATGAAGGGTGAAAAGAAAAGACCAAGAGGTTTAAAAAGTAGTGCAGCAAATAAAGATTCAAATAAGAAAGTAAAAACCGAAGTAAGTAACAATGAAATTCCTGAAAACGCACAAACAGTTGTAATTGATCGTGTTGTTGAAGAAGGTGACGAAGTTGGTGAAGCAGCTGCTTTATTTGAAGATGCCATTAGCAAAATAGGTAATGCATATATATATGTAAACTACTATTTTTTATTGTTATTATCACTTATTTGATATATTTAAGTTCTTTTTATATATTCTTTTTATTTGACATGTTTATGCTTTTTTTATTTATTCTTTTTATTTGACATGTTTATACTTTTATTTATTTATTTACTTATTATCTTTTATCTTTACTTTGAATAGAAAAGAATCCTACTGAAGCTTTAGCTTTATTACGTGGAACTATTCATGAATCAGATCGTATTTTACGTAACTGGACATCAGAACAATCCTTACCACCACTTTTTTATTATACTTATGGATCAGCATTATTTGAACTCGGATTTCTTAATGAAGATGATGAAGAAGAATTGGATTCTTATTTAGAAGCTGCCGAAGAAAGATTACAAAATGGATTGGATCATTTTGAAGAAATTTCTGATGAAAAGGAAAAAGAAAAACATGAAGAAGTGATTCATAAGATAAAATCTGTTTTGGGTAAAATATGGTTAGCAAAGGTAATGATGATCATCATCATAATCATTATATAATCTATTGAGTTATTTATCGTTATTCAATATATTTTATATAATTAGGCATCATCTTCAATTACTGAATCAACAAAAGAAGTTCCTGAATTAGCTACTAAAGCTTTAGAAATTTTAGATAAAGTTGTTTCTTATCCAACCATATCCAACGTTATCTTAATAGATGTAGCAAATACTGCCGAAAAACATGGTGAATTATATATTGATTTCAACCTTAGAAATAAATTTACAAATTGGGCTGAAGTTGTTTTCAAACAAATTTTAGAAAGTAAAAAAAAAAAAAGAACAATATATATATATTATTTATGTATTAAAAGAAAAAAAAAAACAGTAATTAACCCAATGATTTTTATATTTTTACAGAGGAACCTGATAATCATCGTGTTTTATCTGATCTTGGACTCTTAAATTTATCTTTAGCTAACTATTGGTTAGAACGCGCAGATGAAAACGAAAATAATGATGAAAAGAAAACTGAAAGAACTGAAGAAGAACAAAAGGCCTATGATGCTATTCTTTTAGGTAATCATTATAGAAATAAATAAATAAATAATACAATAAAATAACAATATAAAAATAATAATTAATATTTATTTATTTGTTATTTTAAAAAAATAGCTAAAAAATACTTTTTAGAAGCTGAAGAAGCTAAGAAAAAGGCAGAAGCTTTATCACCACAAATATATTCAGATTTAGCAGAAACTTACTTAAATGAAGCTAATTTAATATTTGATGAAGAAGAACAAAAGAAAATTTATAAAGATGTTGTTAAATATATTCGTGAAGCTAAATCATATCAAGAAAAAGATGAATCTGATTTTATTTTACCTGAAGGTTTAGAATTGTTTTTAGAAGAATGGAAAGATGAAGAATAAATAAATATATATATATATATATATATGATTACATTATTTATTTTTACGAATAAATTAATATTATTATTATTATTTTTTGCATTGTATCAATAGATATTTTTTTTTAAAAATACAAGATTAGTAATTGAAAAAAATAAAAATATCTGTATACTTTTAAATTGATAATTTTGAGTGTGAATCTATAAATGTATATATAATTAAAATGTTTATTTCATCATTTATTTTATATTTACTGCCATTTTTTACCTTTTTTATCAATCTAAAATTTGATTGGATAAAAAAAAATAAAACTCCTGCGGGATTGCTTGTTTTGCTTTTATTTTCCTTTTTTCTCTTTTTTCCTTTCCTTTACTTTTCTTTTTCCTTTTTTCTACTTTCCTCTTCTTTTTTTTTTTATTTCTCCACTTTTTCTTCTTTTCCGTCATTTTTTTTCTTCTTGAAAAATGTCAACAGAAGAAAGAGAACCACTTCTCCATAATAATAATAATAATAATAATAATAATCGAAATCCTGAAGATGGACTACAACCTTCGGATAACTCGAGACCAATAGTGCGTTTGGAAAATAGGCTTCAAAGTGGACGTTTTACTACATTAGAAAAACTCTTATTTGTTATATCTATTGGGTTATTCATCTTTTTGGCCGTTTTTATAGGATTATATGCTCGTAGAGTTTATGATGATCATGATAAAGTTTCTCCTATTCCACCTATTAAAGATAATCAAACAACTGTAAGTTTATTTTTATAGAGATCCCTATTCTTTTTTTTTTTTTTTTTTTTAAAAAAAAACCTTATTAACTATTATATACCTTTTTTTTTTTTACTTTATTCTTTTTATTTTCTATTATATACATAAATATACATGTTTCCTTTTAAATAATAATAATAACAATAGCCCCTTTGTTTAACTCCTGAATGTGTTTTAACTGCTGCTCAAGTACTTCAAGACGTTGATTTAACTGTCAATCCTTGTGAAGATTTTTATGCTTATACTTGTAAGTATACATATGTAAACTAAACTTATAAGCGTGTACATGTGTATAAATATTTATGTTTATTAATTATATCCATAAATATTTATATATATATATTGACTAAAACCTGGATAATCTAATTTTTTTGGGGGTATTCATATATTTCTAATTGTTTATTTTTATATTTCTAAAAAAAATAAAAATAAAAATAGGTAATAACTGGGAAAAGAATCATGTTATTCCTGAAGGAAAATCCATGATTGGCTCTTTCAATTTACTTGCAACAGAAAATAAAGAAGTTTTACGTGAAATTTTAAATCAAGATTTTAATTCATTATATGAACAAATTTTTGATGAAAAAGAGGGATCAACATTACCTAATCCTGAAAAATTAGTAGATAAACAAAACTTTTATATGGTGAAAAATTTATATGATACTTGTATCAATGAAACTAATATTGATGCTAAAGGTGCTGAGCCTATTTTACCTCTTCTTAAAGAAATTAAAGAAATTTATCCTCTTGTTGGTACTCATCGTCCTTCAACAAAACAATTTACAAAAGCCATTGCTACTTTACTTCAACATAATGTTGGTCCATTCTTTGAAATTTATATTGATGCTGTAAGATTATTGTTATTAAAAAAAAAAAAGTGAATGAAATTAAATATAAAAAAAATGACTTTTTTATTTATTCCTTTCTTTCTTATATATATATATATAATTTAGGATCCTATTCATCCTGAAGTAAATTCTATTCAATTAATACAATCTGGACTTACTTTACCATCCAAAGAATATTATGAAAATAAAGAAATTGTTAATACTCTTTTACAAACAGTAGAAGAAACCATTCAATTAATTCTTCAATCTGCGGACACTGAAGTCGAAAATGATTTTGGATGGCAAGGGCATGATGTTAAAAAGATTGCTCAATCCATTGTAGATTTTGAAAAGAAATTAGCCTCATTAAGTGATGAACTTGATGATATTCGTGACCCTGTCAAGACTTATAATCCTCATACTTTATCTGAATTAACTAAGTTATCATCTATTATTGATTGGGATTTATTAATCACTTATTTACAACCACCCTCTACCCCTCATCAAGATACTGTGATTGTAAATTCACCTACTTATATTTCTAATATTTCACAATCACTTATTGAAAAAGCATCACCTGAAACTATTCAAGCTTATTTACTTTGGCGTGTGATTGATGGTTATGTTCCAGCACTTGGTGAAGATATTCGTCAACCTATTCAAAAATTAAATGCTGTCCTTCAAGGTACAAGTGCCAAAGTCACTCAACCAAGATGGGAAACTTGTTTAGGTCAAGTAGATGATGCTGTTGGTTTCTTGGCTGGTCGTTTATTTGTTCAAGCTAAATTTGGTGGTAAAGCTAAAGAACGTGCTGATAGCTTTGTTCAATCTATAAAGGAAATTTTCGTTGAACGATTACATGAATTAAGTTGGTTGGATGATAGTACTAGAGAAAAAGCAATTGATAAAGTAAGTAATGGAAAAAAATAAAATTACGATTCAAACAGATCTAATTATTATTATTATTATAGGTAAATAAATTAGTTCTTAAAATTGGTTATCCTACTAATACACCTAATATTGATTCTCCAGTTTCACTCTCTGAATATTATTCTGGATTACAATTAAATTCAAAAGATTACTTTAAAAATTATCTTGCTAGTCAAAAATTCATGGTCAAAAAAGCATGGGAAGGTGTTGGTAAAGAAACAGATAAATCCATTTGGTTGATGAATCCACAAGAAGTAAATGCTTATTATAATCCTGGATTTAATGAAGTAAAGTTTATATATATTTAAAATGAACAAAAACATTATTATTCATTTATATATCAATATTATTTATTTCTTTCCTATTTTTATTTACTTTATTTTATTATATTTTATTGTTATTTTTATTTTTAAAATAACAATAGATTGTATTCCCAGCTGGTATTTTACAAAATCCATTCTTTGGTCTTAATTATCCAGGTAATCATCATCATTATCTTTATTATTATTTTTTTAAAATAATGTGGTACTATCCATATTAAATATATAAATATATATATATATATATTTATTTATTTGTATACATCTTGATTTATTTAGATTATTTACAATATGGTGGTATTGGTGTAGTTGTTGGTCATGAAATTACTGTAAGTAAAATAAATATATGGATGTTTTTTTTTTTTTTTATTAAGTCCTTACTTTTTTTTTTTTTAATAGCATGGATTTGATAACTCTGGTAGACATTATGATGCTGCCGGCAGATTAGTAGAATGGTGGACAGATAAAACCGCTAAAGCATTTGATAAAAAAGCACAATGTTTCATTGATCAATATTCCAACTTTACAGTAGATGCTGGCCATGGAGAAAAGATTCACGTGAAAGGAAAACAAACATTAGGTGAAAATTTAGCTGATAATGGAGGATTAAGTGAAGCATATCTTGCATGGAAACGTCAATATGATAGTGATAAAGGATGTAAAAAATATAATAATCAATTACTTCCAGGATTAGATCATTTATCACCTAATCAACTTTTCTTTGTCAATTTTGGACGTGTTTGGTGTAGTAAGATGACACAAGAAACCGCTAAACGAAGAGTAAGTCAGAAATAGAATGATTCATATGATGATGATGATAATGATGATGATGATTCATTTTTTTTTTTATTTACTTCTTTATTTACTTTTTGATATTTTTAGGTTCTTACGGATGAACATTCACCCCCAAGATGGCGTGTCAATGGTGCTATCCAAAATTCCAAATATTTTGCAGAAGTTTTCCAATGTCCATTAGGAAGTCCTATGAACCCTGTTAAAAAATGTGAAATATGGTGATTAATTATAATCAATTCTTTTTTTTTTTTTTGTTTTGTTTTGTTTTTGTTTTTGTTTTTTTTTTTTTAACTTTATCAAACTAAATAAATGAATAAATAATCAAAAGATTCTTTTTTACTTTGTTACTTTTTATTTATTTATTTCTCCACTCCTTCATTCTTTTTTTAAACAATAAGTAGTAAATAGTTAAAAGGAGCGAAAAAAAAAAAAAAAAAAAAAAAAAAAAAAAAAAAAAAAAAAAATAAAGCTTAGATAGTTAACTTACTTTTATATTCACTTTTTCTTTAAAAGGGGTGTAGTAAAAAAGGAATAATCCAATAAATATAATCGCATAAAAAACACCTCGTGCTTCAAAAAAGAGTATTTTATATTTTGTCTCACGTTTATTTTATTTTTCTCTTCTTTTTCTCCTCCGCCCCCTTTTTTTTTTGTATTTTTTGCTGGTTCCGTCTTAACTCCCCTATTTTTTATTATACATATATATATTTTTCTTTTTTATTATTTTTTTTTCTTTAGTTCTTTTTATTTGTTTTCTTTTTCTTTTCTTTCTCTCACTCTCTTTCTTTTTTTCTTTTTTAATTTTATTTAGTATTATTTTTATATAAATATATTATATTTATATATATATTTATTATATATATATATTTATATTCTATATATAATTTATTCTCCCTTCCTTTTCATTTTCTTTATTTTTTTATTTTTTATTTTTTTAATCTATTATTAACTTTATTTTATTATTATTATTATTATATACATATATATTTTTAATACTTTCTTTTCCTACATAACAATTATTACTTAAGATTAATTTATGCTAAAAATATGGAAACAATGAAAACAGAAGAAATAACTTATCCTTTACCTTCTTCAAGAGATTTATTACGCAAGTCACAGGATTATACGGCAAATGAAGTATCACCTGTAGATAAAATGATTATCGATGAACCTTATGAAACAGAAGAAATACAAGTATCTCCACATTCAGGTAAAATGATGAAATAAAAAGGAAAATAAACAATATTACTATTATTATTATTATTATTATTATTATTATTATTATTATTATTTGTCCAATATAATATACAAACTATTCTCTTTCTTTTTTATTTATCTTATTTATTTTATTTATATATATATATATATATATATATATATATATATATATATACATATATATACATATATATACATAGATAATAAACCCCAACTACCTTCTATTAATAGTATTCAGCCTTATTCACCTATACCTCATAATAATTCAACTACCACAACCTCTGATGAATATTTGAGACATCGTATGTCTGATATGTCTATGTCATCTATAAATAATAATAATCAAAATAATCATCATCCTATATCAACCACACCTTTAGGTAGATCACCAAGTCATCATCATTCAATTGTACCATCATCATCAACATCATCATCATCATCATCAGAAATTAACCAAGAAGTAGGAGGAGGAGGAGGAGTAGGACCTTATGATCCAATTAAATCCTCTTTATCACCTTTAGAACCTAATAATAATAATAATAGTAATAATTATTATGATGGTTTACCTTCATTTTCTAGAAGAGGATCTTTAGTTAATAATAATAATAATAATAATCATCCTCATCATCATCATTCATCATCATCATCATCATCGATTTCACATGATTATCGACGTCCATCTATAACAGAATTAAATAGTTTACCATTACCAAATACTACAGGGACACCCTCATCCATCATTCATCGTAGAGATTCGGTTGTAACAAATATATCAGATTATGATGATCGTCCTTCTTTATCTAGATCTCCTTCTCCTTCATCTTTTAAACATACTACATCATCATATCATCCTTTACATCGACCTTCACCTCATGATTTAGATTATTATCATCATTCTCATCATCCTCAACATCCTCATTCATCATTATCTAATCATGATATATTTCAAAGACGTCATTCTATTGCTACGGTAGAACCTAATTTTTCATCATCATCTAATAGATTATTATCAAAACATCATCGACCATTTCAATTTCCTGATACTATTCATGAATCATCCCCACTTTCATCGTCATCATCATCTTCTATGAATCATCATCATCATCATGATAATAATCATAATAATAATAATAATAATAATAATAAAAATGAAATTTATTCTGCACCATCTAGTCCACCAGAATTAAATATATCATCCACTTCATCTCATCATCATCATTCTCATCTTCATCCACTTCATCATCATCATTCAAATGAACCACTTCATCCTACATCTACATCATCAACATCAAGATATACAAGAAATTATAATATGAGACAAGCATCTATTTCATCATCTTTAATGAATGATACTCATCATCCCCATCAATTACATCATCCATTATCGACTTCTTCTTTATCATTATCATCATCATCATCTAATAATCAACGACATCATCCTCATCCTTATGCAAATGGTTATTCAAGACGTCGATCTATTATGAATGATGAAGATATTCCTCATTTAGCAAGACGTGCATCTATGCCAGTAGTTAATGTAGGAAGACCATCTTCTTCTTCTTCTTCTATTCATCATCATCATCATCATCATCATCATTCTGATGAACTTTTTGATCGTGATTTATTAGATAATAATAATAATAATAATAATAATAAATATGATTCTATTAATAGAAAAGAAAAATCACCTACTACACCAACTTCTTCTTCTTCATCATTATCAAATAATAATAATAATAATAATAATCATTCATCTACTACAACAACAGCAACAAAAAAATCAGATACACCTTATTCTCGTAGTCCTGAATTACGTATTAGTCATAAACTTGCAGAAAGAAAAAGAAGAAAGGAAATGAAAGAATTATTTGATGAGTTACGTGATTCTTTACCAGTTGAAAAAAATTTGAAAACTTCAAAATGGGAAATATTAAGTAAAGGTAAAAAGGAAAAAAAAAAAAAAAAAAAAGAAAGAGAAAATAAACATAGGGTATATATTATATATATAAGTATTATTATGATTTGTTCATATAGATAAGATTTAAAATATTTATATATATATATATATTAATTCAATTTTTTTTTTTTTTTTACTTAATCTCATTATTAATTTAGCTGTGGAATATATTAGTACATTAAAACGAAGAGATTTTGAAAAAGAAAATGAAGTAAATAATTTGAGACTTGAAATTGCAAGATTAAAACATGAGAGAAGGTAAATGAAATCATCATCTTTATACTACTTTCTTATATATAAAACTAATCATCATCATATTATTATTATTATTATTATTATTAATTAATTATAGTGGTGGGCCATTACCTTACTAATTTTATTTTGAACTAAGACTAGTTCCATTTTTATTATATTTGTTTATTTATTTATTTATTTATTTATTTATACCCACACCACCCCAATTTAAAAAAAAAAAAAATCGGTTTAACTCCTTTTTTTTTATTTTTATTTTTATTTTTACTCTTATTATATATATATCTCATATTTATTTATTTATTTATTTATTTTGTTGATCGATGGAAAAGTAATTATATAAATATATATATATATAAAAATATAAGTATATTATTTATTTATTTAATGTAGAGAGTTGATCATTTCTCTTACTCTTTTTTATATATATTTATTGACAAAAAGTTTGGTTGGAGAACATTTCCTTATATAGTTGTTATTATTGTTTTCTTCATGCAAAAAAAAAAAAAAAATAAAAAGCAAAAATAACACTTGATCATGCATTATTTTTTCAATAAGCATTATTATTTATCATTCAATTTTTTTTTTTTTTTTTTTTTCGATTTCAAAAAAAAATAATAATAATAATAGTTTCATCTCCCTTTTTTTTTTTTTAACTCCCCGTAACCCATTCAAATGTCTCCCTCCCAAATGTTTTCATATAATTATATAAATATATATATTTAAATATAGAAATAAAAACATGATATATGATTAATTTCATTTTATAAAATATATATATATATATATGATGATCATGAACACGTAAAAAAATAAAAATAAAAATAAAAATAAAAAAAAATAAAAATAAAAAAACCAATTGTTTGGATTTTATATGTAATTTATATTTTTCTTCTTTAATTTCTTTTTTAAATGATCTCCGCTTCATTTATATATATACATATATATATATATATATATATATATATTTTTATATTTTAAATAGATTAGAAACTATTAATATATTTTTTGACAGATCAAAGAAATAAAACGTTAATGATTGGTTGATCGTAAAAAAAGAAACTTTCGGAGACTTAAAAATTGGTTATTCTTTTATTTTTTTTTTTAGAGTTTTCATTATTGATATAATAATAATAGTAATAATTGTTTAAAAATTTACTATATTTAATCATTTTGAAACATATATACATAATAAATATATATATATTATATTATATTATATATATATATATATTTTTAACTAACTAAAATAAATCAATGAACAAAAAAAAAGGAAATAGAATCAAAAAATAGATTTAGTATAGGCATATATCACGTGTTTTTAATTATTAACAATAATATATAATTTTATATATGTATAACAATAACCCAAAGAATAAAAAATATAAATAAATATATAATGATCATCTTTTTCTTTTTTTTTATTTTATTATTATAAAATAAAATATCTTATTATACTAAAAGTGTTTAATTTCGTTTATATATAATTAATTATGTATAAATAAATATATATTAAAAAAAATGATATTAATTGGGCAAAAAAAAAAAAAAAAAGAAAAGAAAAAAAGGTTCTTCGTTTGAATAGTGAGGAAATATAAAAAAAGATGGTTTAATAATAATTATAATTTATTCATGCACTAAGTAAATAAATAAAATTTAAATCATGTGTCACGTCGGAGGTTTAAATATCACCTTTTTTTTTCTTTGATCAAATAAGAATTATATAGGATCATATTTTTAAAAAACCTTATTATCCATTATATAAATAAATGGTACGACCATAATGGAAAATATATATATCAAGTATTAATAAGTGTGCGATTTAATATTAAAAGACATATATAAATTTATTTTTATTGATTATATCCCATATATTATCTACTTGCATGCTAAAATAGAAAAAAAAAGAAAAAAAAAAGTAAATGAAATAAGATCTCTTTAATAGAACTAAACTAACTATTTTTTTTAAAAAAAAAAAGTGTAACTATAACTTATATATAGAAGATGTCTTAAAAAGTCACAAGATTAACAAAAAAAAAAAATATAAAAGACCAACAAAAATTTTATCCCTTTTTTAAATCTTTTCTTTTCTCTCCTTTTTTCTTTTTTTTTTCTATTTCTTTCTATTTCTTTCTATTTTTTTCCTTTGTATAATTTTATTTTTGTTATCTAATTGTATACCATTTTCTTTTATTTTATTTTAATTCAATCTTATTAATAATATAATATATATATATATATATAAATAAAAATGTCAGCTGAAGAAATTAAAAACGAAACACCTGTTGTTGAATCTACTTCTAATGAACAACCCGTCAAAAATGAAGAAGCTCCTGTAGCTGAAACTACTACTGAAGAACCTAAACAAGAAGAACAACCTAAACAAGAAGAAGAAGCTAAAGTAGTAGAAGAAGATGCTAAAAAGGAAGAAGAAGAACCTAAAGCTGAAGCTTCAACTGTCAAGCCCAATCCTACACCTTCCAGATCTGCTACTAAACGTTTATCTGCTTTTATTAGTAAAACTAAAAAGACTTTCACTCCTGAAAAGAAATCTTCTACTAACGCTACTACTTCTAACAATGATGCCGAAACTAAGGCTCTTCCTGAAGATCCTAAAGTAACTGAAGAAGAACAACCTAAAGCTGCTGAAGAACCTGAAACTACTGATGCTGCTGCTGATGCCACTGAAACTGCTGATGCTACTGAAGCTCCTGCTTCTCCATCTGAAGATAAACAAGAAAAACGTAAATCTAAATTCTTAAATGGTCTTTTCAATAAGAAGGTAAGCAAAAATAAAAATAAAATAAAACTTTTATCCCTAAAAATATATATATATATATATATTTTAAATGATAACCAACTTAAAATAAAAAAAACCATGAAAGCGGTGTGCAAAAAAAAAGAAAAAAAAAAAACGTTCTTATTTAGGTGTACAACTTAAAAAAAAAGATTCATTGACGATAAATGGATGATAAATTTTTTTATTATTTTGTGTGTGTACAACATTATCATTTTTTTTTTTTTAGTGACATTTTGTACTGATTTAATATATTTTTTTTATTTTTATTTTTATTTTTTTAGCTTGTTGCTACTCCTAAGGAAGAAGCTAAGGCTGAAGAAAAGAAGGAAGAAGAATCAAAACCTGCTGAAGGTAAAAAAAAAAAAAAAAAAAAAAAAAAAAACCATAAATAATAATAAATGATTTACATAAAACATTTATTGATCCAGGATAATAATATATACTTATCTCTTTTTTTTTTATTTTTATATTTAGAAACCGCTGAAGCTGCTGCACCTGCTGAACAACAAGAAGAAGCTACTCCTGAAGAACAACCTGCCACCACCGAAACATCGGCCCCTGCTGTGCCACCAAAGGACTCACCTAAGGAATCATCTGCCAGTCAAAACAAACGCCTTTCTTTTGTTAACAAATGGTTCAGTAATAAAAAGGAAAAAGCTGTTGCTGTCCCTACTACTCCTGAAGAAGAACCTGTTGCTGAAGAAGAACCTGCTGCTGCCGCTACTGAAGAACCAGGTAAATATTCATTTTTTTTTTTTTTAATATATGACTCTTATAATTTTTTTTTTTTTACTCATTCTATGTACACAATGTGTAACATTTTCTCATATATACACTTGATGATCTTGTGTATCGATAAAAAAAAATTTTTTTTATTACTATTATAATACAAATATTTTTTTTTTTGACACTAACCTATAATGTATAATACCATTTTTTTTTTTTATTATAATTTAAATAGAAGCTCCTAAAGTAGATGAAGAAGCTCCTAAAGTTGAAGAACCTAAAGCTACTGAAGAAGAACCTAAGGCTGAAGAAGCTCAAGCTGAAGAACCTAAGACTGAAGAACAACCTAAAGAAGAAACCCATGAAAAACCTGCTCGTTCTGGATCTCCTTTAGGTCGTCGTCTTACTTCTCTTTTCCGTAATATTCAAAAGAAAGATAAAAAAGAAAAGAAAGAAAAATCCGCCGCTCCTGCTGCTGTAGCTGAAGAAGCTCAAGAAGAACAACCCAAGGAAGAAGCTAAGGAAGAAGCTAAAGAAGAAGTTAAAAAAGAAGAAAATGAAGTAGAACCTCCTGCTCCTACTATTACTGCTCCTGCTATTCAAGCTACTGCTTAAATATAATAATTTTCAATCATCCTCTTTTTTTTTATACTTTAATATTTTATATATATATTTATTTGTCTTTTTTTTAATTTCATAATCTTAGTGTTTTTTTTTTTTTTATTACTTTGTTACTTATTACATTTTTACTATTTAGTTCTTATTATTTATTATTACTATTATTATTTATTTATTACTAGTTTAATTATATATTTTCAATTGTGAATGGTTTCTCATTTTTTTTAATCTTCTATTATTATTATTATCTACTTAATAAAAATTTTCTATTTAATAATTCATCGTATCTTTTTTTTTTTTTTTCTTTTTTTTCGGGGGGAGAAGGATGATTTATAATCCATTTTTAGAATTTATGGTAAAATGGTTTTAATTTTTTTTTTTTTTTTTTCATGTAGTTCAATATATTTGACAAATGTATAGCTTGCAGTTGATTTCAACTCCGATTTTTTTAAGATTAATAGTATGATAAATTTTTAATAGAATTTTACACATATACATACATAAAACAATAGTACTAAAATATATCGTCATTATTAAAATATAAGTATTACAAATAAATATATAGTTTAAAAGATCATTAATTCATGTGATATTTATTTTTTGTTTCCTTTTTTTTTAAATAATATAAAATAAAAACAACAATAAAATAAAAAGAGAGAGAGATATATATATATACATTTTTTTTAAAAATAAAATAGTAATAGTAATAATAATAAAAAGATGATTGTAAATGATGATACTAAAAAAAAAAAATAAGGAGATGTACATATATTATTATTTCTATTTTTTCCTACTTTTCCTTTTTTTTTTTCTGTTTCCTTTATTTTTATTTATTTATTCTACTAAACCAAAAGGTGATTAAACAGCTTGACGAAAAACGACTTTGCCTTGATTTCTAAATTGTAATACTTCACGTCTTCCAAGAATAGAAAGGGCTCTAAGGATAGCGGATTCAGAAAAGCCTTTTTGAAGAAAATCAGCTTTAATTCTAGCTACCGAAACTTGTGACCCAATGGGTAAACGATTTTGAATTTTTTGTTCAATATCTTGTACTTCAGCCATGACTTCACTTCTAGACATTCCTTCAGCTAATCATAATAATAATAATAATAATAATAATAAAGATAAAAGATAAGAATTTCATGAGAAAAAAAAAATGAAAAAAAAAAATAAAGATCTACAAGATATATTTAATTAATTAAAAACTTACCACCACCTGTTTGAACAGCATCCATAGTAGAATATTTAAATAATCGAATTGCTTCTTCTACATGCTTTTCATTAGCAACAGGAGATAATGTCATTTTGGCTAGTGATTCTGATATACGGATAATAGCTTCTAATTGTCTAAATAAACAAAAAAAAAATATGATAATAACAAAAAAAAAGTAAGAATATAATGTGTTACAAACAATGTCACCTGTCAAGTCATCTTTTTTTCCTTTTTTATTACTATTTTTATTTATTTATTTTATTTATTTTGGGATCACATACCTGATAGTGATGGGAATAGACGACCGTACTTGTGTGTCTCTTTCAGATTCTTTCACTTCTTTTCTGATGGCAACAAAATGGCTACTAAGTTTTTGGGCTGCTTCAGGTGTTAATCTTGGCGCACATTTACTATATAAATAAATAAATAAATATAAATAAATAAATATACATGATTCGTTTTCTTTCTTTCTTTCTTTCTTTCTTTCTTTCTTTCATTACTGTTATTTTTTTAAAAAAAAGGAATAAGTACTTACGCTTTGCAATAATTTATATATGCTTTCATTTTTTCTAAATCAATATCACCAACACTATTAGTATTATCTTGGTTTTGTCTATTCATATGAACATTGAGAACATGTTTGGCAATGGACTAAAATATGTTTACAAAACAAAATAAACTTTATTAGATAAATTATCCAATTATATTTTTCAATTTTTAATACTTTTAAGTTTTTTTTTTTCTTCCTCTTTTTTATTTTATTTTTAAGCTTTACCAAATCCCGTGATTCATTATGCTCGTCTTTTACAATAAATATCATATCAAAACGTGATAAAATAGTAGTTTGGAAATCAATATTCTAAAAATCAAATAAACAAAAAAAAAGGAAATAAGTTTCATTTAAGCAAATCATCAGTTATTTTTAATTTTTTGCCGATATATATTTATATATATATATTTAAACTTACTTCACCGGGACTCTTCATATCATCATAACGACCAAATACAGGATTGGCAGCTGCAAGAACAGATGTTCTAGAATTTAATATAGTAGTGATACCAGCCTTAGCAATAGAAATTGTTTGTTGTTCCATAGCTTCATGGATAGCTACACGATCTTCATCTCTCATTTTATCAAATTCATCAATACATACAACACCTCCATCAGCTAATACCATAGCACCACCTTCAAGATAAAAGTCTCTCTTTTTTTTTAAGATAATAATAATAATAATAATAATAATAATAATAATAATAATGATAAATATTTTATATTTATTATATATTATTGTTATTATTATTATTACTACTCCCATTTTTTTTTCCTTTTTTCATTACTTACAGTACTAGGATCACGGATAACAGAGGCAGTTAAACCAGCAGCACTACTACCTTTACCAGATGTATATACAGCAATAGGAGCTACCTTTTCAACAAATTTAAGTAATTGAGATTTAGCTGTACCTGGATCACCTAAAAGTAAAACACTAATATCACCACGTAAACGCATTCCATCAGGTAAAATTTTTTTTGATCCACCAAATAATAAACATGTAATAGCTTTTTTAATATCTAAAAATAATGTAGTAAAAATAAAACCATTTAATCATAAGAAATATAAATAAATAAATCTCATACTTTCCCCAATTGATATATATATATATATATATATATATAGTTATTTATTTTTTTTCATTTTTTCTGTTATCATTGTTTTTGATTTTTTACTTTTTTACCTTCATTTCCAAAAATAGATGGAGCAATACTTGAAGCAAAGGTTTCATAAAAGTTAGGTTGACGAGACATACGAATATATTCTTCTTCTTCAGCGTCAGTAAATATGGCTTGACCTCTACTACTATTATGTTGATCAATGCTTAATCCTACAACACGAATATATGGTGTACGAACAGCAGCTGCACCAGTAGATTTCTAATTATTTCATGTGATATGATGATCATCAGTATATATATATATATATATATATATATATTATCCTTTTCCTATTCATCTATTTTTTTTTAATTTATTTTAAAACAAAAGAACACTTACAGCATTTTTATTTTGATAAATAGAATAAATACCCATGATGATAGTGCGCATACCAGGAACAACACGATTTGTGAGCCAACTATTAAAAAATAATAGATGAATTAATAAAATAATTCACATTCATTCATTCAATCATTATTATTATTTTAAATAAATAAATAAATAAAAATCGTTTCTCTTTTTTTTTTTTTTTACCGATCAGCATTTAAAATAGTATGACGAGGAAGATCACCAACAGGTACTACATCAGGAGCTTCTTGTAATTTAAGTACTTGGGAATCAACAAAACTACATTTATCATGAACAATAATAAAAGGATCGATAGGACATTGATTTTTTTCTCCTGGAATAGGTTGGCTACAAATAGATAAATAAGTAAGTTTTTCATTTTTCATTCTCTCTCTCTCAATGTGTATTTATATGATCAAGCAAACAACCTATTTATATATATACTATTCCTTTTCTTATATTATTATTACCTATCACAAGTTCTTGGTAAAGTAATACCAGCAAATCCACCACTTACAGGAATTACTTTTACATGACGACAAGAACGACACATAATATTAACATAAGTAGCACGAGAACTAAGAGTAGATGCACCAATAACAATACCAGGAATTCGAACAAGTTTACCAATATAATTTGACTATATATATATTAAAAAAATCAAATCAGTACATCAATATATATAGACCCTTATATATTTATTTACATTTAAATCACGAATTTGAATAACATTAGCATCAGAAGTAAGAGTAACTTGACAATCAGGTACATCAGCATCGTTTACAGATCCAGGAGTAGTAAATAATATACGTTTAGCACTTTCTTTAACGGCTATTTCAAACTATAGATAAATAAATAAATATATAAAACAAGATAAGTAGTTGTTCTTTTTTCAAATAAAATAATAATAGTGATAATAAAGGTATATCTTCTTCTTTTTCTTATATATATATATATATACCAAAGGTAAATGTTCAGCAGGTGAGTTTGTTAATTTATTAGCAAGATCAGCATTATAGTTAATAAGGTGACTCATATCAACTTCAATATAATATTGTTTTAACATAAGATGTTCTTGTAATTGATCTCTGTTGTATTTTATTTTGTTGATATAAAAATATAAAATCGTATTAATAGATAATAATAATAATAATAACAAAACGCTCTTTATGAATTACCTATAAATATAACTGTTTCCTATACGGAAGTTTTGAATAAATTCAAAATATAAAGATTTTAATTCAGAACGTGAATTTACTTGATCTTCACCAGGTAATACACTTGTAGAATAGATTTGTCCACGATCCCAACCACTAGCCATATTTTTTTTATTATGTGCAAATAGAGTAAAGTAAAAGTGTGTAAAAAAAAAAAAAAAAAAAATTGAGAGTGTTAAAAAATCAGAGAGAGAGGGAAAAAAAAATTAAAACTCGACGCGGGAAACACGAAAATTTATTAAATGTGACGGTTTCTAAAATCGTAAACCTTCTTTTTCTATTTTTTTTTTGCATTAATAGTTAAGTAAATGTATGATATAAAACAAAAAATTTAAACTCCTTATTGTTAATAATATACATCTTTACAAACATTATATATATTATAAATACATAGTCGAATAAAAAAATGAGGATTTGTATTAAATAATAAATATACTAAAGTGATCTACTTCCGTTTTCCTTTTGATACAAAAAAAAGAATATATATATGGATCATTATCTTCGTCTTAATAACTCTTATTAATTGATATATGAGAATCACTAGATCTGCTCTAAAGAGAATATATATTAGGATATTATATATCATTTTTTTTTTTTACTCTATCTTTAAACTATGATTAGTATATTGTAAAATGATTCTATGATTATCTCTTTAATTTTTGTATAAGGTTTTTTTTTACTACTAGAAATAGTCTTTCATTTTCTTCTGATTATATTTATTTTTTATTAATTTATTTTCTTCAAATGATAGTAAGAAACAATTTGATTTAAAGAAATCTAAATCCATCAAATATTTACAGAGATTATAACAGATTCACTTTATAATTAAAACTGCATTTACAAAAACATTTTATTGTACAACCTTTGATTTTTTTTTATCCATTTATCTTATACTATTGAGAAACATATTGGTGTGAATGACCCATATAAAACTAGAGATTAGCGCATAACTCATCTACAAATGTACATAAATACATATTTTACTAACAAAGTTTTTTTTATAATTCATTTTTGTAAACTTCTTTATTTTACCTCCATTTCCTACTTTGAAACTTATATGGTTTTTTGATATTTTTTTTTTTTTGTTTAACTTCTTAGTTTTTGATGACAATATATATATATATATATATATATATATATTTGAAAGTTAATAAAATGAGTATATTTGTAGTAAAATATAAATATATAAAAATAATACAAATTAATTAATATAAAATAGAAAAATATGTTTTAACACGTCAAGCAAATCTAATATATATCTAATATAATTTTTTATTTCCTCGACTTCTGTAACACTTACACCAGGAATAAATAAAAATAATAAATAAAAAGATAAGTTAAAAAATAAGATAAAAAGATTTTTGATTTTTTTACACTAAAATATTTCTTACATTCATAAGAGAATGGATGAATAAAAAAAAATAAAAGAATTTTACTAGTGGTATATGTTTAAGTGCATATCTTTAAATTAAATAAATACCAACTTTTATATTTTTATAGATCATTTGCACAATATGTTTTCTATTATTGTACAAAGATGGATGGATAAACAAAATGAAGAGTCATATAGTAAATTATTCTTATAACATTTTTAATAATAAAGTGAATATGCCATTTTTTTTTTAAATATTTAAGGGATTTTTGATTTTTTTACATCGAAATGTTTCTTATTATTTTTAAAAGATGGATAAATAAAAAATAATAATCATAATCATAAGGAAAGAAAAACTTTTTTGAGTAGACTATTTATATACATATCTTTTATTTAGGTATACTTTAACTTCTAGGTTTTTTATGGGACATTTATATGAATCTGTTTTTTATTGTTGTAAGAGCTCAAAAAAATAAAAAACAAAAAATAAAATCGAAGAGTTGTATAATAAAATAAATCTATACTTGCAGTTATAATTATATGCTAAGTATGTCAGTACCTTATTAAATTTTTTATAGATTTTTGATTTTTTTTACAGCAAACTGTTTCTTATTTTCATACAAATATGGATGAATAAAAAAGTTTGGCATGATTATAAGTTACAAAAATGAATAACGCTAATGAGTTTAACAGAATGAAAACTTTCACAATCTCTTTTCACCAAAAAAATAAATAAATGGAAATGTGAATTAAAAAAAGAGGAGAGGAGTGGTAAATGAAAAACAGAAAGAAGTAAAAAAAAATAAAATTTTCAAGTTTGCATTAAATAAAAAATCCAAACTCATCTAAAAATGGAAATCAATGAATATTTTATAGATGTATAAAATGTATATATTCATATATAAGTTTTACTTGATTATACTATTAAAAAATGTGTGCATTTTATATACTTGTTTAAATTAATAAAAAAGTAAATGATTATTACTATATATGTATAATCATTGTAGTCATTTC
This sequence comes from Cunninghamella bertholletiae, assembly GCA_037043795.1. Taxonomy (NCBI): domain Eukaryota; kingdom Fungi; phylum Mucoromycota; class Mucoromycetes; order Mucorales; family Cunninghamellaceae; genus Cunninghamella; species Cunninghamella bertholletiae. Next base: position 1,864,702 of record JAZGVP010000001.1, read on the forward strand.
AACTAACCTTTGTCTATAAAGTATTCATTGAATGAATAAGATTTATCTCTATACTTTGTGCTTCCCTTAATAAATAAATGAATAAAAAAAAAGGTTGATTAATAGCTAAAGTATTTAAGGTACACATACCATTTATTAAAATTAAAAATTTACATTATAAAAAATCTATAATATCCAATCTCCCCCCCCCCAGTTTTATAGATTGTTTATTAATAATAGTATTCTCTCTTTTTTTTTTTAGGCGCGTTTATAAGTTCTAAGAAAAAATAACGAGTATATACATATGCTATTATTTCTTTCAAACTTTCAATAATGATATTTTTATTATTACTGTAATGATGATAATGAATGTTTTTTTATCGAGTAGATGACCAGATTAAAAATTGTTGGATTAGCATTATTTTTTTTAGTAAAAACCAAAGCCAAAAATTATGACAGTAAAATGTCGTTATTTGTATGATCAAAAAAGTTAAATTTTCAATACGGTAGATGATATGATTAATGATAGAAAAAAAAAGATATCTTTTCAATATTTTTAACTTAATCACCTACTGTAATATTTTTTTACTTTCTCATTATTTGATATTATATATAAAGGAAAAATGTACGATCAATTTTATGAAATGTAAAATATAATTTTCTATTGGAATATAATGAGTTTTCTTTCATTAAAACAAAAGTTGATTTTTTAATGATTCCTCATATATAAACCACTTTCTACGTATATTATATAAAAACTTCTTTATCTCCTAAATGAAAATTTAATATCAATTAACAACAATTTAGTCTACAAATGGAAATTAAATGACGAATGCCATCTCAATATAGAAAGTAATCATAAAAAAAAAGAAGGATAAAGATTCACTTGGATCTCAAATGGTTTAATTAAAAAATACAAATAAAAATAGGTGAAAAATGATAACTAAAAAGAAATTTTACCTTTCATTCTTTTAGTAAAAAACTCCGATTTTTTTTGGGATCGACAAAATTGACTTTTTTATTAAGAGTGATACACATACTTGGAATTTTTAAAATATACAATGTTTTATATGTATTATTTTTTATTGTAGTTTCTTTAAATAATGAATAAATAAATAGAAAAAAAAAATGAAATGAATAGCAATAATAATAATAAAAGTAAAAAAAGAAAAAAAAAAACAATAATTGTAACACATAATAAATACTAAATTTTTTAAACAGTATATAATAATAGTAATAATAAAAACAAGACGAAAAAAAATAAAATAAAATAATTATTTAGAGTTTTCCATTTGCCTTTGCAGCATCAGCAGCACTTTGACTTGAAGCAGACATAGGAATTGATTGTGGTTGGGGATTATTAGGTTTGCTACCAAAAGTTTTAGCATATGAATAAACAAGACCAGCAATAAAACCTATTTTTTAAAAAATACATCAATAAATAAGTATATATTCACTCTTTTTTTATTTTCCTCATTTTCCATTCCATCTATCCATCCATCCATTCATATATATATATAATGCTTATATATACTTACCAACAATAATAGCAGTAACATTAGCAAAACTGGCAGGATCACCAAAGAATAAAATACCAGAAGCAGCAATAGGTAATTTATTTAAAGCACCAACCATAGAATAAGTAGTAGAGGAAGTAGTACGAACACACCAAGCTGATGCATAAGACATTACAAAAGCACTAACCCCTGAGAAAATCATGGCATAAATCATTTGTGATCTAACTTCTGGTGGGCTATATATATTTAGTAAAAGATGATTAAAATATAAAACAATAAAAAATGAAAGATGTTAGTTAAAAGTTATTATCATCATCATAAGAAAAAGATAAAGATAAAGAAAAAAAAATAAACATTACAAGGTATTAGCAAAATTTTCAGAACTCCAATCTTCAAAAATAAAACTGGGAATAATCAAAAGAGGAATAGATAAAAGGTTATTATAATAGACTGTATCAAAATCTTTAAAGTTGGTTAACTTGATACGTTTTCTCATATAAAGTACAAATGCAGCTGATGATATACAATTAGTAGCCATCCAGAAATAACCGATTAATGTACTATCAAGTTCAACAATTTGTGATAATGCTTCAGAAATATCAGCCCATCCTGCAATTACTGATGATAGTACCTAAATAATAGAAAAATAAAAATTAAATGAATAAATAAAAGCGTGTTTCATTTTATTCGTTTTCATTCCTTTTCTTTTTTTAAAAAAATAACAAAAAATAAAAGCATATATATATGTCCTCTTTATTTATTTTTTTATTATTACCATTAATCCGAAAGAAAGCAACATTTTATCGGTTACGGAACCACCAAACCAAAGGACTTCACCATAAGCAATAAGAATAATAGTCAAATTTTTAAAAATAGTATAAATAGGAATACGAAGATATTGAAGTGATTTAGAACCGGTGTAAATCATAGCAACAAGGGCAGCAGCAATAGGAAACCATTTTTTTGCTTCTTCTTTATCAAATTCACGAAATTTGATAAGGTTGAGGAACTTGAATATTTGTAATAAAATAACTGTAACAATGTTCTATATAAAAATAATATATATAAAAAAGGAATATATATTTAATATTTCTTTCCGTTCTTTTTTATTTTTATTTTCCTATTTTTGTTTTATTTTTAATTATTTAAAAAAACTTACTTGAACCGTTAATAATAAAAAGTTCATATTAAAACCATAACCACTAACTACGTATTTATTAGTTACTGTCATCAAAATACTTGCAAAACAATAACAAGCAATAGGTAAAGCTGCTTTTACAGTTGGTGATAAGGTGACAATATTTGGAGCTACAATAGTAGAAGATGATGAAGTAGATCTAGGCTCATCTTCCTCATGAATTGCTATTTTACTATATTCTGCTTTAGTTGATGATGACATTGAAAATGTATATTATTAAAAATAAAAATATAAAGTCTAAATAATATGAATATGAATTATATGTATTAAAATATATGAGATGAGAGGGGTTTTTTTTATATAATATGAAATTATTAAATAGTGAAAAAAAAAAGAAGAAACGAAGAAAAAAGGGAGGAGAAAAAAAAAGAATGAGAAGGTAAGAGAGTGAAAGAGTTTTGGGCTAAAGGGGAAGAAAAGCAAAAAAAAAAGAGAAGAGTAAAAAAATAACAAATAACAATTTCAGGTATTAATTTGTTCAAAAAAAAAGTTGGGAAGTGACGATTAATAGCATCCAATTAAATTTAAATTCATTATTATAGTGCCTTTTTACTTAAAATTGGGACACTCAGCAAGGCATTTTTTTTATCTCCGATTTTTTTTTCTGGTGATCATCTTTATTATATATATATATATATATATATATGAATATTAAGTGTTGATTAGATGACAATTAAAGATAATGGTGTTTATTATTATTATTAATAGGAGTCGATGATGATGAAAAAAAAAAAAGCAAAATGAAAAAAGAAAAGGAAAATGAAAAATCGTTACTTTTTGAAGTTCTAATCGTTTCCATTTTTAGTATATGGCAAAAAAATTACTACTAAAAAACTTAAATATTAAAAATAGAGATAATTGTTGTACATCTTGTCAATTATATTTACCTATTTCGAATATTAAAGAAAAAAATAAAGTGAATTATCTATATTAGATTTTTATATATTTATACTATATTCAACTTTTGGGGGAACTTAATATATATATATACAAATACACCTTTTTCAATGTAGTAAGCATTGATGATGATCTGGGGGATATTTTAGTACATTAGCATATTTAATATAATATTCATTTATTTATTTTTTTCTAAATCATCATATTAATATTTTATAAATATATATATTCTTGAACCAATTTATACTCCTATAATTCTAAATATTTACTTTTTTCTTTTTTATATAAATATATATTGTCTCGATTTAATATATTGTATAGTAATATTGTGTGGTAGGAGCTTAAATGAAAGTATAATAAAAAAAGGGAGATAATCCCCATTTTTCATTTATCCGGTTAATAAATTATTCCGGATAAATTTTTAAATGTGTTTAAAATTTAAAGGGACGCTATTTTTTTTCTTTCTATCTCTTTCACTTTTAATTTTTTTACTTTTACTACTCACATATTTTATCTTTGCTCGACTATTTTTTTTCTCTATTCTTTATTTTATTTAAAGAAACCATTATTATATCAGTCTTTTTTTTTTATTTTTAATATCAACACATAAAGAATAATATTATTTTAAAATGGCGACTGTAAAGAAAAAAAGTATAGATTTCGAACCTGCTTATTTTTCGAAAATGGACAACAATATAACCCAAAGGTCAGGTGTCGTTTGGTCTTGGATCAAGTTGATTGGTTATTGTTTAATAGCTATTGCTTTTTCTTGTCATTTACATTATAAGTTACCTGAACCTATTTCTCATAGAGGCATTAATCCAAAAAATGGTCTAGCTGAATTTTCTGAAAGAAATGCAATAGAAACTATTCATTATTTAGCTGATACTTTAGGATACCGTAAGTGATAATATATAGATACATATGTGTATATGTATGTATTTAAAATGATCATCATCCTATTTATTTATTAATGACTTTATATATGATTTTTATTACATCATTTCATATATATATATATATATCTATAGGTATTGTTGGAACTGTAGAAGAAGCTCAATCAGCTGATTATTTAAAAAACATGATTAAAGGTTATCAACAAACTTCTGCTACTATTCCTAATTCACCTAAATTTGATGTTTGGATTCAACAAGAAACTGGAAGTCACCGTTTTGATATTATGGATCATAGTAAGTGACTTTTTATTTAATAATGATCGAAAATATGACTCATCATCTAATTTTTTAAAAAAAATGAATATGTATATAAATATGAAATTCATGCAATTTTTTTGTTTAAAAAATAGTGGTACTAAAAGCATATACTAATATTACCAATATTATTGTAAGATTATCATGCCCTGAAGGCGATAATGTAGATGGTGTTAGATCTTGTGAAGATAATGCTATTCTTGTTAATTCTCATTTTGATACAACTTTGGGGTCTCCTGGTGCTACTGATGATGGTTCTGGTACAGCTGTCATGCTTGAGATCATCCGCGTTTTAAGTCAACGTGACTGGACTGGTTATAAAAATTCAATTGTATTTTGTAAGTTTTATTTGTTATTTTAATATATATAAATATATATAAATTCAAACGACGATTTATTCATATTTATTCCTTTTTTCATTTTCATTTTCATTTTTATTATTATTATTATTAAATTAGTATTCAATGGTGCTGAAGAAACCCTCCAAGATGCATCCCATGCTTTTATTACTATGCATGAACTCAGGGATAGGTACAATTAAATAAAAAATGAAATTCTATATTATATATAAAGGAGTCACAAGGGAATATTATGTAATAATGAATTTCAATTTTATTAATTTCATTAACTTTTTTTAATTTATAAAGTATTCGATCAGTAGTTAATATTGATGCATGTGGTACAACTGGTCGTGAAATTCTTTTTCAAGCCAATTCAAAAGAAATGATTGATGCTTACAAAAATGCACCTTATCCTCATGGAACAGTTTTGGTAATTATCATTTTTATTATTAAAAAAAATTAAGATCATCATTACTAGAATTTTTCATTTATATTAGAATCATTATTAATGAGAAATATTATATGTATATGTATGTATGTATAGGCAAATGATGTCTTTAGAACAGGATTAATTTTATCAGATACTGACTTTAGACAATTCGTACAATATGGTAATTTAACCGGTATTGATATGGCTATTTATAAAAATTCTTATCTTTATCACACTCATTTGGATATCACTAGAAATTTACAACCTGGTTCTATTCAACATTTGGGTGAAAATACTTTGGCTATTGTTGATCATTTAGCAAAGGACTCTTCTTTAACCGGTATTGAAAAAACAAGTGAAGTTGTCTTTTTTGATCTTTTTGGTAAATAAATATTTAAAATATCATATAGTGATTATCTGAAAAAAAAAAAAAAAAATTAAAGAGGGAGGGAAAGGAAATAAAGGAGATAGGAGGGAAAGAAGGGTTGGATGATGATAAGAAAAAAAAGAAAAGAAAAGAGAGGGAAAAAAATGAAGTAAGGGTTTACTTTTAATCTTTTTTATATCTAATATGAATAAAATTGATTATTGACAATATGCTTATTTTTTTTTTAATTGATTTCCATATATAGGTGTGTACTTTATGGTTTATTCATGGGCCACTGCTTTCCGTATTCAAATTGGTACCGTTCTTTTATCTTATGCTTATCTTGGTTATATTATTAAACAAGCTACACAAACCTCACCCTATAGACCATTAAACGTTGTCATTAGAAATTATGTTCAATCAAGTATTGGTGTTATTTTTAGTGGAATTGCTGCTCTTGCACTTCCAATCTCTATTGCTCTTTTCTTAACCTCTAGTTTAATCAATCGTCATATGGCATGGTTTTCACATGAATGGTATGGTATGCTTATTTTTGTTCCTACCGGATTAATCGGTGCTTATGGAGTTCAATATTTATCTTATTTAATTCCTGGCTCACTTCATGTTGATATGGAATATGGAGTATTTAATTCATTAGTTGGTGCCTTTGCTACAATGACTTTCTTAACAACTATTACAGGTATTGCTAGTTCCTATGTCTTTTGGGTTTATAGTACTATTCTTTTAATGGCAGCTATGATCAATGAATTTTGTCTTAAACCATCCCCTACTAAATCATTGATTCCTCAGCCAAAGATTAATACTTGGACCTATGCTATTACTACTTTACCTTTAACTTTTATTTATACTGATAATATTTTTGCATTGATTGATATTTTTGTACCTTTAACTGGTCGTATGGGTGTGGATACTCCTGTTGATATTATTATTTCCATTATTTTTGGTAACATTGCTTTTATGATTTGTTTACCTTCTTTAGCACATATTCATCGTTTCGGTAGACGTTTCTTGGCTAAGATTTTGACTGGTCTTTTGATTTTCCAAGCTTGTGTTTTATTATCTGTTATGATGTGTGGTGGTTCTCCTGGTGGGTGGGCTTTCCCTTATGATGAAATGCATCCAAAGAGATTGTAAGTATTTTATTTTTATTTTATTTTTTTAAAAAAAATGAAAAGGGGGCAGGGGGGAAAAAAAATATTAATGATTAAATTATAAAATGGATAAATAAATAAATAAAAATGGCCATTTAATACACGTGTATCTAAGATTTTTCATTTATATATATTTATATATTAATCTTCTTTATTTATTTATTCATTTAGATTTATTCAACATTTAAAGAATTTAACCTCGGGTGAAGCATATGTTGCTATTGCGGAAGCTGATCAAGGACCATATATGAGCACTGTATTGGATTCCTTAGAAGATTTATTACAAGTAAATGCCGAACCTCGTAAAGGTATTGATGGATTAAAAGATTGGGATTCCATTTATCCATTCAGTCATTTCCTTGGTGGTTATAGATTAAATACAGAACCTTATATTCGCGCTCATGCTAATAAAGAACAAGTAACTAATGCTGTTAGTTTAGCAGATCATTTTACTGGTCCTTTCCCCAAGTTGACAGTTCATGATGATTCTTATGATCCAACCACAGGTGTTCGATCTCTCAGTATTTTCAGTATGGCACCATCTTATACTTGGACAGTTATTTCTTTCCACGGTCATGTTGTTGATTGGAGTATTCAAAATGAACAACCATTACCACATTCAGCAAGATATGTTGTACGACATGTTACTGGATTTGGAAATGATGGATGGAAATTGGATTTATCAATCAAAGTTCCTGAAAATGAAAGACATTTAGCTGAAAAAGGTGAATGGAAATTACAAGTTGAATTTACAGCTTTAGAAAAAGAAAACTTTGCAGGTCGTGGTGAAGAAAGACTTATTGGTGGTGTGGGTTTATTGGGTGCTATTCAAAATACTTTACCTGAATGGACTACTACCACTTGGCTTAGTTCAACTGTACAAGAATGGGAATTATAATTTTTTATTTATATATTTATTTTTAATCCATTTAAACTTTTTATAGTTATATATATATATATATTTTTAAATCATCATTTTTTAAATCGCATTCATTTCCATTTCAATTTATTTATTTTTTTTATTTACAATAATTTAATATCACACATTTTTTTTATTATCAAATATAATAATAATATATATAAAGAAATCAATAAATTCATCATATATATAACCACATAAATTTGTATGCCGAATTTTAAAACTCCGACCTTTTTTATATACATATTTTTCATATCTTTTTTTTAAATCGTTCCTTTTTTTTCTCCATGCATTTTAAAATAAAATAAAATATATATTTTATAATACACCAAGTTATTTTTTTAATAAATTAGTATATATATGTATAACAACATATTAAAAACATACATACATATATTCTTCGTTACGTCAATTCTTTTATAAATAGTAAAAACAAAAAGCCCACTTTCTAATTCTTCTTTTTTTTTGTATATAAAAATATACCAATGCTTTTTTTTTTACGTATGATGCAAGAAAAAAAAAAGGTTTATTATATAAGAAAAAAAAAAAAACAAAAACTTATTATGTGTTATTTTTATTTGTTTATTTGTTTATTTTAAATAGACATGTAAAATAGGGATAGAGAACGATTATAGTAAAAACACTAAATATAAAAGTCTATTACTAATTTTAGACATATAAACAATTTTTTTCTTTTTTGTTTCAGTTGATTGATTATATCTTTTTATCATCCATACTCAGTTTAAATAATATTCCCATCCTCACCTCGGATTATAATATTTATTAAAAAACACCCATGTTATATTCAATTGAAATATATTTTATTTTTGATAAAAAATATATATATATATATATATATTTTAAAAATGTAACAATGATAAAGGTAAAATAAGTTGAATGTGTTAGGTTACACTAAAAAATTAACATAATTGTTTATTTTTGCATGATCAAGCCAAGAATTGAAAGAAATACCTCTTTTTTTTATTTTTATTTTGTTTTTTTTGTGCTAGATAATTTTTTTTAGACACAGTAACACTCAGTAACACTGGAATTTTTTTTTTTTCTTCCACTATTTAAATGGGAATTTTTTCGTTCATTCTTTACTTTTTTCTTTTTTTCTTTTTTCTTTTCTTTTATTTATCAAATTATATCAAAATAAAAAAAAAGATGAAGTCAATTCTTTTTACTCTTACCTTTTTACTTGCTCTCGTATCATGTCAAACTAATATTGTTAGTATCACATCACCTCTTAGTAATAGTCAATATACCGCTGGTCAAAATTTAATCATTAGTTGGTAAAGATTAAAAAAAAAGATAAAAAGATATTAAAAAAAAAAGCTATTTATACTTTACTTATTAACAATAAATAAATAAATCAATTATAGGATCCAACCTACTGTTGATACTATTCCTTCCATTACTTTAGTCAATGGTCCTGCAACTGCTTTACAACCCGTAACTACTATTGCTCAAAATGTTGATGCTAAGAGTGGTTCTTATACTTGGAGTATCCCCTCTGATATTACTCCTGGTCGTTGTAAGTATATTATTTATATTATTTTATTCGTTTATTTATGATTGGAATGAGTATTTTTTTTTTTGTTTATTCATTTTTCTTATCTCTTTTTATTTATTTATTTAGATGCTCTTCAATTGGGTACTTCTCCTGATATTTCATACAGTGGTTTCTTCAACATTAATGCCCCTTCTTCTGGATCATCATCTCAAAGTGGTAAATAATAGAAAAAAATAATCAAAAAGAAAAAAATCAAATGAAGGAAAAAAAAAAAAAAGATCAGATGGAAATCTTCAATTGAAAAATGGTTTAAATTGGTATCTAATATGCATCCTTTTTTTTTCTTAGGTAATCCATCCGGAACTGCATCCTCATCTGCTGCATCCTCTGGCTCTGCTTCATCCTCTGGTTCTGCTTCTTCTAGTGCAGCCTCCTCAACTGCTATGAGTACATCATCATCCACATTACCCTCTTCATCTTCTTCTGCGCCTTCAATGTCTTCACCTGCTACTACTTCCCCTACTACTACTCCTAACACTGCTGCTAGTAAGAAAACTACCGGTGTTCTCTTAGCTGCTGCCATTGTTGCTGCCGTTGCTCTTATTTAAAAAAAATGCGTTATTTTAGGTTTAGAAAAAATTAAAATTCCAAAAAAAAAGACTAATTACTAATATCTATATTTTTATCTTTTATCTATACTATCTATATATGTTTGTTAGTTTTTATAACATATAATTTATTTACTTTCTTTTATAATAATATTAATAGTAAAACATCAATAAAAATTAAATCTTTTATAAAAGGAAAAGAAAAAGAAATAAAATTGTATATTTAAAAAAATACCTATGTAATAAAAAAAAAATGAATTATTTTCATTTCTACTTCACATGATCCTTCATTCCTTTCTCTCTCTCTTTTTTTTAATGGCATAAAATATGGATTGTAAACAATGGTTAACTATTTTTTTATATTTAAAAGAATAGGAGAAAAATGATTATCATCATTTACGCAAGATATATATATATTTATAAAATTAATTTACTCGTTTTGTTTCTCTTTTATTTATATAAAATAGAAAGAAACAAAAAAAAAAAAAAAACGGGGTTTAAATGCAATTTTTATGATCTTTTTTTACTGCCATTTTTTTTACCTTTTTCTTTCCTTTTTTTCTTTTCTTATTCAACTTTTTTTTTCTTTCATTCATTTATGCTTTACAATATTTATTCCCATGATGCCTAATGATACCACCAAAAATCAATGGAGGAAATATATGCTTGATAATCATATTATAGAAAGCGTTACAGAACATAAAAAAAGGTACTGAATATATAAAAAAACCAAAATACAGAGAAAAACAACAACAAGGAACAAAGAATAAGAATAAAAAAGAAAGAGTGAATATTACCTATTATCACTATTTAAAATGTTTATATAAGTCTATTTATTATATGAATGTATATGTAATAAAATATTAGGGGTATTATTTATAACAAACTAACTGTGTATTATTTTACTTTCCTTTTGCAATCTTTATAGATGTGACGTTATTTCATTATTAAGATCATTGTTGCCATCTTTTAATAGAATGTGTATTAAAGAAAATAATATCAAACGTTCCAACTTTGAATGTCAATTATTACCCTTTGGTTCCTTTCGTATTGGAGGTTATCTTGCTAATGCTGATATTGATATGGTTTTATTAGCTCCCATATCGGTTCGTAGACGTGATTTTTTTAATTTTTTCCCTACTCTTCTTAAAAATCAATTTATGATCAGTAATATTGAAGTAAGTTAAAAATAAATAAAATAGATAAATTGGCATCATTATGCTGATTCTGAATTTGATTTATTTATTTATTTATCTATCCATTGAAAATAAATAATGGGTTTTATATTTATATATGTTTACTATTTATATATATATCAATCATAGATCATCCCAAATGCTACTGTACCAATTATTAAATGCATTGTAGATTCTATTATGGTAGTTTTCTAATTTTTTTTTTTTTTTTTTTTTAATTTTCTCTTTGAAATATATTTATATATATCCTAGATTTTTTTTTCTTGAATTACTTATCTTTTATATATATATCATAAAAATAGGTTGATCTTTCATTTGTCCGATTACAAATGGTAACTGTTCCGAGTAGAATTGATCTTTTAGATGATGATTTATTAATTGATCTTGATAAAACATGTTTACTAAGCATGAATGGTAATAGATAAATAGATACAATATACACACACACACACACACACATATATATATATATATATATATATATATATATACATAATAGACTCATTTTTATTTTAATTTAATGTTTCGATTTTTCTCTTATATATATATATATATATATATATATATAGGTCCACGCGTAAATCAATTTATATTTGACAGTATAGATAAAAATGACTTATCAGTATTTAGGTTAGTAATGCAATGTATTAAATACTGGGCAACAAGAAGAGGACTTTATGGAAAACCAATGGGATATTTAAATGGAGGCGCATGGACATTATTATTACTCAAAGTTTATTTTAAAATGAAATCACAAAGTAACAGTCGATATAATAATAATAATAATAATAATAATAATAATAATAATAATAATAATAATAATAATAATATTAATAATATTAATAATATTGATTTAAATATACCTCAACCATATACTCAATCATCGTCATCACCATTATCATCATCAACAGAAGCAGGACTAACAACAAATATAAATATGTTACAAACATCAATATCTACTTCATCTTCTTCCTCTGCATCATCATCATCATCATCCCATTCATATATAACATTTATATCATTATTAAAATCCTTTTTTGACATGTGGTCAACTTGGCCATGGCGAACACCCGTTACTCTTACTCCAACTTTACCTACTTTTAAAAATAGAACACTTGACCTTAATGATATTGTAAGTATATATACATATGTAATAAATAAATAAATAAATAAATAGAAATAAAAAAGATGAATATATCAATTTATTTATTAATTTATTCTACCTTTTTATTATTATTATTATTTTAGCCGGAGTTTGTTAACGCCTACATGCCAGTAGTTAGCCCTTGTTACCCAGTATCTAATGCAGCACAATATGTCACAAAATCAACTTTACAAATAATAACAAGAGAACTTGAACGGGCTAGTAAAATTTTACAAAATGATTTTGATCAATCTGAAGATCAAATGGCAAAACTATTTAAATCAATTGATATTCTTAAAGTATATAAACATTTTATTAAAGTAACAGTTAGTAGTGAAACAATTAAAAGTAAAGACATTTGGTAAGCTAAATAAAGAAAAAGAAAAGAAAAAGGAAAAAGAGATCTATCTTATTTATCTTTTTATTATTATTTTCATTATATATGTATAGGGATAGAAAAATGGCGTGTAATATTCCAAGATTAGTAGAATTATTGGAATCAATCAATGAAATACAGACTATTCATCCACTAACACAAACATTCACAACAACTAGTGCATACCGTACTAATAATGAAAAATATTTACTTCAACGTGGTTTAGCACCTGATAGCGTAGATTATGCATATAATTTAAACCCTGGCTCTCTTTATTTAACCTATTTTGTGGTCTGTTTGGAATTCAAGGATAGTAAAGTTTTATAATATATACTTATAGATGCATATAAAAAAATATATTCATATTTTTATTTATGTGTTCGTTTATATATATGTATATTGTATAAAAGAAAAAGAAAAAAAAAGAGAAAAAAGGAAAATGAGTACATTTATAACTAATTCGTTTTTTAATTTTTTAATAGTGTTTAAGAGAGAGAATACCACCATTGATATAACACAACAAATCGATACTTTTAAAAATGAAATTGATAAGAAAAAGAATAGAAAAGATAGTGATGTAAAAATATTTGTTACGGCAATTAAAAGGTAATTTAAAAAATATTTATAATATAAGCATCAACTAATTATTTTATATATATCTATAATTTTAGACGTGAAATGGCCAGTTTAATGCAACAATGTAGTAAAAAGTAGCATTATTTATTTGTTTAGGGTAGTAGCAATTAAGTCTGTGCACTTTCGTGCCAATAAATAATCTCCGATCTCTTTTTCTGAAAAATTATTTTTGTGTTCCTTTTTTCATTTTTCAATTCCCTTTCCTTCTTTCCTTTTTTTTTTTTTTTTTTTACCTTTTTCCATTTATATTATTACTTATTCTATTTCTTTTTATTATTATTATTATTATTATTACTATTTAACATCTGGTGTAAGCTATGCAATTAAGGAGGTCTGGATCTTATTCATCATTAGATCCTGCTCTTGATATTAATTTAAATTCAAATCATAATACTCTTAATAATGATAATATAGAAGACGACTCACCAACTTATAATAATAAGACACCTTCAGCTTATCGATTAGATAAAGTGTTTTTAAGACGGTTTTATCGTATATTAAGACTTTTATTTCGGTCAACACCTAATGCTACTTGGTTTACAACAAAAAAGGAAGGACGGCAACATAATATCTTTTGGTTATATATTACTTTTTTTGCTTTAGCTTGTGGTACTGAAGTAATTATTTATTATGTTGGTTTAATTCCTAGTCGGTTTTATGGTATATTAACTGCAAAAGATCAAATTGCTTTTCTTAAATTCATAATTCCTTGCTTTTTACTTATTTTTGGTGTTGCAGCTGTAAGTATATATATATATGTATATCCCTTTTTTCTTTCTTTCTTTCTTTTTTTTATTTCCTAGTAATATTATTAATCACTATTAATATTTAATTTATATATACTTACATATATATATATACACGTTTAAAAAATCAGGGCAAAGCGCTTGTGAAATTTATGGGTGGATTAGTATCACTAAAAATAAGAAGGTTACTGACCAATCACCTGCACGATCGTTACATTAAACCAAAAACTATGTATGCTTTAGTATTGGAGCATGTTCACGTGGATAATCCAGATCAACGAATTACTCAAGACGTGGATAAATTTGCGGAAACAATGAATCTCATCTTGGAAAATTTAATTATTTGTCCTATTTTGGTTATTTTATATACATGGCAATGTTGGTCCGTAGCTGGATTTTTAGGTCCCTTTTTAATTTATATTTATTTCATTTTGGGGTCCATTCTTAGTCGCCGTTTTATTCAACCTATTGTTACAGCAGTTTTTTATAAAGAATTACAAGAAGGCAATTTTCGGTAAAAAAAATAAAACAAAATAAAAGTATAATAATAAAAATAACGAAAACATGAATGGTGTTATAAATAATATATATATGTATTGTACTTTTTTTTATTCATTGTAAAAATAGATTTTTACATGTAAGACTTAGACAATTTGCTGAATCTATTGCTTTTAGTGAAGGTGAAATGGAAGAAAATCAACGTGCTAAAGCAAGTTTAGATAGTTTATTGACTTATCAAAGGTCCATTGTAAACAAAACATTACCATTACAATGTAATCAAGTATATATTTATATATATTTATATATATGCATCTGATCTGATTTTTCTTTCTTTCTTTCTTTTAGTGGCAAATCAAAATTTTGCATATATTGGATCAATCCTTAGTTATTTAATTGTCTCAGTTCCTATTTTTCTTGGAGTATATGATGATATGGATTCAAGTGAACTTAGTGCCATTATTAGTAAAAATTCATTTGTTTCCATGTATTTAATTTTTCTTTTTACAACCATAATTGAACAATCCGATAAAATTTCCCTTTTAGCTGGCTACGTTGCTCGTATCGGTGAATTATTAGAATCTATTGATGATATTGATAATGTTTTAGAAGCTGTAAAATTAGAATCTATTTATCAAGACCAAGAACAAGTGTAAGAAATAAAATATATTGAATATATAATGGATTATTTGATTGATTGATTGATTTTTTTTTAATATATACATATACATATAAATACACATAAAAGTGATTCTATTCTCTTTGAAAATGTAACCGTAGTATCTCCTCGTGGTAAAACTTTAGTAAGCAATTTGAATTTAAAAGTCGGTGATGGTGATCATCTTGTATTGGTTGGTAGAAATGGTAATATATTAATATATATATATAGTCACATAAAAATATTTATGTACATATATTATTTATTGATTTATATTATTATTATTATTTTTGAAAAAATGATTAATTATCCAATATAGGTGTTGGAAAATCATCATTATTACGTGCATTAGCAGGTTTATGGCCTTGTTCAAATGGTAAAGTCATTGATTATATATATATATATATATATATATATATATATATATATATGTATATTGTTTACAAGTTATTTTAACACCTACCAAACTTATGTATAAGTAGGTCGAATTTTATTACCTGAATTAAAACATGGAAAAGAAATTATATTTTTACCTCAAACACCTTATCTTGTACAAGGATCATTAAGAGATCAATTAGTATATCCCAGTTTAACATCAACTATTTCCGGTAAATAATAATAGTAATAAAAAAAAAGAAAAAAGAAAGAAGATATGTAGTACTAATATATATATGAAAAAAAAATAGTATTTAATCCATTATTAATTATTCTTTTTTTACTATATAGTAACTGATTATGATGTTAGATCATTATTAAAACAAGTACGTTTAGAGCATTTAGAACAATTAATTTCATCTTTTGATACACCTTATGGTGAAGAATGGGATAAATTATTATCTCCTGGTGAGCAACAAAAATTAGTATTCGCTCGTTTACTTTATTGGAAGCCTCGATTTGCTGGTAATATATATATATATATATATACATATTAGATGAAGAAAAAAAAATAAGAGGAAAAAAGGATTGTATATTCATCTTCTTTTTATTAACAATTTTAGTATTGGATGAAGCTACTAGTGCTATGGATAATGAAACAGAAACTTATTTATATAAGCTAATTAAAGATGCAGGCATTACAGTAATTAGTGTTAGTCATCATACGGAAGTGATTCAATATCATCAACAAAAATTATCATTGAATGGTGATGGTAGTTATCAATTAGAAAATGTATTATAGGCTTTTATTTATTTAACTTTTTAGTTTTTATTATGTTCATTATATATATAAATATAAATATTTAATTTAAAATGATCTTTTATATAAACAGTTGAATATTTTCTTAATTTTAACGAGCTTCATATTTGCACCAAAAAATGAAAAATCATGGTGTAACAATGTTTTTACAGATGATCTTTTATGAAGCGAAAGCTTGCATAAATATATATATATGTTTATATACTATTTCTTTTTTTATTAATATGAATTCTTTGAACATTATTAAACATATTCAAAAAAAGAAAAAAATTGAAAGAAAAAACAATATATCAAGCTCATTCTATTTAATCTATTAATAAAAAAAATAAAATTCATTATAAATATACACCATTTTTAACTTATCATTAGTATTATTTATAATTAGTACTGAAATGAATTTGTCGTTATCTCTTTAAATCTTTTATATACTTTTGACTTATTTACATTAAAACGTTTCTTATTATTAAATGAAGATGGACGAATAAAAAAATAAATTGATCGCAAGTAATAAAAAAAATACAAGTAGCCTAAACGATCTTTTTTTTTGTGTATGATTTTCAACAATCTATATTTTTTTTAATCTTTAAAGTTATTAATATTTTTTTGCTCTTAAAATAAGGTGAACCTTTTTTTTTTTCTTTCCAAATGATAAAATTTAATATTATTTTATTTTTTAATGAAATACTTCTTTCGTTTTCAATAAAAAAATTTTTTTAATAAAAAGGAAAAAGAAAAAAACTATCTATATAAAAAATTAAACAATAAAACAAAATTCACTAATGAATTTTCCAAAAAAAAATTTTATGTAATTTTTTTTAAAAAAAAAGTTAAAAGGCTATACAAATGGATGAAATTGATGAAATATAAAGAAAAATATAATTAATCAAGAAAAAAGGGTGAGGAAATTTAACGACGTTGAGAGTAAACGTGAGCGAAAGCACGAGTAGAAGCACGTTTTAATTTAGCTTGAGCACCCTTGATATCATCGACGGTGGTATCTTCAGCAGAGATATCCATTAATTCCATAGCTTCAGCAAGAGCAGTTTCAATGGCTTCACGGTCACCACGACGTAACTTCATGTTAACGTTAGGATCAGAGATGTTGTTTTCAACTTGGTAGACGAGAGCTTCAAGATCTTGTTTAGCTTGTACTAAAACTTCACGTTTCTTATCAGTATCAGCGTTCTTTTCAGCATCTTCAACCATACGTTCAATATCAGCAGCAGATAAACGAGTGGAGTTGGAGATGGTAACATCAGCCTTGCGACCGGTGGTCTTATCTTGAGCAGTAACCTTTAAGATACCATTGGCATCAAGATCGAAAGTACATAATAATTCAGGAGTACCACGAGGAGCAGGAACAAGACCGTTTAAGGAGAATTCACCTAACATGTTGTTTTCCTTGGTTAAAAGACGTTCACCTTCATAGACAGGGAAAGTAACAGTGGTTTGGTTATCAGAAGCAGTGGTGAAAACTTTAGATTTTTGACAAGGGATAGGAGTGTTACGGGGAACAACAACAGCCATGATACCACCTTGCATTTCAACACCAAGAGAAAGAGGAACAACATCTAATAATAAAAGATCTTGAGTCTTTTCGTTACCAGCTTGGTTGGTAAGGACAGCAGCTTGAACAGCAGCACCATAAGCAACAGCTTCATCAGGGTTGATAGATTTGTTTAATTCTTTACCATCGAAGAGATCTTGGAGAAGAGATTGAATCTTGGGGATACGAGTAGAACCACCAACGAGAACAATTTCATCAACATTCTTCTTATCAATCTTAGCATCCTTTAATACACGTTCAACGGGTTCAACAGTGTTGTTGAAGGAAGTAGAATTGATTTCTTCAAATTTAGCACGAGTGATGTTGGATTGGAAATCGATACCTTCAAAGAGAGAATCAACTTCAACAGTGGTTTGAGTTAAAGAAGATAAAGTACGCTTAGCACGTTCAGAAGCAGATCTAAGACGACGGAGAGCACGAGCATCACCGGAGATATCTTTCTTGTGCTTACGCTTGATTTCTTGGACAAAGTGGTTAACTAAGGTGTTATCGAAATCTTCACCACCCAAGTGAGTGTTACCAGCAGTAGCCTTGACAGCAAAGACACCACCAGAGATAGTTAAGAGAGAAACATCGAAGGTACCACCACCTAAATCGAAAATAAGAACGTTACGTTCCTTTTTGTCATTAGTATCTAAACCGTAAGCAATGGCTAAAGTGATTTTTAAAAAAAAGAAAAAGAAAAAAATTTAGTTAGCTTAAAAAAAATATAAGTGAAAAAATAAATGATCAAAAAAATTATTTTACCAGCAGCAGTAGGTTCGTTGATGATACGGAGAACATCTAAACCAGCAATAGTACCAGCATCCTTAGTAGCTTGACGTTGACCTGTTAATTTATTTTTTTGTTTTTAAGAAAAAAAAGAAAAAAAAATAAATTTCGTATTTTAAAAAAAAAAAAATCAAAAAAAATTTTTTTAACCAATAAACAAAACAAAAAAAAATAATCAACACTTACTGTCATTGAAATAAGCAGGAACGGTAACAACAGCCTTGGAAACCTTCTTACCGAGCTTAGCTTCAGCAATTTCCTTCATCTTAATTAAAACCATGGAAGAGATTTCTATATGAATCAAAATAATAAAAATAATGATCACGTTAAAATCCATAAAAAGAAAAAAATAAAGTATCCTTATTGATTATGTTTCTTTTTTTTTTCCTTTTAATCTTATTCGTTATTTACCTTGAGGAGAGAAGGTTTTGGTTTCACCTTCAAATTCAACTTGAACGTAAGGATTTTCATCTTTGTCAACAACAGTGAAGGGCCAGTTCTTCATGTCAGCCTTAACTTCAGGATCATCGAAACGACGACCAATAAGACGCTTAGCATCGAAAACAGTGTTCCTATAAGTCAAAATGTTAAGGATTAGTTAGAAATTGATATATATATATATATATTTATATATAATCAACAAGTATTAAAAAAAACTTACTTGGGGTTCATGGCAGCTTGATTCTTGGCAGCATCACCAATTAAACGTTCGCTGTCAGAGAAAGCAACATAGGAAGGAGTAGTACGATTACCTTGTTCGTTGGCAATGATTTCAACACGTTCGGATTCCCAAACACCTACACAAGAATAACTGTTTATTTTATTTAAATGGAAAAGGTAAAAGAAGAGAAATATAGGAAATTAGTTATTGACATGAATAAATGCAAAATAAAATGAATAAACAAATAAAAGGTTATTTTATTATTCTTATTGAAAGGAATATACTTACGTAGTACCTAAATCGATACCAATAGCACCTTCGTATTCGGCAGACATGATTATTAGAACTTTATAACTTAAAGAAAGAAGGAAGAAAAAGGAAAGAGCAATTCATTTTCCAATTTCTTTCTCCATTTTATTGAAAAAAAATTTTTCTGGGGTGACCGTTTTGTCTTTTTTTTTTTTTTCAAACTCAATTTTTTGCTTTTTTTGATCAAAAGGAAAAAAATTAAGGAATTGCCAACAATCACTAAATATAATCAATGCAGAAAATAAAAAATCGCATAATGCTTAAGATAGATCATCAATATATAAAATAGAATAATATATATTATAGTAAAAAAAAAATGAAATGAAATAAAATAAAACATATAAGTAGTATTAAATATCTAATATAATTACTTAACAATAATAGCCTTATTTTATTTTTGATAATTATCATAAGAGAAAAAAAAATGCCAACCAATAAATAGGATTTATTTCATCACCAAATTACCAAATTAATTTTATAGGCGGTTTTCAATTTTCATGAAAGAAAAAAAAGGCACACATACTAAATGATAATTTTATATATATTTATATTCATAGTAAATATAATATTTTTTTCGACTTTTAAAACATTTGATTTTATTTAACAATATACATATTTAAATATAATTTAGATATATATTTTGTTTAATTTATTTAACATATAAAATTATCAAATAAATACTATTACTTATATACATACATATAAAAAAGAAAGGAAAAAAAGTTCACATATGTATATATATATATATATATATATTATTTAATTATTATTATTGAATATGAAGGAAAAAATAGAAGAAAGAAAGAAAGAAAAAATAACCAGAGATATAGTGGTATTTAACACTTAAAAGTATACAACTTTATAAAAAAAAGATAAAATCGTATATGTAAAAATAAGCCACTTATCAATTATATATGGACAAAAAAGAAAAGAGCGGTAAATTAAAAAGAAGAAGATAAATTAGGAAGGCAAGTATTTTTATTTTTTAAATTGGCGATTAATTTTTCTTTTTATTTCTTTTGGTAAAAACTTGAACTTTCTTTCTCTATCTCCATCTTTTATTTCAGTAATAAAAACATATTAAAATGTCAAGCAAAGTACAAAAAATTATGGTTCAACCCATCGTAAGTTAAAAAATAAATAGAATAATAATAATAATAATAATAATAATAATAATAATAATAATAATATATATTATATTTGTTTTTTTAACTTCTCTTTCTTTTTTCTTTTTTATAGAATCTGATTTTCAGATACTTACAAAACGTATGTTTTATATATAATAATAATAATAATAATAATAATACAGCTTTTAAAAAAAATATAATTAATATATTTATCATTGGATTATTTAAAAATATAGAAATCACGAGTACAGATTTGGTTATTTGAAAAATCGGATATGCGTATTGAAGGTCAAATTATTGTAAGTATTAATTTATATATTACGTGTATAATATCAATATTATATTGAATAATGATGGAACTGCTACTTTTTTTAAAGAAGAAGATGAAAAAGAAATAGTAAGGGTTAGAAGTTATTATGTTTTAAATATTAATAGTTCTAAATATTTATTTTTTTTTCTTGCTTATAAAAGGGATTTGATGAATTTATGAACTTAGTTCTTGAACAAGCAGAAGAAGTATCAATGAAAGATAAATCTAGACGTTCAGTTGGTAATTATAAATTTGTTTATACTTTACAATGATAACAACAATTTTACTGAATACATATATATATATTCATTTTTATTAAAATAGGTCGTATTATGTTAAGAGGTGATAATATTACTTTGATTCAAGCTGTAAATAATTCATAAGAAAGGAATAACAACAATAATAATAATAAAAAGAAAGAAAAAGCAGGATTATATATTGTTTATAAACGTATAGATACAATCTTATTCACCTAAAAGGAAAGGTTACTCTTAATAAACAATGCAAAACTTAAAACATCAATGTAAAAATGTGAGAAAAAAACAGTTTAATGATTTACAAAGTATATCATAAATAATAGTACTTTATATATTATGGATTTTGAAAACTATTTAATAGTAGTGATGTGTTTTATAAAATAAATTATTTTATTAATAATCGCGATAATACACGTCATAAATGAATACAAATCAACTATATCAGTTAATACATTTTGCATTAAAAAAACATTGATCATCTGAGAACTAAAAGAGCTTCTTATGATCTAAGTTACTTAATAACACTAGTAAGAATATTTATTTCAAACATTACTCTGAACAACTTTTAATAAATATCAATAGAGTAATCTATTTAGGTTATATTTTATATTAATACTTGATGAGTAATATATATATATATATATGTATATTTATATTTATATTTATATTTATAATAAAATACTATAAAATAATAAGTAATAATAAAAATTTTGATTTAGTTCTCAAGACTAAAATCTTGATTAACAGGATCAACTGTGCAAAGTTATAAATCCATCTGATACCATCCATAATACTTGTTAAACTTTTCAGCAACTCTAGGTAGACCATCGAAGAGGAGGATGTAAAATCATTTTATTTATTTGATAATAATAAATTTCTAATGAATCCTTCACTCCCAGTTAACCTAAGCAACACTTGATAAGAGCAGGTAATACCATCAGTAATACTCTATAAATGAAAAAGTATAATAGTTGGAAGAAAGAATAGATAATATATCAACTAAACCATCAACTTTTTTTTAGCAAAACTAACACCTGGTACATAAAAATAGATGATACTAAGACAACCAGAGAGTAATTAAACAAAGTAACACCAACCAAACCAACAAGATCGAACAAAAAAAGATCACCAGAGAAAAAAAACCAATACATAAATGGTACCAGAATCACCATCATTGGCAATAATTGAAAAGAGATTACCTACAAGTCCTAAAGATATAAAATAAAATAAAGAGTGAAGGACACCCACATATACATTATCAACTTCTTCATCATTTGAATCATTTGAATTATGGTTAAGTCTATTTATCATCATATTAATGTACCTTAATTCTACCATTTGGACCTGAATCATTGCCATGCATATTAATCATCATGTTTAATGCTGTAGCTATTATTATTTGAATCTAAATCATGGTCATACCGACTAACCACCATGTTCTGTATGGCTAATTATTATTATTTATATCAGATTCATTATCATACTTGTCCTCTTAATAATATGAATGTTCAATTTTTTTTTAAAATAATAATAATAATAATAATAACAAACATTAGTATATTATTTATATATCTAATATGAATTTTTTATTCTTTTTATAAATATATCTACCTTAAAAACAAAGTTTTATATCCATTTTGTCATCTTCATTATTAGATTCATCATTAGATTTACCTTTAGAATTTTTTATTGATCATCTTTATCATTAGAATCACATTTATATTTATTAATCGATCATTTTGCAGTAATAAGTTTTTCTTTAGTTTTATTTATTGCTTAATTTCATCATTCAGTTTAACTTCAGAATTTTTTTATAGATTATATTCACCATTTGATTCATCTTCGGATTTAATTATTGACCAGCAGTTTCATCGTCAAATTTATTTATTCGTTTTTTTCATTAGTAGATTCATCTTTATAGTTATTTGTCATCTACCTTCATCATTAGATTCATTTTCAGAACCATATATCAATTATCTTCATCATTCTCTATTGATTATTTTCGTACTTGCTTTCATCATTACCATTACTACCATCACTACCACCGGAATAACCCAAAAAAAAGGGCAAGTGGAGTAGAGAGTCGTTTTATAGTGTCTTTAGTTCATACAGTTTACTTTTTTAAATTACCACAACTTAGTGATTAGTCTTGATTGATCTTGCTTTCCGAAATTCAGGTAGCCAAGTAAATTTATTTTTAAACTATTAATAAATGCAAATAAATAAGTAATACTTTTAAGTGTGTGTATTTTTGAAAAGAGAGAAAATAAAAAATAACGCGTACTTTAAAGTCCTTATTTACCCAAAAATGGAAAATTATCTTTTCTTTTGCTTTATTACTAGCTTGTTAAATATATTTAAACCACATGGTCTATTAAAATGGTTATAGGAACATTTTGTAAAATAATTCCCACCTTACTGTACTAAAAAAAAATGATAAATGATAAAAAATAGTGACTAAAAAAGTAACTTTATGTATGCATATTTTCTTATTTCTTATTAGAGTAAATACATAATAGATTGATCAATATACTTAGCAAGTTAAAATATTTAGATATAACTTTGTAATAATACAACATATTATATATATAGTATTTTTATATTGAAGATTTTTTATATTTATATGTATTTTTAGTAAAATCATATAAATATATATATGGTTCTTATTTATTAATTTAAAAGTAATACTTCAACATTTGATTGAAAATTTAATGATATTCCTTTTTTTAGTAATTCGTGTATGAATTGGACTTGCTGCTTGATATTCATAATTGAAAGTAAAAAAAAATTGACTAAAAAACTATATTTGAATATAGCTCAGAATAATGTATTATGTAATATTTAAAGGTGTACTTTCCTTGTAAATTCATTATTATCCTATTATAGTATTCTTATTCGTTTTAATAGATATTACTTTATATCATTGGTATGAACACTATAAGAAAAAAAAAGTAATCAAAATGGCCAATACTTAATAAAATAACGTCAAATAATATTTAAACCTTTTCTCAACTCTTTATTATTATTATGAACATAGTACCATTATTAATATTAACAGTTTCTATGAAAAATATTTTATTTTATTTGATTTTTATCCTACTCATCATAGATATTTATCCAACTTGTATCATTTAAATCAACAGATATTTACTATAACAAATATTTATTTAATCGTCGACGTGTCGATTACCATTTGTATATACTTTATTAACATCCATATCATTACCGTTTTCTCATTTGATCCTCGTCCATTTTACCATTATCATTATCATCATTACTATTAATCAAATTTCTTTATTTACTTAATCCATTATATATTCTTTAATATTATTAGTTGATTAATCTTTGTAATTATATTTTTATTGTAAATATATTTTTTTTTATTTAATAATATTAATTTTTAGTCTACTAACGCGTTAACTATTTATTATAAAGTATTAATTGAAATAAAATACTATTAATAAAACTACATAAATATATTTCAGAGGTATAAGTAATAAAATAAATAAATATGTATAGGTAATAAATATAAAAGAAAAGTGAAATAAATAAATAAAAAGTAAATTAGAGGAAATGAAAATAAAGTTCTTTAAAAGACACAAATAATCATATGTAAAACTTTCCATTATTTGTTTTTTTTACGCCCATTTTTCTGTGTTATTATTCTAAACCTTAAAAATTTTGTTGTATCATATAGCAGATTTTGGTAGAGAGGGAGGAGAGAACGAAAAAAAAAGATCTAGATCCATGATATGACTTTTGTTTTTCTATTAAAAAAAAAAAAAGAAATGGTGGAAGATAAATAGTTACACTATTATGATGTTTATATTCAATTAGTAATAATAAAAAGAAATAAAAACGACCTGGTAATCAAAAAATACAAATTGGTGTCCCTAATTCAAAAGTGGAATAAATTTTTCCTTTTTTAGATAAAATTTTCTATTTAAAATATTCATAATCAAGAAATTATACGTATAATGGAGTATGGCTAAATAATATAGTTACCAACTTTGTATAGTTAATGTAAAATAGTTAAAAGCAATTTTATGATATATTTTTGAATATTAAAAAATAAAGATCATTTAACATTAATAAAAATTATCAAGTTGTATTGCAGATTTATTTATATTATATCTGTTTTTTATTAATAAATCAATGTTATTTAATTTATTTCTAATGGTTAAAAAAAAGATGGTGAATCAAAAAAAAAAAAAAAAAGCATTCTAATGAAGCAAAATAATAATAATAATAATGCTAAGAATGGATGAAGGAAAAAGAAATCAATAATGCAAAAAAAATTAAAACCCAACACTTGCAGAAAATCAAATGCTTAGCTGAACGAGTTCTAAATACAAAATTTATGTACAAATTCTAAGTACAAAAAAGTAAATAATAATATAATGACTTTTTAGGGTTTAGGGATTAAAAGGTAAGTAATAATAATGAAATCACAAAAATAACAAACCCCAAAACCCTAAATACTCATATCATAGACTGACTCTAGATGGATGAAGGGTATTTATCTAAACCATTTACCACAATGTCAAATACTTTAACCGAAAGAATTATTGGCTATCCATGAATTTTTTAAATTTTTCAGTGCAATTTTTCATTATAATGATTATATTTAACATATTATTTAACTTTTATTTTTACATTCAATGAATTTATAGTATTCAATTGATACAAAAATCATGAAAATTAGATTATTAGATGTGGTGATACATGTAATTTTAATTTGTGATAAAAAAAAATTAAATTATCCATTTTTTGGAAGCGCCTTTTTTCAAGTAATATATATAGGTAATATTGATATATTATATATATGAAGTTAATTCACCCTTCTTTTTTTTACGTAATTTGATTTTTTAATTACTATTCAATTATTTTATAAGCTATTTGTACTTTGTTGATCATATTTAACATATAGATATTATTGAAAATTTAGATTTGAAAAAAAAATAGGCGTTTTAAAATCCAACAGGTATTGAAATACTTTATTGAATAAGATAAATATGTTTTTGAGATTTTCTTAATTTATTTTTTATATACATTTATGAAATAGTGATCGAAAATAAAACAACTTTTTTAGTATAAGAATGATAAGATTATTTTGTAAATATTAATTTAAAAAAAAGTATTTTTAAAAAAAATAAAACCAAGATATATTATTTTTCGAAAGGATATTGAATGTTAAAAAAAAGAAAAGTTCAAAGAACCATCAGTGATACCAGTTGAAAGAAGATACAGCATTTGTAACTTTACATATTATTTCAAGTTACGAAAAGGCTTACTTTAAAAACAATAATAATAATGTTAATTATATACCCATTATTTAATTCTTTTTGATTAAAAAATACATAAATAATAAAATATATAAGCACTATTCAATCATACTATATAGAATATTTTTTTACTTATAAATATTAATTATATATTGTTGAAATGTGTCATATCCAACAATCTTTCTTTTTATTTTTTTTAAGAAAAAATAGTCTATTCTATAGAACTTTTATATAGTTACCTAATAATACATTTTTTATTTCATTTGGTGACTGATATATAATTATTTTTAAAAAAGAAACTTTTATGGTTGTTAGGAATTTGTTATTAATATATACATGGATATGAATATGTTGTATATATATTAATAGATATATTTTATATACTATGTTTTCATTTTAAATAGTAATCACATTTATTTATAAATTTTCTTTTCTCTATTATATATATATATATATATATATATATTTTAAAAAAAAACAAAATCTAAAGCATCACTAAACCAATTTTATTTTCAGAAACATCAGGGCATCGCCAATTGTAAAGATAATAATTTAAGAAACCATCACCAGCACCGAATTTTTGATGTTGTAATATATATTCATTATCCATTAATCTTAATGCATTCATGACATCAAATCCATATCGTTTAGCCATAATCAAACCATCGCCTACTAATTCATTTAATCTCTTTGCTACTTTTTCATTACTGTTGTTATTTTCTTTTAATCCTACTTCTGTAGCGTAATAAAACAAATAAGCTGCATTTAAGGTGGAATGTTTTTCGTTACCAATTACAGTGCTGGGTAAAGAGTAGAAGGAGATCACATCAGTAATTTTATTTGTAGTTGGATCCTATAATATATATATATATATATATATATATATTACCATAAGTCATATACATATTTATACTTTTTTTTTGATCAATTAATTTATATCAATTAATATATGTAAATATAGTTACCTCGACCACGAAACCCCATACTACATCTTTATGAGGAAGGATCCAATGTTCGATATCTTCATCAGTTTCAAAAACAAGAGTAAAATCATAACGATTTAAATACTTATTAAGTAATTCACGTACTTGAGGTACATCCTTTTTTTCCATGACACGAAAACCAGGAATTAAAGTATTTTCAGGGACTTTGAAATTTTTAACCATGCGTGATAATGTTGATTTAGGAGGGATCCTTGAAAATCCGCATTCAACTAATTTCTTAGGATTTAATGATCGATGGAAATATCTATTTACAAAAAAAAAAAAGGAAATAAAAAAAATCAAAATCCATCTTTTATACCTTTTTTTTTATTATTATTATTTATTAAATAGTTATAATAATAGATACGCTACTTACTGACAAGTTGATACAGGTTTAGGTAAAATAGCACCTGCAGTATATACAGCTTGGAAAATACCATGTAAATGACTACGACGAGTAATTTCACGAATCATAACAGGAGCCAATCGTTTAGAACGAAGTTTCTTGTGTACATTTAAAAAGTTGATTTCAGTCATTAAAGTAACTCTAATTAAAAGAGGAAGAAAAAAAGAAAACATTAAAAAAATACTCAGCATGACCAAATATATATATATTAAAAACACACACATCACCATCGTATATATATTACTTACTTATCATAAGTTCTTAATTGTACAGGAATGGCACTAATAAAAGCTACTAATTTCTTATTTGAAGCAACACGAACACCTACTAACCAATCTTTTTTCCATCCAGGAGGTTGAAGAGCCCTAACCATATTAAAAAAATAAAAATAAATATCATCATGATTATCATCCACTTTTATAATTATAATTACTATTATTATTATTATTATTATTTACCATTTTAAGAATTCAATTGAATAATCGAAACGGAATTGAGCATCATCGTCTTCGATATAGTTAAGTGTCAATAATTCATATAATTCTTTTGCCTATATATAAAATACAATACCTTTATTGAGTCTTTTTTCTTATATATATATATATATATATATATATATTAAAACAAATAAAAGTATACCTCTTTTTCATTTCTCATATCAAGTTCACACCATTCAAATTCTTTAGGTAAAGGGGTTGGTACTTTACTAACTTGATCTACAGGAATAGATGGTTCAATAGGACCCATTGCAGTGATTTCTTCCCCTAAAACAAACAAAATAAGTATATGATAAGTAAATAACGTTGATTAATAAATAATAATATTAATAATAACACTAAAACAACTTTTATTATTTATTATTATTATTACCATGTTTAGGTACAGGTTGAGTATTCCAAAACTTATGGTCAGCCATTTCTTTCTTTTGTTTTGAACCAGAAGCTTCTTGTAATATCATGGATTGCATCATAGCTTCTAATTGAGCACGTAAAGCAGCAGCATCTTTAGTTTTTTTTCCAGATAACTGTTTTGCTAACTCCATAAGTTTATCTTCATTTGGAGCTTTATCTTTCTTTTTGTCGTTAGTCATTTTTATTTTATTTAATATGGATGAAGAAGTAAAAAAAAAAAGAGGTAACAGAAAAAATAAAAATACGTGTTAACATTTTTTTTTTTTCTTCTCTTTTGAAATTAAAACACCGTCCTCTTCCTTTTTTTTCCTCTCTTTTTGGATTCCCTAAACTAAATAACAACTCCTACTAAAGTTTACTTTTACTATAATAATACTTTAAATTCAAACTACGGTTCAACTATATTCCTTTAATTATATATATATATATATATATATATATATATATATTAGGGAAAGTCAAGTAGTATATTATGAAGTTAATCAACTCAATTTGTCAAACTACATATATCAATATTTTATTGTCATATTAACAATAAAGTAAATCCCATTTTATAATATTATTAATAAATATTTATTATATTTACGAAAACACATTCATAAACATATATCCTATTTTTTTTTTTATGGAAAAAGTAATGTATGTATTATTTTTGTACTTGTTTGAAAAAATATATTAGTTTAAAAAATAATTTTATTATTTTCTACCGATGATGATGATGATGATGATGATGATTTTTTTATGTTTTAATCAATATTGAGCGGTCTCTACATTTATAGAAATATAGAAATAATTTCGTCAGAGTATGAATTATATTGTGGGTAATAATAAATAAATAAATAAACGCATCTTTCTTTATTCTTTTCATTTAACCAGTATAAAAAGAAAAATAGTATAAATAGATAAATCTATTATCCTTAAAATACATCACTAAATCTATTACATAATAATAAACTTAAAAATGATTCATATAGATGATGTAAATAATTAAGCATCATACCCTATATTTTAACGCTATTGCGCAATCTTGAGTAAAAAAAAATTAAATGATGGTATATATTTTTAATGATAGTAGTAAAAAAAAGATCAGATTTTAATCAATATCTAAAAAAAAGGTTCATCATCATTGAGTTTAAACTGTATATATATAATTATATGAATATATTTGTGTGGTTTCTTTTATAGAAAACATACAAGATTTCCTTTTTCTTTTCTTTTAAAAATAAATAAATAAATAGAAAGATACTAAATAGAAAAAAAGATGTTTCCTTTTTATTTTTCCCCATATATTATATTAAACAAGTAGTAGTATTAGTAGTACTAAGGTTTATATATATCAGATGATTTATTATAAATGGATTGGTTGGCTTAATAAACTTTATGTTTATATCCCATAAATAAAGGTCACTCATCTGAACTAAAAAAAAAAAAAAGATCTATAAATAAAATGATTGGTTCAATTTATAGAAACCTTAGCTTGCATATATATTAAAAAAAAAAGCATAAATCCTTTAATGATCAATGGGATCATCCTTTACCTAAAAAAGGAACAATAGATCATGTTATTTAAAAAAAAAAAAAGATCTTAACATTTGGATCGGAATATGTAAAAAAACTAACAAATGTGTACATATTCATATTTAAGGTTAAAACGAAGATCATCATTAAAAAAAAAGTAAATGCGTTATTTAATTCAAAAATGGAAAATTCTTTTGATAAAAAAATAGATGAAAAATAAGGTTTATTTATATATATATATAAAAGAGATGATTCATGATATACAACAAAATGAATACAATGAAATGATGAAAATGATAAATATATAATAATAATAATAACAAATAAATAAATAAATAATGATAATAATATATAATAATGATAATAATAATATGATATGGGATAAATATATGTAAAAAAAAGAGGTATATTATAATGAGGAGGGATATTTATATATGAAAAAATAACGGGATAAATATATATGTAATAATAATAATAATGAGAGTTAAAAATAAATAAATAAATATATAAAATATATAATTTAATAATTCATTAAAGAATCCAAAGATTGAATGGTAGTATTATTTGTATAATGAGAATATTGTGAAGTAAAATCAAAGTTTTCAATAGGTTTTAATAATGGGGTTTTATCATCATCAAAAAAGGATGAAGATGATGATGATGATGAATGATAAGTATGATCTATCATCATATCGTTATTATTAGATGTTGTAGAATTGGATGAAGAAATGGATGAAGTTGAAATAGAAGGGTGATGTTCCATAATAGGTGAAGAGCTTGAATATTGATAAGCATCAACAAAAAAATGGGATGATTGAGGTGATGATAAACAAGAAGATGGATGATCCCAATCTAATGAAAATGCCCAATCACGTTGTTGTTGTTGTTGTTGAGTAGGATGATGATAAGTTGAGGGTGATGATAATGAAGGTGAAGAAACTGATGAAGATGAGGATGATGATGATGATGAAGATGATGAAGATGAGGATAAAGAATGATGATGATGGTGATGATGAGGTGATAATAATAATTCACCTATGGAGGTAGTTACTGGATAATCTTCGGTTTTAATCATTAATGGATGATGATGAATGGATAAAGAAGATGGTGATGAATGGCATGATGAAATAGAAGATGAGCTAGTGGATGCTGATAATGATGGGAAGAAAGGATTCAAATCTTCAGTACTATTATTATTTTCTTTACATGTAATTGTAATTGGTGGTATAGAATGGTGTTGATTAATAACATTAGATGATGGTGAAGATGATGATGCCATCCATAATAAATTACTATTATTTTCTTCATGGTGATGATCAGATTTATTATTACTATTGTTATTCTTTGTTGGGGTAGTAATACTTGATGGATAATAATGTTTCTTTTGAAGATGACTTTTTTTTTTAGATATATGATTGGTTTTATTTTTATGACTAATCAAAGATGATGATGATGATTTATGAGAAATTTTAGGACTAAGATGATGATCATTATTCATTTTATTATTATTATTATCATTCTTTTTATCTTGATGATGATGGCTGATTGATTTTTGTCTTCTTTGATGAGTTTTTTTATGTTGAGCTAAATTATCGGATCTTGAAAATCTTTTTCCACATAATCCACATAAATAAGGTCTTTCCATAGTATGAGTACGTAAATGTCTTTTTAAATGTTCCAATCGTTTAAATATTTTTCCACATGAACTTAAAGGACAAGTATATAATCTTGATGGATCATCCATTGAATCTGATTTTTTTTGTTGTTGATGATGAGGATGATGGTTTGTATCATTTAAAATTGATGATGATGAACAAGTACTATTAAAAGGATACCAAAAAGAATGAGAAGAAATAGATAAAGATGAAGGAGATGATAATGATGATGAAATAATAGGAGATGATGAAGAAGATGATACAGGTTCTAATTTAGTAGTAGTATTAGTAGTATTAGTAGTTGTAGAATTAATTCTACGTCTTCTTTGTTTATAAGATGGAGATCCTTCAAATAAAGAGAATTGACCAAAAACAGTAGAAACATCATTTACCGCATTATTATTATTATTATTGTTATTACTACTATTACTTGTAGAATGAATAGTTACCAAAGAAGATTTTGAAGAGGTTGAAGATGATTTCTTTTTAGATTGATAAAGTAAATCATGATGATTATTTAAACAAGCTTTTAAATCCAAATCACTTAATAAGTTTTTTCTAAATTCATCAAACATAGCTTGAGTAGTATCCAAAGTAATAGAGACAGCAGGATGAACTAAAGCTTTTGAAGTTACTTCAATGCCTAATTTTTCTCTTTTTAAATCCCTTTCCAAGGCATCTAAAAATAAACGATCATGAGGAACGGAATACCAATAAAATACTTTTTGTTTCTTTTGAGTACGAATACAATTATTTTTATATAATAAGTTTAAAAAATTGGATTTAGGTTCTTCCAAAGTAGCATCAGTACCAGGTTTTAAATTTCTTAAATCACTAAAGATACCTTCTTCAAATTTCTTGATGTTTTCAACAGGTCTACCAAATGCATAAAACCGGAATACCAAGGATCGGACAATATCGGTACCAGAAATAAAATATTCATCTTGCCATTGAACGCATGAGATGGTTTCTCCGGTTGGTAAATGATATCTTCTAAAGGGTCCACTAGTTTCTTGATTATTTTTATTATCATTATCTTTTTCTAACTCATCATCATCATCAGAATTATTATCGCAATTATTATTATTAAATTGTCCAGGTGCAGTTGCTAAAAAATATTTTAATTGGTTTATTTGTTCTAAACGTGTATCTAAACTTTCTTCTGTAGGAGGTGGTAATACAATTTCTTCCATTATTGATGATTCCATTTGATTAATCTAATTTATGAAATAAAGGAAAAAGTAAAGAAAAAGAAGGATTAATAAAAAAATATCTTTCTATTTTCTTTTTATATTAAAAATAATATATATATAAATATAGAAAAAAAAAGGAGGCGATTTAAACAAGCTTATTCTTCTCCAAAAGTAGTATACATACCTATTTTATGTGTTTAAACGTGCAAAGTAAGTATAAGATAAAATAAAATATGAGGGAAAAAGAAGAAGAAGAAAAAAGAGAAAGAGAAAAGAAAGAAAGAAAAAAAACGTTGATTGTTTCCCTTTTAAATAGAAAAGAGGGGTTATAATAAGAAAAAAATTTGTAGATCAAATATAATAAGAGATGTAAAAAAAAAAAAAAGATAGAAAAAAGAAGAAGAAAAAGAAATAAATGTTCAATTTTTTTTTTTTGAAAGACAAAAAAATTTTTTTTTTGGATTTTAGGCTTACGTTTTATAGTTTGGTTACTTTTTTTTTATTATCATTGCCAACATCAATAATGAATGATAATAGTAATAATAGTAATCAATAATAAATAAATAAATAAATAAACAAAAAAAAATTGTAGTCATCGGGCTTTGTTTGTATAACCCCTTCAAACACTTCTTTTTACCTATGTACAACTTTAATCAATGGATGAACCTTTTTTTTGAGGTGTTTCAGGTTTTTTTTATATATGACGTAATAATAAATTATAACCATATTTTCTCACCATTTTTTTTTTATTTTTTTTTTTTCGGTAGATCAAAAAAAAATACATTCAAAGTTTCTTTTTTTCACTTTCTTTTTTCTTTTTAATTTTTTTTTTTTTTTCATTAATACTGAATATGGTATTAAAAAAATATTCATTTTATATCAAAAAAATCTTCTAGTATGACAAGCTTATATAAGAGTAATTAATATTACATATATACATACATATGTTTATTATTATTTAAGAAAAAAATACGGAACACATTCAGGTTTTGTAAGATGTTAATAATAACAATAGGATATATATATATAACTTTTTACTCATTTTAGTTATTCTTTACAATTAAATAAAAAAAGTGCTAACATTTTTTTTTATTCCAAACACTTTAAAACATGCAAATTAACTGAACACACTCCTGGTACTACCTAACATGTCAAACAATTATACTTTTTATTTGTTTTTATTTTTCCTTTCTTTGTACTCTTTTTATTTTCTTTCTTTCCGGTTTTTTTAATTTTATATTAAAAAATGATTCATTAACCTTTTTTTTAAAAAAAAAAAGAATATTAATAGTAGTTGATTACTATTATTATTATAATTTATGAGCAATTTATTAAAATGATTTTTATTATATATTTAATCAATAATAATCTTTTTAATATAAAGAAAAATCGAACTATCTATATTGAATTTTCCTAATTTTAGATTATATACATGAGTTTTTTTTGCCTTTTTTTTTCTTTTCTTTTCCTTTTCCTTTTCCCTTTTTTTTTTTTTTTTTTTTGTTCCTAGAAATAGAGTGGCGCCGATAAAGTTTATTTTTTTTATTTTTTTTGTACACTAATAAGGGTTTCCATCTTTGGATATCCGATGTCGTTTATTTATGGAACTCTGTGTAAAAAAAAAAGAGAGAATATAAAAAAGCATTGATGTTTGTATTACCAAAATAATAGAAAAATGTTTTTCCAAACAGAAACCTTTTTTTTTTACTGATGATGATATTGGTTTTATTTTTTTTCTTTTTGTTTGACAGACTAAAGAGAAAAGTGAAAAATAAATCTTTATTTATTAATTGCATATGATTTTTTACTTTTTGATTATATCATAATGGTAATCTTTTTTTTCATGACCTATTTTAATAATTATTAAAAAAAAAGACTCATTATGACTTTATCAATTTTCATCTATCTTTCCCTCGGTCAAATAATAATAAAAAAATGTGTTACAAATATATATATATATATATATATATATATATTGTTTTATAGATAAAAAAAAATAACATTCTTCAAAAAAGAAAGTGATAGCAACTCTTTTTTTTACTTGATTTTTTTTTTTTTTTCATGAGAAAAAGAATTTTCGATCCTTTTTTTAATATCTTTTTACATATATTCAAATTGTTACACTCAATTTTTTATTATTATTATTATTATTTAAATAAAAAAAAACGCCAATTGATAAAAAAAAAACAACAACAACAAAAAACTATTAGATTCTTATTATTATTTTTTAATTCCTTTTTATTCTTTTATTTATTTATTTACTTATTTGTTTATTAGTTTATCTTATTTTTAAGTTTTTTTTTTAATGTTATAAATATACATACATGATGTATGTGGGTTTGTGCGGATTTGTTGTTGTTATGACTATAACTATATAATTTATTTATTTTTTTGGAGAAGTAGAATTTTTGGTAAATTACCGAACCTTAAAAGTAAATCACACAAAAAATAAAAACAAAACAAAAAAAAACTTAGCTAAGTACACAAAGTTATGAGCATCTTTTTTTTAATACATAAATAAACTTATCCCGATAAAAGCCATCTCCATCCCGATAAAAAAAAAGTCTCATCATTATCAAAACATTTAAATATTAAAACATCTAAAAAAAAATAACTGTAGCATTTTTTTTTTAGATTTTGTTTTTCTTCTCTTTCATTTTTTTTTTTTTGGGAAAATAAGAATTTTTAATTTTTTAATTATCAAGTTTTTTTATAGAATTAAAAAATGATAAATAATAAATAAATAAATGAAGATGTATTTATGTGTGTTAAAATAAATAAATAAATAAATAAATAAATAAATAAATAAATAAAAAGAGTCATTTTTTCATTTTTGTTATTTTTTTTTTATGTTTAAAAACAAAAAGAATAAAAACATTAAATAATATGTATGTATATATAATTAAAAATTTATATAAAGAGTATTATATGTATAAGGAAAAATAATTAAAAGGAAAACAAAAATGGACATTACAAAAAATAAAATAAAATTATTCTCTCCATGTGTAACGAACCTTAGCAGGGTGTTCAGGTACAACTACCATAGAAGTATAATCGGATTTAGGAACAGATTTACCATCCAAATCAAAATCAAAAGTACGGATAAAAGTAGAAATAATGGTCTTTAATTGAAGATAACCAAATTGTTCACCAATACAACGATGTCTACCAGCACCGAAAGGTAAGAAGGGAGATTTAGAAGAAATACCAACAGCACCAAAACCATAATCAATATTAGCATCATCACCTTGTTCTAATTGATGAACAGGATCAGTCTTTTCAAGCCATCTATAAGGATTATAAGTAGTAGGTTCATTGAAATAAGTAGGATCAATTTGAGTAACACCAGGAGCAGCACAAATGAAATTGCCTTTGGGAATTTCCATACCATTCTTTTCATAAACAACCTTATCAGCAATAACACGACGCATCATTTGGAAAATTGGTGGATGAAGACGTAAAGTTTCACGAATGGTGGCTTCTAAAAGTGGTAAATCTTTAAGATTATCAAAGGTTAAGTCGGTTTTTAATGATCCCAATTTTTCAATTTGTTCTTCGCGTAATGCTTTAACAAGATCAGGGCGATTGGCTAATTCTAAAATAGTCCATGCTGAGGTAGTGGCGGATGTATGTTGTCCTCCAAATAAAACGGCAATCATCATACCAGCAATATGATGATCAGGAATATGAGTACCATCTTTGTAAGTAGCATCCATTAAAGCTTGGAGTAAATCGGAATTGCTCTATATACATATATATTTAAAAATAAGTATACATTATTCTTTCCAATGTATTTTCTTTTAAAAAAAACAATAATTACTTACGTTATCATTTTCTTCCTTTCTACGTTGAATAATGCTGGAGTATAAATCAGCCATTTTTTTACAAGCAACATCACGACGACGATAAGAAGGTAAAGGAAGATTAGGGAAAATGAAATTGATGGGTTTGAAACCTTGATCCAAATCATAATAAAGTTTAGCAACATTACCATCCAAGCTAGCACGAATTTCTTTACCCATTAAACATCTTGAAGCAGTATAAATAATTAATGATCCAAAAGTTTCATAAGCTTCCATTAATCCAGTAGGTTTATTAAATTTCTTAAAGAATTCTTCAGTTTCTTGAACAATCATTGGAACATGTTGACGGAAACAATCAGAATTTAAACCAGCTTTAATGAATCTATATCATCATCATCATCAAATGATAAAATGTAAAAATAAGTAAACATAAATATATATATATATATATGAGGCGAATCCTTTCTTTTTTTTCTTTTTCACTTGTACAATCCACTTTTATTTTTTATTTTTCTCTTTATTTATTTATTTTTAAAAATAACTTACTTCTTTTGTTCCATGAATACAGCATGAGGAGCATCATAAACAACATCAGGACCAAAAACATATTTTGTCATATGATTATAAGCTTCAGCAGCAGAAGATAAGTTTTGTTTACTATTGAAAACGAATTGATTACCATCGGCACCTAAACAAACAGTTACACGTTTACCAACCATAGTGAAAGTAAATACATCACCATATTTCTTTTGACAGTCTTGTAAAAAGGCAATAGGATTCCTATTTTTTTATATTAATATGTCAGTATAAAAAAATATTAAATACACTCATATATATATGTATAAAAATAAGTTGTATGTTCCTTAATAAATAAATAAAACTTACATGCCAAATTGAACAGCATTACCAAGGACAGGAATTAAAGAAAATACATTTGGTGGTTCATTAGGATTTTTAGGAACAATCTAAAATAAGAATAAAAAAAAATAGGAATAAAGTTAGACATATTATTGTTTATATTAATATATATATATGTATGTATATATATATATATTTGTGTGTGTATTATATACTTACTAATTGTGAAAGAATATGGATGGCAATAGCAACACCAATAGCTAAACCACTATAAACAATAAGTGATGATATTGAAGGTAATAAACCTACTAATTGAGAAACGATAGCCATTTCTCTTTTTTATTAAAGATGATGAATTAAGAAAAAAAAGAAATAGAGAAGAAGAAAAAAAATAAAAGGCGGTAAAAGAAATTCAATTTATTTATTTTTTATATGATGGATCGTGGTTTTAAGCTCCGCAGTGTTTTTTTTTTGACTTGTGAAATTAAATAAGAATAAAAATACTACTAGCATAATCCCTATCTCTTTAACGGTGTTTATAGCAGACTGAATCTTAAAAATAATAATACTTCATAAACAAAGAATATGAAATGATTTTTTTAATCACTCGGCGGCCGAGTTTTACCGATACTTTTATTATTTTTTCATATATTATTATTTTTATTATTATTATAATTTATTAGTTTACTTTTTGATAAATAGTATTTATTATTTAATGATTAAAACATAAATATCTTTTTATTATATGATTTCTGCTTTTTATTTTTTTTAACTATTATATAATTTCAAACTAAGGAAGAAGAAGAAAAAAAATTTTTCGTTTGATGTAAAAGGTTTTTTTTTGACTCTCCGTATAAACTTTTTTTTTCTACAGCCAATCAAGAGTTTTATTGCGTTCCACAACAAGTGTAAATTTGTGGATCTACTAAACCGTACGTTTTTTTTATATAAATACTTGATTTCCTTTTTATTAATATTATCATTATTTTATGATATATATTTAGATAAATGGATTTGAGTAGTTCATTTAGTTTGATGTCATTAAAATAATAATAAAAAATGAAAAGGAAAGAAATAAAGAAAAATAAAATGATTAGATAAAAAAAATCAATAGAAATAACCAAATTATTATGGTACCTTCATCTATCTTCAGTTACACTAAAACATCGAAAGGCTTGTAATAGGATGATAAATAGTTTAATCAACTATATATATATATATTTTATCACTAGTATTCATTTCTCACTATTCTTTTATATTTTAAAAATGGATAATAAAAATAGATATATAATCTATTTATATTAAATATATAAATAAGTATTTATATATTTATAATCTAAGGAAAGAAATTGATTTATTAAAAAAAGTCATATTATAATCACCTTTTTTTTTAAATGACAGTTATAGTAATTGATTAATGATTAAGCATTGACAGTTGTTAAATTTAGAGTGCATATTTTTTTTTAAAAATCTTGTTTTCATATAAAAAAATAATAATAGTGCTTTCTTAAAATTTAAAAGTTTATTTTCCCTAGAGAATATAAAATAAAAAGAATCATTGGTAGTAAAATATCATTTATTACCTGGTCACGTTTTTACTTTTTTCTTTTTTTTTAAAAAATAGTAAATGATATACAGTAAATGATCAGATTAATACGTGGGAAAAAAAAAGGTACCTTTTTTTATTTTTAAAATTTGATCTGATCATTCAATTAAGCAATGCTAATGTACTCATAAGATAAAGATTTGACTGTTCAGGATTTTCCCTTTTTAAAAAAAAAGAAAAAGTAATTAATCTAGAGATTATTTTCGATCACTCATCTGATCATCAACTTGTAAGATATTTTCTTTCCGTATTTTTTAAGTAAGAAAAAAGAAAAAGGAAAGTACATAAGAAAGAAGCATAAAATTTTAGATAGCACTGTTTTATTTATTTAATCAATATCTATCTATTTTTTAAAAGTCGAAGAACCTTTTTTTTATTTATTTATTTGTATCTATTTATTTATTTATAAAAAAAGAACCAATTATGGCAAAGTTCACTGTTTAAAAGTTTTTTCTCGACTTTTTTTCTAAATTGGATTGGATAATTATTTATAATCATTGCTTTAATTCTAATATATATATATATATATATATACTTTAAAATAAAGCTTAGTTATAATGGTTTTATATAATAATTTATACATATAAATCTATCAATGGATCCAATATGTATATAAAAGGCTTTTTTTTCTATTTATTTTTTTACTTTGTAAAAAAAGGGGTAATCTATATAAAAATCATAATGTAAACTAGCCATACTAAGGATATTTTTTATATAAAAAAACCTTTAAGGAGTTTGAAATTATTATTATTATTTATTTTTATGTTGAAAATGGGTTATATTATTTAATAAGAATGAATTCATAAAAAGTTACTATCATTTTTATTTTTTTTTTACGATGATAAAGTAATAACGATAATCAATATATATTACATGTAAACAAAAGAATATATATATATTATATGTAAACAAAAGATGATGAAACTTAATGCATAAACTATCATAAATATAGTTTGATTATTAAGGTAACCTTTTTTTAATCCCCCGATTACCGCATCACCCGAAGAAAAAAAAATGGAAATACAAAAAGTATAAAAATTATGAATAATAATAATAAAAAAAAGAAATAGATAAGTCAAGTTATATTATATTTTTTTATATCAACTACATTAAAAAAAAAAAAAAAAACGAAGAAAAGTGAAAAACTGGAAAATTGGAAAAAGTTAAAAAATAGAAATGTGTATATATTTTTAATCTTTTTTTTGGGTTTATATCTAGTTTATAATTTCAGCCAATTAAAAAAAAGCGGTGGTCACACGTCACATTATTCTTTTTATAATACAAAATATACAAATCTTAATTTGGGTGTACCAGTCTTTTTTTTTTACACCCCCTTTTGTTTTTTTTCTTGACTTTTTCCCCTAGCCTCTTTCTCTTCCTCTTTTCTCTTTTTTTCTTTTCTTATTCTATTCTCTTTTTTTTTATTTTATTTCAATCTTTCTTCTCCTTTTCTTTACTTTTTTTTTAATATATTATATTTATTTTCATTCTTTTAAAAATCTAATTTTCGGATCTATTTAAATTTACTGAAAAAAAAATTTACGCTATATATTGATTTGAAACATATTTGATCAACGATAACTTTATCAACCAATCTCAGCTACGTAATTGATTCCAAATGAACTTTAGTCAATTTGCAACTGTAGATGGTAAACTATTTTTTATTCCTTTTAAAAAAAATACAAATCAAAATAGCATCTTTCTTTTTTCTTATTTAAAATAATAAGGATTAAAAATAAAAATAAAAATGAATGATGTATAATAAAATATAGTTAAAAAAAAGTATATATATAT
This sequence comes from Cunninghamella bertholletiae, assembly GCA_037043795.1. NCBI lineage: Eukaryota > Fungi > Mucoromycota > Mucoromycetes > Mucorales > Cunninghamellaceae > Cunninghamella > Cunninghamella bertholletiae. The sequence goes on from JAZGVP010000001.1 coordinate 1,906,320, forward strand.
ATGAAAGGGGATATTATTTTCTTAAAAAAAAAAAGGGTTCTCTCCTTCTAAAATAGAACTTAAAATGAAAGATTATATATTTAACTTAAATAAATAATCATCATTAATGATATAATAATTTGAATGATTTATATTTATATAATTATTTATTATTATCATTTTATGCAGATTGGTCACGACATAATAAACCTCAAACAAATGATATGTTTCCTACTTCTTTAGCTTTACCAGCACAACCGATACAACAATCAACAACGTCATCATCACCAGCAACAAATCAACCTAATGTATCTAATGCAGGTCGTACTGCTAATACTTTTTTAGATGGATCATTTCAAGATTTCATGCCCTATCAACAACAATTTCAAACTTTTGATGATTTAACAATGAATCATTTACAACAACAACAGACTACTAAACCTCTTACTCCACAACCACAACAACATACTTTACCAACATCTTCTATATCCCCACAACAACAACAACAAGCATATCAATTGCAGCAGCAGCAACAACAACCTTCTTGGACAGATCAACGTTATACACAACAACCTTATATATCTTTAGGTCAAAATCAACCTACTTATTACCCTCAACAACATCAACAACATCAACAACATCAACAACATCAACAACATCAACAACATCAACAACATCAACAACATCAACAACATCAACAACATCAACAACATCAACAACATCAACAACATCAACAACATCAACAACATCAGCAACATCATCCTCATCATCATCCTACCCATCTTACTCATCATCAACAACAACATCCTCATTTACAACATCATCACTTTCAACAACAACAGCAACAAAGATCTATACCACAACATCAATCACATATGCCATATCAACAACAACACCCACAGCAGCAACATCATCATCCACAACAACATCATCATCATCAACATCAACATCAACAGCAGCAGCAACAACAACAACAACATCATTTATTACCACAACAAGCATTTTTGGATAGATTAAATCAATCACAACAACAATTAAATCATCATCCTCAATACCCTGGTTTATCATCACCATCATCATCACAATTAATTCAAAAACATAAAGATGTGAATGGTTATATGTTAGAAAATACAATGGCTATGCCAATGAAAAAAACAAAAAAGAAGAAGAAGAAGAAAGAACCTGAAGATCCTAATGCTCCACCTAAACCTAAACGTAAAACTGGCTTGAATAAACCTTTAATTTTAAGTGCTGCTTTATCTGCTTTAATGGATGGTGATTTAGAAGTAAGTTTTTTTAATGAAAAAAATAAAAGTAAAAATGAAATTAATATCCTATATATAGGAGAAAAAAAATATAATGAAAGAGGAGAGAGTCATTTTTTTAAAAAAAAAATAGGAAAAGAAAAGGAAATAATAATAATAATTACTGATATATTTTTATTTTTATTTTTATTTTTAATAAGTTGTCAAGACCAGAAATTGTAAAAAGATTATGGGTTTATATTAAAGAACATGATCTTCAAGATCCAAAAGATCGACGATATATTTTATGTGATGAAAAACTAAAAACCATATTTCATGTGGATCGAGTAAATAGTTTTGGCATGAATAGGGATTTATCGAAACATCTTACAAAAAAGGATATTGTTGATCAGCCTACAGATAATACACCAACTAATGAAAATAACGAAAATAATGATAATGATAATAATAATATTAACAATATTAATAATAGTAATGATAACAATAATAATAATAATATAAATAATAATATAAATAATATAAATAATATTAATAATATTAATCATCTCACTAATAACAATAATAATAATAAACAATCTTCACCTACAGTTACAGCTGAAACTCCTGATGATGTAGTAACACCAAAAGAAGGTGAACATGTTATTACAAATGCAAATTCTACTACTACTAATACAACCTCATCTACTAGTACAACTACCACCCCATCTCTTCATTAAATGATATATATAAATGTGTATGTATGTATATATTTATATATATGCTGTTTACTATTTACTGTTTGTTAGCTATTTTTTTTTTTATTATACTTTACTTTTTTACTTTTTTTCTTTTTTTCTTCTTTTATATATATATATATATATATATATTTATATACATATATACGTTATATGATTTCCTTTTTTTCCTTTTTTTTTAAAAAAAAACAATATCTATTTCCTTTTTTATTTATTTATTTTTACCTCTCTTTCTCTCACACTCACACTCACACACACTATTCTTTCTTTTTTTTACATTAACCAAAAAACAAAAAACAACACAAGAAAAAAAATATATAACATAATATCAAAACCAAAACCAAAAAAAATTATATATATAAACAATAATCCAATTTAATTACTTTTTTTTATATATAATGTTTGCTATTGTTGTTATATATAAATGCATGTAAAAACGAACTGTCACTTTATAAAATGTAAGGGGTTATGGAACTGATAAAAACTATGCTTTTTTTAAATCTACCTTTTTTTTTATGAATAATGTTTATTAAATAGCCACAAATGATCAAAATAATGGCAAATAAAAAGTAATCTTAATGATAATATAAATATATACACAAGCATCCACCCACACATTTACATACATATATTTTTTTGTTCCTTGATGTAAATCTTTATATATATATATATATATATATATATATTTATATAAAGTTCATTATATCTTGATCTATACTTTTTCATATAGAGATTTATAATAACTTTATTTTTTTTTATCGAGGATCCTTTCTTTAAGCATAAATCAAATGATATCCTATATATGGTATTGACTCCCCTCTCTTGCACTTTTTCTTTCCCTTTCTTCCCCTTGAGTTTTTCAATATAAATAAAAAACCTCAAACTCCTTCTACTTTTTTTCTCCTCCCCTTTTTCCCTCTCCCTTTTTATTTATTCATTATATATATTTGATTTATATTAAAAAATTGTTAAAATAATCATTCAATATAATATGATAAACTAATGGATGATGATGATTAGGAAGTGTAAAATACCAATATATTCAATTTTTTTTCATTTATTGATTTTTATTTTATTTTATTTTTCCCAAAAAGAAAAAAGAAGAAGAAAAAAAGAGGGTGCAAAAATATTAAAATGAAAAAAGTATTATTTTATTTGCATATAATCCCTTTTTATTTTTTTTTGGTTGTTGTTTTTCCATATTTTTATATAAAGTTTGCTTGGCTGGCATAAATTACTTATTATTTTTAAAAAAAAACTAGTTTTTAATTTTGTATTTTTCCGGGTTGATCATTTTAGTAAATGCTTAATTTAAATGATCTTTCACTCTCCTTCTCCTTCCAACAAAAAATATAAAAAATCATATAATCGTTTAAAATGAATTTGTCATTGTAACACAATTATTATATATTTATAATGGAAACACATATTTAGTAGAATACAAATGATGAATTCTAATTTTAAAACTCCAATTCAATGTATATATATATGTATGTAATAACACCAAGATAAATATACATTTACCATTGATGACGTTTTTTTTTTCTTCAATGGTAAATTATTATGTAATATTTTCTAAGCTTTTTTTATGAATTAAAAAAATAACAGAAGGAAAAAAGAAGAAAGTAATAGAATAATTATTATATATATATATATATATATATATATATATAATTATATATTTATTTATCTATATAAATGTTATAATAATAATAGTAATAATAGTAATGTAAAAAAAGAATATCTCACAGTAACTTAAAATCCGATTTCTTTTACTCATAAAGTTAAAAAAAGCGTACCATTTTTATACGTTTTTGGAAAAAAACTGCCGCGTTTGCTGTTAAAACTCCGCCATGAGAGAGTTTTCTTTTTTTTTTTCCATGAAGCATAAAATATAATTTTTTTTTTTCTTTTCTCTTTCTCTTTTTTTTTAATTTTAATTTTATATATTGACAATGGAGAATGAAACTACTCCATTAATTAATAAAGTAAATAGTAATAATACTTCAAGTTCAAGTAATAATAATAATAAGAAAAGCCATTGCTCTTCCACATGGTTTAATTGCTCTTCTTCTTCTACTACTCAAAATAATAAATCTTCCTGTCGTACTTTTAAGTATTATTTTTATCTTTTTGGTTTCTTGATTCTTTTTGGATTTTACCTTCAATGTTTTCAAGAAAGAATGCCAACTCCTTTAAATGACGTTGAAGCTAATCAAATAAATGGATTTGCTGGCTTACATGCATTTAATAATTATTTAACTCAATTCCATACCCCTCATCCTCCTAATAGTAGAGAAAATGGTCGTCTTTATCATTGGCTTGGTTCGTTAGTACAAGAATTTCAACTTGAAGCTAAACAGAATAATGTTCAAGTAGATATCATCACTGAAGATGATACAAAAGTTAGTATGAAACACGATTGGTTTACTACAGGTATATATATATATATATATATAAACAAGTATGTATATTTACTAAAGAATGATCAATGAAAATAACCTCTTCATTTCTTTTTTATTAATAGAGGAATATTTGGTACCCGATAGTAGAAATGTAATTGCTAGGATCATTGGTTCAGATGAATCCCTTAAAGATCAAAGTATTTTAGTCAATGCTCATTATGGTAAATAAAGAAAAAAAACCATCATCATCATCACTCATAAATAAAAAGTACATACATTCATTAAAATAAGTAATCTTGATTAATATTGTTTTTCTTTTCTTTCCTATATATATATATATATATATATATAATAGATAGTGTACCTACAAGTTTTGGTGTTACTGATAATGGTATGGGTGTATCTGTTGCATTAGAATTATTCCGTTACTTTATAAAAAATCCTCCAAAACATACTATTGTTTTCTTATTTAATAATATGGAAGAAGGTGGATTAATAGGTGCTAAAGTATTTGTTGAACATCCTTGGTTTAAAACTATTAAAGTATTCTTAAACTTGGAAGGTTCAGGCGCAGGTAATAAAAAAAAAGGAAAAAAACAAATAACCGATCCATCAATATCAAAATAATAAAAATGTATATAAAAGCGAATATTTAAATCATTTTTTTTTTTTAATATATATATATATATAGGTGGTCGCAGTATTTTGTTTAGATCTACTTCTTTATTAGGTGTCAGTAAATTAGCTTCTTCAAAAGCACATTATTTACATGCATCACCATTGGGTAACGATTTATTTAAATTTAACTTACTCAAAAGGTAAAAATAAATAAATAAATAAATAAAATGGATTATTATATATATATATATATATATATAAATGAAGCATACTAAATATATATTTAATTTTATTTATTTATCATCAGTGATACTGATTATAGTGTATTTGATCGTTTTGGTGTTCCTGGTCTTGATGTTGCATTTTATTCTCCAAGATCCCATTATCATACTCAACGTGACAGTTTAGCATTTACTTCACCAAAATCAGTTCAACACATGGGTCAATTAGCTCTTGGTGGTCTTCAGAGTCTTGATGAAAGTGGCTCTTTCCAACAAGATGTTAAAGAACCCCCTGTCTATTATGATTTACTTGGTCGATTCATCATTGCCATGTCATTCTCTACTTATCAATGGATTCATCTTATTTTTTTAATTTTGGTTCCTTTGGTACCTATTGTATGGATTTTAAAACAACAACAAACTGATTCTCATCAATCTCTTCATACTTTGAAAAAATGGTTTATTGAATTAAGTAAAGGAATTTTTATATCTTTTACTGCTTTTATTGCTATTTTAACTTCTCTTGGTATTTCTACTCTTATTTTAATTAATCTTAATCCGTTGGTAAGATAAAGAAAAAAAAAAAGAACTATAAATATAATATGTATTTTATTTTTAGTTTTTAAATATATATATATTCATCATTCTTTTTTTTATGCTTCTTTTTATTTCATTTTATGATTTAGGCCTCTTATTCTGGTGCTAAATTGGTTGCCTTTTATTTATTTATTGGTGAATTAGCAGGATTGGTTTTATCATTATTAATTTGCCAAAAGTGTTCTTGGTATAGAATTAGTTTAAGTAAAAACCCTGAAATTCTCTTACATGGATTAAATGGAATTTGGTGGTTCTTTGTCATTTTGGCAACCATTTTGGGTCATTATAAAGCATCTATTTTATATTTTATGATCTACTTCTTGGTATGTGGTTCATTAGCTTCTTTTGTTTATACTTCATCACCAACAAAAGACACCAAATATCATTTGCCTCTTGTCTTTGCTATTCAATATATTATTCCCTTCATTTTTATGACTCAAAATATTTCTTTAGCAATTACATCTCTTAGACATAGTCCTGTTGATGGTGTTTCTGAGTTACCTTGTAAGATGATTATACAAATACATATATATAAAACAAATGCTCATTTTTAATATTTCTTTTTTTTTTTTTTGTGTATATATATAGTCTACATAATAACTGGTTTTCAAATTTCGCTTCTTGTATTACCGCTTCTCTTCTGGGTCCACTTGGCAGGAAATCAAAGAAAAGTATTTAAGGTATTATCCCTCTTCTTCGGTATTTTACTTGTTATATGCTTATTCAAAGCACCCTTTGATGCCAATTTATCACCTAATAAATTGCTATATCGACAAGAATATAACATCACCTCACCAATCAGTAGAAATACAGTACGTACTAATCATGGTGTAGATACATTAAAAGAAACATTAACTAATGAAGAATTAAAAACACTTGAATGTCAACCTATTTCACCATTTACGCAAGAGTGTAGCTATGAATCCAAATTATTACCTCTTTATGCTAGCCAAGATCCTTATCATGAAGCGTCCATCTCATTTAATAAAACATGTACAGGTGAAAAATGTACAGTTGAAGGTCAATTTACTTCCAAAAATAGTTTGTTTTGTCAAATCAAATTCAATCAACATCATGAATTGATTGATAAAGTATGGATCAATCAAGGTAAACCTATTGAAAATCAAGAAGTGAAGACCATTATGAGTTACTCTAACAATTATGATACACCTATTCCTTTTGGATTTTCTTATTTATCGTCTACATCATCATCGTCTTCACCTCCTCAAGGTGTTTTCAGCTGTTATTATGATGAATGGTATCATGATGAACTTCCTGGTTTTACCACTTTACGTGATCGTTTATCTTCAAAAGCCCTTTTAGTCATTCGCGGTCAAGGTATCGCTCTTGTTCATTTCAAAACTTTGGAATTTTAATTTATATATAAATATATATATATATATATATATATATATATATTAAAAAAAGGGATCCTTTATAATATATAATGATGTACTATTAAAATAATAATAATAATAATAGTTGATTTTGTAAAAATAAATACAAATAAAAAAAAAGCAATTCGTTAATTTGAATTTTAGTCTTCTTTTTTTTTTCTTCTTTTAACCTTAAATAATTACAAATAATTTCATATGATGTTCTCATAAATCGTTATACATATAAATAAATAATGAAAAAAAAAAAAGTAAAAAGAAAATAAATACATCATTAAAGTAAAAAGGAAAAAAAGATTTTAAGAAGTGATCGCTTTTTGGCTTTTTTGGTCAATGCATTTTTTAAAAGTCAGTCAACCTATATTTGGATTATTAGCCAATTTTTTATTTTCCCACTTCCTTTTTTCTGTTTCTATTTTTTTTACTTATATCTTTTATTACGTGTTGTTTTATACTTTGTCTTTTTTTTATAACTATCATGAATAGAACAGCAACACATGCAGGCAGTTGGTATACAAATTCAAGTATGCTATATATATATATATATATATATATATATTATTATTATTATTATTATTATTATTATTATTATTATTATTATTATTATTATTACTATTGTTATTTATTATCTTTACCTTTTTATCATTATTATTACTATTATTAATACTTAACTAAACAATAATTTCAACACTTGTTTTTAATATAGAAAGCAACCTAAACAGTGAATTAGAAAAAAATTTGAATACTGTTACTACCTCAAGTGAAATTACTTTTCCAATAAAAGGAGTTCAAGCTATTATTGCCCCGTAAGTATTATATAATAGTTTAATACTTTATTATTATTATTATTATTATTATTAATATTACTCATAAAAAAAAACAAAAAGTAGAAGAAGAAAAAAGGTGTGAGTGTAAGTAAGTGTTTATAGTTATTTAACTATTTAATCCTTTATTATTACTTATTTTTTCTAGTCACGCTGGCTATTCATATAGTGGCCGAACAGCAGCGTATGCATATAAAACTGTCGATGTATCTAATATGTAAATTAATAATAACTATATACATATAAATATATTAACCAAGGGATGATACACATTTTCTTATTCATTTGCTATTATTATTATTATTGCTACATGTAATTTATAGTAAAAGAGTATTTATTCTAGGACCATCCCATCATATTTATATAAATGGCTGTGCTTTATCAAAATGTGAAACTTATGAAACTCCACTTGGTGATTTGATTTTAGATCGCGAAAGTATGATATCATTAACTATATAAGTAAAAAAAAGAAGGTAAAAAAAATAGATGATGGATATTGATTATTTATTTATATTTATTTTATTTAGCTATCGATGAATTATATCAAACTAAAGAATTTACATGGATGAAAATAACAGCTGATGAAGATGAACATAGTATTGAAATGCATTTACCTTATACTTTTAAAATCTTCGAAAAGTAAATAGCATATAAATATATAAATATATCATTATTTTTTTTATCAATTTAATAACCTTTCCTATCTTTTTTTTTTCTATTTATCATGAAAATAGAAAGATCAAAGATATTAAAATCGTACCTATACTTGTTGGATCCATTCATGAAGACAAGGAAGACAAATATGGCAAGATATTAGGAAAATATCTTTCAGATCCCACCAATTTATTTATAGTATCATCTGATTTTTGTCATTGGGGGAAAAGATTTCGATATACTTATTATCAAGGTAAATACCTTTCAGAATCCAGTCATCTTAACCTTGATAGAACTAATGATTTTGATCCTAGTAATAATAATAATAATAATAATAATGATCGATTGATGATTTGTCAAGCAATTGAAAAGTTGGATAAAAATGGAATTAGTGCCATTGAATCCTTGGATTTGGAAGCTTTTCGTTCTTATTTAAATGAAACCCAAAATACAATTTGTGGAAGGCATCCTATTTGTGTGTTAATGGCAGCTTTAAATACTTTAAATAATCAAGATTATGATAAATCGATTCAGTTTATTAAATATACTCAAAGCAATGCTTGCTATACTATTAATGATAGCAGTGTTAGTTATGCTAGCGGTTATGTTACTATTTTAAATAAAAATTAAGTCCTTTTTTAAAAAAAGCTACATTATTTTAAAACTCAATAAACCACACATACCTTTTTTTTCTTTTTAAAACCATTTTTTATGTTATAAATAAATAAAATAAACAAAAAATTATTCTAGATTATAAATATAATAACCATATATATATAAATATAGTAGTTATATAATATAAGTATTTATCTATTTATTCCTTTTTTTTTTTATCTTTCCCCTACTTTTTATTTATTTGATTTTTATTCTATTTTTTTCATTTTTTTTTTCTTTCTTTTTCTCCTATGTTTTCATTTTAGACGTGATATATATATATATATTTATTATTATATTATTTTCTTTTACATTGAAAGAGGCTAAAACCTTTTTTTTTAATACTCCCCTTTTTTTATATAAAAATCTTAAGTTACTTTTTTATTTTTTACCACTCCTCTCTCTTTCTCTCTCTCTTTTTTTTTTTCTCTTTCTCTCTCTTTTGCTTTCCGTTTATTGAAAACTTATAAATGGGACATGCAAATAGTAAACTAACTGAAGAAATAACTATTGGATATATTCATGATAATGATATTAGGAAGAATATAAGAATTTCAACCAAAAATAAACTTTTTGAAGAAAAAGAAGAAGAAATAGATAGAATAATAGAATTACCACACCAATATGGTATTTATAATACGAACCAACCGTGCACATTATTACCACCTCCTTCACTTTTTTTGCCACATTCTCCTTATTTTTCTTCTTCCTCTTCTTCTTCTTCCAGTCTTTCCATTTTAAATAATATTACTACTTTATCGCCTATTTCTTTAAAAAACGATTTACAATATATAGATTCAACTTATTATAATAACTCTACTACTACTACTTTGAAAAATAAATATAATAATAATACAAATAATAAACAAATAATAATCTCTGAAGAACAGGAACGACAACAAAAAGGAAAAAAAATCACTTTAAAAGATCTTCAAGCTATTGATAATTTAATACGTGTTATTTCTTTATCTCAACTTGATTTAACTTCTTTAAGTTCAAATATTGGATTATTTGATACTTTACGTAAATTGGATTTGTAAGTATAATATATAAATATATATATATATATATAAGCAAAGTGAAGCAAAATAAAGCAAAATCAAAACAAAACAATACGTAACAAAATAAATAAACAAAAAAATAAATAAACAAATAAATAAGTAATCAGCAATATAAAAAAATAAAAATAAAAAATAGGATGACTTATTAAAAGTTTTATATATACATATATACATTTATTAGGTCTAATAATAAATTAACATCATTACCCGAGTCTATTGGATACCTACAATCATTAGAATGTTTATATTTAGGAAATAATAAACTCAATTCATTACCAGCTGCTATTGGTTATTTAACACAATTAATAGAATTGAATATATCAAATAATGAAATAACTCAATTAACACCATGCATTCGATATCTCAAAAAATTACAATATTTAATCATGTCATCCAACCGAATCAAAGACATTCCAGTCCATCTTTTTCTTGGGTTAAAAAGATTGATGATCTTAGATGTATCATATAATTTAATATCTACCTTACCTGCCGAAATCATCCAATTGCAAAAATTAAAAAGATTAATTTTGGAAGGAAGTCCTATTATTAATGATGAAAATTCACTTCTTCCTCCAATGACTAGAAGAAAATTACCTTGTTATACTTTATCTCATTCTCCACCTTCTTTAAAAGAATTATGTGCTCGTATCATTGTACGCCAAAATCAACAACTAAATCAAAAACAAAATTATTATTATCCATTTCATTTTTTACCTACTCATTTAATTGATTATTTACAATCTTCTACTCCTTGCTCTTTATGTCAGGAACCTTATTTTGATACTTTTATTCTAAGAGGAAGATTAATTGAACGTAATTTTAAATGGATTCCTATTGAATATAGATTATGTAAAGCTCATTATACAACAGAAGATGATCGAATTTTATCTATGTTTTCAATATCTAATCATCCTAATTCTTCTTTATCATCATCAACAACCTTATCTTATTTATCATCATTCACTCCCTATTTACCTTCATTACCTAATTTGCGACAACAACAAAGTCAAAAACAATCAACTAAAAGGAAAAAAAATAGGTATTCTATTATAGAAAATAATGATCATTTATCCTTAGTAGAAAATATTCTTCAACCTTTAGATGATGATTCTTGTTTTACTTCAATGACAAATAATAATAACAATAATAATAATAATAATAATAATAACAGTGATCATTCTCTTAATACCTGGCGATCTCATCGAAAAAAAGTCATGAACAAAAATCACTCTGGATTTTTATCTTTAACTAAATTATAATCTCTCTCTTTCACTTTCTTTTTATTTATACCTTTATGTATCTATTTTAAAAAAAGAAAACCATAATATTAATATGTGTATTTGCTTGTCTTAGATTATCATTTTTTTTTTCTTGTATATCAAAAACCCTTTATATATTATATATACCCTTTATTTTTATTAAAAGTGACTGTTAAAATAAAGCATAAATATAAAAAAAAGATCTATAAATATAATTTTCTATTAAAACAAATAAATAAATATGTTTAATTTTTTTTACCTAGTTATTCATTGATTATTACTAAGTGTTGAATTATTACTTATTAATTAGATATTTTTATATTATATGCATTATTAATTTTTATCTGTGTATATAAAACACGCTTAATACAGATAAGCCGAAGTGAAAAAAAAATAATCTTTCAAATTTTAACAACTCCGCCAAAAATACAAGAACACTTTTAAAAAAGTGGGGTTTCTCTTCCTTTCTTTTTTTCTCTTATTTTTACTATACTAATCCTAAACAATCCCTTTTATATAATCGCTTATATAATAATCTATAATTAAATATATATATATATTATTTATTTATTTATTCATCTCTCTCTATTCTTTTTTTTTATTCTCTATCTAACTTTTTATTATATTGAATATATATATACATATACATATCAATAAATATATTAATAATTAACCCAAAATGAGATATGCTACTTTATCAGAGGAATTAGATTCAATAACTAAAGATTATGATTACGGTATTGTTCCTGGCTCAGCAGCTGTGTTTGTAAAAGATGAAATATTAGGTATTGGGCGTTTGGATTTAACTTTATTAGAAGGTGTTATGGTGGTTATTGAAGTTTCTAACCAAGGTTATAAAGTAAGATTAAAAAAAAAAAGAGAGAAAAGAAAACAGAGTATTAGTAGTAGCAAAATTATTTATTATACTATATGTATATATACTTAAAAAAAAGGGAAGAAAAATAAAAGAAAAGTAAAAATAAAACAGAAGTAAAAATAAAAATAAAAAGAAAAGCAAAAAAAAGGTGAAGAAAAGGTAGTAATAGTAATAATAAAAAATCTATTAATATAAACTTATAATACTATTTTATATACATAATGTATAGATTGCTTCTTCATTGCCTTTATCACATGATCAAAAAACAGTAGAAGCTGCCGAATTTGTTCAATCATGTGTAGAAACAGGACCTTATGAAACGATGGAAAGTTTATTAATGACGATCTCACCATTATTTAAAGAACGCTTCCAAGCTACCTTATATGATAAATTGCATAAAGTTCAGCAAGAACAACAATTATTACATCAACAACAGATATTAAACCATCCTTCTTCTATAAACTCACCTGATCAACTTCATAATTTAATTGATGAACATCATACTTCTTCATTTTTATCTTCAACCAATGATATATCCAATAACAATAATAATAATAATAATAATAATAATAATAATAATAATAATAATAATAATAATAATAATAATAATGATAATAATAATAATAGCAATAATAGCATTAATAATAGTAACAATAATTCGTTGAATAGTAATTCAGTTCAACTTCAGCAGTTTAACAATCATCACAATAATAATCCATTAATACCCTCTTCAACGACTTCAGATATGTTGGATGAAATAAATCAGTGGATAAATTAATATAAAAATAAAATAATAAATAATAATTATATATATTTATATAAAAGTGTATTATTACTACTAAGTAAAAGGAAAAAAATAAAAATAAAAATTAATATAAATTAAAACAAAATACAAATGTAGGAGTTTATTTAAGTACGCTTTTTATCAATTATAACATAATTTATGATCCATCTTTTATTATTAAAATTTGCCAATATATATTGAAGAGAAAAAATATCAGTATGTATGTTTATTCTGTATCATCACAGACAATACATAAATAGCAACTCTAGTAATAATAATATTAATGAACGAATGTTAACGATGATGCTTAGCACGGTAAATTGTTTAGTAATAAATATTAAATAATAACAAATAAAAATAAGGTTTTTTATAAAGTTAAAGTTCTCCCACACATTAAAAAAAGTCGAAGTTTTGATCACAAATTAAAATAATATAATAAAACTTTTTATTTTTTAATAATAAATATTATAAATAGGAATAAAGATATATATATAATAATATATGCAATAGGTAACAAAGTAAAATATATAAAATAAACATATAATAATAAAAAAAAAGAAAGAAAGAAAGACGTGCTATTTTTTAAAGAAAACTCCATACAGTACCTAAAGTAGCCAAAAATAATGAAATAAATAATAAGATAAATAAAATACAAATATTATGATAAGATAAAGTATGATTAAATAATTTTAAATAACAAGCAATTGGGAAAATACCACAAATAATGAAAGAAAAACAAGCTCCAAGTAATGACATAATACGATCAAACTCAGGTACAAAGTAAGCAAAGATAACAATAAAAGCACTAAGTGAAATTCTACCAAAGATACGTATCAATTTTCCAATCCATGGTTGTTTGTTGCATACATTTTCCATATAACCATGTCGGAAGACTGCTAATTCCCAACTAAGATTTACAGGGTTGAGTGTTAAGGAGTACTTACAAATAGGATTGAATGCAATGACCCATACTGCTAATCTATTAAGCAATGGATTGTATTCTCCGATAGTCATTAAATTTTGTGTGATCTATCAAAAAAAAGATCAAGGATTAATTACTTCATTACTTTTTTTTTCTCTTTTTCAATGTTTCAGTTTTTTTTTTTTACTTACTTCTTGCATAGTAGCAGAACCAAACATACGATATCCACTAAATCCAACTGAAAAATAAATGATAGCAGTGATTAAATAAGTGACATTGACCATTTTAGTAAATCGTTGAGGTCTTTGCATATCACGATAAATGGTTGGGAAGACAGCATGACCAGCAAAAGATGCCATAAATAATCCAAAACTCTTAGGTACAAGCATCCAATCAGTTGGTAACCAAACGGTATCCTAAAAAAGGAAATAGAAAAAAATTGGTCACTCATTTTTTTCTTTTTACTTTCTAAAAAAAAATTGACAATTATCAATTTCCTTTTTTAAATATAGAAAGGAAAATAAAAATAAAAAAATGGGAATATAAAAAAAATCCGCGTGATCTCATATATATATTCTTACCGCCGATTCAAAAAGAGATCCAGGACTATCTGGTTTAGAAAAACCATCATATAAAATAACCATAATAATAAAGAAGACACTTAAAATCCCAATTAAACTTGTATAAGCAAGATGACGAACAGGAATAAATAACATCGGTGTAAGAATTGAAAAGGTAACCACTTTCATTAAGATGGGATGAACTTGGGGAAATAATGATAATAAGCCATCACTTAATAAAATTACCAATCCAACACTGAGATTTAAAAAAAAAAAAAAAAATAAGATCAGTTTTAAAGGAAGAATTTTTTTGATCTATAAACTTTATCTAAATTACTTATATTTATATATTCTTTTTTTCCCATTGACAAAAGGATTCTAATTTTAATTCTAATTTATTTTTATTATTATTTATTATTTATATTACCTGCAAGTAAGTAATTCTGATATAAATAAGGCAGATACTAATATACGACCTTTATAACCGAATGCATTATAAGCCATATCACCATAAGTTTGTGACTCAGGAAAAGCTTTTAAGCATCTTCCAACTAATTTTGCTGTATAATTGGTTAATCCTAAGCAATAAAAAAATACAGAAATACCAATGATCCAACCAGTATACTATATTTTTTTTTTGCGGTGTTTTATAATAAAAATATGATAAGATATTTATTAATAATTATATAATTAATTATATATATATATATATATATATATATATATTTCTCCTCCCTTGTATATAATTATTATCATTATATTCCATTTCGATTTTTATTTATATTTATATATATTACCTTAAAAGCTAATGGTAAAGCCAAAATCCCTACACCGGCTAAAATATTAATTGAATTGAATACAGATTGTAAAAATGTAGATTTTAAGTGAGAAGCATGGATAGTTTGAACAGTTAAAAAAGAATCATGACTTTGAGCCGTGAGAACTTTATCCAATTGTGTATAACCTAATAACGATGTCCGCTCATCATGTAAAGTTCCAACTGAGTTTCTTCGTTTGGATCTATTATGAAAAATAAAGAAAAAAAAGTATAAATTTAAGGTTTAAAAGTCAGAATCAAATTTGATAACAAAAAAAAAAAAATTCTTAAATAAGTATATCAGTTACTTACGGTATATAATCGGACACAACGGAACTGCGATCATCATCAAATTCATTCTATATAGGGAGATATATAATATATATTATATATATTATAAATCAGATTAATAGCCATTTCTTCTTTTCTTTTTTTTATATAATAAACATTTTAAAATACATAAAATAAAGAGGGGGAAAGGGTTAGATTTATTTATACTTACAGCATATTTTTGTAAATCCGGATTACTGTTTACACTGACATTTTCTGCCATATACATATAAGAAGTACGAGAACAAGAACCAACAAAGGAACCTATTCTTTCAGAAAATGATCCGTAGGTTCCACTATTTTCATCTTCATTATGATTATCATGATTAGTGTTAGGAATATTGGTACCATAAGTAGTATTATAGTTTGAACCAACGTTATCGTTAGGGGATCTATGAGAAGGATGTATATTTGGAATCAAATGTACATTTCCATTATTATTATTAGGAATATCCATATTGATAAATTAAAATATATATTTGTATATAATAATAAAGTTCTATTTATATATATATATATATATTTATAAAGAATACTTTATTTTATGTGGTATAATAAATAGGTTTTTAAATATTTATTTTGGAAGGGAAAATAGAAAAAAAAAGAAAGAAAAGGAAAAGTGGAGAGAAAAAGTTTTTAACATGAAAAAAAAAAGAATTCAATCGGAGTTTTGATTTTCCCAGTTTTCCAATGAAAAGTAAGGGCCTCAGCTTTTGATGTAACCCATTTTCCTATTTAAGACTTAAATTCATTACTTGTTCATATGGTATTCAGATTGAAGTTTCTATTTTTTTAATATTTTTTTTTAAAAAAAAAATATTATATTAGCAAAATGATCATAGATCATCATCATCATCATTATTTAATATCATTTTATTATTTTATTTTTATTTTTCTTATTAAAAAAGTATGATGATCATAAAAAAAGAAATGGCCCAGTTAAGCCTCAAAATTATATATACTTGATATGCTTTTTTTATTTTTTTTGGGTTGGTATTTTTATCTGATACATGTAATACATTAAGGGTGATGTTAGAGATAAAAAATAACAATAAAAAAATGATTTAAGAAAAGCATATTCTATAACCCTTCTTATTATTACTAATGAATGTTTCAGTTACAGCGATTAGATATATACTAATATTATAAAAAAAAAAAAGTTATGTAGTTTATCGACATATATCAAAGTTTATGGATCGTCAATAAAAAAAAATAGATGTTTCATCTATATAAACTTAATAAATTTATACAAAACCGTTGATATCATATTAAAAAAGATTGAATTAACTCAATATTTTATTAATTTTGACCCATACAATATATGTTTAACCCCTCCCCCCAGTGGAACAAACAAATAAACAAATAAATAAATAAAATAAAATAAAATAAAATAATAAAGTAAAAAGTAAAATAAAAAAGAATGATATCATTTTGATACTCCACTTTCATTACTATTTTTATATTTGCTTTCTTTTACATAATATAAATGAAAAAACGAGAAAAAAAAATTTTACACGTTACACTGATTTTTTTACTTTCTTTCCTTTTTTTAAAAAAAAATAGAAAAATACATTTGCTGTATATACAATTTATTTTATTTTAATAAATAAGTGTTCATTAATAATAATAATATTTATATATAAATATGCTACAATAAAGTGTATTATGTATATAAAGAAATATTAAGTTTCCATATTAACCTCATCTTCATCAATTCTATTTTGATTAGACAATAAGTTATTTTCCATCATTCCATTATAATTATTTTGTTGTTGCATTAAATTGGCATGATCATTATGATCCATACTATTATTTTCATTATCTGTATTAATATTAACATTATTATTATTATTATTATTATTATTATTATTTTCATTATAAGTATCATTAAATGGTTGAGTAACAATAGATGCATTTTTTGGCATTTCATCAAGAATTTGAAGAAAGATAGATCTTGGCAATTTTCTAAACTCTTCACTATGAGAGACTGCACCAAAATGTTCAAATAAATATTGAAGTGAAGTATATTGCAAACCTCGTTGTTGTGTAAGATATGCTGAATAATAAATGTTACTAACATTATTAATATTTATATCTTTATAAAGTCGTTGAAGACATAATGCAAATAACCTTTCTAAATTATATTCATAAGCCATGACTAACAAATCACATATAATAGATATTGGTACTTTTTGTTGTTGATTATCACCATCATCTATATCATCTTTATATAAATAATTTACAAATACTTTAAGCGTTGATATGGGATGATTTAATGTTAAAAGATTAAATTGATTTCCTTGCATCATTTCCATTTGCGTTTTATAAAAAAACGGCCATCTTGCAAGTAAAATCATTCTATGTACATATATTTCATTATTATTATAATTATTATCATTATTATTATTATTATCATTATTATCATTATTATCATTATTATTATTATTATTATTATTATTATTATTATTATTATTATGATCATCATCATTCCGATCATCATTGATGAAGGATGAACGTAAAATAAAATCAGGTTTAGTGAGTTCTAAGTGAAGTAATTGAGATAAATCATTTCCAAGTTTTGGTGGTGGTAAAGGAAATATACCAAGCTGTTTTAAATCGATACATAATATTTTTGAAAAATATTCATCAGGTAATTCATCATTTGTACCAAATAAATAAAAATGAGATCCATGTTCAGCCATTGCAAAACTAATCCAATGCCATTGACTACTACCTAATTGAGTTCCAAATTGTTTACAAAGTCTCCATTGCATTGATTCTAAATTTAAAGTCCACACACCACTTGATGATGACGAATAAGGTGAAAAAGCTCCATTTCTTGCTGCTATTGTTGTTGCTGCTCCTGTTGATGAAAATGATGATGATGACGGTACTGTTGCTGTAGTTAAAGGATGACTATTAAAAAAGGACGGTGTTTCTACTACAACAACCACAAGTTGATCACCACATATTTGAAGAAATTTTTGCGATGTCAAAGAAGGTGCAAAAGGTGAATGAATATCTAGATGAGTGACTGTAGGTTGGTATTTTAGATTAGAAAGATCAATAAATGATAGATAATTGGATCGTGTCATATCTTCTTGAAGTCCACCAAATAAATAAAGTCGATCATGATAAATAAAAGTAATATGTTGTGATCTGCTTACGAAAGGAACTGGATCTTGCCATACCCAAGTGGTTAAATCTAATACTAATAATGTATCAGGAAATTGGCCTTGACTTTTTGGATTTGATGCTGGTAAAATACCTCCTGAAATATAAAGTTTATTATCATGAATAGTAGCTGAATGTTTTATACGACCAATAGGTTGATACCCAAAAGTGGTTGGATGATCCCATGTCATTGCTGTCAAATCCAATATCGATATATCATTGTAATATTTTTCATCTTCTTCTGAACTACCACCAAAAATAACTAATTTATCCTTTCCCCACAAAGTTGCAGAATGATCATTTCTTTTTTCAGGTGGTCTTCCTTTAGTATAAATCACCCGTGTCCATTCACATTCTCCTTGCTCATTATACGTTAATTTATAAAGCTTATTAAAAACTTCATCTGTGTATTGATCAAATCCTGCAAAAACATATATAGTATCATCTACCACAGTTACTGATGCACCAACTAAAGCTCCAAGTGTTTCACCTGATGCTGATCTTGGTAATGATGTATAGCTTATTGGTGAGCAACCATTAGTATATAGACTAGAAATTGTAGGTGAAGAAGTTGTTGAAGGATCCCGAATAATACTACTATTACGAAGTGACTGTATAGATGGTGAAGGTGAATATCTACTCATACGTTTGTTATTTGTTAACAAAAGTGACACCTATATATATATATATGATATGTATATATATATATATTGTTTCAAATTGTAATTAAGAAAGTATATAATATAAAAAGAAATGTATATATAAATATATTTATTTATAAATAGACATATATTATTATTATTATTATTTTATTTATTTTAAAGAAAAAAAAACATCGTATTAGTAAGCTGAACACAACTGTTAAAAGAAAATATATATCACTTGTTTATGCATTTTTACCGTGTCTTATACTGAATTAGTAATAACGAATATTTTGTAGTTGTATAACAAATATAAATAAGCAAAGAATGGCTTATTAAATATGTTTTTATAAAATGGTAGATAAAAAAATACAAATAAATAATGAATCAATATTCCAATATATTGTACTATTATATTATTATTATTATTATTATTTTATAATTAAAAGAGAAAAGAAATAGACAACAAAAAAAAATAGGAGGAAAAAAAAAAATGGAAAAAGAAAAAATAAGGAAGGAAAATTATTTATACAGTATTTCCACTTAATTTTAGATAAATAAAAAATTTATTAAGACGCAGACAATCGAAAAATTTTATTTGGATATACATTTTTTATCTATCTAAAATTGAGTGGAAATACTATACTGAAAGATTAAAATTGAAACCTCGACACATAGCTGCAATTGGTACCTTTTTTGTATTAATTTTTTTTTTTTTTACTTGGGATTCATTTTTTAAAATTACTATTTTAATTATATCTTACGTACTTTTTTTATAAATTATTTTGATATAATGTATATTCTTTTTAGTTTCCAAAAAAAGAAAAGAAATAATGAACCGTCTAAGATTTGCATCTACTCAAATTTATATAAACATGTAAATAAGTAAAATAAAATAAAAATAGCATTTATACGGTATATATTATTTTTATTAATTTTATATAATAATCATTTTTATTTAATTTTATATTTTTATATGATCATGATTACTATGCTTATGAAGAAAAATTCATGCAATTTTGATTTCAAATATAAAAATTACTTGATTAAGATTTAAAAAATTTATTATATTACTTATTAACCAATAAAAATAAAATATTATTATAATTATATATTGTAATGATTTATTACATAAGAGTATATATACTAGTAATATGTATGTATATAAAATATGAAAAAAAATTACTTATTTATCTATTAAGAAAGAGAGAAATTAAGAATAAAAATATAAAAAAAATGCGCTTCAGATAGATCTTGTATTATTTTTTCTTTTTAATTAAAATATCAGATACTGGTTTATCAGCTTCAGCATGTCTGTAAATGTAACCAACCATTCTTAAAGCTTCAGCACGTTTATATCGAGTTTTACTAGGGATATTCTATTGTAAAAATTATAAAATAACAATATTAAAAATCAATTCGTACAACAGTTTTACATAATATCTAAATTTGATTTTACCTTATCATTAAGAACAAGATCACAAACTTGTCTTAAAGTTGCTTCTACTTCAAATTTGGATGTTTGCCACATTGCTTTATAAGCCTAATTTATATATATATATATATATATTTATAGTTTCTTAAGTAATTATACGTTATATCATATCTTTTTTTATAGGTAACACAATTTATTTTTGATAATTTCATTTGTTTTTTAAAAAAAAATGAATAAATGGATGTTTACCTTTGTACTAACTTCTTCTTCCAATTTCATTTTTTCATCTGCATCAATTCCTTCTTGTTCAGCTTTAGCTATCATTTCTGCTGCTTGCTGGATTTCCATAGCTGATCGAATGGTTGTCCAAAGCTCCTTCACTATATGTTTCTTTTCCTTGAAATTTTGAAAAATGCTTGGCATTTCGCCACCTTTAATACCAAGATAATGTTTAGCTTTACTGCTGTATACATAACCAATTGCATGTAAAAGCTCCAAACCATAGCTTTCTCCTTTAAGTTTTTCTGCTTCTATTGTAATTTGTTTTTGGAAAGCTAAGGATGCTTCTTCGTCACAAAGACTTTCAGTATATATAGAGAGCTTATGTTCTAAAATTTCTGCTAATTTTTTTACTCTTTCTAATTGTGCTGCTTTCATTTTTTCCATTTGTTCTTTAGACATTTGTTTTTTAGCATTATCAATATTTTCTCCATCTTGTTGTGATAATTCATCCATATTTTCAGTCATAAGTTCACCCATAGCTAAATCACCAATCAAACCTGCACACATATAAATATATCAAAATAAACAAATATTAATATGGCTTTATATTATATTATATTATACATATATCTTCATACTTCTAAAAGCATCACCACCAAACATTTGCTGAAAGAATTCTCTAGGGTCTGAGAAGCCACCTTCAGGAGCAAGTTCTTTTTTACCATACTTGTTATAGTGTGCACGAAGCTGAGGGTCTGAAAGTACTTGATAGGCTTCTGATATTTCTTTAAACTAAAATGGCATAAATAAATATATTTGTTTAGTTTAGTTATATATATATATATATTGTTTATGTACATATATATAGTTTGTGTATTTATATATATATAAAGTTATGTATATATTTATATATAGGTTAAATAACTATTATTTACCTTTTCTTCAGCTCCTTCTGATTGATTTTTATCAGGGTGATAAACCTACATTTTTAAATATATAAACATGTAAATAGGTTGTTTAAAAGCATTATAATATATACATATTTATAATAATAATACTTACGATAGCGAGCTTTCTAAAAATAACAAAATAAAAATAATAGTTATCTTTAGTAACATGGTCTTTTACTATTTTTTTTTTTATAACATTTACCTAAAAGCCTTTTTTATTTGAGCAGAATCAGCATCAACGGGAATACCTAAAAGTTCATAGTATGAAGTATCAATTGGATTTTCATCTGTACCAAACTTTGACATTGTTTATATAATAAAGTATTTATAGTAATAAAAAAAAAGACTACAGTAAAAAAAAATGAGAAGAAAGAGAAAAAGAAGGTTTAGAATTTGAATTTGAAAATTTAAAGCCAAAAAAAAATAATAAAACCCGCTGTGCCTGAATTTCAGCTCTTCCCTTTCTTTTTTTTTCTTTCTTCTATTTCACTTTTAAAAATAATATGAAATTTGATAACTGGCTTTATGATATTTTACTTCAAAAAGCAAATAACGAGGAAGACGATTGGAATTTAATATGTAAAGGAATGCTACAAGAACATGATTTGGAAATGGTAATTTGTATATCAGTTTTCAGTAATATAAATATTAATAAATAATATTAACTTATTGGTTTTAAATATATTAAAATACAATATATGTTTATAAAAAAAGTCTACCTTAGTTGATAAAATTTCTTTTGATATTTTACAAGATATGATAAATGAAAAAATAAAACAAGATGGTATCTTTGCTGCTGGTGCAGTTAATAGACCTTTTTACTTGGCTATGGCAAATACTTTAGAATTCACCTCTAATAATAATAGTAAACTTCCCGCAGTATTATTAGAAAATCCATTAAATTTACTTAAAACCAATAATATAGAGAGGTAATATATATACTTATTTGTATGTGATATTTATATATATATATTAACTATAAAACTTTAATCGTATCACATATTACAGATTAAATGAAATAGAATTTAATTTTCAAAAGGTGTTAAACGCAGATGATAAATGGATTTCTTTAGAAACTTTTTTGTTTAAAGTATACAGTGCATACATGTATATATATATTAAAATCAATTCAGTGTTATTTATTTAACCATCTTATTTACTATAAATTACTATGATCATTATTAATATTATTACAATTATTATTATTTTAAAAATAAGGATTTAACGCCTGATGAATGGAGAATTTGGTTAAGAATGCGCTGTACGACAGGAACAAGAGATTTTAGTATCATGCCACCAAGTTTAAATGAGTGTATGATTGCCTTTACAACAATATATCAAAAACAAAATTCAAAAGGAAAAAAACAGCAATCTCATTCACTTACAAATGGAGCAAAAGCACTAAGTAAACATTGGCATAGAGATTGTGAAAATGATTTTTGGGGGAATTGTACTGGAAGTAATGTATAAAAAATTATAAATTATATATATATGTATATAATTAATCACTAAGAAATACGATTATTATATTTTTTAAGTATAGGTGAATCAGCAAAAAATTTACAGGCGGTCAAAGTTTTATATCGTATAATGACAAATGCAGTATGGATTAATATGCACTCTTTACCTGTAATTTTAATATATAAAGCTGCATAATTTGATCATTGCATGTTGCTATTTTTTTTTTATTTGACGTTTTTGATGATTCAATTTTTATTTTTTTATATTTACGTTTTTAGCATAATGAAATAGTATATGAAATACGTGAGTCTTCTGGTTATGGTGCTCGATGGACAACTTTTAATCAAAATGGATGGCATTTTAGAGGGTTTTTAGAACCACAAATGGAGGGAGGTCATGATGTTGGATGGAGACATTAATTATATATATATATACATACAAGCAAATCCAATATTACCACATCATATAATTTTTTAAAGCTCCGCTATTTTCTTCACTTTGTAAAATGATAGATTTTATTTTCTTTTCTTTTCTTTTCTTTTATTTAATCAATCTATTTTTACTTATCTATATCCTTATATATTCATTCATTCATTCATTAAATAAATATGGGTCGATTAAGTTTGACAAATGTATTCTTATTAGCAAGCGCAATTTTTGCTATTAGTTTTTTACCATCTGGAGTCAATGCAACAGCTTTAACATATAATATGGAAGCCAACGAAAACGCTTGTTTTTATACTTGGGCAGATACACCTGGAAAAAAAATTGGTTTTTATTTTGCTGTAAATATTATTATTTTATATCATCTTATCAAAGCATCTATATATTTATTAAAGCATCATAAATAATCTTTCCTTTTTTTTTTATTATTATTGTTTCATATGGCATTTTCTTTTTTCTTTTCATTTTTTCTTTTACTTCATCTTAGGTACAATCTGGTGGTTCTTTCGATATTGATTATACTGTTACCGATCCCCGCGATAAAGTTGTTTTAAGTGGTGAAGGTGAAAGACAAGGGGATTATGTTTTTACTGCTAACGATGTAGGTGAATATTCTTTTTGTTTCTCTAACGGTATGTCTACTTTTGCTGAAAAGCTTGTTGATTTCGAAATCACTTTAGAACACGAAGTCAGACCCAACTATGCTAAAGCTAGTGAAGGTTCTCAACCTCCTGAAACACTTAGTAACATGGAAGAATCATTATATCGTTTATCTGGATCCTTAACTAATATTGCTAGAACTCAAAAGTATTTTCGTACTCGTGAAAATAGAAACTCAAGCACTGTTCACTCTACTGAAGAAAGAATCTTTTGGTTTGCTTGTTTAGAAAGTGCTGCTATTATTGCTATGGCTGCTTTACAAGTATTTGTTGTACGCAACTTCTTTAACGTTAAAAAAGGTGGTGTATAAAAAAATAAAAAACTCTTTTTTATTTTTATTATCCTCTCGTTCTTAATATAAAAATGTTTAAAGTGCCATATATAATTATTATTATTGTTATTAAATAAAAGATCATTCTCATTAAAAATATTATTAAAAATCGGAGTTTAATTTATTTTTATATTTGTTCTGTTCGCCTTTTTTTCTTCTCTTTTTCTTTTCCCTTTTTACTTCACTTAAACTGATCAAAACAGTTATTTTTAACAATATACAAAATAAAGGTCCATAGATTTGGTATCTTCTTTGTATGAAATAGGTATAAATATCTTTTTATTCTATATAAGAAAAAGAAATAGTAAATCCGTTTATACTAATAATTTTTTTTCCTATTCTATTCCTTTCACTATCCTTTTTTTCTCTATCCTTACATTTCTTCTTTCTTCCTCTTTCCTATTTTTTTCTATTCTCTTTTTATTATTATCTTAGACTATAGTGTAATACATATGTCTGAAGATCAATGGGAAAATATCAATGGAAAAATACCATTACAATCTGCAGCACAACCTTTATATTCTCAACAAAATATAGAACACAATGATAATCAAGTTTTAAAAGAACAAGAAGCAACTAAACGCTGGAATAAAATACGTGAAGCAGTAATTCATACACCAGAATATGCCAACTCTTCTAAATCATCAACTAATGTTTTTTTAACTTATAATAATGATGGAACACCTAGCACTTCTAAATCTGCAATCTCACTTAATAATAATAGTAATAATACAACACAGCGACCAGTTCAAAGAAATATTCTCTTTAATCCATTTGCTCGTTCTCAACAAGAAAATAATCATCATACAGAGTTACAAAATAATTTTATTGCTGCAACTATCTCAGCAGCTCAAGCTGCAGGAATGACAAATTATGGTCGCCATTTTGGCCGTCAACTTGGTGATGCTAGTAAGATTTATGCTACAACAACTGCTGTTCAACAAGATATTTATCGTTTAGAAAGGGATTTAGAAAAAATTTTATTACAGAACAGCAATTTAAATAGACATACAAGTTTTTGTACAATACCTCCAGAAAAACTATTTAATAATAATAATACACCAAACATCGATACTAACTTTCCTGAAAATATTAAACATGTAACTAGTGCTATGTCATCTGTTTTGGAAACTATTAAAAAACACAAATTATCAAATCATCTTCCTAAATTAACGGATATTCTTAATATGTTAACTTTTCCATTTATTCAATCTCCTATAATTGGTAAAAATAATATTTTGATATATATATATATATCAGTATTTTTTTTTATAATATTAGTGATAATGTATTTTTTTTGTATACTAATATTATTTAATAATTTTTTTTATAGTTCAAAAATGTATTCAAGCTTTAGATATTTTTGATTATATATACGATAGATTTAAACATTTTGATTCAACAGTAAGTAAACATTACAGCTTGAATTAATTTATATTTTATATCATATTAACTTTTTTTTCTCTAGGAAAACTTTGAACAGCTGTTATTTTGTTGTAGATTACTTGTTGTAAATGATAATGCTTTAAAAGTAAGTTTGTACTTATTTATATGCTTAAATTTATTGATTGAACTATTTATTTATTGGTCTATTTATTTAATAGGAACGTATTCTAGCAACTATTAAATCATTATTGGCACGATACTCAGAAAAAACTACTAATCTTCCATCTACTCCATCTGCAATCCACACAATATTTTATGCTCTTTTTGATGCACTTGTTAATCATTCAGAACAAAATTCAGAAATTCAACTGTCATTAAATCAAACCAGTACTGATAATATTTTTAATAACATTTTGGGTTTAATAGATGAATTATCAAATGGAAATATCATCCCACTAATGGGAGATCATTGGAAACGTTATTATAGAAACAATGACCATCAACAATCAAATATACCTATAACAGTGGCTAAATTTTGTGTAGTAGAAGGAGTAATCAAAGCATCCATGGTTGGGAAATTTAGTGAACAAGATCCTTATAAAGATAAACAATCTACATCACAAATTAAATCGTTTGAAAATATTCATGACAAATTATTATTACAAATATTGATTAATGTAAGCTAGTTTATAAAACCTATTCATTACGATTTATCTTGTTCATATTTTTTTTTCTTTTTTTTTTTTTTTCGTAGAGATATTGGATAGATCCTACTAAGGAAACTTTTCCAGCTTATATGATAGTAATGTTCGACTTATCTGAATTAGGTGTGTATACAATAATAAGATTAACATTATTCCACTTGAATACTCAATATATACTTATGTGCGTTATTTTTTTACCATGTTTTTTAGCAATTGAAAATTTTTTGAATGGAACTATAGAAGATTTCACTCATCCACAATCAACAGTGCTTTTAATCTGGAATCTTGTGCAAGAAAAGCTACTTTGCTCAGAATTACTTAATCATAAATCAACTAACAGTGAAGATAAAATTCAAAATGCCATCATCTTAAATATTACAAATGCTTTAATGTCAATCATGTCAATTACACTACTTAAAGACTTTTCAAAACAAACAAAACCTCCACCATCACCATTTTCAGATACTCAAAGTAACATAGAAAAAGAAATTATAGAATTTACGGATGGTAATACTTTTACATCATCGTCAGTTTTACAAAACACTATAAATGAAATTAAAATGAAAGTAGTAAATTTTTGGTTGAGCGGACACAGTGAACACATCATATCAAATACAATTGCATTACTAGAAGATTCTGCGGGTGAACGTACTGTAACTATTTATGAAAATTTAGCTTTTTATTTAGAAAGTAATATGATTAGTGATGAAATTGTTAAAAAAACACTTCCACCATTATTTAATCGTTTGGTATCGACCTATCCTGCACCATTTCCATCATTTTGTAGATTACTTTTTAAATTAGCTCAATCTTATAAAACCTACTTTTATAAACCTGTTGTAGCCTGCGTAGCTTCAGATGATCATACAAAAGTGACATCATTATTAACACTTATTTCATGTCTTAGGAGATATATGTCAGGAGTACAACTATGGATGCAAGATGCAGAAATGATTAATGTTTTACTACTTAGTGATATTAGCAACAAGAAAAAAAATAATCGGTCATCTAATGATTTTGGCGTAAAACATTTAATATACAATGATCCAAATGAAATAAAATGGGGAACTACTACTTTAGGACAATGCGTCATAGCTACAGAATTTCTTTTAGCCATACGTGAACTTCGCCACTTACAACAAAATCCTTTGAGGAATATGGAAGAAGATGAAGTTGCAAAAAAATTTTTAATTGATCTTGAACGACGACTTGCAGTATTTATGACAGCAAAAGAAAAAATTGTTTTAATTCCAATGCCTTTACGTGTCATTTTTTGCAATATTTTACTTGATTTAAGATTCTTTTGCAACACAACACATCGACCTGGTTGGTTAACGCGTGCAATACACTGGGCCATTCAATCGGTTGGAAATGTAAATTATTATCAACAACAACAAGAATCAGTAAACATGCAGCAAAAAAACACTGATTCATTATTGCCAACAAATTCTGGATCACAAACAAGTTCTGAAACTTCTACGATGCCTATTATTCATCTTTCTATGTTGGGTGATGTTATATTAATCTTTGAAAGAATAGGAATGGTGTATGCCGCAACATTAGAACAGCTAGAATTTGAATCAAGTGAACATATAGAATATGGTGGTGAAAGACCAATGACTTTAATACCTAATGATAATATGACTATAGAGGAAATGCATACATATATAATGAATGATCCATTATCACTCCGTATTAAAAGACAGTTAATTATCTCAATGGTTTATCCGATTAGTAAACAAGCTGCTTCAAGTTTAGAATTGGCTCCACCTGCTTTGCAAAAAAGTGTTTATCATAAAAGTATGGCACCTGCTTCAGAATTATCAAAAGGTCGTTTAGAAGAAATTCTTAAAATCAACCAAGACCCCTTTGCTGCTGTTTTTTCATTATTAGTTGCTGTTTTTACTACTTTAACTCCTACTGAATTTACGAAACTGGTCCGCCCACTTTGGTATCATTATTTAAGTGCTGAAAACCCTCATATATTTATTCCTGCGGCCTTTTTATTTATGCAATGTGGTGAAAAGATCCCTAAAACAGTGGTGGATATTATCACTCATGATTTTTACAGGTAATTCAGAAAAAATGAAAACAAAAATAATAAATAAATAGTATATTAAAATTACAAAATGGATGCAATACTTATTTAATTATTTAATTATTATAGTGTTGATCTAAATCAACGGATAGAAGTCATCTTGAAACATGCTTCTTTATGTGCGTACAGATTTAATATACTTGCTCAAGATTATATTTTAGTATCTTCTAAAAGAAGACCTTTCCGTGGAGATGGTGGTTTATCAACAGCTTTCGTACCAACAGATTTAGGAAGTAATAAGTTTACAATGGATGAACCTAGATGGATGTCTAAACTAAAAAATGCAAGTAATTTTCCTATTGAACTTAAAAGACAAATTCAGGAACTTGGTTGGGATGAAGATGATAAAGGTGAAGAATATGAAGCTCTTAAAAAAGTATTAACACCTTTGACTTTATTACCTCCATTATATTTGGATGAAGAAATTGATCAAATAAAAGACACTAGTCCTGATGAAACAAAATCAATCACGCAAATAAATAAAATCATTTCAAGACGTAAACGAGCAACTATGATTTCAACAATGAATACATCTTTTGTTTGTATGATAGATTCACTCTTTGATGATTATGGGGGTCCATATAACAACCTTTGTGAATTATTAGAAAAATATTTGTGTGATGATCCTGATTTATTCTTACGTGGATTTTTGTACGACCTTGGTAAAAATGATCTTGCGATTCAACGTGATGCACTAACAAGACTATCTTACCTGGTTAATATGCAATCTAAGCTACCACCTGGATTTACTCATATTCTATTTAATCATCTTACTGGAATGTTAAAATGGCTCACTCGCGAAAATCGTAAAAATGGTTTTGAATTAATGGCAATAATACATCCAATCATTACTCAACTTGTACTATCGACAAATGAATTATCAGTTCGTGATCTAAGAAAAAATAAAATCGAAACTCTACTTTCAAGCACAGGCCGATTTTGGTTCTTACATGAACAGCCTATATCAATGTTTCCAAGGCGACTTACAGAACAAAAAACAACATTTACAATATTAGATGTACCTAATGAAATTTTTGGTGTAGCAATGCTTCGTATTAGCCATATTCAATTCTTAACTAATTTATTAATTCGTTACCCTCGTGAAGTTTATGCTATCAAAAAAACATTTCAAAATTTTGAACCTATTCCAGCTATAGATAATGATCAATACAATGCTGTTAGCAACAATACATCATGGTATCCTGATGTTCAATATATGAAGTATAATCAAAAGGAGCCAAACCACTACTCTCAATTAAAAATATATCCACGACCAAGTCAACAACAAGAAGATACTGAATTACTTTCTTTATTAAGAGCGCGTGTATGGTTACGTTTTATTGATACGCTATTAAATGGATTAAATAAAAATTATAATGATCGAAAAGAATTGGAACAAATTTTAGGTGGCGTGAATGATATTATTATAAAACATAGTAAAGATTATGGAATTATTGGTCAAGCATTAATTCTTTATACAAGAGTTGTTACTAAATTTAAACGGATGTTTTCATCAAATTATGGATACGGAATTTTTTTACCAGCACTTTTTAAAGTATATTGTCAAACAGAACATATAGCACATATTAGATCAGCCATTACATTTGCTTGGTGTCGATTTTATCCTGTTCATGAAGATTCATTCATATTTCAAATGCTTGGATCACTTGTTCCTTTAACTTTAAAAGCGTACAATCGATCGCACACTCTTGGAAACTGGATGATTGACAATTTATTCTCTTTGATGACAGCTATGAATAATCCTCCACGGTTAGGTGCAACATCTGACGTTCTTGGTCTTCAATTACAAGTTGAATTAGATGATCATGAACGTAGTATACAAGAACGTATTGATGTAGTTAGTAATCCTATGACTATGCCATTATCAACGTCAATCCTAAAACCCTTAGCTCGTAGTGTCACAGCTCCTATTGCTCCTTTAGTAATCAATAATTACAATAATCGTCCATTTCCTTTATCTAATTTTATAAAACTATTTCTCACTATTATTGCCTATGACCCTGGATCAATACGTGCTGAACAATTCGTCAACATATTACAACTTATGTTACCGCGATTTTATCAAATACCAGATTTAATTCCTTTAGTTGACGAAGGCATGTCAGCTTTAGTAGATGTATTTATGAAATTTAGTAAAAATGCATCTCCATCATTTGGTTCTACTTCAAATACAGAATCTTCAGCATCAGCTTCTACAGAATTTAATATTGATTTAATGGATGATAATAATAATGATATTATTAACAATAATAACATCAATAACAGCAATATTAGTAATCAAAATGAATCACTTATGAATAACCATAATAGTAATGAAAATAGTAACAACAGTGATACCAATAATCAAGATACTATTAACTCAACATTTCAACAACAACATCATTATGGGAAACATTGGCAGCAAAATGATCGTATTAAAATTAAAATGGATTTTGTAAAACTTATCCAACAATATTTTAAACTTGGTGGTTCATTATCTGAAATAAATCATGAAAAGATTGGACACATCATACGAATCATTTTACGTGAGACAGGTGCTATAGGTGGAAAAATGAAAAGTACAGCGTGGATGAAAAATTACATAACAGATGCAATTCAATCTATGAATGGATCTCGTAATTACACTAAATCTCTTAAAAAAATACTTCAACATATATATACTCAATGGCATGGTCAGTATAAAGTTTTAGATGGAAGTGGATTATACCAAGGTTTGGCTATGATATTGAAAAATGGACAGAGGAAATCATTTCAAATCAATGAAGTTGCTTTATTAATTAAAGATAAATACATACCACTTGGATTATCACTTATAAATAATGGAAATAATGAATTTTCTAATGATAAAGCTATTTATGAAAGATTTTGTAATGCAGTGGTAGAATTATTACTGATAATGATGGAAAACTCACCACTTGATACATTATCTGAAATTGAATCATTAACACCTACAGCAGTATTGATGGGTAAAATAATTATTCCAATCTGTCTTCAATTCTCTTTACAAAATGGTCGTACTCTTGTTGTTGATACCAGATTCAGAAGAGATCCAACTAACCAATGGCTTCGTTTATTGGGATATGTAATGAAAGCATCAAGCCAAGATTATTTTTCAAAATATAAACCATCTCGTAATATATTCTCCCAAACAACGATTGCAAGTATGAAATTTAATAATAGTAATATTGGAAATAACAGCAATAGCAACTCTAGTAATATAAATCATGGAGATGGAATTAATGAGACCTTGGAACAAGAAATCAGCGTTACAATAGATGGATTAGAACAAGATAATGACAAAAAAAATAAATTAAAAACAGCTTCATCAAATATTTTACTTTTAGCTTTAAGTTTAGATGCCATGAAAATCATTATTCTACGGGCTGGTAAATCATTTGATAAAATCAATGGCTTATGGACCAAGTTAGCCTATGCTATAAAGGATACACTGATTTTTAGTGATTATTATCTTAAACTAGCTAAATCAAGATCAAAATCCGCCTTATCAACACCATTAACAGGCATACCTTCACCGTTACCAAATGGTAATAATTTTGGTTCTCATTCTTCAACAAATATCAGATCACCTAGTGCTAATAATAATAACATTAATAATGTACCTACACCATCAATACATGTTATATTTGATTTTGCTTCATGGCGGTTTTTGGAATTTATTATGTATTATAAAACACCTTTAATTTTGATACTTGATTCATTTGTACAAGAAAAACTATTAGAACATACTTCATCAGCCTTAATATCTCCATATGTTACTACACCATCTACCAAATCACCTATTTTACTTCAATCCACTAATAATACTAACACATCTAAATGGAAAAGTTGGGGATATAATACAGCAACAAAAGAACAATGGCACCCTTCTTCTCCATTTTATTATACTAATCGTAATTCCGAAATTAATTTGGATTCGTCATTAAGAAATAATAGTTTTTTGGAATATCAGCAACAACTATCACCTTTATCGCCCTCTACAATAAAAAATATACCAACTTTTGAATCAAATATTGCATCATCTGAAAACGTTTTATCAGATAATAATAATAATAATAATTCAACATTATCACCCCATTATGTACAACAGCAAAATCTATCTGAATCTAATCGACCTTCATTACAACAGCAACATCAACTTCCAACGCTTTATTTAATTTCTGAAATATCTGCAACTTCTATTAATAAAATACAAGTATTATCTGATCAACAAACATCAACTTACATGAATGAAAAAGTAGTTGATATAAGATCATGGACTTATAGATACGCAATTGGACAAATGATTAATGATTGGAAATTATTGCTGAAAATGTATGA
The DNA here is from genome assembly GCA_037043795.1 of Cunninghamella bertholletiae. Taxonomy (NCBI): domain Eukaryota; kingdom Fungi; phylum Mucoromycota; class Mucoromycetes; order Mucorales; family Cunninghamellaceae; genus Cunninghamella; species Cunninghamella bertholletiae. The sequence continues at coordinate 1,940,140 of JAZGVP010000001.1, forward strand.
AGAGATCGTATCACTAAATGCATAAGCAACAATAGCATCACCAATTAAAATTTTGAATTTATCATAGATATATATTATTAATAAAAAGTAAATGTAAATAGTAAATAAAAATTGATACTATTTTTTCATATAATAAAAAAAAGGATTAGCTAGATTGTAATGACTACAATGTCAATATATATTTGTAAATACAATCTTTCTAACTTTAAAAAAAAATAATAGATGGAATAGAAGAATCATTTGAACAAGATAGTAACCATATATATATGAATATATTTATATGTATGTCATTGAGATGAGCTTTAACTTTTAAATTTTTATGGATTATTTACATCAGAATATTTCCTATTATTGTAATAATAATAGTATTCCACAATCATTTAAATAAATGCATAAATACCACTGGAAATACACGTGACCACTAATGCTTAAAAGTATTTATAAAATAGAATAATTATCAAATCCACAACTTATAATGGAAGATGAACTTAATTATGGTGAAAAACTCTTTCCCAAACAGTAGAATTATTACCGATATATAAGCTCTAAACTATTTTTATCTTTTATTATTTTTTAAAACTAATAAGTTTTGATAAGCTTGAATTAACATGAATATTTATCTTTTATAAATTTAATAAATATTAATCTATCAATAAAGGCTTTAAACGCTTTATATTCTAAAAAAGTATTAAAACTGTATTTAAGGTTGATTCAAAAAAAAAGGAAGTAATTAAATAACCAATGTAAAAATTGTTTTATAACTAAAATTAGAACGAAACCTATTAAAACTGAAAGTGCAAAAAAATGAAATATATATATATATAGATTATAGAGTGGTAGATAGTTGAATAGAGTTTATATATAAAAATATAATATATGTAAGTATTTTAAAAAAATTCATGCGGTAACTCATTTAGCCAATGATATCACTTTATTTCATTTTCACAAAAAAAAGTGATCCATATCCTCCTTTTCAATTTTTGCTGAAATTTCTTTTTTATTACTTTATATTTAAAAAAAAAGAAAAGGAAATGATTTTGCTGTTTAATTACAGATATGTATATGCATAGGAACATTGTATTTATTTTTTTTTAATCTACTTTTTTTATGATTTTTATGTACAATAATGTAAAAATGCGAAAATTAATTATTTTTAGTTGTATTTGTTGTTGCTAGTAAAAAACAAAAAATATTAAACATGAATTAAATAATATAAAGAAAAAGGAATATAATATAGTATAAAGAATCATTCATATGAATGCAATGGTGTTTATAATTCTTCAATAATAGATGGTGATGCAGGTGTTGCAGGTGTTGCAGGAGCTGTGTCTTGAGGTGTGTTGGCATCAGTACTACTGTTATTATTATTATTTTGTTGACTATTAACTATGTAAAACATTGGACAATTTTTATTTGTTTTCATATGACCAAGTTGGCCACAATTACCACAACGACGCTAAAAAAAAGAATAATGATGACATTAATAACAATAAATAAATTAATGTAATTATTTTATACACAATCATTATTATTATTATTATAATATAATAATTTACCATTGCCCCTTCACTTCGTTTTCCACGGATTAATCCTAATACAGGATTTTCAGCCAAGCCAGCCTGCTTTGCAAGTTGCCTTTGACGTCGACGCTCGGCACTCTTTTTCAATTTAGCCAATTGATCTTGAACACGTTTTTTCATTCTAGCATATTTTTCAGCATCATCTGTAGGTTCTAGGCCTTCCGTACTGTTATATAATAATTCAGATTAATATAATTATGGATACTAACCGTAATAATAATAATTTATATTTACATTTATATATATTAATACAAAAAAAACTTACTTTGAAGCTTCTTCTTCAATCATCCGCCTTTGTTGTAAATAAGATTTAATAACTACAGGATCTTTTATAATTTCTTGTTGCCATACTTTTTCACCGTCAGGTTGTTTAATTAATCTACGAATGATTAAATGCTTATTTGGATTATTCATATGAGAACTAATACTTCCAGTAACAGATAGATCATCATCATCAATTTCAGAAGCAGCACGATCATATCGGCGATAGGATGGAGTTGCAGGTAATGGTGACTATATTTTTAAAAAAAGAAAAAAATTAGCAATAGTGCACATTAATTATATTTTAAATGCAATTACCATGTATGGACTTTGTGCATCAAGATCATCAACCTCACGTTCTTCTTCATGATCAGATAAAGCAGGTTCTTCAGGATTTTGTAATGAATCTAACTGAGCTTTCCATATTCTTGCAATCTATATGAACATATATATATGGTTAATATGTTTTATATTTTCTAATCGCTTTCTTTTTTTTTGTTTCTTACTTCTTCACGATAAATTTGCTGTTGCTCAGCTACATTATATCTGTGAGCACTTTTAGGTCGAGCTTCAATTTGTGCTATAATATATAATTAGATTTTTATTTTTTAAGTATTTATTTTTATTTAGCTTCATTTTTTTTTTAATGAATAAAAAAAAATCAAATTGTATAAATTAGCTTACCTAATTTTTCTTCAGCAGATTCACCAGCACGTAAAAAAATATCTTTCATTGAAACACGAATAAAACTAAAGCCTTCACCACGGCCCGTAGGATCACCTGCACCATATAACTTTAACATAGCTTTACCTTGACTAGCATTAATGAAATTACGAGTTGAAAACCATGGAGCTAACTGTTGTTCAATTTCTAATTTTGAATCACCATCACCACCTTCATCTTCATCATTTACATCACCATAACCAAGATCTTGTAAATGCCTTTCACCAACAAGCATACTTTCATATAAACATACCATTTCAGGAGTTGCCATTTTTCTAAGTTCCTCTTCTTCAGGAGGTAACCCATTTCCTCTTGGCTTCCAATAACCTCCACCACCATCTTTACTTCTACGATGAAATTCCAAAAATTCTTTTAATCGTTGACGAATTTGAATATCTGAATATTCAGGGAATCGTTGTGCAAGTTTACTCATCTTAAGTCTGTGTTGAGGATTACGTTTAATAAGTCGATAGGCTACTACTTGTAATCGATTTTTGACAGTGGTTGTTACTTTTCTAGAATGTGGACCAGGCACTTCTTGTACAGGATAAGTTTGACCAATCACATACATTGCAGGAATTTCACGAAGATAATATTTTACAGTTCCTTTATACGTGCTTTTCACTAACAAAAAGTCTGTTTTCTTTACTTTATGTCTAAATATAGGTGCTCGAATAAGATTATTGTATAAAACTGAAATATTCTGACCAGGTTCAACATTTCCAAATGTCATAAATGGCGATGTATCTTCAATATCCAAAACAAAAGGTTCTCCAATATCATTCTAAATATATATATTTTTTAAAAAAAAAAAAATGCGTAAGCTTAAATCAAACATAAACATGCATATAAATATATATATATATATATTACATTTGGTACATATTCATCCTTAGGCTCAGTTTTACGATAATAGTTGATAATCAATGATCCCATGCCAGCATTAGATATGATAGGTGGATGTTCTTCAGAATATTCTAATAGCACAAATGATGATGTATCTTTTAAAGATAAATCTTTTGTAGTACGCATAAACTCAGATGAAGGTTTTTTCTTGTCTTTTTTCTTTCTTTTTGATGCTTTAACTCTAGAAAATTGAATATCAGTTCCAATATTTGGTTGAAATAATGGTCGATGGAAAGATCTTAGTTCAGTCTTAGTTAATTTTGTTTTGTACTAAAAGAAGTTTTTTAAAAAAAAAGAGAAATTAAAGCATTAAAATATTAAACGCTTAAAATAATAAATGAATCATATAATTTTAACATACCAATGAAGGATGAAGTTTTAATGCAGGTAAAGAATGAGATACTTCCAGTTCACCTAAAGTTTGTCGTACACGTACTAGACGTCCAATATAATGTGAATCATAATATTTATCATTTGAAAGATTGAATCTGTTTAATGGCAATTTGCTATGAGGCTCCGTATCAGTATTGTAAATAATTGGTACCTAAAAAAAAAGTTAGATTATATATATGTGTGCGTGTTATTTAATATTAATAATAATTACTTTAGGTATTGGTCTTGGTAATGGTTTTCTTCCTTTCTTAACATGTTTTGGTACAATTAACTGTGCTTTAGTTGCTTCAACTTCTTCACAATCAAATAACATATGAGGGTCATTTAGATCCAGATTGATTTTCATAAAGTTTTCATCTATTTTTTCACGGTCCCATTGTACAGCTGATAGCCAATTTCCTCCTTCTAATTCTTTATTTATATGTTTGAATTCTACATTCTATGTAAATGGATTAATAAATAAAAATGTAACAATTGGAATCAATGGATTAATTAATTAAAACTTACTTTATGTATAAGATCATCATCACTAAAATAAACATATATTAAAATATATATATAAATATATATTAGCTATAGCATTTTTTTTTTACTAATTGAATGATATTTTTACACTTTAATATATACCTTAGGAATTCTTCACTTTCATCTGAACCCCAATGTATTTGTTCTTCCCATGGATCTAACATAACAGAATAATATAATCTATCATTTTCAATAACTTGCGATGGGCCATTTATAAAATTTTCCTATAATAAAACAAATACAATTTTATTTTTAGTGATAAATTTTTATAAATCAATCTGCATAATTAATACTTTTTTTAATATTGTTATTGTTATTGTTGTTATTGTTATCATTAATATTTACTTTATTAAGTTCTTCATCTGATCCATGAGTGGATATATCATCATCATCACTCCTTGAATAGTGATCTTGAGTGACTTCTGTATCTAATTTTCTTCTTTTTGAAGCTGATAATTGTTCCATTCTCCATCTGAGCCTTTCTGCTTTTGATGTACGATTAAATATTGCTTGTTCATCACTGTTTATTTCATATTCCATACCCTCATTAAATAATACTAATTAATAATTATATAATAAATAAATAAAATAAAATTAATTTATATATATAAATATATATATATATTGATTTCAATTAGTTTTCTTTAAAAAAAAAGCTGCATGAATTACTTTTTTTGTTAGGATGAAGTTTAGAAGGATGTTTAATATTTATATTAAAAAGATCAGAAAACCTTAAAACTTTTCCTTTTTCGAATCCTGGGAATAGTTTTTTTATATCTGTTGTTGACAATTGTAAATCTAATTTTCGTGTAGTATTATCTAAATGATGAATTGATTGATTAGATGAACTAATAGTTGGCATTGTTTTAATATTAGTAGTTGTTAATGATGATGGTGGAGGAGGTGTATGTAATGATGATGGTGGAGCTGGTAAAGAAGCCGGACTACTGTGTTCCTCATCCTCTTCTTCATCTTCTTCTTCATAATTATCACTTATCATACTAAGTCGAGATCGGGGTAAAGTAGAACTTTGTTTTACTATTCCCATCCCTCTTCTATAATATCTATCTGAAAACATTTGATCATCTGGTACTGCTTCATCAAAATCTGAATAATCGATGGCATCTGAAGAATGAACTGTAGGAATACGTTGTGTTAAAGCTTGGGTTCCATCCATCATATCCTCATTAGTATCGTCTTGATCTTCGTCAATATCAACATTTAAAGACTGTTCACTTCCTCCTAAATTTAATGTATCATTATTAAAAATCTTGGATATTACACCTGAGTCAACATGTTGTAATGTTTCTCTTAAATCCTATATGTTTAAGTATAGTATGAAAAAAAAAGAGGGTAAAAAATGAATAATGAAATGTGTGAGTAATCTATTTCTATATATAGATTTGACAGAATAAACATAATAAAAAAAGCTTTTTTTTTTGACATTCGGTTATTATCCTTTTCCTGCATTTATATTATTTGTATTATATATTTTATTTTATCCATACATCATCCAAATCAGTATCAAGTTGCCCATGTTCATCAATATTACCAAAAAGGTAACCAGCAAGCGACATATGGTTTATATATTATTATTTATATTTAAAGAATATTAAATTTGAAAAAGAAGAGAAAAAAGAAAAGGAAGGAAAAAAAAATTGGACAAAAGGAAAAAGGAAAGGAAAAAAAAAACAAAACCAATCAATTTTTATTGGAAATTGATTTTAACTCCGCCATTTTTTATATACCCACCTACTTATATTCTTCTATCTTTTTCTTCCACTTTCTTTTTTAAACATATATTTTTTATGGCACGTTCACCTTCACCACGACGTAGTAGACATCGAGATAGAGATTCTTCTAGATCACCATCGCCTAGAAGGAGTCGTCGTTATCGTGATTTAGATAAACCTGATCGTTCACCTTCTCGTTCACCTTCACCAAGGCGACATAAATATAAAGATCTTGATAATCCAGATCGATCCCGTTCACCTTCACCATATGGACATAGAAAAAGAAGGCATAGTCGTTCACCATCACCAAGAAGAAGAAGAAGCACTGATAGGCATTCAAGAAGACGTGATGATAGTTTAGATGGTAATAAAAGTATAATAAATAGCAATATATGTATATAATTATTATAAGTCATTCTTATTTAAATAAATAATTAATAGATGGCATATATTGAATATATATATATATATATATATATATAGACTATAGACGTCGCCGTTCCTCAAGTCGTTCACGCTCAAGATCTCGCCATAGACGCTCTCGTAGTCCTAAAAGGTAAAACAAAATATGGTAGTTGATATTCTATAAAAAAAAAATAGAGTTTATCAGCAATAATTTATATTAAAAGATAATATAATAGATCAAGTAGAAAAGAATCGCATAAATCAAAAGATCGATCACCATCCGTGGATAAATCAAAAGAAATACAAGATGATGATGATGAAGAAACTAAAATGATGAAACTGATGGGTTTTGGTGGATTTGATACAACTAAAAATAAGAAAGTAGTAGGTGCTGATGTTTCTGGAGCTAATGTAAAAAAACCAATGAAATATCGTCAATATATGAATAGACGTGGTGGATTTAATAGGTAATGTATTCTTTTATTATTATTATTTATTTATTCGCTACTAAAAAAAAAAATAGGTATATAATTTATTTTGATTTCTTGTTAATATATTAAACTAACCAAACTTTTTTACTTGCTATTTTTTAGACCATTGGACCATTAATAACATGGAATTGAACCATTTTTTTAATATAATACTTTTTTTTGAATTCCTTATAATTACAAAACAATATATATATATATATATATATATATATATATATAATAAATTAATAAGGATACAGTATCATTTTTTTTCTTTTATTTTTGATCATTCTATTACCATTGTTGTTTATAATTTTCTTCTAGTACTAACTGTAAACGTTTCTGTTCAAGTAACTGATGCTGTTTTTTAACTCTTCATTAAGCTGATCTCTTTTTATATTTATATGGAAACCGATTTGAGGTGGGAAACAATCAAATTAATACTTTATATCGTTTATAAATTTATTATTGTAATCATTATTACTTTATCCCATCTCTACTTCCCATTGACGAAATCTATTTTCAACTTGTCTAACATCTTCAACAAGATGAAGTTCTATAATTTTTTATTTTTAGACATATCATTTAATAAAGATGATTTTAATTCATTAATATGCTTATCATAGCCATCATCACAAGGTAAAATAGATATTGGCCTATGAATATTATTATTATTATCCATCATTAATTTTTGAGTTCGATATTTACGAAAATGTTCGTTATGAGTAGATTCTTTTAAATCATATAATAGGTGTTCCATAAGTATTTTGCATAAATAAATTAAATCAGAATGTTCAGGCTTTTCAGCCTCTACTATTCTCTCCAATGATATTGCGTATCTCATATTTTCTTGCCTTTTATATTTATATACCTATTACCAACAGCTATACAAAATGGAACTATAAAAAAAAGAAGAACGATTTTGATGACGATCATAAAAATAAATAACAATTATATTGTTATTTATTTTATTGATTTCTTTAGATAATCATTTTCATTGTAATTCATTGAAAAAGTAGGAATATTATGCTTTTTAAAATCTTCTAAAATCTAATTAAAAATAATCATAAATGTGTTTAAAAGTATATGAGATTTAAAAAAAAATTACCGTTTTTTTAAACTGCTTTTTCTTTATCAGTAAGAGTATCAACTTTAGCAATTAGTGAAATCAAGTTTACTCTTGACGAAATTTCTTTTAAAGTATAAATATTTAATTCTTTTAAAATATATGTATATATAATAACAATAATAAGCGTATGAATCACTTTTTATTTATTATTTACTAATCATTTATTTAATATATATATATATATATATATATAAAGTGGACCAAATCTTATGAATGGCCAGTAGGATTTATAAAATAAAAACATAAACCTACACGAATACTATAAATAGGTTTTCTTTCTTTAATGCTACTTTCTTTTTCATAATAATTACTGTACTGATTCTCAATATAATTAATAATAGGCTCCAAGTTATAAATTTATACAAATAAAAAAAATATGCATATTAATTGATATATATGATAACCATATTTAAAATAAAAAAATAGAAAGAACTTACTCTTTTGAACGATGTATTTATCGTCAAAACTAGATGAAGCAATAACAGGTAACAACATTTTTATCCCATTTTCTTCTAAATCTATTAAATATTGATTTGTTGTAAGAAAAAATCATTAATATATATTTGTATGTTCTTCGAGTAATGACTAAATGTATTTTTTTTTAAAATCTTACCATAAGTTAAATTTTCAATAGAATCAGTAGCTTTCAAATGTTAAGAGAAAATGGTTGATGTTTTGCATTCAAGTAACATTAATGAGTGTTTGTATTTAATTTAAGTGGTTGTATGGTTTCTATTTTCCATGGATTATCTGTTTTAAAACAACTTTTTAAAATTTTATAAAAAAATGTACATTAACTCTAATACTAAATCTTATTATACTTAATTAGGTTTATCTTACTTTGGTTGTAATGCATGCTCCTATTTTATAAAAACGTGTATATGTAAATAGTATTAATACAAGTAATGGTTTTATTTTACACTTTTAAAAAAGAAAAATTAAATAGATTTATCTTACTAGTGGAATTTTATAATTTGATTAAAGAAAGAAAGAAAGAAAGAAAGAAAGAAAGAAAGAAGAAAAAGAAAGAAAAAGAATGAAAAGTAAGCATAAAAGTTGTCGAAATATTTTAAATAAATCATTTTGGCAACTATTTCTTTTATGCTGTATATTTTTCATTCTCCGACGTTTCTTATTATTTTTGTTGTTTTCCTTTTTTTTTTCACTTACTCCTCCACCTTTTTCTCTTTTTCTATTTTTTTTTAGTTATAATAAAATACAGCTTCCTTTTTTTTTTAGTATTATTATCACTTTTTATTATTAGACACAGTTGATATACACATATATATATATGTATATGTATATATAAATATATATAAATATTTTAAAATTATGGAAGATCCACTTGAAAAATCATTATTACCTCACAAACGATTGGGAGAAGGAAAGTGTTATCAGGTACTTCGTTATTTATCTCGTATAGCAGTATGGTCCTATTTTCGTCATCTAAAAGTGATCTGTCGTTCAACTCTTCCCACTCATGGACCTCTGCTTGTTGCAGCTAATCATACAAATATGGTACTTGATCCTGCTATACTTATTGCAACTTTTCCTCATAATCGCCCTTGTCATTTTTGGGCTTTGGCTCGTTTTTTTAAAGTACCTTTGGTTGGACAATTATTACTAGCTGGTGGTGTACTTCCTGTAGATACTAAAACCCATAGTAATGCTAAATTATTTGAACATACTCTTGATTGTCTTGAAAAAGGTGGTGTTATTGCTTTATTTCCAGAAGGTAAAAAAAAAATGGCTATTTTTTGAAATATGATCAATATATAAATAGCGCGTTACTTATCTTTTCATGTTTTTTTTAATATATATATATATATAATAGGTACTTCATATACTGCACCAAAACATTTACCGTTTAAAGATGGATTATCATGGGCTACTTTTGAATATTTAATACAACAACAAACAAACTCATCAAAAAATGATATCACTCTTCCAATTATACCCGTTGGTATCACATACACAACTAAAAACAAATGGCGAAGCGATGTGATCATTGAGTAAGCATACTTAAACTTTAACGATTTTATTATATGTATGTATATAATTTATTAAAAGAATCATTGATCACTTTAGGTATGGAAATCCTATTTATGTTGGTCATGATGACCTTGATGCTTTTCAAAAAGATCCAAAAAAAACAGTAAAAAATTTGACAGAAATGATTGCTAAAGGTGTTGAAAATGGTACTATAAATGCCCCTGACTGGTAAAAATAAAACGTATAATAATTATAAACAAATTAGTATATGTATATACTTATTATATCTTTTTATTTATTTATTTTTTTATTAACATAATAATACATTTTTTATGGTTTTATCTATTTATAGGGATACAGCAGATGCTGCTTCACAAGCTAGATGTATATTATTTGGTGATGCTCGTGGTATTCGATTGGAAGATTATACTCAAGTATCTCAAAGGTAAAATTAATATATATATATATATATATATATGACATATCTAATTTTTTTACCTTTCTTAAATACAATTATCATTATTAGCTTTATTGATATATTTCATCCTGATATATTGGATGATGAAAATAATAATGAAGATCAATTCATCAAAGAACGAAAAGAATTAAAATCACAATTATTAATATGTTCTAAAAATTTAAAGAGAATGAAGTTGACAGCACTTGATATACAAATGTATGAAAATAATGAGATTACCCAAACACAAGCATTTATTAGATTAATATCCACAACAATAAAATTAGTATTACGATTACCATTTTTCTTACCAGGACTGATCATCAATTCACCATTATATATATTAGGAAGATGTGTCAACCATTTTGAAATTTATACAGAATCAGTAGCTCAAGATAAAGTTGTATATGCATTAATATTAGCTATACCCATTTACAGTTCATTATTTTATTTTATTTGGAAATATTTGGATTATTCATTTATTGGTTTCATTTTGGCAACAATTATAATTCCATTATTTGCTTGGTATCATATACGATTGGTGGATAAGAGATATGATATGGCAAAACAAGTAATTGCTTCTTGGAGGATATTCATAGCAGTAACTGGATTAGATGATGAACGAAAAGAATTAGAAGATGTTGTTAAATTACGGAAATGGTGTTTTAATCAAATTAAATATTTATTATTACAATTACAACAGAGTGGCAATCCTCAGGCACAATATTTAGTTGAATATGGTCAACCTCTATTTCAAAATAATGATATATCTAGTTAGATAATATATAAATATACAAATATATATATATATATATATATATATATAATATAACATGTATTATAAATAAATATGGATAATGGATTTAAATAATTAATTAACAATTTTTAAAGTAATAATAATAATAAATAAATAAATAAAGGGTATTATATTCTAAAGAAATATAAGAATAAAAATTTTTAAGGATGTTTTAAGGTAGTTGTGTTTTTTGAAATGTCTATTAATTCAACTTTATTATTATTATTATTATTTTTAATTTAATATATTGTTTCATTCAGTCTAAAATATATTTTATATCTAGTTATATTTTGCGTTAAGTAAGAACATACGGCTAAATACAAGCATTCCACGCACAGGTTCAACAGATTGTATTGCTAACCAATATTTCAAAGATTGACGTAAATGGTTTTCATCTACATTCAAGGATCGCCTGTAAACATATATATATAGTCAATAAGATTATTTATATGTATCATCTGCTTCATAATCTACTTACATTCCACGCTCTTCAGATGCTTGTTGTAATTCAGCTAATGTTAATGATTCTATACCTTCTTTGGATATTAGCTATAAAATAGATAATAAATTAATTCCAACATTTAGTTTATCATTATTCAAAAAAGAAAAAGAAAAATACCTCATCATCTTGATTTAAATAATCAAAGTGATTGTTAAGTCTATTTTGTAACATCTTGCGTGTACCATATCCGCTTAAACCCATAAATCTAAATAATGTAACGAATTGTATATATAATAGAATATAAATACATTATTACTAACTTCAAAATATTATCATTCTTTTAATGATTATTACCTGCAGTAAGCTGATAAATGGTTACGATCAATTTGTTCTAATTCAAAATCATAATTATAATGCTTTACAATTTTTGCAAATTTTGGAAGAGATAAAAAGTCTTCAGGTGAAATCTAAAAAAAAGAAATAAAGAGATATTACAATTAGATATCTTTTTTTTATTATTTTTAATAAAAAGAAAAAGGAAAACCTACAGCTTTTATTTGTTCTGCTGATTTTAAAACATTTGCTGACATGATTTGCCTTGCTTTATCTAACTTTTCTCTTTGTTTTTTCTAAATAATGGTTAAATGATCGTATAATAATATTAGTATCAACATATATAAGTAAGGTTTTTTATAATATAAAATAAGATAATAAAGTTTGTTATTATGCATTACCAATTGACTTTCAGTAACACATGTAGAAGGGACTACACCAGGAGCAAACATCACAAATAAAGGAATCTATTATATAAAATCATCATCAGATTTTTCCATTCAATGTATATATATATATATATATACACTCTTAATTTAGTACTTACTGATTCTGGTAAAATAAAGAAAATAATACTGAAGGGAATCAATTTACGCATATCTATTTTAGTAATTCGTACCTATATAATGATAGTTAGATCCCTCTTAAAATTTATTTATTTATTTATTTAATCACTATTACTTACTTTTTGGAATTCAGATCGTGTTAAAATATAATTTTCTTGTTGTATTTTTGTTTGTAACTCTTTTACAGCTTTATTATTCTCCCATAATTGCTTCAATCCAGCTTTATAAAAGGATATAAGGTCTTTGACTTGATTATAATATTTTTTAATGATTGAACTATTTTGTTCTTTATTATCAAGAGAATCAGCAGCTTTTATTTCAGCTGATTGATTCACTGGTTGTACTTCTTTTTGTGGCTGTACTTGTTGTAATCGTACTAAACCTAAAGAAAAGGAACGACTATAAAAGTATTATGATTTTATTTTAAAGCCTGTATTAATATATATATAATGTTACCTTTGTATCAAAGAAATATTAAGAGGATATGACTGATGATATACATTAGGTTTTAAAATGGATTGATATTGCTGTTTAGGCAAAGATCGATGAACAAGGGGTAAAATCCTGAAAATTAAAGTTTAAGAAAATAGAAATAGTTCTATTAGTTATTAAAAACATATTATATATATATATATGTGTGTGTGTATAACTATAAATATTTTTATTTACCTATTATATGTAATGGCTGTACGATATGGAATAGACATCAAGTATGATACTAATAATGATTATAAAAAAGAGAAAGAGAAAAAAAAGCAAAATAAAAAAATCAAACAAATAAATAGGGGTCGTGGTTTAAATATATTGGTGATTTTTTTTTTATTATGTTAATTATCAATTTTTATATTAGCTTGAACTCATTTATTTTAATATATCCAGATATTTTTTATTCAATATCAATATTGTAAGTTTATTTGCTTTATTATTCGATTATTTATTTATTTTACATATAACTGTTATTATTTTATAAAATGTGTTTTCTTTTTATTCAAAAATCATTCTATTACCTTTTTTAGCTATTTTTGAGTTTAAATTTAAGGTTTAAAGCATTGTTATCAATCTATATGTCAAGATAATTTTACTGATTGTTTATTTAAATAAAAAATAAAAAAAATAGTTATATATATATTTGTTATATTTATGCCCAATTTATAACTGTAACTATAATAAATATTAATTCTTATAATTTTGATCTTTTTGAAATTTTGATAAAAGATTATGTAATTTTATATATGTATGTTTATTTTCTTATAAAATGGTATTAATACAAACTAATCTAATAAATTAAACATAATCAATTGTAGTAAAGTGGGTTAACTTGGAAAAAATTATCTAGCTAATCACTTTTTTTAAAATTTTACTCTCAATTTATTTTATTTTATTTAGTTAAGTCGTATCTATTCTTGAGGATTCATATGAAAGTATAATTGAAGCCACAAGAAATGCTGTAACTTAAAAAATAGTGAAATTAATTAAGTCATCAATCAAATTTCGTCCTAATAATCAAATCACCTTAATATCCGTCGACCAAAATGGAATGTCTTTAAAAGATCTTTTGATTAATTTATATATATATAAATAGATTAGAGTTCATTTATTTCTCTTTTCACCAAACCCTTTAAGCACAATTTTATTAATAAATTATCGATTTATCCAAACTAAATATTTACTTAATATATATATATATTGAAAATCTTTTTAAATAATCAACTTATATTTTTATTTATTTTTTATTTATCCTCTTTATTTTTTTATAGTTATCCTTTTCTTTTCTTTTTTTCTCTTTTTTTTCTCATTTTATTTTATAAAATTGATTTTTTTTGACCACTTGAATTTTTATCTTTTTTTTTGTTTTTTTTTGTAAATAATTTGACTTTGACTTTCTTAAGCATTTTAAATATTTTATAAATCTACTTTTCTTTTTACCTTTTTTTCCTTTCCTTAAAAAAAATTTTATGTATACATTTACCTTTTTTTTATTTATTTTGTTTATAAATATTCTATTTATATTGTACTTATTAAACAAGAAAGGACACTCACTCTTTTACTTTGAACTTAGTTTATTTTATTCATTTTACCTTTAATAAAGATATATATTATGAAAATAAAAAGCCATTCATATTACAATTAAATAATATTTTTTTTTAAAAAAAAATAGTTTATATATTAAATATCTGTATAAATCCAAATATTAATTATTTATTGAATAATTTTTTAAAAATAAATGAATTATTATTAATTCATAAATTATACATAATGTCAAAAGACAATCTCTTAGTTATGTATAAAATCCAGCACATTTATGAAGTGAACTCAAAAGCCTTAATTCATATAGATAATATAAGTCTAAAAAAAATACCACAACTCGCAAGATAATTTGTTTTATGTAAAAAATATGGTAAAAAAAAAAAATCTTTATATTTTAACCTATTGTTAGTGCGACTAGCGGTCTTTCAAAGCATTTCCTTTTTATCCTTTTGTTATTCTGGTTCATATTATCATATACTTATTCCAAAAAAATATAAATACTTATTTTGTTTAAAGAAAATAAAGATCATCTTCTCTTTCTCGTTTAAATATAAATATATATTTTTGGTATTTAAAGTCAGCGTCTAAGTGTTGGCAAATTTATTAAAAAAAAAAATGGAATACGACATTCCCACCACATCACCAGAGGGTATTACAGTACAGAGAAAGGATGGACAAATGGTGAAAATATATAATAAATATTACCAAAAATATGGATATCCGAATAGGTATTTATTCGATGATGTGCAAAACAACTTAAAAAATACCAAATTCACACATAAAACGACAGATTCAAAAATTAGCTTTACAAGAGAGAGATATAACCAATTTGGAATACCAAATATAAGCAGCGCTGTTTTGATCCAATCAGAACATGAAGGTATAGACTACAAGCACATGGATTTCTTTTGCGTTGAACATTATAGTAGAGGATTCGAATTGGCGTCGGAAAGAGCGATAGATTTAGACAGTAATTTTTATGATATAGCCCAAAGAAACTTGGTAAAAGAATTAAATGTAGATCCTGAATTGTTGAAAATATTTGACATAGAGGGAGTAATCATATCCGATAATGAATCATCAATATATCTATATACAATCAAAAATTGGGATGTCGTCAAACACTATATACCCAACACCATTGAAGACAAAAACCTAATAAGAACAGGATTCTGTAATTATAAAAATTTACGTGCTTGGTCACAGTGGCATATTTCTCACTATTATTCTATGTTAATTTAACTGTTATAAATGACTTCAATTAGAAAAATTGATTCAAGTTATATCGAAGCTTTAAAATTTTATGTATATTTTACTCTTCTGACAACGACTGAGATATTCTTTTTATTTTTTTTTTATTTTTTTTATTTTTTATTTTAACAAGAATGTTCCATTTATTTAAAAAAACAATAAATTATATTTTTTTTTGAACCTTTTTTTTTTTTTTTTTTTTTTTTTTAAAAAAAGTCAATTATACTTTATCATATATTAATATTGTTGATCTTTATCCGATAATAATATTTATTTTATTTTATCTTCATTTCTTATTCTACTTTATTTTATTTTACATTATTCAAGTTGTATTTATTTGTTATAAAAAGATACTGGTGCTCACTACTTATACTTGATTTTATCTTCTAAATAAACTTCGTTATTAATTCCTAAAAAGGAAAATCTTTTATACAACACATAAAAAAAAATCCACAGCAAAGGAAATAATTTTGAAAGATCGCTAATCGCACCAACACTATCGGAATTTCCAAAGGATAATGTTTTATCCCGAACGAAAAATAAAAAAAACTCTCAGACGGGGAATTGAACCCCGGTCTCCCGCGTGACAGGCGGGGATACTCACCACTATACTATCTGAGAGACCATTTACTTATTACATCTACCATCCATCTTCCTCATCCTCCTACACCATTACCTACATCCAACTTTCATCGTCTTCAATGGAAGTTGCAACGTTTAAAAGAACCAGAAGTACTTGATCTTTATAAATCTACATTCCTTACTAAAGCACAAGCTTTAACCACTGACGTTCAAGATATTTTATCCAATCATCTTCGTTCTTATACACAAATAGAAGTTATTGGTAAAAAGATCAACACTATCATATATCAGTCATTAGATGCTAGCGTCACAAGAGGTTCAGTCAGACAAAAGAACTGGAAATGGTTCTGGAATGCTGAATTGGATCTTCTTGCTAAAAGACGCAAAGCTGCACATGTTAATTGGCGTAGATCACTTAAAAGAAATGATTCCCTTGCTACATATGTAGCTTGGCAACATTATCTTAACACCAACAACATGTTTAAATCATCACTCCAACGACACAGATCATCTGCTTGGAAAAACTTTTGCAATGATCTAAAAAGCAAAGACCCTAATGACATTAATAAATACATCAAAAGAAGATTTAAATCATCATCACCTTGTACTTATACTTCAACTAATGGACCAGCTTCAGCAGTGGAAGAAGTACTTGAACATCTAGAATCTGTATTTGGTGGTTCACATCAAATCCAGTATCCTACACAACCTGTTCTTCATCATACTCTATCATCTTCATCGTCATCCAAATCCTTCTTCTCTTTTGATGAGGTGCTTAAAGCCATCAAGTCTCAACTACCTATTAGGAAAGCACCTGGTGTTGATCACATCACAGCAGAGATGTTAAGACCCATAGCATCATCTTTAGCTTCTATTCTCACACCTTTTTTCAACCTATGCTATTGTTATTCTTGGATCCCAATAGCATGGCGCACAGCACAAGTCATTTCTATCTTCAAAAAAGGCGATCCTAGTGATCCTGCTAATTATCGACCTATTTCATTAACATCTACTTTTCGTAAACTTCTTGAACGTCTTCTCTTACCATCTCTACTCGATCAAATGCATGCGTTAGATATTGCCCAAGGTGGTTTCCGTCGTCAACGTGGTGTATTAGATCAAGCTTTTAATCTCCATTCATTAATCCAACAATATCATCATCAATATAATCATTATCCTACTCTTGCTTTTCTAGATATAAAAGCTGCTTATGATTCTGTAACACGATCTTATATCTGGAATAAGCTACAACACCAACTTCATCATCTTGAATTTCACTTAATCAAGCATATGTTTGAAGATATCCGTCTCTCTGTCATTATCAACAACTATGAATCATCATACATTTATCCTAAAAGAGGTGTACTACAAGGATCAATATTATCACCATTACTTTATGCTGTATTTATTGATTCTTTACCATCTATTCTACGACTTGGTTGTACTAAACCTATTCTAGTACGAACAATACCATCCTCACCATCCTCATCGTCATCATCAACATCATCACCATCATCAACATCATCACCATCTTCACCATCTTCACCATCTTCACCATCTTCACCATATACTGAAAGATCCATCATCAACCTCCAACGTAAAAATAGACGTGATCATCGACTTGAGACCGATATCAAAGTTATAAATTCACTTTTATATGCTGATGATGTCGTCTTAATTGGCTCACCTTTAGACATCACTTTTATGCTACAAAAAGCTGAACAACATTCACATGACTATTATTATAGTTGGCATCCATCTAAATCCATCATCATTAATCCATCACCTTCTTTTCAGTATACAATTTATAATCAACCTCTAACTGTAGCATCATCCTTCAAATACCTCGGTATCCCATTCACAGAATTGGGTATCAATAGTACAACACTCATCAATTATAACATCAACAAAGCAACCCTAAAAATGCAACAATTACGCCATTATGGTTTTAATATGTATAATATGGGTCTTGCAATATCCATTAAAACATACTGTCAATTCATCCGTCCAATTTTAGAATTTGGCTTACCACTTTTTAAAATCAATTATCAACAAAAACAACGACTTCAAAAGGCACAAGCTTTATGTATAAAATATTGCTTAAACCTTAAATCATCTGCTACACCACCTATCTCAGTTGTTGAACACCTGACTAATATTCCATCCATGAACACTCGTTTTAATATCTTACAATTTAAATTCCTTACACGTATTCACTCCTTACCACCAGGTCTCCTTACTGCAAATATTCTTTTTTGTTTCTTTAATAGATCATCACCACATTCCTATTGGAAACAACTTAAAAAGAATAATCAATTATGGTTATCATTACTATCATCTACATCCATTGTCCACCTCAGTTTATCACCTCCACCATCTTCATTTATTTCTAAAATCATTGATCATTATAAAAAGAAACAACACCTTCTTAGATATAATAATCATAAACATAAAACCATCAAACGTTCACGATTAGATGATACACCTAAGGTTGATCCAATCCTATATATACCTTGCTCATCTAAAGAACGTCACCATCTAATCAAATGGAGAATGGGCTGGTTACCATCTAAAGTTCCTTCCTCTTTTGGTTGTGAATGTGGTCATCAAACCATTACCATACAACATTACCTTAGAAACTGTCCATTACTTAATGAAGATCTTGAATACCTTGATTATTTATTAAAAAACAATTTTCCTTCATATATCCGTCCTTCTTATCCATTCACAGAAATAGATTTTCTTCTCAACCGTTTACCTTCTAACTTCACCCGTATGACTGAACAACATTGGCGTTATACGTGGTCTCTCCTCTTAAAGATCCTCTATAAGATTGACTCGTACTCACATCCACAGTCCTTATATGATCCTGAACCTAATCCTGGTGATGAACTGTTTAAATTCATTAAGCAACAAAAAAGATAAAAATGAAGTTTTATCTTTCTATACTTTTATTTATTTTTACTTTACCATTTATCCTCTTATTTATTTTATTTATTTATTTACATATAACAAAAAAAAAAGAGAGAAAAAAAAAAAAAAAAGAAAAGCGAAAAAATACACGTGTCGCTCCTTTAATTTTTTTTCTTTTTTCTTTTCTTCCCATTGTCTATAATTTTTTCAATCTCCTCTTTTTCTGCATGAATATTACTGATTAATTTTTTCTGTAAAAATAAAGATAAACATTTAACTATACTATCTGAGTGACATTTCAAAAATCATTAAAGGATCATCGATCATCGTTATGGGAACAATTACGTGAAAAAATGAAATCAGCAGATAAAAACATCATCAATGCATATATCAAACGCAGATTCGAAACTACATTGTTATCATCATATCAATCACCATCAGCTCCAAAGCAAACTGTTGACGACATAAAACAACACCTAAAATCGGTTTTTGGAGAATCACAGAGAATTCAAAAACCTGATGATAATTCACCTTGTGTACCTGTTCATCCACCTATCGAAGATCCTTTTAATGAGAATAGTGTTCAAAGTGAGATCAAAAAATCATTACCTTTAAGAAAAGCACCAGGCTCTGATCAAATCACTGCTGAAATGCTTACACCTATCCACATTCCCTTATCAACAATTCTTACACCATTCATTGATTTGTGTTATCGTTACTCTTAGATTCCCTTTCAATGGATTACAGAACAGGTTATATCAAAATACAAAAAAAATGATCCATCAGATCCATCTAATTACCACCCAATATCTTTAACATCACATTTCCATGAACTTGTAGAACATCTGCTTCTTTTTTTACTTCTTGATCAAATATATTCATTAGACGTAGTACAAGACGATTTCTATTGTCAACATGATGTATTGGTTCAAGCTTTTAACCTTCACACTTTACTTCAAGAATATCAAAGACAACATAATCATCCACCAATTTTAGCTCTTCTTGATATTAAAGCTTCATACGACTCTATCACAAGATCTTACATATGGGGTAAATTTCATTATCAACTAGATCCAAATTTATTCCTATTGATCAAACATATGTTTGAGGATATTACATTATCAGTCATCAGTAATAATTCTGAATCATCCTATATATACCCTTCCAAAGATTTCCTTCAAATTTCTATCCTTTCCACCCTTCTCAATGCTATTTTTATTAATTTCTTTCCTTCTACTTTATGATTAGGATGTAACCAACCACCTTAATTCGCACTTTACCCATTACCTCTTACCTTTTCCTCTCTCTACTTAATCATCTATACTTACTATTAATCGTAGATCCCGTAGTGAACATAGATTGGATAAAAATATCACCATTATTATTTCATTACTATGTGCTGATGATGTTGCATTAGTAGATCTGCTCCTGATATAATTACAATACTTCATCATGTAGAACAGCATTCATTTCAATATGATTATAAATGACATCCATCCAAGTCAGTAATCATAAACCCATCATCATCATTTACATCCACCATCTACGATCAACCATTAACATCATCCACACCTTTTAAATATCTTGGTATTCTATTTAATGAGTTTGATTACAATCAGACTCCTTATTAAATCAAAATACTAATAAAGCTGTTCAAAAGTCACAGCATCTACGTCATTTCGGTATTAATATGTATATTATTAGGCTTCTGATAGCAGTCCAAGTGTATTGTCAATTTATGCGTCCAGACCTTGAATTTGCCATTCCTTTACTACAACTTCATTATAATCAACTAGTACACTCATAAAAAGCACAAACGCTATGTATCAAGTACTGTCTTAATTTTCCATCATCATCCACTCCACCTACAGTAGTAGTTGAACATATATGTAATTTTCCATCCGTGAACACCAGACATACCATCCTACAATTCAAGTACTTGTCACGATTTTACCAACTACCACCAGGATTATTATCTGCTAATATTTAAAGTAGCATTCTTGGCATCTGTACTAAACAAAAATGTTGGAAAAAATTTAAAAATCTAATATCTTATGATTCACTTTCACTCCAGAAATTTTTTAGTAGAATTTAATATTAAGTTATCTCTTATTTTTGATGTAGATAAACATATCAACAAATATAAAAAGCAACACCATATTCGTAAACAAGAACCAAATAAAAAACCATTAAATGCGCTCGTACTGATTCAACATCAAAGATAGATAGATATTCTTTATATACCTTGTAACATTAAAAAACATCATAGGTTAACCAAATTGTGCATTGACTGGCTTCCTTCTAAAGTAACTATTACAAATGGCTCGTAATTGTCTTCTGGATGATCTGGAATGTTTAGATTATCAACTAAAAAAACATATACCCTCCTTTTATCAACCATCCCTTCCTCTTACTATGATTGGTTATCTTTTAAATCATTTACCTCTCTTTTAACAAGATGGCTGACCAAAATTGGCAATACACTTGGCCACAACTTTTAAAAATCTATAACATTGATTCTCTCTCACAGCCCACTTTCTTTTTTGATATTGAACCCAATCTTGGTACTGAATTATTTACTTATATTAAAAAGCAAAAGAGAAAGTAATACAAAAACTTATCTATTCATAAAAAAAACCAAGAAAAGAACAAGAAAAATTCGCTTCACGAGTTCTTTCTTTTATCTTATCCCCCCACTTTTTACTTTTTTTGCATTATACTTTTTTCTACCTTTTGCTTTTCTACATTATCTTATTGCAAAAATTCTAAGTAGTTCCCTAAATCATTCTTCTCCTCTATTTTTTTTTCTTTTTTCTATATCTATTTATTTTTTGCCTAGTATTTACTAGTTTTTAATGCTACACACCTTATAATGATCAAAATAGTCGATCATATATCTTTTAGATCCTGATCATTAGCATTACTTATATTATAAAAAAAAACTTTCAACTATACTATCTGAGATATGTCCCAAATGGGCTTCTATACCGCTTTGCTCGCGAGATAATATATAAAGCTATTGTTTATTCTGATTAAAAATTTTTCCTTTTTTCCTTTTACCTTTTTCTTTTTCTTTTGTATAAATGTGAACTATAATAATCATACTTTTATTCTCTGTATTTTCCCAATAAATAAAATATATTTTATACAAATTTTGTTTATGAATTATCTATTACTGTTGTCAATAACATATTTTTAATACAAATAGTAACTGATAAAAATCAACAATAAGATTCTTGATCAATAATAAGCTCTTGAGTATAAATATATATAATTTTCTTGACATAATATTTTTAACTTAAACTAGTAGTAAAAACAGTAGTAATAAAAGGAGGTTTGATTATAATTGTTGGAATAATATAAAATGAATATTTATTTAATTTACGATTTGATATATTTTTTTTTAATAAAATGGATGGGAAATAAAAAAAGAAATGATATCTATATGTATATATATATATATTTGTATATAAATACCCATAAAAATTTATAAGATATAAAGAAAAATTGACGTAAATCATAATACCTATTTGGTATATTTAGTCATATATATACTTAACTTTAAAAATTAAAAATGATTATAATAGTTACAGATTAGTTACAAGTTACATATGTATAAATATTATCAAGTTTACACAAGTTTATCTTTTTGGAAGTTTTGTGATTTTAATTTTCTAGTAGAACGTCGGGTTAATACTGATGTTGAATCCTTTTTAAGTGAAGTTGTTGATAATGGTAACGATGAAGAAGATGATGATCGAGTTATAGGTTTTAATGATGGTGAACGAGATATAGATCGTTGGCGACAACATTGCTCTGATCGTTTTGTTTCTTTAATTCCGTTATTTTTATTACTACTATTATTTTTATTATTTTTATTATTATTTTTATTATAATTATTATTGTTTTTGTTACTGTTGCTGTTGTTATTTTTACGAGTACTTGATGTATTATATTTATATCCATATGTTGTAACAGTTCGAGATGAATTTACTTTACAGTTATTATCTTGTGTTATTTTATTATAGTTTCTTGGCCGTAAACGATTGATCCATAATCTTCTTTCTTCTAATACTGACTCTAATTCATCTTCACTGGTATCTGTAGATCCAACTGATGATGTACTTTTAATTCTATTAAACCGACATGTAATTCTGCGTTTACCTTTAGAGCGATATGATGTTGATAATCTAATTTTATGAGCTATTATATATAAAACAAGTCGAAAAAAACAATTACATCAGTGTTACTTCATAATATTATTTTGATAATTTAACAAATTTATAAAGAAAATAATAAATATTTACACTTCTGAATAGATTCCATTTTTATTTTAGGGCGACGATTATTAGATCTTAACGATATGTCAGGTGCTGATGATGATGATGATATATTGTATTTGACTGAATTTTCTGGTATAATATCATTTGTTATTTTGGTTGGTGATAATGATGAAGAAGAGGGTAGTGAAGGTGATATGAATTGTTCATGTAATTCAGGTGAACATGTTGTTACAACAGAAGCATTAGAGGTAGATATATTACAAGATTCTTTTGTAGAATGAGATGAAGTGCTTGAATTATCAGTTTCCGCAAAGATATTCAAACTAATAGGGGATTGATTAAATATATATTGATCTGTATAAGGGCTACTTGATTCTTCTTCTACATTATTTTCAGTTGTTGAACTATCTTTTTTATTATTATTATTATAATATACATAGCTACTTTGAGAACTTGTTTCTAATGTTAAACTAGAATCAATTATTGAATTAGATGATGTTTGTTTCTGTTTGGTGGATTGGTATTGAGACAAAGCTGAATTTAATCGCTAATAATAATAAAATGAAATAAATAAAGATATTAATACTAAGAGGTATATAATATATATAACGTATTATACGCTCTTTATTGTAATTGTTTACTTCATTAAAACTAGATATATTCCTAAATATGAATAAATAAATAAAAAGTATAAGAGGATTTGTTTTAATAAGTAGTAAGTTTCATATTATATTCATATATATACACGTATATAAATATATATTACTTACAAACTTCCAGGTAATCTATATTAATATTCAAATATAAATAATATTAATTGTTATTAACTAACACACATAAAAAGTAGTTTATTTTTTCACTTTATCCATTTTATCTAACCTGATGGTTTTTACTCTTTCAGGAATAGGGGCCATTGGTGGTGTCGTTGGATCACCTGAAGGTGTATTTAATGGGCTTGGTGTTCTTAATATAAGTTCTTCTTTTTTTGGTGACATTAAGACAAAACACCAGAACTAGCAATTTGCATCGTCAAACAAAAGTGTAGGTATAAAAAAAAAAGGAAAAAGAGGAGGAAAAAAAAAGAAAAAGCTAGAGTTTTAAAGCAATGAGTATATGGACATTTAAACCCCGCCTTTTTCATTTTTTTCCAACTTTGATTTTTGGTTCGATTTTCCATTCAAACACCGATTTTTTTTAACCCTTTGCTTTTTTTTTGCTTTTTGCTTTTCTTTTTTTCTTTTTCTTTACTTTACCTCTTATTAAAACATATGTTATATCATGTCTGATCACGATAGTCAAATCCAACAATTTACAGAAATGACCGGTGTTGCAGGGGATAAAGCACAGTTTTATTTAGAATTAGCAAACTGGGATCTACAAGTAATAATAAAATAATAGTCACTATTATATATATATATATATTTAATATTGATCCTGTATAATAAATATAAGTATCCTTTTTTTCTTATTACGTACTTTTAGATGGCTCTCTCCCAGTATTATGATAATATTAATAATAATGATTCTGATGCTATATCAGAAACTAATGACTTGCCTTCCTCTTCTCAATCTTTACCAGCTGTTTCTGCTTCTATTCCCGTACAACAAACAAGCAAAAAAACGTCAGCTACTCATAAATCGTAAACATAATTTTTTATTTTTTTTATTACAATCATTATATCAGTTTTATTCAAGAAATAATAATAATATTTGACCTATTTATTTTTATATAAATATAGCTCAAATATACGTACATTAAATGATATGTCTTCCAAAGATGATGATACAGATAGTGAACCTCAAAACTTTTTTGCTGGTGGTGAAAAGTCGTAAGTATTATTATTATTTTTATTATAAGTATTATTAATATTGTTATTATTATTATTATTAAAAAAAATGATATCAGCAAAGGAATTATTGATGATATGATGAATAATATATTTTTTGATAACTTTTTAGTGGTATGCTTGTTCAAGATCCAAGCAAACGTAATAAAAGCAATAATCTTGTTGATGAAATTTTAAAGAAAGCTGCCGCGTAAGCCAAATAAAACTTTTTTTAAATATTGAATCTTAATGTCATTTTATTCATTTTTTACTTATTTATTGTTGATAATGATCATAATCATTTCTTTTTTTTATTCTTTTTCTTTTCATATCTTAGTGGAGGTGCTGCTCCTGAAGAATCTAGTTCAAGTCAAGAATCTAAACCTACTTATTTTACTGGTTCTGGATATAAATTAGGTAGCGAAGAAGAACCTTCTGTTTTAGTAAATCAATCTTCATCTGATGATACTTCTAATCAACCTCTTCCTCCTGTAATCATTATTATAGTTTTTATGTCTATTTTTAAAAAAGAAAAATCCAAATGCCATTATTAATTATTAATTTATTATTTTTTTATATTAATATATATATATATATATATAGGTAACTCGTTATTTAACATTTTGGAGAAACGGATTTAGTGTTGATGATGGACCATTATTAAGATATGATGATCCTGCTAATGCTGCTATGTTAAGCGCTATTAATAGTGGGTATGTTGAAGTTAAAAAATAAAATAAAATAAATGATGAATAGTATTTAATTTGAATTAATATTAATAATGTTGTTATTATTATTATCTTTACAAAATTACTTTTAATAGTCGTGCGCCATTATCTTTATTAAATGTACAACATGGTCAACCAGTAGATGTTAGAGTTGCTAAAAGACAAGATGAAGATTATGTTCCTCCTCCTAAAGCTCCTCCTAAACCTTTTGAAGGTACTGGTCATAGACTTGGTGGTTCCTCTGCTCCTTCACCTGTTAGTACACCACCAGCAGTTCCATCAAATACAACATCAGGTGGATCCCCTCCTGAAGTTGATCCTAGCCAACCTATTACTTCTTTGCAAATTCGTCTTGGAGATGGATCAAGGTAAATAAGTAAAAAAAGGAAAAAAAATAGCAATAATAATGGTAATAGTAATGCCTCCTTTTTACTTCATTTATATTTGTATGTAGACTCGTTGCAAAATTTAATCATGCACATACAATTGGCGATATTAGAAGATATATTGAAGCGTAAGTATAAATAGGATGAAAAGAGTAAATTTAATAAAAGTAACTAAATATATAATCTTTCCATTTTTTTTCCCTCTCTTTCATTATAGTGAACGACCCTCAGGACGATCATACATTTTACAGACTACTTTCCCAGTTAAAGAATTAAAAGATAACGATGAATCATTAAAGGATGCTGGTTTACTAAACAGTGTAGTAGTTCAACGTTATCAATAAAATAAAATATTAATAAAATAACGATATTTCACTTTTCAACTTATCAATATGTGTAAAAATCAACATTATAAAAAATGATTATAATAATAATAAAAAAGGAAAACTAATAGATCTTTTTAAAACAACAATAGCTATAAAATATTCATAGGGATTATTTAGGCATATTTATTTACAAACATATAATAACTCGATATTACATATAGATAATGATAAAAAAAAAATAGAAAAAGGGAAAGGGAAAGGGGATGTACTTGTATGCTAATATAAATTGAAAATAATAATTATAAAAAGGAAAGAAAAGAAATATAATAACAGTTTTTTAAAAAGAAAACTAAAGCTATGGGTAAATGAAGTATAATATATAAAATAAAATAAAATGAAATAATAATACTAATAGTAATAATAACGATATTATAGTAATAAAAAAAGTAATAAAGTAATGAGTGCCAAGAGTGTACCAAGGAAGTCAAGCTTTTTTTTTTTGATGTTCAGTTGGCGAAATTTCTTCATTTTGACAAATTATGAATCATCAGGATGAGCCTTTAAATTATGACGCACTAAAGCATCACGGCGACAAAAGGTGGCTTGACAAACATTACATGAATAGGAACGATTTCCATAATGAACAGAATCTAAATGACGACCACGATCATGCTTACGGTCAAAAGCAGCACCACAAATATCACAAATAAACTCTTTAATTCTATTTACATTATGAGTACGGATGTGTGTATTGAGATTATATCTTCTTGAGAATTTTCTTTTACAAATTGGGCAACCAAAACGTTTTTCTTCAGGCTTTTTAATTTTATTATTATTATTGTTATTATTTTTATTGCGACGACGTTGATTATTTGAATCACTATCAGAACCAGAATTATCACCAGAATTAGTATTATTTTTTCTTTTACGTCTACTTGATGCTGTAGTTGTAGTTGTAGTGTTAGCATTAGTAGTAGATTTAGATTTATTGACTAAATTTGTATCATTGTTTTCAGTATTATTTATATTATTATTATCATCTTTTGGCGATGCTGCGGATTGTGATTCATATTGATGATTTGAATAAAATTCAGATGATGATTCTTTTTGTTGTTGTTGATATTGTGTATTTTCAAAATGCATCATATGAGAAGACGGTGAA
This sequence comes from Cunninghamella bertholletiae, assembly GCA_037043795.1. Classification (NCBI taxonomy): domain Eukaryota; kingdom Fungi; phylum Mucoromycota; class Mucoromycetes; order Mucorales; family Cunninghamellaceae; genus Cunninghamella; species Cunninghamella bertholletiae. Next base: position 1,968,336 of record JAZGVP010000001.1, read on the forward strand.
GGAGAATTAATAATACCTTCTAAAGTTTGAAATAAGACAGTATTATTACAATGATGATTATCATAGCAAAGATGATCAAACATGTTATTACTGTTATGGTGATGATCACTATTATTATTCATATTTGGTGAAGTAGAAAGATATTGATTATTAGAAGGTTCAATAGGAGCAAAAAGTGAACTAGCATCTTGAAGAGGTGTTGAATTTACAGAGCTACTAAAATATGGACTATTAGTAATATTATTATTTGCTTTCGATTTATCAATTAATAGTTCCATTGGATCACCAGTAAATAAAATAGGTTCATTTTTGGTATTATTCTTGTTATTATTATCTTGATCAATATATTGACCAACAGAAATATCATTATTAGTCGATTGATAAATTAAAGGTGATGATTGATATGGTGAGCAAATTACTGGTGATAACATTTCATCTACACTTGAATCTAAAAAAGGAGTAGACATTACTGGTGAATCAGTAGATTTTGAAGAAGTAACAGTTGCTGGAGATAAGTTGTATGCTGAATTCCATTTATTTTTTTGGTTTGTATTATATACTGAATTAAAAGTGGCTAAATCTATATATTTTTAAAAAAAGAAAAAGTAATCAATTTTTTTTATTAGCTTTTAACATATTATAAATCTTTTTTTTTTTTTTTTGCCCTAATTTTATAACTCAGTTTTACCTTTATTTTGATAAGTTTGTGAAAGGAATCTATAAAAATGATCTTGATTTGTTGTAGACATTGTTAAAACCTATATATATTATTATTATTATTAAGTTATAGGTAAAAAATAAAATAAAAAAAGGATATATGTTTTAAAATAAAAAGTAACAAAATAAGTATAAAAAAAAGGTAATTTAGAAAAAAAAAGGAAGAAAAGATAAAAAAGAAAGAGAAAAATGCAAAAATGAAAAAAGGTTTCTTTTTATAAATTTTTGGACTGGGTTTTAAAAAAAGCATGGTTTCACCAACCATTTTTCATAAGCTTAGGATGGTTGCCATGGCAACCGTTCTCTATAAGCTTATTTTTTCGTTATTTTTATTTTAAATGGCGATCCGAATTGGGAACGAAAGGGAATTGGAATTTTTCCTTTTGTTTAATTATAAAAGTAATACAACAATAGTTATATAGTTTAATATAATATAATGATGACTCATGTCTATTCTATCGGTTTCTTCCCTTTTCTTTCCATTTCTTTTTTTTTTCTTTTCTTTTCTTTTCTTTTCTTCCTTTCTCCTTTTTTTCTCTCTTCCCTTTACCTCTCTTTTTTTTTAATACGTATATATATTTATATCATGAGTGAATGATAGACGTGGTAAACTATATTTTCGCCACTTATTTTATATTAATTTTGCATAAAAAAAATAGGATTGGATTGATGAGTCATCACATTGAACAATGAAAGAGGTTTTTCGCTTTTAAGCTTCCGAAAATTACATTTTCGGTATTACGACTTCCCCGCTTTATAAGTATGTATCATATTTTAATATTTTCATTTTTTTCGTTATTATTACTACTATTACTATTATTACTTCTGTTATCTCATACTTATATAATATTGCTTTTTAATTTATTTACCTTTATTTCTTATTCTCCCTCTATTTATTTTTAAACAATAATAATATATAAATAAGGAATAAAAAAATAAAAGTCAGCCAATGGTATCTCTTCCTGGGAATTAAACGAAAAAAAAGAAAACTTGCCTTTTTTTAATATATCCCCTCTCTTTTTCTTCTTTCTCTTGCTTTTTTTTTTTTTTTTTTTTTTTTTTTTTACTGTATATATATATATATATATCAATATATACTTGTAAATACATCTTTCTCCAACTTTAATTCTAAAAAAGAAAATAAACTTGAAATAAAATAGAGTTCTTGTTTTCTTTTTAATGAACTAAAAAGAAAAAAAGCAAAACAGATAACAAAAGTAAACTCTTATGTATTCTATTATTTTACTATATCACGAATTTAATAACTTATGCATGATTTGATTAACCTCGCAATTGGCGAGAGACTTGGTAAAAAAAAAAGAAAGAATAATAAATAAATATATAAAAGTATTTTATTAATAAGTGTATTTATTTATATTATATATATAGCTAAAACAATAATTAAATCTCAAAGAGCTGAAAGAATAAGAAAGGCAGTAATAGAAAATGATTATACAACCTTAAAGAACATGGCTAGAGAACCAGATGGTTTTTTACATGACTCATTACGTCGATATGCGTGGTAAAATGATTATTTAGGAAATATTATCTATTTATTTATTATTCTTTATATATGTATGTATATTTATTATTTATCTATTTTATTAGGCCAATATTATTAAAAACTCAACAAGGTTATTATATTGATGAAAAAGGCAGTGGTAAATAAATATAGCTTTAATATTATGAGTTGTGGATTAAAGTATTTAACTAATTATTTTTTTTATAGCCGAAGCGCTTGCAGATCCAATACAAATATCAAAAGATGTTGAAAGGTCTTTATATTATTATCCTCAAGGTATATATTATGATGGTCAGAAGTTTTAAGAAAAAGAATGAATGAACCATATGTTGTCATTTATTAACTTGCTTTTTTTTTCTTCTTCCCAAAGATATTACACCTGTATGGAAATCTCAGAAACAACAAGAATTACATAGTATGATTGTAGAAATATTATGGAGAAATCCAAGATTAAAATATTATCAAGTAAATATATAAAACTAGATTAATAATAATTATGTATATATATGTATATATAAATGATTAAATAAATTAATTCTAATTATATATTAATAGGGATTTCATGATATCTGTACTGTTTTTCTCTTAGTACTTGGCAAAAAGGCAAGCATTCCAGCAGTTGAAAATGTGGCACTTTTCTTTATTCGATATCCTTTTTATTATTATAAATACATACCCTATTTTACTTTTTTAATTTGATTGTGTTACCTTAACTCTTACTATTATTTTATTGTCAACACAGATGCGATGTTAGATTCATTTGATCCAATTTCAAAACAATTACGTTTAATGATATCCATTGTTGAATATGAAGATGTTGAATTAATGTCATTTTTAGAAAGGTAATAGTGATAATCATAAAAAAATAAAGTATATTATATTTCTTATTTCTATTTGTTTTATTTATTTATTTTCCTTTATTTATTCCAATATAGACATAACATAATGCCTTATTATGCACTTAGTTGGGTATTAACGTGGTTTAGTCACGATTTAGTTGATTTTGATAAAATTACTAGATTATTTGATTTATTTATTTCCAGTTCATCAATAATGCCTTTATATGTTTCGAGTGCGGTAATAATTACTTGATAAATATATACATTTTTATTATTATTATTATTATTATTATTATTATTAAGTGCATTAAAATGATTCTTTTATTATTGTAGTTTACACTAATTCGTCGTGATGAGTTGTTAGCTGCTGATCCAGAATGTTTACATTCACTTATTTCTCATATACCACAAAACATTGATATAGAACAGGTGATTCAATTAGCTATTAAATTAGAAAAAAAATATTCCCCTTTACAATTACAAAAACGTAGTGGTATTTGGTTACACGATGAGTAAGTATAATTTCACTGATTTAGAATATATGAATATAAGATTATCTTATTATTATTTTTTATATTTTTTGATAGATCCTCTTTAAATACTTGGGAAAAGGATTGGGGTACAGATGGTAATAAAATACCTAATCGTTTACATGCTGATCAATATCTTGGTAATAGTATACCTGTTGAAATTTGGGAAAATGAATTATTAGAAAAATGGATATCAAATAGAAGAAAATCTTTATGTGATGAAAATGTATAATAATAATAATAAAATTGGCAAGATAATATGTAAATATATATATATATATATTCTTTAAAGTTACATAACAATTATCAGGAGAAATGCATAAAATTTAATAGATTTAAAGTTTGAATTTAAAAAAGTATATAAGCCAAAGTAGTCACAGTAGTTAGAAAAGGAAAAAAAAATATTTTGTTTATTCTCAGCTCTTTTTTTTTCACTTCTCTCTTTCCCTTTTTTTTTTGCTTCTTCCTCTTTTTATACACGTTTTATAATGGCTATTAGTATCCCTAATTCTGAACCTCTTAGAGTTGTTCAACTTGATGGTTTGGTAAGTAATATCTTTATAAATCTATTCATATATATATATATATATATTCTCTAAAAACAAAAAGATAAAACTAATAGTCAATATTTTATGTTTTATTAAAGGTTGTTTTGAAAATCATCAAACACTGTCGTGAATCATACCCTAGTGATGTTACTGGCCAATTACTTGGTTTAGATGAAAAGGGTGTTTTAGAAGTAACTAATTGTTTCCCTTTTCCTTCTGATGACGATGAAGCAGCCAGTGGTAAAATAAATAAATAAACAAAACAATATATTTTTTCTTTGGAATATGATATAGACAAGTAATATACAAAACTTAAAACAATATTATTAATATTATATTATCATTATTTGAATATATTATTCACTTATAGCTCAATATCAATTGGATATGATGCGTTGTCTCCGTGCCGTTAATGTAGATAACAATACTGTTGGTTGGTACCGATCTGCTCACCTTGGCAACTTTGTCGATTTAAATTTAATTGAAACTCAATACAGCTATCAAAGTTCTCTTAGCGAGCATTCAGTTGTTTTAATTCATGACGTATCAAAGAGCACAGCACAAAGCAATTTAAGTTTAAGAGCTTTTAGATTACAAAGGGAATTTATGAAAGCTTTTGAAGCTAAAAAATTCACTACTGAAAGGTAAGGATTTTGTTTTTTTCAAAAGCATATAAAAAAGAGTTTATATCAGCATATATACTTATATGTTTATATATATACGTATTAAAAAAAAAGATCAATATAGTTTATTTTTTTAATCTAATTCTCATCTTCGTTTTACATTCATTACAGTCTTGCTGAAGCCAAGTTATCATTCTCAAATATCTTTGAAGAATTACCAGTCGAAGTACATAACTCTCATTTAGTAACTTTGATGCTTCATAATATCGAAATGCCTAAATTAGATATTGATAGACTTGAATCATTATCAACATTTGCTTCTCAAAAGAAAACTCAAACAGAAATTGAAGCTTCTCGTCCTCTTGCACCTAACTTTGATGTTTTGGATTTGGAATTAGATCCATTCATGCAAAAGAATTTACAATACCTCTTGGACTGTTCTGATGCTCAACAACAAGAACAAAACAATTATCAATACTGGCAACGAAGTGTTGCTCGAGAACAAGCTAAGATGCAAGCATGGCTTACTAGAAGAGTAAATGATTTATTTAAATAATACAAAAAAAAAAAGAAAACAGTGTAATACATGGACTTATATGTTAATATATATTTTATTATTATTATTATTTAAAAAAAATAGAGACAAGAAAATGCTCAACGTGTTGCACAAGGTCAAAAACCATTGCCTGAAGATGAAGTTAACACTTTATTCAAAATTCCTACAGAACCTAGTCGTTTGGATTCAATGATTCTTAGTGCTCAAATGCATAACTTTACTAAACAACTTAATCAATTTGCTGGTCCTAGTCTTGCTAGATTATACAGTATTCAAGAATTACAAAAATAATTTAGAAGGTATTTTTTTAGATGAGTTGATTTATTATTTTTTTATTCCATTGTGTGTGTTATTATTATTATTATTATTTAATATACGTTTTTTTATATATATACATACATACAATTCATATATATTTATATATTAATTCTATCACTTTCATCATTTTCTCAATTTTTGTGTTCATTCTTTTTTTTTTTTTTGTTTATTTGTTTCCACAAAGAAATAAATGCTTTATAAATGTATATCCTTCTTTATTTGCTCATAGATTCTTTTTGTATCCTTTTTCTTTTAACAAGATCTTTTTTTACATGCCAAAAAACTAATGCATATAATCATCAAATTATATATTCTGACTAATCAGGGGAAAGATATTGATTTTTGATCCACTATTTAACTATAAAACAAATAAACAGAATTTGGAATAATTTTACAAACTATTAAGTACTGATGCTCTTGTGTATTATTATCATTATTGTTTTTTTCTTTTTCTTTTTCTAATTAATCTTTTATCTTTAAAAAAGTTAATAAGTAGATATACAGTATTTTTCGATTCACTTGTCCTCAATTTTTTTTAGTTGTCATTTTTTAAATTTCAATGTTCTCATTTTTTTTTCATTTGCTCTTCCATTTCTTTTTCACTTTATTAATTTTTTTTTTCAGTTGTTCATTATTTATTTTCATTTGTCCATGTATTTTGTTGTAGATTATTTTTTTTTTTTTGTAACTTTTTTTTTGAAAAAGTTTATATTATTTCCTTTTCATTTTTAAAAAAGTTGGATTGAATAATTCATACTATTTATTATGTTCGAAAAAATAATGTATATAGAGAAAATGAACTAATTTCATATTTTTTTTAAATCTCCGTTCTCTGCATCCATTTTTCTTTTTTCTCTGTGTCCATTTTTTTTTCTCTGTGTCCATTTTTTTTTTCTCTGTCCATTTTTTTTTCTTTGCCCATTTTTTTTTCTCTCTTTAAAATATTATGATTACTATAACTCGGGAACAAGCTATATGTATGTTCTACTGTGAAGAATTTAATGAATCAAATGTTATCAGATTAACGAAGATTATTGATGATTTAAAGGATATTGAAATCTGTTACTCAGAAGATCCCACAGAACCTATGTTAATCTCTATTATGTCTATAAATGCAAATTCCTTCAAATATCATCGGTATCCTGCATATCTGAAAGAAAGTATAAGTAATGAAAGAAATAATCAAGAGTATAATTAAATGAATGGTATGTTAAGATATTTTATCTATTTATTTATTAATTATGATATATGATTCGATATTTTTTTATTTATACAAATATAATTTTTATAGCATAATTTTGAATGATTATAATAATAATAATAACAATAGTAATAATAAAATTAATAATATTTATAATTTTGAATAACAATAGTAATGATAATAATATTGAATAATAGTAATGATAATAATATTGAATAATAGTAATGATAATAATATTGAATAATAGTAATGATAATAATTTTGAATAACAATAGTAATGATAATAATTTTGAATAATGAAAATAATAAAAATAATGTGTAAACACTACTTTGATCTTTGGTGTGCATTTTTCCTGCACTTAAATAATCCCAGTATTTCTGGTTCATTTAATAATTGATTACGTTCATAAATATTGATACGATTATCGACTGGTAAGTTGTCTATGATGATTTTATCAAGTTGTGGATTACATCTAGTAACAATATAATGATGGTTACTACTTTATATTATTTTAATTATATTTTTATCTCTTTTTCATTTTTTTTTTTTTGCTATACCTCAAAAAATCATACAAATCATCAACATTAGTGGACAAGCCCGCATAATCCAATGATACTAAGCAAATTTTGTTGTTGTTAGAAATATAAGAAAGCATGTCTATTAAAAAAATATTAAAAAATATCAAAACCAATATTATCAGTACATGTAATTGAAAGCAATAATTTGTTTACCTTGTGTGTTTCCATCTACATTGAGTTCGTCTAACTGATTTTGATTTTTAGTATCCCTTTCAGCTAATAGTTCATCTGCTTTACTTGTGATGGAAACAAAAACATTATCAACCAAAGACCTTTCTTTTAGATTCTCACACATCATTTTTAGTAATCTAATCCTAGTATCATTATCTTCGTTCCCATATGATTTCCTGGCATAGCCAATAAAATTATATCCTTCTTTTTTCAAATTTTTAATTGATGTTTGGTAATTAAAGAGATAGTTGATAACTATTTTAGCTGTATAATCTATAAATTGTATTAATGTGAGATATTTTTAATAATAATATAAACAATGAACTTACTAAGGCAATCTTTTTTAACTTACCAAGGCAATCTTCTTTAAGAACATATAAAGACCTCAAAAGGGACTTTTTGCCATGGTCGTTCAACTTTCTTTTTGGTTTACTTAATAAAAAATTAACATTTTTTGATTTACACCACTTACCAAATGAGTTACTATTTTTATCATTGAATATTTCTGAATATTTCCATACCGTTGAAAGTATATCACCTATACTAACAACTTTACATTCATATAGTTCATCGTTTTTTGGGTCATAGGGAAGATAAACCATATTTAAAAATTGTAATATTTGGGATTGATTTGCTAGTAAAAAAAATAAATAAAAAGGGATATCATAGATTAGAAATTGAAATACAAAAGATTACGAGAACATTAATTATACTTACATAAAAGAAGGTTAGTTTCTTCTTCTTCTTCTTTGTCGTCAGCAGAATTAAGATCATTTTTACTAATATATTTCTTGAATTTAAAAGGATTGTTGTTGATTCGTGTTATGCATTTTAACATAGGTTCTGTGGGATCTTCTGAGTAACAGATTTCAATATCCTTTAAATCATCAATAATCTTCGTTAATCTGATAACATTTGATTCATTAAATTCTTCACAGTAGAATATACATATAGCTTGTTCCCGAGTTATAGTAATCATAATATTTTAAAGAGAAAAAAAAAAGGGCAGAAAAAAAATGGACACAGAGAAAAAAAAAATGGACACAGAGAAAAAAAAATGGACACAGAGAAAAAAAAATGGACATAGATAACGGAGATTTAAAATATATGTGAATAAAATGGACACAGAGAAAAAAAATGGACACAGAGAAAAAAAAATGGACACAGAGAAAAAAAAATGGACACAGATAACGGAGATTTAAAATATATGTGAATAAAATGGACACAGAGAAAAAAAATGGACACAGAGAAAAAAAAATGGACACAGAGAAAAAAAAATGGACACAGATAACGGAGATTTAAAATATTGTGAATAAAATGGACACAGAGAAAAAAAATGGACACAGAGAAAAAAAAATGGACACAGATAACGGAGATTTAAAAAATATGTGAAATTTGTTCATTTTCTTTATATACATTATTTTTTCGAACATAATAAATAGTATGAATTATTCAATCCAACTTTTTTAAAAATGAAAAGGAAATAATATAAACTTTTTCAAAAAAAAAGTTACAAAAAAAAAAAATAATCTACAACAAAATACATGGACAAATGAAAATAAATAATGAACAACTGAAAAAAAAAATTAATAAAGTGAAAAAGAAATGGAAGAGCAAATGAAAAAAAAAATGAGAACATTGAAATTTAAAAAATGACAACTAAAAAAAATTGAGGACAAGTGAATCGAAAAATACTGTACAGTATTTATTTATTTTTCTGAATGGTATGTTTTTCTTTCTTTTCTTTTTTCATCTTTAATTTTATTAATGTTTCCAAAATCATCAATATTATTTTAATTTCCAAACTTAAGCATTGATTAAATTGAAATTCGTTTATATATAAGTATATATAATTAGCTAAACATTTCATTTATATATGTATATATGTATAAATGTATTATTTTTATTTTTTCAACTCGGAATGGGGCTGTTGTTTTGGTGTACAAGACTGAATACATTATTTAACTAAAAAAATTCACTATTTTTTATTGGATGTTTTTATTTTGATTTTTCACTTTATTTGTATATTATTTTATTTACTGATCCCCTTTATTACTTTTATATATAAGTTTGATGTTTCAAAAAAATATCACATGACATAAATGGCCAGTGCTTGTTTATATAAACTCTATTTTTTACATAAAAAAATAAAAATTACTGAAATCACGGGTTGGTTTTATGAACGAAAAAAAAAAAACGGAGTTCATAAAGCGGGGCTTGCACCGATTAATTTTCATTTTCTTGTTCCCACTTTTTTTTCCCCTGCTTCTTTTCTCTGTCTCTTTTTTTTTTTTACTTTCCTTCTCTTTCTTTTTTTCTTTTTAATATTACTCTTTTTTTATCTTTTTTATTTTTTTTATTTTTTTATACACCATAATAATTTAAAAAAAATGAAAATCAACGATCTTTTAAATAAAAGTGAAGAAAATACATATCAAAACAATTCAAAAGAGTTACTATATATTGAAACCATAAAAGGATATAGTTGTATGTGGAATAATTGCGGAAAAGAATTTACACGAAAATCAGATTTAAAAAGACATACTCGTATTCATACTGGTGATAGACCTTTTAAATGTGATTGGGAAGGTTGTGAAAAAAGATTTATTCAACGTTCAGCTTTAACAGTTCATTATCGCATCCATACAGGTGAAAAGCCTCATTTATGCGAATATCCTACTTGTAATAAATCATTTAGTGATGTAAGATTTTTTTTTTTATCAAAAGTCGATTATTCCTTTCTTATATATATATATATATATATATATACTAATAATTAATATTAATCCTTATTTCTTTATCTTTTTTTTTTTAATTATAAACTTAGTCTTCTGCTTTGGCTCGGCATCGTAGAGTTCATACCGGTAATAGACCTTACCCTTGTAACCATTGCCCAAAATCATTTACTCGAAAAAGTGCTTTATCTCGGCATAAACTTATATGTACTGACATAAAATGGTAAAAATTTATATTTTTTTGGGATGATGATGATGATTTTTCTTTTTTTCTTTTTTTTTTGTAAACAAGTGCTCATCAATCTATTTAAAAAATGCTAGCTTTAATCCTCTACCATTTAAAAATCAATATGATGAATCTGAATCCTCATTGTCGGATAGTCAAAATGGTGAACCTGAATTAATATCTAGTCCCATTACACAAAACAATCACCAATCTTCTTTTTTTAATACCTTAACATGTGCTTTATTTTTTCCCTATCACCCATCCTTATTATACTGTAATTATAAAATACAAAGTAAAGTTAATTAATTCAATCTTAATTTTTTTAGAGTATTTTTTTTTACTTTATTCCTTTTTTTTTTTTTTTTTTTTTTTTTTAATATTATCATATAATATAATTATTATTATTATCAACTACTAATAATGAATCGTAATTGTACATGATTATAACCATTATTATGTATTTACATACATTTAATACTTTTTTACTTTTGTTATTTTTTATTACTTACTCCGTTAATTTTTTTTTTTATCAATAATGAATTTGTACTTACTATTTTTATATGTTTATATTTCATCTAATCATATTAGCGTATATATGTTAATATATTTATTTGTAATTAATTTAAAAGGATAAAATAAAACAAAGCTGAACATTGATTGTTCTTTTTTTTGTATGGATGTAAATGATCCAAAAATCTAAAGGCCAAATAATACTTCACTTTTTTATGTGTATATATAAATATTAATTATATATATAATATGTTTTATAATAAATATTGATTTCAAGTTTAAAAAGCCATTAAAAAAGAAGCTGTATAGAAATAAGTGTGATTTCTTTTTTTTTTGAGTATATACAATAGTAGAAAGGTGATTAAGCTTGTGTGGCTACTATCATAAAATTCGGAGTATATATAAAGTGTAATTTTTTTTTCTCACTCTTTTTTTTCTACTTCTCTCTTTTCTCTCTAATTTTTTTTTCCTCCTTTCTCTCTCACTCTCTTTTTCTTTTTTATATTTATATTAATTCATATTTGCCTATGATCAATGTTGATACCTCTATTTTTGAAATACCTTCTGCAATAAATATTAAAGCAACTGAAGAAAAAGGTCGCGAATATATTGCTAATCAGTTGATTGAAAAGGAAACTACTTTATTAAAGGTACCTTAATATTATGTTATTTTTTTTTAAAAAACAGTCGTTTTTATTAGGACATGTTTGACCTCTTTCGTTTGATTTAGGTTTATCCTTATGCAACAGGTAATAATAATAAGAAAAAAAAAAAGGGAATAGTTTTTGTACATATATAGTTTATCTTATATATATATAAACATGTAGCTATTTTTGATAGTTTCAAAAAGAGAATATGTGCTTATTGTTTGTGTACCCACCCAAGTAGAAGCTTTTCAACACATTGCTTAGGTTGCGATCAAGTATATTTTTGTAGTTCCGCTTGTGCTAATATTTATTTAACAAGTCATAAAGATATTTGTGAATCTTTACGTAAATTAGCAACTTTAAAAAAAGTTGATAAAAATATGAAAAGTGTTGGAAAATTAATATTGATGATTTATTGGGAACGTAATCAGGAAATAAAACAACTTATGGATCAATTAAATAAAAAGAAAAATAAAATTGGGTTTGATTTAGTGAATCAATTAGAATCTCATTATGATGAATGGCCATTGGATATAAAAAAAGATTGGATGCGTTTGCACACTTTTTTATTAAAACAAATACATCAACTAAAATGGCTTCTTCCTCATGAGTCTGATATTGATATTATGCATCTTGCTTCTAAAATTGAATCTAATGGATTTGGGATATATTTAGAAAAAAAATTGGACATAGTGGTTGGAAGAGGTAATAACAGCAATAAAATTAACAATGATAATAATAATAAGAATGAGATTAAATGTATATTTTTATTTATTTTATTTATTGATCAATTGCTTGTGATCATTTAATTATTATTATATTATTATTATTGTTGTTGTTATTGTTATTAGCCATTTATCCATTAGCCTCTTTATTCAATCATGATTGTAATTTTAATTGTGAAGTAGAACAATGGACAGAAGAAGGTTTAGAAGATGAAAAAGTAAAACTGTCAAGTACTGATGATGAAGATAATGATAATGATAACGCTAATAATAAAGAAAGCGAAAATGATAAAGATGAACCAATTTTTGTTTATCCATCTATATTTAGTCAAACTCATGGTAAATTTAGACAGATGATTATACGTACCATTCGACAAGTACAAGAAGGAGAAGCATTAACAATTGGTTATATTGATACCAGTTTACCTGTTTCAAGTAGACGTCAAAGGTTATTACAGGATTATTATTTTACTTGTCAATGCAGCAAATGTGTTCAAGAATCTAATCAAATCACATCATCTAAGAAGAAAAAAAATAAAATGAAAAAATAATAGAGCAAAACCATATAATATATATATATATGTATAGATTTAGAATTTTATAAAATATACATAGGCATGATAAAAGAAGAAGAAGAGGAAAAATGAAAATTTATTATAAAATACTTTTGAAATAAACTGCCATGATAATAAAAACTGGTTTTATACTTTCTTGTATTCATTTTATCATTTTTGTAAATTTACTTGTAGTTTTTATCATATATTTGAATTTATTTTTATTTTTATTATTATTTTATATGAGATTTATGGTGATTGTATATTTTTTTTAATGTATAGATTCATTCACTTTTTAATGTAATTAATAAATAGGTTTTTGATTTAATAATAATTCAAATTCATAAATGTACATAAATTTAACACATTGATTGGCTAATTTATTTATTTATTTTTCATTGCTTGACTTAAACACGATAAAAAAAAGTCGTTTCAAGATACATGAAATAGATCTCTTAAGGAACAAAAAAAAAAAATAAAAAATAAAAAGGGTGTATAAAAAGCTTCAAAATAAGCTATGATTTATTGTTAAAATCTCCTTTTTATTAGAATTTTACTCCATATTACCCATGATCCATCCAATGATTAATAATTATTATACTAGTAAACCACATCATACGTATTGGTTATTTTTGTTGATTATCATCATATATAAATCATATATATATTTGTATACCAATTTAAATATTATTATCATTAAGAATTATATTATTATAAAATGTTTTTCATTTTTTATTTGTTTATTAAAAATAAGATATGATGAATAGAATTTATATGAAAATTACATATTTTTTAATCAAGTTGGTCGGAATTAAAATTATAATTAAAGAAATTAAAGTTATTTATCGATTTTTTTTTTTTTTGATCATGTACAATATATTACTATCATTACTAATATGTATATATACATATATATTAATGTCACTAATTTTTTTTAATACAATTTTTATATATATAAAAGACTAATGAATGATGATAAAAATAATAATAATAATTAACGAAGACTAGTAGTTCTTCGTAACCATTCTTTCTTTTCAGTTTCTTCAGGCGATCTTAAGATTTCATTATTACCATAGGTATCAAAGACTCTAAAGAATTTCAGATTTTCATCAGCAGCAACTGTTGCAAGAACTTGACCATCAGGACTAAGGGCAGAATGTAAAATACGAGATTCATGAGCAGGTATATCGATAATTCTTTTTAATTTAGGATAACTCCAAATGGTGATTTGATTATTAGGGTAACCATGGGTAGAAACAATTTCTTTATAATGCTTAGACCAATGTAATGATGTAACTTGTGACCCAGTGGAGACACTATGAACACGTGTGGTTGTTGATACATTCCAAAAATGAATATCTTTATCTTCTCTTCCACCACCGGTAGCTAAAACATGATTATTCCAAGGGCACCAAGCTAAAGCTTTGATAGCACCAAAATGAGTACGTTTAGTAAATCTAGGCTGACTAGTACGGCAATCCCATACATGAACAGTATTATCATTACCACCACTTGCTAATAACATACCGTCTGGTCGCCACTTTAATCCACATACTTCACTTTCATGACCATTTAATTCTGCTGTTTTATGATTAGCAAGACGAACATCATGATGCCAAATATCTCCATCACGGCCACCAGATGAAACAAGATGCTTATTCCATGATAATGAATCAATTCTTGTGTTTCTTCCTTTTAATAATCTTAACCTTGAATTAGCTTCAACATCCCAAACTTGAATATCACCTGTTCCTAAGCCTAGTGAAAGATAGCTACCATCTGCTGACCATGAGAGAGCGGTGATAGGTTCATCACCATCATATTTAAGAGATCGAGTAACACCATTATCTGCATTCCACAAGTAAACATATTTATGTAAAGCAACTGCAACAATGTTCTGGGCTGACCAATCCAATAGATTAAGATAATAATCATCAGTCATACAAGGCGCATCTAATACTTTTTCTGGTGCTTTAATAATTTGTCTTATAGGTTGATCATAATCCACTTTACAAGATAATGCTTCAGGTGGTAAGAAGGAAGAAGATGTTGGTTCTAATTTACGTTTTAATCTTTCATCTTGTAATTTCTTTTCTGGTGGTTGTTCTGAATGGAAGGATAAAATTCTTTTTCTAGGATTTAATCCACATGCTTTTGCTACTCTTTCTCGATACTCTAATGTATCATGATCTAAATATTCTTGTGGTTTTTTATTTGCTAAATTAAATTGTGATGATGCAAGGTCCATATTATCTCTATTTGGAATAAATCGATCATCATCCTACATTTTTTATTTATTTATTTGTTGTTGTTCAAAAAAAAGGGAAAATCAATATATTTGTATCGTTATTATTATTTATTATTAGTACGATTTTTTTTCTAAAATAGAGATAGATAAAATAATACATACGTAGTGTTTTACAGTCGATACTCTTTTAGGACGTGGTGTTTGAAGCCAATTTTTACCAATAACATCTAATATAGAATGAGCTGAAATAGATCTTCTAAACATAGGACGTGCTATTGGTGTATCAATTTGTTTTTTTGAACTTGTATTATTATCATTATTATTATTTTTCGGTGTCTTTGTTGATGAGCTAGAACTCTTATTTATCTTTGGTGTTGATGAAGAAAGTGTATTAGAGCTTTTTTCAATAGAATCTGAAAGAGGTATCTTTGAAGAGCTAGTATTAGAAGAGGTGGTAGTGGTATAATCAAGTAATCCTTTCTTTTTGACATAATAAAGCATACTTTGTTGATGAGGTTCTTTATTTGCATTTTCTTTATTTTTTTCAGCTACTTTTCCTTTCGCTGAAGAAGATTTCTTTGGATCATTTTTTTGTTTTAAAGTATCTGATAGTGGTATATTTTCTTTATTAGATACTTTTTTAGAAATAAACAAAGGATGTATGTTTTTTATAGGTGTTTTGGAACTGGGATCCATTTACACGTATATAAACTTTCTTTTTTTTTTTGTTGTCTTATTAAAAAAATAACAATAACACTAAAAAAGAAAAAAAAAGCGAGTAGAAGAAAGAGAGAGAATTAAATTTCAAATGAAAAAAAATTGTGTATATATATAAAAAAAATAGTCACATTTTTTTTAATACCTTTTTCAGTCCTTTTTTTTTAAAAACGCGTTCTTTTTTTTGTGTTCTTTTTTAATTAAAAAGAATATATATATATATATATATTTATTAATGATTTAAAAGAAACTAATGTTTGAACATACTTTATTATATGATACCTATTTAAAAGATAAGTATAGTTATTAAGTTTATAATTTGTGTAATGCAAGTTTATTAGGAATTCATTTTATAAGTTTATCCGAAACTAAAAAAATTTCTATCTAGAATTCGTGAAATGAAGATATATTTTATCTTTTCGTGTTATGCGTGTACCTGATTTTTTTTTTTTTTTGAGTTCCAAAATAGTAAATATATAAAGGTACTAATAAATAAATAATCTGAAAACTTTTTTTTACCATTACTGCTCTTTTTTAATACATAATAGTTGATATTTCTAATATATATATATAAATATATATTATGTTTTACTAATATATAATAATTTAATTTAATTTTTTTATTTTTCTGAGCTTTTGAGTTAAAAAAAGAAAAAGGAGTGGGAATGGAATTTTTTTGAAGTATTGTATTTTGAAAAAAAGATTTATCAAAATACAATTAAAAATAGAAATAAAAATATAATAGTATAAACTTATGATAATTGTGATAAATAATTAATCAATTAAAATAAACAATGAAATATCAATTAATAAATTAAAATAAAAAATAAAATTTCAATTATACGAATTTGAAAATGTTAATAAAATAGATGAGGTATAAAAATTCTGATTTGGCTGAAATTACAAGAATTTTGGTAAATATTTAAAGTCAGACGAAGTATAAAAAAAGACAATTTAAAGTCTTTTCATTTTTCTTTATCATTCTTTTTTTCAAAACGATGTTATTACTATATATTTATATATAGTATATTAATTATTTCTACCAATATATATATATATATATATATATATTTCTTAAATTAAATAAACGTTTACATTATTTTTGTCTGATACTATCTCAAAATTTAGCAGCACCATTATTACATATAGTTAATATCCTAACTTGTTTCAAGTTTAGTAAGTGAATATTGTATGGAGTTGAAAATTTATATTTACGTTAACCAACTGCATAAACTGACCTATATATTCATTAATGAAATGATTTTCATTATTATAAGTTAATTCAGCATGGGAATAAAAATAGAAAATGCGTCAAAACGCACTTATCTATTACCATATTTTTTATAATACAAATTATACAGAAAAAGCCGATTTAAATTCAGATTTGGGTAGGTGAAGCGTAGTTAACCACATAAAAAAAAGTTTCCAAAATTGGAACAGTAGTAGACAATGATATAAAAAGATTAATCAAGGAATTGGATGATACCTGTGCTATTCTAAGAACCAATGGTATTTTTATATCTAATGGAATTAACAGATTATCAACAGATAAGAATAGCCCCAGGAGTTAAATGTGGCAAGTACAAATATGACAGTTATCAATAATTGATTTTATTCTGGTTGAACTTTGCTAAATGGGTAAATTCACAGGAGAATTTTGTACTTTAGTGGCAATATTGGAAAACCTGGGATTAAATAACTATATCCGTCTGGAAAATGATATTGATAAATTCAATATCCAAAAAGCATTTTTTTTTGGTATATTTTAAAAACCGTGTTTCTTTTTTTTTTTTTTTTTGATTATTCATTTTTTCATCTATTTCTTTATATAATCATTCAAAGTAATATAAATAAATGGGTAAAAAAAAAGTATTGATAAAACAAATTGATAAACAATGCATTGATAATAAAGTGAATAAATAAAAAAGTAAATTAAGCCTAATCATGCCTAATTTTTCAGAAAGTTTTTGGGGCTATCAGTGTATCATTTAAAACATAAAAACTACAAATTAAAATTACTAGAACAAAGGTGACCAGATTAATAGCTAAAAAAAAAAATGCTTTTTCAATATCATTAATCTGATTATCTATTGTATATTAAGGAAAATAGGTATCTATTTGGAAATAACAAAAAAGCATGGATTAAAAAAAACAGACAATGAGTAAAAATTTAATTATTAAAATAAATAAAAAAATATTAGTAATGTTACTATATATAATATATATATATATATTAATTTTTAATTTATTTATTATTATTTTTATTTATGATTATAGAAACAATGTATATAAAAGTATATCGGATATTGATGAAAGTACTAAGGTAAAATCAATACCAAAGTGTAACAAAAAAAAAGAAATTGTAATATGGCATGGTTAAAAAAAGTGTGTGTAAATAGTAGGATATGTAAATATTAAGTTCCTTATATATATAGTTAATGATATTTAAATTCCATAACGTTCTTGAAGTACATTTTTAGTTTCTGGTGGAAGTGTAGCAAATCCTTGTTCCCATCGTTCTTCACCAAACATATTCTTATATCCAACCAAAATCTATATAGAGTTTATGATATATATAAATTAATCTATTTTCTTTTCTTCTTTTTCATCTTTTTTTTTCCAACTTACATTTCCAAAAGATTCTTTTAATTGTGGAGGAACAGTATGGTAATTAGCGATGGC
The DNA here is from genome assembly GCA_037043795.1 of Cunninghamella bertholletiae. Classification (NCBI taxonomy): domain Eukaryota; kingdom Fungi; phylum Mucoromycota; class Mucoromycetes; order Mucorales; family Cunninghamellaceae; genus Cunninghamella; species Cunninghamella bertholletiae. The sequence continues at coordinate 1,986,984 of JAZGVP010000001.1, forward strand.
AGTACAAAGGAATGAGAATGCCTATTATTATAATCAATATGTATTAAGGTGTTTTAGTTATATATATATATATCGATTTCTTTTTCATTCTCCTTTTTCTTTCTTTTTTTTATAATAAAAATATACCTTAAGAGCACCTTCAGGATTAACTTTGATCATCTCACAAAGGCCACTGAAAGCAGAAGCCTTTTCTTCATTGTCTCTAACAGGGGATAATGATACTAACCATGGATGTACAAAGTTTTCAAGATGAGGAGCAACAAGTGAAGGGCAAATCAAACCTAAACGACCAATAGTAATAGCAACATTTTCTAAAAGAGTTCTTTGTATATTTGGGTTTACCATTAATGGGAATAAGCGTTGGAGTAATGGTTCTACGTATGGTTGAATTTCAGAACCAAGTTTAATAGCAATTTCACCAGCAGCCCATGTTGCATTATTACATACTGATACATGTTCAACTTGAGGATCAATTTGTTGAAGGATGTGAGGCATGAATTGTGGAACAACACTACGGATGTGTTCAAAACAAGAAATAGCTAAATCACCTAATAAGGCATAGGCAGATTGACGTACTTCAGATACTTCATCCTTTATTAAAAAATATCAAATATAAAAGTAATTAATTCCTATTTTAACTTTTTTTTTCTCTCTTTTTCATTTTTTTTCTCCTTTTCTTTCTTTCTTTCTTACAGTTATACAGATAGATAAAAACTGAACAACAGGAGGATTTGTATTTGCTACTAATGGTTCGGCATCAGTATTAAGAGCTTGAACAATACCAGATAATAAATCCAAAGCAACGATCATAAAATCTTTATCAGGTTCGTCAGCATGAGGATTATGAGCAGCTAATTGACATTCTTCTAAAGTTTTACAAACAAGATTGACGCAACGTAAATAAACTGGTTCAGCAAAAGGTTTGAAACCTTTTCCAAGAGCAGTAGTAATGGATGAAAGACACTATTTTTAATAATAATAAAATATTATTATTATTATTATTTTCATACCTCTATTTTTTTTTTTATCATGGTATTACCTCCAAGAGTGGGAAAAGGTCAGTATTATCATCAGTAATTTCTTGCCATTTCTTAATAAGTGGTGGCATAATCAATTCAATATATTGAGGAACATTTAATGCTTCGCCAACTACATCAGCTAAAGTACCTACAGTATCATAAAGAAGTAATAAATTACGATGTTGATACTTTTCAAATGCAGAAGCTAATGTGGCTAAAATAGGTTGTAAATAAGAAGTTAATTCTGTGGTTGCTTCTTCTTCTAATAATGAGAATGAGGAACAAGCTGCTTCTTGTACACGTTTATTATTATCAAGAATACGTTGAAGCATAATTTGAACAAGAGGTTCTAAATAATGTTTACGAGCATCCGCACTTTGTTGACTAACTTGTACAATCCATTGAGCATATCTACCAAGAGTCCAACAAGTGATTGAACGAACAAGAGGCTATTATTATTATTATTATTATTATTATTTTGTTAATAATAATTGACAAAAAAAGATGAGTTAAAGATCATTCTACACTTAAATTATTTACATTTTTTTTTTAATAAATAGATTATTACCTTAGGGTCATTTAAGTTTCTTAATAAATAAGGTACAAGTTCAGGAAGATGAGGAGCAATAAAATGCATACCACCTTCAGCAGCAGCACCTAAAGCTAAAATACCACATTCTCTATGAAGCCAATCTTCACTTTCTAATTCAGTTTTCAAAAGAGGCATTAATATTTGAATGGCTTCACCTTCAAAAGCTGTACACATAACATCAAGAGCTGCAGCACTACATTTACGTAAATTCCATTCACCATAAAAGTCATCTTCATCAAAATCATCGTAATCATCTTCATCTTCTTCATCATCTTCATCATCTAAAGAATCAGATTTTTTCTTTCCACCTTCATCTAAATCATCTTTATTAGCACGTTCAATTTCAACAACATTAGCTTTATGGAATCTTGGTTTAATATCTTGTTCATTATCAGCAACATGAGCATCATCTTCATCACCACCAAGAGTTAATAAATCCATTTCAGAATAAACCATACATTTAAGTAAAACGGGAACGACTTTTGGTAAGTAAGGTTGTAATTGTTCACGTAAACTATCTTGTTCAGCAAAGACCAACCAAAATTCACAAGCTTCTAAGGCAAGATCTTCGTCATCAGATTGTGTTGAAAATAACATATATTCAGCTAAATTAGGCATTTGAGGGAATAAGCTTTCAGGGCAGATTTCTAAAATATTTACTAAGGCTTGACATACTGCTTTACGTACTTCAACATTATCATCATTGGCACGGGTGAATAATCCATTTAAAAAATCATTAATACGACTCATTAAAGGCTGTGATCTTAAAGTAATAAATTGTTGAGTACATTGAATAGCATAAAGTCGAAGTTGGAAATTTGGATGGTCAAAAAATGAGATAAATTTAGGAATCATATATTCTAAAGGTTGAACACCACCAATAGTAGTATCTAAATCACGAGAACAATCTTCACAAATTTTTTGGAGAGTACCAAAAGCATGCTAGATATATATAATAATAATAATAATCTTAGTTTTAATCTTTATATAATGATCAGATTTCTTTTCTTTATCATATATATATATATATATATATATATATTTATTTATTTATAATGATTATTTACTTCAACAATAACAGGAGAAGGATCGTCTAACTTTTTTAATAAAGTTTCAAGACCTTGAGGCCAGTTATGTACTTGGCCACGAGCCATGATAGCAGCAATAACAAGACTGACAGCCTTTCCAACTTCTTCATTACCTATATGTTCTAAACAACATTGTTTAACATAATCCATAACTGGTGTAGGAATAGTTGGGAAATATGATCGAATGTTGTTCTTAAGAGTTAAACCAGCCACTGAACGGATATATTGATTTTCTTGAGGCATTTGTGTTAAAATATATACCAAGTATGAATTGAAATCAGGAATCTTGTTATAATATTCTAATTTCTAAAAGAAATAATAATAGTAATAAGGATAGTAAAATATTAATAAAGGTATTGATACAATTGTTTATATGTGTATGATGAATATTTTAATAAAGCTGTTATCAGCTTAGATATATATACATGAACACATATATACCTCTTGCACATTTTGAGGACCAGAAGGATTAACAGCTTCGCGTAATAATTGTAAAAGCTCAGAAAGTCCTTGGTCAGTGGGCTGCCAAGTGGTCATTATATTTTTTTATTAGATGTTAAAAAGAAGAAGAAAAAAAAAGGGATTGAAAAAAAAATATATATAGAAAAAAGAAGAAGAAAAAAAAAGAGGAAGTTGAAAATTCAAACTATAAAAAAAAAATTTCGAGGAAGGAGGCTGCCTTCAAAAAAAAAAAGAGTCCAAGTCACAAAATTAGCCAATCAGCAATTTCTATCTAAAGGATTTAAATATGGTAAGCCCAATCGATAGAATATTTCTTCTTCTGTTTTTACTTTGATATTTTTTTCAGGTGTTGTTCTTGTAAGCATTTGATTACTTGATAGTTTTATATTTTTTTCCTATTATTATCAATGATCATTTATTAATTTATTAGTATTTGAAGCTATTTTTTCTTTTTTCTTTATTCTTTTGTTTTTCTTTTAAAAACTAAAAGAGGAAAAAATTATTACGTTTTTGGCATAGGCACGAATTGATCTTTCAAATTGTTTAGAACCTAAGAAATACGTATTTAATTAAAAATAAAAAAAATATTATTAGTTAAGTAGCGAGCTTATTTATTATGATAATTAATTACAAATAAAAAACTTACCTGTCCAAGCAAGTAGAGCAAATGGATATTGTTCTTTTGATGCAAATATCAAATCAACTTGGCGTAAAATTCCTTTTGAAGGTTGCATAAAAGCTACAATCATCTACAATAAATTAAGCATATGATGTGATTATATTTACCATTTTTAAAAATATAATAATAATCATATATACCTTCGGTAAATCATCTGAACCTGGATCATTTTTTATTGAATTTAATAAGTTTTCCGCCACACCAAATTGCTTAGAACTAGATCTTTGACTGTCACCAAAACCATCACTCTTCCAAAGTACGTGTTTAATATATTCTAAATATAATGATGAAAAAATAATAATATATATATACATGTTTTAAAGGCGAATAGGTTTTTTTATTCAGTTTTTTTTCTATTTTATTTATTTTAACTATACCATTTTGCTGTAAAGTTATTAATGTTTGATTGAAAATATCTTTCATATTAGTGATATCATTAGGTGATATAATGATATCTAAATCACCACTGGCTGCTTTTCCACGTCTATTAAAATTTCATTTATAAAATAAAAAGGCAATGATTAATTTATTCTTAAATATGCTATTATATATTGAAATATTACCTATAACCCCCCACCGGTGTTACAAACAAGTTATTATCTATTTTTTTAATATGATCTTCAATTATTTTTACTAGTTCTTCTACATCCTCACGATTCATTCTTTAAAAAAAAAGAAGAAAAATCTAAAATTAGAATACGATTATTATACCCATTTGTATTATATTTTGTTGCTTTTTTTTTACTGGATAATAAAATCAGGTAAAAGTTGAATGCCGAGTTTAACTGTAGTTGTAAGGAGAGCATTATCCAATACATCTTGTAAACATCTATATCCCATATCCCACCAATCACGGGCCGTTTTGGATCCTACTCCAAAGCATTTAGTGAATAATCTTAAAGTCCGAAATCTAACATCACTTAATAGTTTTTCAGCTTCAGGAATTGTATCATGTTCTAAATAATAATGAATCATTTCTTTTATTTTTGGACCAACACCTTTTTTTAAAAAAAGATAGTTTATAGCTGATCATAATTCATATTATTAATTATTATTGCTTTTTTTTTTTTACCTTTTATTTTACCAGCTTCAGTTGCGGAGCTAATCTTTCTAGGATATGCCTAATAGTCATATATTACTCACAATTATTTATTAATATTTGTATTATTATTTTTAATATTTTACCTTGATTGCTGATATAGCATGTGAATACGCTAATGTACTTTTGTCATTAGATTCCAGTTCTCGACTTTTTTTTAATAAGGAGAGATAAGCCACAATTTTCTGATTATAATTTTGATGAAGTTTTGTAGGGCGGCAGCATTCATATCTAGTATTAATAAAGGATGGATCAAGATCTGTAGAGTATTCTGTACAACTATATTAATATTTTAAATATTTTATCAGTATAAAGAAATAGTTGTATATAAATATGAGCTTTTTTTTTACTTTCATAATAATAATATTATTATTATTATTATTATTATTATTTACGTTTGATCAACCCTATTTGGTAATTTAAGTGTATCAGGTATTAATTCAGTATACTTCTTTGTTAATATGTTATCAATTGATGATGATGAATGTAATAATTGGGGATTTTTTTTTGTTTGTTTTGATGTTGATGATGTATCCGATAAAATGATATAATTTTGCAATGATAGTAATTTTTTTTCATTTATACTATTAATAAATGAATTTATAATTAATATACATACATACAAATATATATAAATTATATAATTATGAAAAACTATATGATTTTTACAAGATTTTTTTAGGCATTTACCAATCTTTTATCCATTGAACATCAATTACAGGCACCTAGGTATACATATAAATAGCGAACACGTTTATTAGTAATGGAAATTATAAATTAGTAGGGTTTGGTAGAGATCTCTTGCAAACTAATCACAGCTTCTTACTTGAAAACATTTCAAATGGCGATTTATACGAGCTGAAGACTTCATACTAGTCAATATAACATTGGAAGTCTTTTGATCTTTGGCAATGGTTCCTCCTGAACACATATATTTATAGAGTTGAAAAATACAATTTTTTAGAATAATGGCTATTAATAATATATTTGATATTGGGTGTTAATAAATTACCAAATCTTTTAATAAGTTGTTGTGTAGCGTTTAAAGTATTTTCACTCATTTTTTCCTTAATAATGTATATATTTTTATTTTTAAACATGTTCGATATTAATATCTAATAAAAGAAATATGTGAGGAAGAATAAAAAAATGAAAGAAAGAAAAAAGTTAAAAAAAATAGCTTATTTAGCTTACTTAAAAACTGACTTTAAAAATATTAGCCGCATAAATCTTGAAATGGAAAGTAAGGTTACACTCAAAAATAAAATAAACAATAACAGAGCAAAAGCCTCAACTTTTTTTCTTTCCCTCTTTCTTGTTTTCCTTTCTTCTTTTCTTCACGTTTATATTTCTTATTCCTTATTTATTAGTGCTATTTTTTTTAAGAGGAAAAAAAAGAAATATTAATGACAACCAACTCAGCTTTTATTTGGCAATTAGGTGAACAAGGTAAATTTAATAAAATGAGTATTATATATATATAACACGTAAATAAAGAACACCTAAAAATACATACTTTATAAATATTTATATATTTATTTAGCGTTTACGTGTCAAGAAAGGTTTAAACAAATTAATAATAAAGAGCCTGAAATTATTTTATCACCACATTCTTTACCACCAGTATCAGTAACATCAACTTCACCACCTCCTTCACCAATTCCTACAACCACAGTAATACATGAAATAGAAACACCGCCACCACCAATAGTAACACCTACAACGATAACAACAATAGAAAAAGAAACAAAATATGGAAAATTTATGGGAAAAATATTATTACAAAGTAAAAATGTAGAAAAAAAAGTAACTCAATCTTGTCTAACAACAACAACCTATCCAAGTTATTTTAGAATAGATCGTAGGTGTAAACCTGAAACAAATGAAAGTTCTGACATTGATGAACCAATATTTCAAGGTCCGCACTGGATGGATACTTCAAAAAGTACAAAAAATTCAATCCCCACTCCTTTTTCTTCTTTTTTACCTCGAAAGCTCAGAAAAAAAAATAATGGTAAATGGACACGCTGGGATGTACTTGGTTCAGTAGCTTTACAAAAAAATATAAATGCTGACACTAAAGCAGATATAAATACAGATGCACTTAATACAATTATTGAAAATGAAGTCTCTGAAGCTTTAGCCAAAGAGAACCACCATTCAGAAGAAAAAGAAAATAATGATAAACAAATTATTAAACAACAGCAAGAGCATGAACAGCAGCAAAATAAGAATATTAATAATATAAATTCAAAGGTTTTAAATAATGAAACAGAAGCAGAAAAAACTAGAAATGAGCAGATTACTCTTCAGCAACTACTAAATAACGATAATAGTTATAAAAATTCCATAATTATAAAAAAGGAAACAGCCAAAAAAACTGTTGCAGGTGATTCTTGTTCTGATTGCTATTTTCAAGCTATGGATCGTAAATGTTTAGAAACCGCTGATTTATGTGAAAAATGCCAAAAAGCTTGGTGCGGTTGGCCAAAAATATTTTTTTCTCTTTTACAAGAAAATACTGCTAAATACAATAATTATAAAGAATCATTCGATGACGATGATATAGAATCAATAGCAGCAGAAATAATGAATTTAAAGCAATCATCAATAATAAATTTGGAAAATAAATTAGATTTAAAAAATAATAATAATTCTTTAACTAAAGAACAATTAAAAATTATTTCTAGTAAACATAAATCTAATAAAAACAATTCCAATAATAAAAACAAATCACAGTCTATTCCGAAAAAGAAACAACAACAACAACGAAAAAAAAATGCACCACCCCCAACTCAATCACGTAATGCTCGTAAATTAACAGCACGTAAAAAATCAAAAGCAACAGCATCAGATAATAAAAAAACAAAAATGATTGATGATGAATATACGTTTGAAAATAATAAATATGGATATAGCTATGGTCAAATAGTAGAAGTATTAAATATCAATGGGCATTGGTATACTGCTACTTTAGTAAGGATTAAAGGTGCTAAAGTGAAAGTTAGTTATCAAGAATGGGACGATCAAGATGAATGGATTATTATGAGCAGTAAACGTTTACGTATAATTAAAGATGATGATAATGAGGATGCATTGGATGATAATCTATCTGATAACTCTGATAATAGTCAATCTGATAATGGTAAGCATATTATCTATATAATTTGATTTTGTTTATAATCAACTAATAAGTAATCTATAAATATTAAAAAAATATAGATGCATATGAGAATGACCATAAACAAGAAGTAAAAAACAAAAATGATACAGGTAATAATTTTATTTATTTTATTTTATTTTATTTTCATTATTATTCTTATTATATATATGTATTGATTTTTTTCTTATTATTCTTTTATCTTTATTTCATTTTTTATTATTTTTTATTTATTTATTTATTTATCTATTTATAAATCTTTCAGAATCATTTATAAGCACTCCTCTTATAAATACTCAACCTATAAACTCGAAAGCAACTGATTATGTAACATCAACACTTAATACTGATCCTGATCATATATTTAACAATAATGAAGTATTCATGACACGTCGGATGGCTCGTGAAATGGTGGATGAACATGGTTTTATGCCAAATTCATATGGTTATCGTTATGGTAAAGCAGTTGGCGTCACTTATTTAACGGAAAATAAAGATGGAAAGAGACAATCTTTAGAATGGATTGGTTATTTAAGACAGATGCATAAAAATCAAGTACGTATTTGGTTTCCTAGTACTTTACAATCAGATTGGATGGCTATTGGAAGTAGGCGCTTACGTGTTTTGACAACGGAAGAAGATAATGAATATCGTAAATTAGGTTTTGACACAGAAGGAGATGATCAAGTAAATAATAATAAAAATAAAGAAAAACAAAAACAAACAGCAAAAGAAAAAGTTACTACAAAAGCTAAAAAACGTAAGCCAACACCTCAATTATTGACTAATAAACAAGAGCATTCACAAGAATTAAATACAATAAATGATAGTAATTATGATAATAATAGTGAATATGAAGAGAAAAAATCAAATAAAGAGGCTATTATTTCAAATGAATTATCATTATCAGATGAAACACTAGATTCCAATGTAAATACAAAAACGCATGATATAATACCACTACCATCACTACCACAGTCATCGACTGAGTATACAGAAAATAATATTAATAGTGATGATAAAGATCATGCTAATGATGATAATGAAATAAATCAAGAAGAAATTACAAAAATAATAAATGAAGATAAAAATGAAAATAATCAGGAAGAAATCACAAAAAATAATGCTGAAGATAACAATAAAAATATCCAAGAAATTACAGATATAAAATCCAAACAAAAGAAACAGATACATAGTGGAAAAGGAAAAAAGAAGAGAAAGAATGATAAAGATAATGAAATAAATAGCTTTTTGACAACAGGTGCCTTTGCAACACGTCGTGCTATGAGGCAACTTCAAGATGAACATGGTTTTGTACCAAATCCTTATGGATACACTTATGATCAACCCATTGAAATATTGAATACTAGATCATCTAAGCAGCAATTCTTTTGGGAAAGAGGTAGATTAGTGGCAATGAAACCTGGAAAAGTATGTGTAAGATATGATGGCTGGGGTGAACAGTATGATGAATGGGTAATGGTAGGAAGTAGAAGAATACGAATTGCGCGACATGTAAATGAAAGTTTGGACAATAAAAATGATGATCGAAGTGATGATCATAATTTAAATAATAATTCAACGGAATCCACAACCTCAGTGTCACCATCTGATTCATTCATAAATAATAATGAACAAACAGAGTTACAAGAAAGTGATAATGTAAATAAAAGCAAAGATAACGCACCATTATCAATAACAAATACAATTAGCAAGAGTGATATAGCGAATGATCTTTTAATCATAGAAAATAACCCTGAGCTAAGTCATGAATCAAAGAAAAAGAAAAGACAGCGCGTTATACTTGGACCAGAAGATTATCAACGTTTAGGAATGTTAATTACTGAGGTTATAGATAATAAACCTAATGAACAAGAAAATCAATTTCAAGAAGTCCATCAAGAACAACAAGATCATCAAATGGATAATTTGTTTATTGAACAAAATAACAATGTTGATGAAAAAAATTATTCAGTAATTGATAAAGGTGCTAAATCAACAAAGAGAAAAAAATTAACTACATCAAAAACGCAAACCAATAAACGACAAAGAAAGCAAAAACGCAAACGGATTAATGGTTTGCATGATGATAATAGTGATGATAATGATGATTATTCAAATGAACCTGATAATGAAGAATATGATGCTGAAGAAACAGCAAATGTAGAAAATAATGATAATGATGATAAAGTAGAAGAAGAAAAAGTAGAAATTGATCCTAGTCATGGATTTGTAGCAAATGTGTATGGTTATGATTATATGCAACATGTACAAGTATTACATCTGGATAAGCGATGGTATGAAGGTAGATTGATATCAATGGATCGTAACAAAATTCGTGTACATTATTGTGGATGGCCAGATCTTTTCGATGAAGATGTTACTGTAGGAAGTAGACGTTTGAAAGTTGTGGAAAATCAACTTTCAATTGACTGTTTAGAACCAAATTACAAAGAACGATATGAAGAATCACTTAGAAATAAAAAATGTTTAAATTTAAATAATCAAGTTTCATCAGATAAACTATCTTTACTAAATCAAGAATCATCTGTTCGTCGCCTAACATTAGATAATGTTCATGAACATGATACCAATGAATCTGAAGATAATTCTTCAGGTAAGTTAATAACGATATATATACATATATTAATGAAAAAGATTAACTAGCAGGTATTATTATTTGTTTATTTTGAAATAGTTATATGTCAGCAATGTAAAGTAGCAATTAAACAATTCCGTTACTACTGTACTTACTGTGAATCATCATCTACTCAAATAACAGAGGACGTCATTGACATATCGGGAAGTTTTGATCTTTGTCTTAGGTAAGTCATTCATTTATTTATTTTTCTTATTCATTAAATAAATATAAATATAAATAAATATAATAAACAATCAAAAAAAACTTTTAATAGATGTTTTGATCATAATTTCCCCTTCTGGCATCAACATCCAAGATCTAGTTTTGCAGTACAATCAGTAATAAATTCAGAAATTGGCCCACGACCTATTAAAGGTGAATTAGTTACGGTATGGGAAGAAGATATTGTTGAAGATGTAGCAACAATTCAAACAGCTAATGACATAAATGATAATAATGACCAACAATTAGTTGAACTTACTAATATTGAACAACATAATATTAATTTGGAAGCAAGTTTAATATTTAGTGGATCAAAAACAGCTAGTAAAGGCCATAGTTATAAATATCTTAAACAATGGAAACGTAGAAAGGTATGTGCATTCTGCAATGATGATGATGATACATCTGAAGATCTAGGAAAATTTATTGGACCATTTGTGGTCAAATCTCTTAGTAAAAATGGTATTGAAAAAAAGAGAACATTTTGGGTTCATGATTCTTGTGCTAGATACACTCCAGAAGTATTCTGTACTTCAGAAGGAAAATGGTATAATGTTACTCTTGCTTTAAGACGTGGCCGTGGTGTTGTAAGTCATTTAAATAGTATTATATAATCTTTTTTCTTTATAAATATTAATATGCTCTATAACATATGTAGAGATGCTTTGAATGTAAAGAAAAAGGTGCTACTATTGGATGTTTTGAATCAAAGTGTAATAAAAGTTTCCATTTGCCATGTGCTCAAAAGCCTGTCAACTATTTTAAAAATGGTGTTATATTTTGGTGTCCTACACATGAAGCATATTATAACAAATTTGGTAAATAATGATGAAATATAATGATTAAATTTAATGCATTTATTAAAGAAAAATAACTGTTTGTTATTGTTTATACTTTATACTTTTATTTCCTTTTTTATTTTTAGATACTTATGTCAATGTTTTTAACTGTGATGGTTGTAATAAAAAGCTTGATGAAGAATCATGGTATACTTGTTTGCCATGTGCTACTAGTTATTTTTCTTCATTTGATTTATGTGCTGATGTAAGAATAATACCAACAACAAAAAATCAATAGATCTTTGTCATTAACTATTATTTGTTTATGTGTTTATTTATTCAAGTGTTTTGAAGCATTTCCTCAAGATCATCCACATAATGAAGATTGCTTTGAAGAGACATGTAAGTAAAACTATTTTTTTTTGGTAATACAGAATGAAATAATAATACTAAAGCAAATATTTTATTTATTTACTTAAGCATATGAAATCATTAAAGAGATGGAAGCTCAAAAAGCCACCGAAGTTGTTCGTGCTAAAGAAGAATTGCGTGCATTAAGTAAATCCTTTCTCTCTCTCTCTTTCTGTTTATAAAATATTAATCATTATTTATTTCTATTTTTATAGATGCTAAAAATAAAACAAAACCATCTTTCATGAAAAGAAAACGAAAACGAGCTGATGGTACAGCTGTAGTCACTTGTTGTTATTGTGGAACTGAAAATGCTGAACAATGGAGAAAAGCTTATGATGGTGGTGTGCTGATGTGCATTCAATGTTATGATTTAGCATTATTAGTAGATAATGATGGAAAAGATACTACTGGGGATGATGAAACAAAGGACGAAAGTGATATAGCAGCGCTTATACTTAATAATGAACAAGAACTTGCTTATGTTACTTCTATTGATGAATATACACACAAACCTTATTTAACTAGAGATGCTTTATCATCAACAAAATTCAGTGATACTTTAACTGGCCCTCGTTTGCCAACTTATGAACCACAACCAACTCAAATCTTTTCCTTGATTTTTGATTCTACCTATTATGATATTCCTGGTCGTGCTCCTAGATGGGCATCCCATTCAGGGACTGATTATCATGGTAATATACTCATATGTATATAAGTTGTATGTATTTGCTAGTTCATCTTTTATTTATTTATTTATCTATGTATGTTTTTTTAGGTACTTGGTTACCCCAGTCTGTAAGAAGGTAAGATATATACGTATATACAATCGACAAAATATTAAAATCAATTTTATGTAATCATTAGTAATTGTTTTTCTTACTTGATTTTTTTTTAGAGCATTACTGAAATATACTAAAAAAGATGAGCGTATTCTTTCAAATTTTCTTGGTCGTGGTATGATAGTAATTTTATTATGATTTAATTATTATTGTGCTATTATTAAGTATTACGTTCTCTAATTATTTTAATTAATAGGTACTGATGCAATTGAATGTTTCTTATTACAAAGAAGGTAATGTTTTTTTAACAATATATATATATATATATATACATATATATATGGAAGTATTAATTTTTATATATATATACATATATATAGATGCTGTGGTATTGACATTAATCCTGTATGTAATTTTTATATTAAAAGCTTTTGATGGGATTGATTTTTTTCTTTTTTGTATTTTAATTTTTTCTATTCTTTTTATTTATTTTTTTAGGCGGCTGTAACTTTATCACAACGTAATTGTTGTTTTGAACTTCCAATTGGTTTAACAGAAGCAAAATACAGACCATTAATTGCTCAAGCTGATGCTAGAAATCTTTCAGGTTCTTTATTCGCTAATGAATCCTTTCATCACATTTTATCTCATCCACCTTATAAAGACTGTGTAGCTTACTCCACTCATTTAGAAGGTGATTTATCAAGGTATATATATATATGTATATACTTATATTCAAAAATTATTATTTTTTCAATAGATATATTGATTATAATTATTATTTTCTTATTAGATTTACAAGTATTGAAGAATTTAAAATAGAATATGCAAAAGTAGTTGGGGAAAGTTGGAGGTAAATAAAAATAAAAGAAAAAATAGCATTAAAAAAAGATATTGAAAGTAATAATTATTTCATTTATAGGGTATTAAAAATGGGCCGCCGCCTTACTCTTGGTATTGGAGATAATCGTGAACATTGCTTTTATATTCCAGTTGGCTTCCATCTTATGCGTCAATATATAGATGAAGGGTTTGAGTTAGAAGAACTTGTAATAACAATAATAATAAATCTAATCAATTCAATAATAAAAATAAATATTTTTACTAACGTAAATATTATTGATATGTTTTAGATTGTTAAACGACAGCGCTATTGTTCTGCATTTGGTCTTGGAACCTATCTTTGTGTACAGTTTGATTTTTTGGTTTTCACTCATGAATTCTTAGCTACTTTTAGAAAAATTCCACGTGAAAAAATTGATAGAATGGTTGATTATGATAGTAAGTTCATTTTATTATATTTAATATATATATGATTTGTAAAAGTGGAAATTCTCTAAAAAAATATTTTTAATATTTATAGACTCAGAACACAATGAAAATGTTAGAATAAAACATATTTTACATGGTGTTCCTTCGTCAGCAATTGCTAGAAAAAGTGTAGTAATGGGGACAGTATGGATATTCAAGCCTACAGAAAAATACAGTTTTTCAGATTTATGTACATCTCGTATGGTAGAACGGTTTGGAAAAGATGAAAGTAATTGGGAACATGTCCAATTGAAATTTATGGTAATTTATTAGTTTTTAGGTTTATTTTTTAAAAAAATCAGAGACATATATTTATTAATTCTTTTTTTCTAAATCATATAGGAAACTAATGCCAATTTGAATCATGCACAAAGATTGGATGATACCAGTAAGCTTAAAATAAGAATAATAAAATATAAAAATTTTATAGATTATTTATTATTATCATCCTTATTGTTATTATTATTATTTTAAAAAAGGTGATGAATTAAATATTCAAGAACAAGAGAATGAATCAAGCGATGAAGAAGATAATCTAGTTTCTACTTATGAACAAGAAAGATTAAAAAGAATTGAAGAAAATAACAAAACATTACTGAAACTTGTAAGAATACTTATAGAATAAAGTTTAAAATAAATAAATAATGATACTCATTCTTTTTTTTTCTTTTTTTTTGTTGGGAAATAATAATAGGGATTGATATCGGAGTTAAGTGAAGAATCAGAAGATGTAATACATTATGAAAACATGATGAATAAAGCAAGTTTTCCTGAAGCACCATTATGTCTTATGATAATGGAACATCAAGCATCATTACATGTGAATCAAATTGGTACATATCGAAATATGATAGTTAAAACTGCTTTAGAAGCTACTAAAAAATTAAGCCCTCTTGGTATGTTAGTAATTGGAACTCAAGATATTCGTGATCCGTTGACTGGTAAATTGTATCCAATGGCAATGCTTGTATTAGAAGATATTGAAAGAGCCATTGCTCGATCTGTTCTTAAACTGAAAGAAATGGTAATCACCGTACCCGATGGATATTCAAGAGATCGCAAACAATCTATTGATGAAGCTTTACAAATTTATCAACTTCAAGACAAAGAAGAAAACATCATTATAGATGAAGAATTTATAGATAAAACAAGCGATCATTTGCCTATTGTACATGCAATTTATTTGATATTTCAAAAACTTAAATAAATAAATAAATAAAAAACAGTTACAATAATAAATAATCATCTTAAAAAAAATGAAGAGCCATCATTTTTTTCTAATTGTGTGGTCTGGGAAATTCATTACCGGGAATTTTCAGTGTTTATATCGTTTCATAATATAGTAATTTATTTTTAATTTTATATTTATATGTAAAATTGGAGTTATAGTTTCTCATTTTTTTTTTTTACTTTTTTCCTTCATCGGACATGCGAATATTCTATTTTTCCTTCAATAATTTTTATTTTATAATTATAAAAAAATGAAACTGCATTTACCATGAAAAAAAGAGAAAAAAATTTTTTTGTCAACTTTTCTAGCATGATTGGATATGTTCAGAACTGAGTTTGTTTTGTTCTTTCCTTATTTACGTTTGTTCATTTTTTTTAAAAAAAGTTAGTGCTCTAGGTATTTTATTCGCAACAAAAAAAAAGATAAGATTATATTCATTATCTTTATCAGTCTGATATATATATATATATATATATTAATATAAATGTAAATATGATGATATATATTTATTATCATTACCTTAAAAACGTTAATATCATTAATTTATATATAGTGATTATTATTATTATTATTATTGTTTATTATTTTGGCTTTTTATTATTATTAATAATAATTAACAATTTTTAATCATAAATTATACATATTTTTTAGTAAAAGGTAAAGATTTCGGTAAAACCATGATGATCTATATCGGTCTTTCAAAGTAATAAAAAAAAACTTATTATATGGAACGAAATCATGAATGGGGTTTTACTGTTAGCCAGGGTTCTTTCTTTTTTTATATTGGAGAAACATTGTTTCCATAATCGGCTCATCTAGCCATATAAATATATAAAAAAGTAAAGATGAAATAAAAATGAAAATAAGAAAAATCACACACACATATATATACATATTTATATATATTGAAAAGTTATAAAGAAGAAGGATTTAATGTATTTTTTTTTTTAAACAATGATTTGTTTGCTATAATGCACAAACATTGATATGCTAATTATTTCTTGTTTTGGTCAACACGGAATATAAAAGCATAATCTTTTTTTTGAATTGCTGGGTTTATAATTTTCGGATTTTGAATTTGGTTTTCCTTTTTTTTTGTTCTTTTTTAGGTATAAAAGCAAATGAAAACCAACCCTTTTCTTTTTCTCTTTTTTTCTTTTTTGAGAAAGAGTTTTTTCTTTAATTATTTTAATTTATTTATAAACTTCTTTATATTTGTTTATTTGTTTGTTTATTTGTTTGTTTATTATTTATTTATTTATTTACATTCACCTATTTTTGATTTATTCATTCTATTTAATTTTTTTTAAGGTGCAATGAAATTTGGTTCATATTTACAAAGTGAAATATTTGCGCCTTGGAGGCTATCTTATATTCAATATGATGTATTAAAAACAGAATTGAAGTCTAGACAAGAAGATCACACATGGAATGAAAACGATGAAAACGATTTTATAGAATTATTACAAAATGAATTGGATAAAGTGTTTGATTTTGTAAATGCAAAATTAACTGAAGTAGAAGCAAGAATTAATTACTGCGAAAGATCTATACGTACATTTACAAATAATCCTGCATTCGCATCTGATCAAAATTGGGATATTATGGATGAAGCTCTCACAGAAGTTTTATTTGATGTCAATGATCTTGCTAAATTTACTCGTTTAAATTATATTGGGTTTCAAAAAATCTTGAAAAAACATGATAAATGGACTGGATTAAATTTACAAAGAGATTTTGTCCCTCAATTACGTGCAAAACCTTTAGATAAACAAAGATTTGAAGTGGCTATTGTTTATATTTCTTCTCTTCATGATATGTGTCGTCGTAAAGGTCAACCTCAACTTGGTAATTCTGCTGCTGGTGGTGATCAAAATGCTTTTGAAAGAGCTACAGCTAAATATTGGATTCATCCTGATAATATTACTGAAGTCAAGGCTATTATTATGCTTCACTTACCTGTTTTAATCTTTAATAATGATAAACCTTTTGAAGCTTCCGATGCAGCTATTTCTTCTATTTATTATGATAATACTGATTTTGAATTATATACTGGCCGTTTACAACGTGATGAAGGTGCTGAGGCTATTCGTTTTAGATGGTAAAGTATTAAGAGAAAAGTGAAAACGGAGTTTAAATAAAAAAAATAGGGGTTCAATTTTTATTTACTCAATTTTTTTCTTTCACTTTTTCTTTCTCTTTCATTGTTTTTATGATTATTATATATCATAAACAATAAATAGGTATGGTCCTTATGATACAAAAAATGTTTTTATTGAACGTAAAACACATCATGCTGCTTGGTTAGATGGTGCATCTGTTAAAGATCGTTTTCGTTTGGATGAACCTGATGTAGCTAAATTTGTTTCTGGTGAATTAACATCTGATGAAGTAGCTCAACGTTTACGTGCAAAGGAAACCGATGAAACTGTTGTTCAAGATACACATTTTATTGCTAATGGTATTCAAACTTCTTTAAAAGAAAAACACTTGGATCCTATTTTACGTGTCTTTTATAATCGTACTGCTTTTCAAATCCCTGGCGATCAACGTGTGCGTGTTAGTTTGGATACTGACTTGACTTTCATTCGTGAAGATAACTTTGATAAAGTACGTAGAAATACTGGAGAATGGCGTCGTTCTGATGTTGGTATTGATACACCTTTTAGATACTTGGATGAAGAAGAAATATTACGTTTTCCTTATGCTGTTTTAGAAACAAAATTACAAACTCATCTTGGTCAACAACCTCCTGAATGGTTAACTAACTTGGTAGAATCTCATCTTGTTCATGAAGTTCCACGTTTCTCTAAATATTTACATGGTGCTTCTCATTTTTATCGTGATAGTATGCCTTTATTACCTTGGTGGTTATCTGAATTGGAAATGGATATTCGTAAACCTAGGTCAACCAACTTTGGTCTTTCACGTTCTAAATCCTTTAAACCTTTAATCGATGGTCATTACAGTAATGCAATGAAACAAGAAAATAATCGTATGCATATGGTAGCTCATCGTGCTAATAGTGTTTTATCTCAACGTAAAAACAGTGCTCATGGTTATATTTTACATGATACAAATACAAGTACAAGTGAAGATTTTGAAAAATCAGCAACAACAACAGAACATCAAACTGTACAAAATGATGATAATATACAACAATCAGAGGAATTCGATGAAAAAGTATATCCAATGTCAAGTACACAATATCAAGAAATGGTTGCAGTAGATAAAAGTGAAACAACTCAAAGGAAAATACAATCATCAGAAGATAAAAAGAAAAAAAATAATGAAAAAAGTAGAGATAGTGATATGACAGCAGTTCCAATTGGTGCACCGGTAACAGTGGTAGAACATGAAAAGAAAAAAGAATTTGGTATTACTAAAGTCCGTGTTGAACCTAAAGTCTTTTTTGCTAATGAACGTACTTTTATTTCTTGGTTGCAGTTTTGTGCTCTTTTATTAACTGTTGCTCTTAATCTTTTGAATTTTGGTGATAGTATGGCTCGTATTGCTGGTGGTGTATTTATGGGAATTGCTGCTGTGGTTGCTATTTACGCTTTATATCGATTTGAAAAACGTGCTTATATGATTAATAGACGTATCCTTGGAAGATATGACGATATTTGGGGTCCTGCTGTTTTATGTGTATTGTTGATTGGTGCTCTTATTGTTAATTTCTATCTTAGATTCCGGCCTATTTAAGATTCCAATAATATATATGTATATTAAAGGAAAATTCTTTATGCTTATTTTTCATACCATTTGTATTATAAATTACTTAATTCTTTTACTTTTTTTTTTTATGATTCCTATTATTCAATAATTTTATTCATTATTTTAGTTTTTTTTTTGTTATTTCACCTTTTTTTTCATTCTCCTTATTTCTTTTTTTAAAAATTTTAATGTCTATTAAATAAAGTACATATTTATAAATTAACAGTAATAATAAATACTAAATGAAAATGAAAAAAAAAGAAACTGATATATATATATATATATATATAACAAAATAATAGTTATAAATAAATAGTTTTATATGAATGGTCAGTTGATTGGACCAGGATAAAGAGTATCAAGTAAATTAAGGTTATCAGTGAGTTCACATATGTTGTGTAAACATCGCATTGGATATAATAAATCGATAAAAAGACTAGCATTTGCAAGGATAACATCATCAGTATTTAAATTATCCATGATATAATATAAGTCTAATAATATATAAGTGCAAACTACCCCAGCTAATCCAATTGGTATCAAAATTTCTAAAGCATCCAAATTAAAAAATTGACGTAGCCACAAAGAATTAAAACATATCAATCCCATTCCCAAAAACCTATATATATATATATATATATTAAAAAATCATATTGATCAGAAACATATCAATCATTCATCTATTTATTTTATTATACTACCATGGGCTTGGACCTGCAAACTTAAATTTATGTTGAAAAGTATATAAATAAAACGCTATTACGCCAAAACCAACCATATTCATAATCAATAATCCATCTTCATAACAAAACATCACCACTATTTAAATATATGAATTATTATATAAGTATTGCTATTTTTCACCACTTAAAATAACATAAACGTATATATATATATATATAAATGCTTTTATTTTATCTTACCTATTTCACCAGTAATAAAAGAAGATAATATAGTGAATATGACAAGTAAAGTGATTCTAGCTGATGGAACTAAATGAAAATACAGGTACCATAGTTGCCAAATAATTAATATAGCGGTTAATATGCAGGGTAATAATGGAATCCACCAAGTTAATATACTATATATATATATATTAAAAAAACAATAAAGTAAATAAATAGATATCAATTTTTTATATATATTCATAAAGTTGAAACCAAACAGGTACTTCCTAACCTTATTTGTAACCAATCCCAGGTTAAACGAGCATATTGTAAACCGACCGTAAATATTAAAGTGCTATACAATTGACAAATGACAATTAACATTACTTTTTGTACAAATTCTAATATTCATTTCCCAGAAAAAAAGAAATTGAATAACAAAAAACACATAGAGAGTATATATAATAATAATAATAATAGAAGTAATAAAGTAGGGAAGTATATTTATACATATACTTTTTGAAGTTTTTTTATATAACTTACTCATTTGGGAAGATATAGAACATCTACAAACAGTTGACCCATATAAGTCAAAATCAAAGTGACTTGAATGATATCTTAATAAGGTTTGATTATTATTAGTATATGAGGTATGTGTCGGTAAAATGAGGGTATGTTCTGACATTATTTATATTGTATTTTTCTTTTTAACAAAAAATAAAGAAAGGAAGAAGAGGAAAAATAGATATAGATTAAATTTTTTCATTTTTGAACATTTCAATCTCCGATATCTTCTTTATTTTCACCAGTTTTGATCTTGTATTTCAAATGTCAAACAATTTGTAATAATCATTTTCAATCTTCATTTATACTTATGAAAATGAATTTGATAAATCAATATATACAATAGATATACATGTATCATTTTTATATTATGATATTTTTAATTAAAAAGAAAGCTGATAGAAAAAGTTGTCATTTCCTTTTTTGGACATCTGATATTTTTTTTAAAACGGAAAGTCTTCCCCTTTTTTTTTCTTTTCTAACTTTATTAACTAATTTTTTTTTCTCTTTCTCTCTCCCTTTCCAAAAAAATATTTAACTATGATTTTTAAAGGAGAAAAAAATGTCTTTTTCCCTTTTCTTTTCTTCTTGTTTTCATATTTCTATATTTAAAAAAACAGTGAAATGGAAAAAGTTAGACACTATCATACAGATCCTCATTCGTTTTCACTTGCAAGTCCAACTAGAGAACATATACTTAGATTGCTAGAACAATTGCCTTCCTTAGATGAAGTACTTCAGCGTAAAAGTCGTCCTCCAGTATGCTTATACAATTATTATATTGTATTAAGGGATAGATTACGAATGGAATATTTATTAGACTTTTGGTTAGATGTTCAGCAAGCTGAAGTATTATATCGTAGATATATAAAACAACAACAAAAAAAGTTAAATAAAAAAAGTATGTCAACAACTAATAATAATAATAATAGCAATGATAATAATAATATTGATAATGAAAATAATATAATAACCAATTCATCACCCATATCAGCATCGTCAACACCATTATTACCATTTGGTAATAATAATAATAATAATTATGCTAATCTAACTAATCAACCTGAAATATTAACACAAATGCTTCTTTTACAACAATCATCGTCATCCCATTCTATTTCACCTATACCAAATAGATCTACTATAAATACAATGGATTCTATAACCAATTATAGTAACAGTAATAGTAGTTTACCTCAACATCAACCATCAGAAGCTGATATTATTGAAACCATTGAAAGAATTTATTACCATTATATTGTTCCTCATGCAGAAAAAGAATTAATTCAATTACCGACTAATATCCGTGATAAAATCATTAAAACTTTTACTCAACAACATCAGCATAATAATAATAATAATGAGAGTAATATTCATAATCCAATTATTTTTCAACATGCTAAACGTTATGTACAAATATTGTTAGAGCATTCTTTTACTTTATTTATTAGATATAAAGTTTTTATGAATCTTACTTTACCTCAACAAATTGGCAGATTAGGTGCTGGTTTATTGGCTCTTTTAATTGGCTTTTCCGTCGAATTCTCTTTAATCTTTTTAAATATTACTCCTTGGTCTAAACGTTTATGGGGAATCATACCTATTACCATTGGTGTTTATTGTTTATGTTCAAGTATATGTGGTTTAGATCCTATATGGGTTCTTTTTTTTAACATCAGGTAAACTTTATGTTTATATAAATCTTAAAAAAACAAAAGAGGATACAATAATAATAAAAATAAACAAGACCGTCTTATTTTTTTTTACTTTAATTCATATAGTGAAACAACAACTTTTAAATTTAATGCAATTAAGCAAACAAAAGTTAGAAATATTCTACGTCAAAGATCAATATCTTTATTAATTGTCATGATAACATTAGTAGCAAGTTTATTAATCATATTTTGTTCAATCCCTGGAAAAAGATTATAAATAAAGTATAACGATTTCTTTGCTAAATTATAACAATCAATATAGACAACAGTTAGAAAAAAAAATGTGATGATCGTATATATATAATTTGTTATTGTAAGTAATTAACCGACTTTATATAAACTTGATAATGAAACTTAATGGTTTATTTTTTTTTATTTTTTTTTTAGTGGAATCACAATAATAAAATGGAACATATCTATATATTCATACATAAAAAATATCACTACAAGCATATTCCTTTTTATTTATTTTTTAGCTTTTCTTTTTTCTTTTTCTTTTCTTTTTTTTTTTTTTTCCTTTTTTTCATTTTCATTTTCATTTTTCCTTATTGTTTTTTAAAAAAACATTAATTAAAAAGGAGAATTCCGAAACTCTGATTTTTTTTCTATCTATTACTATTTATCTTATTTTTATCATACTTTATAAATAAAAATCAACTATATGTTGTTTTATATTAAAGAATAGTTCTTGTTCATTTACCTTTTAAAATAGGAACAATTTATTAAACAGTTTTGGTTAACTTCAAACGATCATCTGTTATTTAAACCTAATAACTAATTATATAAAGTATAAATACAAAAAAAAAAAGATATTTTTCTTATATATAATTATTACACATCATTTTTTTATATTAAAATGTTTCTTATTTTCATACAAAGATAAATGAATCAAAAGTTAAGTATGATCTAAAGAAAATAATAATCATTTGTTAGTAGTAGTATATAATATGAATGTTATTTTCAAATACACTTTTTTTTTACTATTCAACTTTTTGTTTTATTATCATTATTGATATGAATTTTTTTAACACTAATGAATATGTTGATCCAAAAAATTGAAGAATACACTGACTAAAAAATATAAAAAATCCATGAGTGAAACTCATACTATTATCATATATATTAGAATTAAGCTATTAGTAAAAAGCTCTTACTTTATTATGTGACTATTTAATTTTTTAACTTTTACCTATTTTTATATATTTAATAAACATATTTAAAAACCTATCTGATCCCACTCAAAACATCTTTTTAAATCTCACGGTAAATCTAGGTAGGGCCTCTAAAGATAAAGGTGTAAGATCATTTATATATTTGATAATAAAAGTCCTTTAACGCATCCATCACGTCACGTTAGCATAAGTAATATTTGATGAAAGCAGGTAAATATCATCAATAATGATATATAAATGAGAAAGTATAGTAATAAAAATATTAATAGTAATGATAATGATGATTTAGATGATGATAATAACTAAACCTAGTAGATTAAAACACCCAAAAAGTAATTGATTAAAGAAGTACTAACCAAATCAACAAGATTGTGCAAAGGAGAATTGCCAGACAAAAAATGGCCAGCCTAAAGAAGAAAAAAAACTAGAATTACCAGAGTGAAGTAATCTAAAAAAAACATCATCTGTAAGTATTAGTATGCTACCCTTATATTTAATTTAAATTAACCTAACTTATAACCTAACTTATAAAACATATAAAGTTTGATAAATAACATCATGATCATATTTACCCTCATGATTTTTAAATAATGATCATATCAGCTCTCTTAATATTTAAATTAAAATGATAATTCTTGCCCCATTTGATTGCCAATTTAAAATCATATTTATCCTCTTATTATTTATAATCCTGTATAGTGATATATAGTCATAGTATGATTTTTAAATTAAAGATATTAGCAAAGGGAGTTAAAAAAATATTAATGACATTTATATAATAGTAAAACAGAATTTTAAGAAGTCGTTTTTTTTTTTGAGCAAGTGTTATAGTTAAACATAGACGATATATATGTATTTTATATTCTAAAGTTGGATATTTTATTATAAAAATTATAAATGATGTAAGATGTAATTTTTTTTTCTTGATCTAAGGATTATAATTTTCTAATATTTACTTTTTCTTCTTCTAATTAATAATACAAATAAATTCTATAAAAAAAAATAAATACAATGATAAAAAATATTGAATTTATATATATATATATATATATATATTCTTTATCTTTGTCGATTTTCTGTTGTTGGCAAACCACTAATATTCGTCATTGAATGTTCTTCCACAATGTCACTTTGTAAAAACCCATTACGTATTTCATCAATTTCTTTTCTTCTCTTTTCTTCTTCTTCAGCCAAAGTTTCAGGGAACCATTCATTTGGCACTACTAAATTCAAAAAGATACATAACAAGGATCCTATGCAATAAGAAGTTCCTACAACAGTTTGTACTGCACTTAAAAATCCTTTTAAATTTTCATTATCACCATTGTAAGTAAATACATATGAGAACCACTCTAAAAAAAAGGCAAAAAACCAAGAAAAGAATGTATATTTAGTTAATAAATATACTAAATAATTTTTTTTAAAGTAAATCCCCATCAAATTATTTTCCTTTTCTTTTTTCTTATTATTATTATCGTTGTTGTTTTTTACCTGGTGTTAATAACACACCCAATCCTAATGATAATGCACATGTAACAATAAATCGATCACGACGAGTCCAAGGTAAATAAGCTAAAATACGGATACCAGATACTGTAACGGATGCAAATAAAAAAGCGTTCATTCCACCAAGTACAGGTGCTGGAATGACTAAGAATACTGATGATATTTTACCGAATATACCATAGATTAATAAAAACATACAACAGAAATAGCCAGCTACTCGATTAGCGCATCTATTTTTTTGTTTGATTTTGTTGTTATTTTTTTTTAAAAAAAAAGAGATCAAAAGGATTATAAAAGATAAATATTAGTTGTTTTTTAACTAACCTTGTTAAAGCAATAACACCATTATTTTGTGCAAAAGTAACCATTGGAGATAAAGTCATACACGCAGCGATTAAAGAACCAAATCCATCAGCTAATAATCCACCTTGTATTCTAGATTGAAATTGTTCACCTTCTACTTCGACACCACTAACATCACAAGTTGCAGTAATATCACCTATATATAAAATAAAATAGGATGTTCAAAAAAAAAATGAGTATTTAATATATTGAAACTAATAATAGTGATATATATATATAGAGAGAGAGAGAAATAAAAAATCAATACCAATGCTTTCTAATAAATTATCCAAGTAAACAATTAAAAATGGAATAATAGCAGGACCGTAAACGGAAATAGGAAACGTCTTTGTCCACACAAAAGTGACAGCTGGAGCATTATTTATAGATGATGGATCAACATATCCAGTAGCAGCTGCTATGATGGTTCCTACAATTAATCCAAGAACGATCTTTTATTTTATATATATAAAAAAATTGTTGATTAATATTATTATGATCCATATCATTTTATTTTTAATTATACGTGTATTACTTGAGCATTTTTCATAAAAGCTGATCCAAAATTTTCAATAAGAACAATAGTAGCAAATACAGAAAAGCCAAGACCAATATATTGAACACTTCCCCAAGGTAAAGCATGAGGAGCATTTACATTTGGACATAAAGAAAAGAATCCTTCAGGTCTTCCAGAACAAGAAGAACCTATTTTTTAACAAAAAATAAACATAAACATATTAATCAATAAATCAAATCATATAAATAATGGATCAATTTTTTAAAAAAGGAAGCAATAAATAAGTAATCATATACATATTTACCTCCAGCCCAATCATTAAGGGCACTAGAAATAACAGAGCAACCAATTAATAATATAGTAGCACCAGAAACTACTGGTGGGAAGAGACGACGAATTGTTTTAGGAGGAAGAAAACTAATACCTATTTCAAATAAACTACATACCATTGATGTACCAAGAATCATTCCCCATGCTTTTGGGCAAGGCAAATGCTTTATTGTACCATCCGCTAAAATTTCAGTTGGGCAAATGCCATTTGAATACATATTTTTAATAACTGCTGAAGTGGCCGGAATGGATGCAAAGTTGGGACCCATTAAAGAAAGAAGCCCACTACCTAAAAAGTATTTTGTTTTAAATATTTTAATTCTTGTAATTTGGATGATGGATAATACTGCTGATGTAATTAATGCTGCTGATAATAAGTATTGTTGATCTGCGGGTTCTAAATTAAGTGATGTTGGTCCTGATCCAGTAATGATTAAGATTGGAGTAACAATGCCAGAAATCTAAAATCACATTTTTTTTTATGAATGGGTGAATATATATATATATATATATATATATATATAATAGTAATTAACTTTTTAAGATATATAAAGTATATTCTATGACTCAATTTAATTTTACCATTGCTAAACTATGATAAATAATAAATATATTAGTATTATTATGTAATCATATAAAAAATTTTATTACAACTATTGTTATATTTTTATATGTACCTATGTTGAAATCCAAGAATGAGAGCTAAACCTAGTGGTAAACGACTGTTTAAACCCCAAAAAGCAGCTTCTTTTTTTTCTTTAAGAAATATAGTGGGTAAACAAAGTTGAGCCCAACCTAAAGTTCCCCACCAACCTTCTTTAGTTTTAACTTGTTCTCTAACAACTTGCCATAATGGTTTTTCTACTGATTCGTAGGCTGAAAACTGTCTTGATTGAACACTTTCTACTTCTTCATTTATTTTTAATGTTGATACAGACGGTTCATTTAAAGTTTTATTATCCATAATAAATAGGCGCCTTTTTTTTTTTTTACTGTTAAAAAAAAAAGAAGGTATATTTAAAGAAACAAAAATATAGATTGTCCTTTAAAAAATTTTTTAGATTTAAAAAACAGCCTTCTTTTGTTTCTGAAAAAGGAAAGAAAAAAAATGACAAGTATAATTTGATAACCAGTTCATTTATTTCGGATAATATATGAAGTTCTGCTAATTGAATAATCATATATATTTGTATATATTTATATCCTAATTAGATGAAATTCGTGCATAGTTTGTTTTTTTTTATATACTAAAATTAAAAAAAATCTTTTAAATAAATAGTCATAATACCGATTTATACCATTAAACTATTGTTAAATCTGGCCATTCAAATTCAAAATCAATGGTTTCTGGAGAGTCTTTCTTCAGTTATAAATATGAAGGGTATATGAATAAAAGAAAAAAGAAACTTTATATTTAATAAATGATTGTTTTAATTTGCTATTTTTATGTGAATTGTCACTTACATTTTTATTTTTAGATAAACTTTTTATATTTTCATTTTAAAGTCTTAGTAGTTTCTATGATTAAACTACATTAAATTTACTCCAATCAATTGTGGACATTCAATTTAGGTTGAAAAAAAGTACTACAATAAATCATGCTTGTCTGATTTATTTTATTATGGTTAACTTTAAAATAAGGTATTTTGTAAAGATACAATTACTTATTTCATCTGATTTATTAAACAATTTACATTCTTCTATTCAAACAAATATTAATAATTTATAAACTTAATCACTTCAAAATAATTGAAATAAATAAATATAAAATCATAAATGCCAATTCATTAAATAGCTTGTTTGGATCAATAATATTAACTCCTTTATTTTATTTTTAATAATCAGGTTCAAATCCATCAATAAGATTAAAAAAAGACCGTTCCATTATGATAAAACATAGTTAAAATGCAATCATGAATTCTATAGAAGATGTAGAATATTAAGAAATTTAATTAAAGTAATAAAATAAATATATTTGATTCACCTTGAAAAAATAAATAGAAAGAATTATTTTCTATGAATTAAACTGAATATAATAATCATTAATTATATATATATATAAATGAATATAAAGCATAACATGCATTACATTTAGATATTTTGTGATCTTTTAAGCTCTAAAAACAAATAAAAAATCTATCACCTAGAAAAAAGTTTATTTCCTTTCTTTTTCTGTTTTAAAAAACTAATAATTCATAAAAATCAAAACATCATCACATTACATAATATATGTTAATGTATCATTTTTTATTTATATGTTGTAGTGTGTGATTTTTTAGTGGAATATTATAAAAGTTTAAGCGGATTCTTCAGGTTCTTTGTCATAAGCTTCGAGTTGAGCAGTTAAATCTTCATCAACTTTAGGAGCAGCAGGAGCAGCAGGGAGCTTTAATTCTTTGACTTGAGAGTCATCAACCTTAGCCTATATGTATACAAGTACATGTTTAATAATAATAATAATAATAATAATAATATAAATATAAATTTATAGAAGAAACCCATATCTTTTTAGATGTATCAACACTATTACTATTATTATTTATTTATTTTATTTCAAAACTTACAGCAGGAGCAGGTTTATAAGCCTTTAATTCCTTAAGGTACAAGTCTTGGATAACGTCTAATAAAGGATAATAATAATAATAATAAAGTTAATATTTGAACTATATATATATATATATATATGTATTATGCATATCTATATTCATATTGTATTTGATATTTCATTTTTTTTTTCTTATTCAATAGATTGATTCAATATATTATTCAATGTACCTTTTTGTTGAATGGCAGAGACAGAGAAGCTACGAACAGCCATGGAACGAGCAATAGGAGCCTAATAATAAACATTGAATAATAAATAAATAAATAATAAGCAACCATATTAAATCAACAAAGGTTTAAATAAGATAAAAAAAATAAAAGTATGATCTTATTTTATTTATCCATATTATTATTATGCCTATTTACTTTGACAACAGCAGAACGGGTGGCGATGCGAACGAACATGGTTGTGATTTTACTTTAGTTAAAAAAAAGAAAAGGAAAAAGGGAGGGGCTGGCCGAAAAATAAAAGAAGATGAAAAAAAAAAGAAACTTGGGGGTGTGACGTGACTTATTTTTTTCAATTTATTTCCCGCACTTATTTTTTTCAATTACTTCTTTTGACACTCAATTCGAAAAAAAAAGGTTAGCATTTATGCATAATTAATCGTATTTGCTTATTATTTTCATTTATAACATATAAATTTATATAATTACAAGAATACATTCTTCTTTTTTTTTAATAATACACACTTTATATATAAAACAACAATCAGAAAGAAAAAAATATATATTAAAACAGATGAAATGGCACGTATTTATGAAGAGGAAGAAAAAGTAGAAGAAAAAAAAGGAATGGTTTTTTAAAAGAAGTATAATCAATGATAATGATAAAAATAATGATTAAAAGTAAATACTTAATTCAATAAAGATATATATATATGTAAAAACATCATTATAAAAAATAATAGATCACATATTTTTTCTCTTTTTCTTTTTCTTTATTTAAGCTTTGACAGCATATTTACGAGCAGGGAAAGCAATTAATTTCTTTTGTTGCTTAACAGTCTTCAAGTTACGTTCATAAGGAGTTAAAGCACGACGTAAAGCACGGGTTTTCTTAACACGGAGATCTAAAGGAGTGTACTTCTTCTTTTGATAGAAAAGACGAAGTTGATCACGTTGGGTTTGATTGATGACAGTTAAGATAGCAGCAACGTTCTTACGAGCATGACCACTAAAATTTAAAAAAAGGAGGAGGGAGAGGAGAGAGAAAGAGAGGAAATAGAAATAGAAAAAACGTTATATTAATATATCTATAAACTTAATAATAAATATTCATATATTTAAGTATCTATTTATTATATATATTTTACATTTCTTGGAGCTTGGAAGAAGAACCACCTGCAACTTTTTGAACACGAAGAGAAGCAAGTTCTTGTTTGGCTTCGTCAAGAAGTTTGACTAATTCAGCCTTGTTTTTGTTACGAAGTTCACTAGCTTTAACAGGGGCCTATTATTTTTAATATATATATATAAAAAATGCACAAATAAATATAATCGTCCTTTTTTTTGTAATAGAAATGATATATTATCCAAGGGTATCGATATATAAAAATCCAAATTCAATTAATTAATTCAAAACTATATGCATATTCCTATTTATTATAAATATTAATATTGAAATATAAATTTTGTTGATGATATCGTAAAAATTCACATATAAGTGATGTATAGTTAATCTATAATTAAATTAATAGATGGATGCATTATATTTCGTTGATGGATTGATGTAAATGAGCTTATAATATTACCATTTCAAAAATTTAATTTGGAGAAGGGAGGAAGTATTCTTTAGTGTAATGATGTATCATTGTTGATCTATAAGAAATTTTAAATGCCGATTCGAATTTCCTTTTTTAATTTTGCATTTATTTTTTTTTAATGAATACTGGTCTTTAAATTATATATAATATCTTTTACTACTACTACTAATATATTATATAATGATATATATATATATATATATAATGATAAAAATCATAAAAATGAATGAATAATTATTATGGCTGGCTTTGTTCGTCGGTAATAACTCTAATGATTCCACCAATTTGATTTTTAACTCCTTCTATATAATACATAATAAAATAAAAAAGTTTGTTAATCACAATCGTTCAAACATTTTTTTATAAATATATAACCAATCATTACCTAATTCTTGTAATGCTTTTGTATATTCTTCATTTGCTTTTTGATTTTCAATTTCAAGTTGTTCTAAAATTGCTAACTAATAAATATATGATATATGATCATAAAAGTGTTTAATATATATGTATATATAAAGGATACATTTAAATTGGATCTTTTTTTAATGTTTTTAATACCTGTTCTTCTTCTGTTCTTTCTATTCCAGGTAAACCTTCTATTAATATGTCTATTTCTTTTGCTTTTTTTACAAGATCCGTTACAAGTTCATTAACGTTTTCTATAAAAATATTAATATATTTTAATAACAGATAGAGTATTGAATATTTTCTATTACTTTTTTTTATATATTACGTTTGAAAGTATCAGGAGGATCAGCTCGTTCTAATAATAAGAGGAATAATAGTAGTATTGGTAAGTATTATTTGATATATGTGACCATTTTATTAGTATTATGCTTTTGGTACCATTTGGAACGGTTACAGGGATAGAGGGATTCAATTCTACCATATTAGCTTTTTCGTGTACATAATAAATACTGTTAGTATACATACGTGCCATCTATTTATATATATATATATAAGATAAATAAAAAAAAGGCAGTCTATAAGTAAATAAAAAAACAAATATATAAAGCTAATATATAAGAAAGAAATACAAGAAACAAACTCTACCGTATCAATGGCATCTTGTAATTGAGTAAGTCGATCCATATCAGCAATAAATAATAAGAAAATGGAAAAAGGAAAGAGAAGTGAAAAATTAAATTTTAGAGTTCAGATAGTTTTTTTTAGAGTGACCGGCTCTGGGCAATTTTTTTTACTCTTTTTGTGTTTTTCTTTCCTTTTCCTTTTTTTTTATTACACCTTCTTTTTTACTTCTTCCATCCAATTAACATTTTAAATATCTATATTATATATTAATATATATATATATATATATATAATTCTATATTTATTTATTAATATTACCTCTTTCTTTCTTTTACTCTATTTTTTTTTCCTTCCTAATATATATATATATATTTTCATCATAACACTTTTTGTTATTATTATCAATTTTCCTTTTTATATTTATTAGTATTTGATTATAATACTTTTTCACCTTTATATTTATTTTTAAAGCTCATTTAAAGGCAACTGATTTATCAATTTCTTTTGTACACCTAGTTTTTTTATTATTATATTTGTAATCAATACCGTAAGTTTCTTTTTTTTTTAGATAAATATTTCAATATATGAAGGGGGGGGGGATTATAGCGGCTTGCCAATATATAATCATGAAAAGTATATGTGAAAAAAAAATATTTTTGAAATAGATGAAAAAAAATACTTATATGTATACTATGAATATTATTAAATTTTACAAGAAGAGATTGTAGTCTATGATTTATCTTATACTATATTATTTTAAATATAGTACTAATATATATATGTATATATATTTGCCGCTATAATCCTTTTTAATATTATATTTATCGATTCTATTGCTATTATATTTTTATATTTATATACATATACATACTTTATATATATGTATATATATCAACAAATGATTGGTATTTGGTGGTAAAGAGGGGGGATATGAAATAGGATTATACATATATATATATGCATACATACATAAATATATAAGTTTATTAATAGTTTATATTTTTCTTTTTTCATCCTATTATCTAATTTTTCTATAATATATAAATAGAATGACAGATATTAATGATGTTAATGTTGATTCAGTAATTGAAAGATTACTTGAAGGTAAGCATAATCAAAAAAAAAAATAGAAAAAAAAATACTAAAAACATGATGGATTTATTATATTTATATTTGATTATTATTGAAAATTAAAAAAAGTAAGAGGAAGTCGACCTGGAAAACAAGTTCAACTTGGGGAACATGAAATTCGATTTTTATGTCAAAAAGCTCGTGATATATTTATGTCTCAACCTATCTTATTAGATTTAGAAGCTCCTATAAAAATTTGCGGTAAAATAAAAATAAAAGAAGAGAATTTATATAATTATATATACTTATCTCCAATCATATGATATGATATAATTGTTATTGTTATTTAGGTGATATTCATGGACAATATTATGACCTTTTAAGACTTTTTGAATATGGAGGATTCCCACCAGATTCTAATTATTTATTCTTGGGTGACTATGTTGATCGAGGAAAGCAATCATTAGAAACCATCTGTTTATTATTAGCATATAAAATTAAATATCCTGAAAATTTCTTTATTTTACGTGGTAATCATGAATGTGCTTCTATTAATCGTATTTATGGGTTTTATGATGAATGTAAGTAATACTTTTTTTTAAATATAATTATTGGTGAATGAAATTATATAAGAATTAAAAAAAAAATAGAGCAAAGAAAAAACAAACATTAATATTACTATATACATATTTAATTCATATAGGTAAACGTCGATATAACATCAAATTATGGAAAACTTTTACAGATTGCTTCAATTGTTTACCTATTGCAGCTTTAATTGATGAAAAAATCTTCTGTATGCATGGTGGTCTTTCTCCTGATTTACAAAGCATGGAACAAATTAGAAGAGTAATGCGACCTACTGATGTACCTGACACTGGTAAATATATTCATAATAAAAAAGATTACATAAGTATACGAATGGATATAAAAGAATAGGATATTAACGAATATATATACATATATAGGTTTATTATGTGATTTGTTATGGGCTGATCCTGATAAAGATATTACTGGATGGAGTGAAAACGATCGTGGTGTATCATTTACTTTTGGTTCTGATGTTGTTAGTCGATTTTTACAAAAACATGATATGGATCTTGTTTGTCGAGCTCATCAAGTAGTAGAAGATGGTTATGAATTTTTTGCAAAACGTCAATTAGTTACACTTTTCTCAGCTCCTAATTATTGTGGTGAATTTGATAATGCTGGTGCTATGATGACTGTAGATGAAACCTTAATGTGTTCCTTCCAGGTATAGTATTGTTTTTTCTTTTTCTTTCTCTTTAAAAAAGTACATATTCATATATATTTATTATTAAATACTATTATTATCCTTCTAGATATTAAAACCAGCTGAAAAAAGAACAAAATATGGATATAACGGACAAGGTGGTGCAGGTCGAGGTGGAAAGAAGGGTGTTGGAAAATAAATTCAAATAAATTACTTTTTCATTTACAACTATTTTTTTTTCTTTTAATATTATAATGATAGTACAATAATAATAATAATAATAATAATATATAATAATAATAATAATAATAAAAAAAAAAGAAAAAAATATTAGCAGCATATTAATTACTTTTTTATTATTATTATATTTATTGTTATCATTATTATTATTGTTATTTTATATTTATTATTTAACTTTGGTATATGTTATATACATATTTATTATATATATGTAATGGCTGTATTCACCTTCTTTTGTATCTTACATTTATATATATTATCTTTTATTTTTTTTCCCACATGATGCTTAGTTTTTTTTCTTTTTTTTTTTCGTTTTGTTTATGCTTTTATTATTATTATTATTTATTTAAATCATTCAAAAAATACATAATATAAATATATATATATAAATTAAAAATTATTTTGATCTGGAAACTTTTTTTTTGTTTCATTTTATTAAAAAAAGGTATTGAAAGCAATTAAAATATGTACAAATTGTGTAAAAAGTATATAATTAAAAATAGTAATAATAGTAATTAAATAATATTTAAATGAAAAAATTACAAGCCTACAAATAAGAGTAACTTTTTTGTATGGCCTATTCTTTTTTCCTTATTTTCTTTTTTTTTAATTTTTTTTGAAAAGGTTAATCTTAATAATAAAATAATGATGAAAGTGTTATTATTAATAATAATAATAATAAATTAATAAATAAAATGACAATTATGTATAAATGAAAAAAAAAGAAAGAAATGAAAGGAAGGAATATAGATAACATAAAGTAATGAAAAATAAAATTAAAAATAAAATAAAATTAAGAATATAAAAAAAGTAAATATATAAAAATATATTAGAGCTTACCTATATATAAATGTGAATAGGGAGTACTCCTTTTTAGAATATAAAATAAAATTAATCATGATTGCTAGTTGTACATTATTTGTAATGATGATATTTTTTTATTATTCTACCCTCATCTTGTTGCTCTTGTTGTTATTGTTATGATAAAGTCGATCATCAGATTGAGAATGAGTTCGTCGATGATGTGAATTATTAAAAGTACCAAATTTTTGTTGAAACTTAATTATTTCACGAGTTAATCTGTCCATTATTTCCAATGAGGTTTCTTCATGCTTCTCTTTATTATTATCATTATTATCCTCATCTAAATCCATTTCTGGTGTTCCAGGATTACTATTATCTAATGGAATGGTACTAGCACTGCTGAGAGAAGAAGATGGACCATCGTCATATCGTTGTTCTGGAATCACTAATGAACTTGGCCGTTGCTTTATTTTTGTTTTCTTTTCAGTGCCTGCACTGATGATGTTACCATCTTGATCTAATTCCGTTTTTTCATTTATTTGTACATTTTCCAATAATGATGATGATAATGCCGAAGATGATGCTGATGAAGATGGCGATGAGGATGAAGATGTAGATGTAGATGTAGATGTGATTAATGTATTTGGTTTATATTCTTGTTGATGTACTATGATTGTGGATCCTGAATATTCAGTTACGTTTTGAAAATTGTCATTAGTAGTTTTATTTGCCATATCTACTTGGATGGAGCTAATATAATCTAATATTTGTTGAGCCCGTCGATTCATTTCAGTGTTACTCATACGTGGATTAGGATATCGCACTTTAGCAGGTGGAGATGTGGCACGTGATTCTGCTGAAAAACGTTCTAATAAAGTAGTTTCAAAGCTAGATGTAGCAGTAGTAGTGGAAGGTGATTGATTGTTATTATTTGTTGTTGTTGTTGTTATTGATGATGACGATGACGACGATAATGATGCATTTGATTGTAAAGCATTATTATCATTTGGTTGAGGTGTTGATGTTCTAGATCTTGGATTATGGTTTGACTTTCTTCCATTTCCATTATGATTATTTCTTTTTCCAGTGTTATTATTATTAGAATTTCTTCCTTTTTTATCATTATTTTTATGAGTGCTGGATGTTTTTCCTTCAGTTGAATCATGATTTTCATCTAATACTATGATTTTTGATTTTCCATTACCAATACGCTTCACTTTTGTTGAATTCGTTGTTGAATTGGATTTACCTTCAGTGTTGATATCTTTTTTTAAAAAAAGAAAAAGAATATTTATTATGATTATTATTTTATCATCTTTGTTATTTTTATTTATTTATTTATATTTACTGTTTTTTTATATTATTGATTGCCATACCTTCAGATTCTATACCTTCAGGTTCAGTATTAGATTGTTTTAAATTATCATGATGATTAGAATCTTTATCAGAAGTTGAAGTAGATTGTGTTGGATTATCTGCATTTTGATGAGGATCTTCTTCATCATTTTTATTTTGATTTGTACGATCATCACGTTTTCTTTTACCAGTAGATGCTGTTGTTGTTGTTGAATGATCATTATTCTCTCCATTTGATGCTGAAGACGAATTAAAAGTTGATTTATTTGAAAGAAAAGCATTCATATTATTATTATTATTAAGACCAAGTGCTTGCCGTGCTGCTAAAATATCTTCTAAAGACATGGATGCTTCTTGGCTATTCATTGTTGTACGTTTTTTTGTTGTTTTTTTATCCAAACTAGAGTGTGAAAATTTTCCATTTGAATCATAAGTTCGGCGAGTTCTATGTATAAACCAAATGTATATTTATATGTTAGGTTTATATACATATATAATGAAACATAAATACATTAATGATTATTTTAAATACCTTCCACTGTTGGTCTTTAAAAGGATATGATTTTCCGGTTTGCATTCTTCACAATAGTATTGTTCAGGAATGGCTCCTTCGGCCAGTCCCATACATTCACAGTGCTGCCATACTTCACATTTATCACATTGCACCATTAATCCAACATCATCTAAACAATTTATTTATTTATGATAATAGCAATAATAATACAATGATTATAAAAATAATAATAGTTTAAGTTAGTATCTATTTTATTTATCTATTTATTTGTTTTGTTTTATTTTGTTTTCCTATTTTGTTTTCATTTTTTCTTTTTATTAAAATATAAAACACAAGCTTGTACTTACGAACTTCACCACAAATACAACGAGTAATAGAATTATCATCGCTACTACCTTCATCAGAAGTAGACTGAGATCGTTGACGTTGTTTTTGTTGTTGCTGTTGTTGCTTTTTTTTTCCCTTCAACCCATTCCTGCGTCTTTGAGCAGCTATATATAATGATATTAAACATATGTTAGTATATAATGCTTGTTATCTTCATTCTTATTAAATAATAATATTCAGATATAATTCATATACATATTTAAGATCATTTATAAAATAAAACCATTATTTTCCTTTATATATATATTTATCAAATAATACTAAATATAATTACAAAGAGAATATATACACAAAACAATAAAAAAAAGAAAAGTTCCATTATCCCTACTTACTCATAATTCCCGTCTACTTTAAAGAATCAAATAAAATAAACTTTTATGCAGTATATATATATATTAATCAATCTTAAAAAAATAAAAAAAGAAAGAATATATAAGAGATAAAAATAGAATAAAATAGAATAAAGATTAATTAAAAAATGGTTTATATAAAATATATTAAATGTAATAAAATAAAAGAGAAAGAGGGAAAAAAAAAAGAAAATGAAAAAAGAGGTATATAAAAAAAATTGAATCTCCTTTTTGGGTTCTCAAATTTTTAACTATAAAAAAATAAACCGTCACACACACACTCAATCCACTTCAAAAATGATTATCCTAAGTGTATAGAATATACTTTAAATATCATGCTTCTTTCTAATATCTTTTAATAATTTGTTGTTATATTATATTAATATTTATTATTTCAAATTAATTAAAAACAAACATAAGTAATATTTACCAAATTATTTTTTTTACATGCTGATCTTAAATTTTTCATGTCTTTTTTTAGATGGTCTTTTATCTTTCAAATGGTAATATAACGATAATAAATAATTTTATTATATATCTTTTTGTTTTATTTTTAATGTATTAAATAATTGCACTTTTGTATTATTATTTTAATATATATCAAAAATAAAAAACTCAAATATTATCATACATATTTTTATTCCATAATATACAGATATTTATAATATTCTTTTTTTTTTTTCTAATTATTAAAAAGGGAGGGGTAAGAAAAATAATATAATCTAAAAATATTAAAATAAACCAAGTCTATATATAAAGTGTTTTTATTCAATAGGAATATCAGCATCAGCTGCTGCTGTACGTTGAGCTTCAACTGCTTGTTGCTATTATTTTTTCATAATAAGATAATACAAATAAGTTTAATATAAAAGAAGTTTTAACATATTTCCGTATAGATATAAATCTTCACATGATATTTCTACTTCTATTTTACCTCAATAGCCAATATATTGACAACTGTTTCGAAAACAGATGTAGGAAGGGTCTTTTGATAGATGGTAATTAATTCCATAGGAGCAGGATATACCTTAAGGGCCTTATAGAAAGGTAATACAGCATCATTATAAAATTCTTCACCTACAATAATACATAAATGTTATTAAAGAGAGCACACATGTATGCATGTACAGTATAAATATATATATATATATATATATATATACATCTTTATATCGAGCCTTTTTTCTTTCTTTCATTTTTCCATATTATCCATATGTAATATCTACTTAAACTATTTACCTTTAGCACATAAACCTTCTCCTTCTGCTACTTGAGCCATGAAGTATTTTTCTAAATCTTCGGGTGTAGTAGGATAAGTTTCATGAGCAGCGCTAGTAATAACAGATTCAATTAATTTGATCTTGCTCTTTTTATCTTCTTCAGCTGTAGCTTGAACAACCTTTGCAGCTTTTCTTTTTTCACGTCCTTTTTTAAAAAAATTAAGTAAATAGAAAGATATTAAAAAATAATAATAATAATGTATATGTTTATATATATATTTGTCATATAACAATAAACAATGACAATAAAAAGTAGTAATAATAAACTTACTTAATTTCTTTCTGAAATCAGGGTCATTTCTACGTTTATAATCAAAGTAGGCAATATAACCAATACCAGCAACAGTAATAGCACCAACAGTATATAAGGCAATAGTTTGTGTCTTCATTTTTTTATATTGCTTTTTTTTAAATGAAAAAAAGGAATGAAAGAAAGAAGAAAAGGAAAATTGTCGGCTCTATAAAACTTAAAAAATTTTTAAACCTAAAATAAACTAGGACTTAAAATCAGAATTAAAACGCCGCTTTTTTTGATAATCATCTGCTTTAATATAATATTTTTATTTCCTTTTTTAACAATGATGAACGGATTATTAAAAGATGTATATTATTATAATAAAATCAGTTTTATGAATTAGTTAAACAAAAAAAAAAACAGAAAAAAAGAAAATAAAACAAATAAATAAACGTATAAAAACAAAATAAAAAAGGTATTCTTGAAAGAAAAGGTCTAAAAAAATAGATGAACTCCTTTGTATTACTTATTTTTATTTAATTACCCTTCATTTTATTTATTTTATATTTATTTATACTTGATAAAAAAATGATCAAAGATAATATAAAAATGTTAAAATAAGGCTTCTTGGAAGGCAATTTTATTGGCATCCAAAAAATGCAAATCAAAAAGGAAAAGTAATATTGAGCGTTGTTTACAGCTTGTTGATGACATTTGTTGATTAAAACCAAAATTATTGGATATAGAACTGTTTAGTTTTGAGTATGCTATAAAATTTTCAAATTGAGGTCTATATACTATATAAATCTTTATTATAAAAATAATTTGGATCTACTTTTGAACTTGATGATTCCTTTACTCTTTAGTATATATATGTTTTAATTTTTTAAAAAAAGATAATACACAATTTTAGATGAAGCAGTTTTTCTTATATATATATATATATTGTTCTTAGTAGACTTATCAGTATAATCATCTATTTAAAAAGAGCATAATAATAATAATAAATAACGCGTTTTATTTATTTTCAAAAAATATTACTCTTTAGTCACATACTATTGTTTTTAACTTATTTGTATATATCAGAATAATCAGAACATTATTTTTTTTAATATTAGATAAAAACATGAGTTTGTTTTATCAAGTGTATTTTTTATTTCTTTAAAAGAAAATCCATGTTCAGTTTTAACATGGTGTTTGGTATTGTTATAGTAAGTAGTTTAGTAATGAATATATTTTACTTAATATTAATACTGTTCATAATGCTTTATTACGTGATGTATATTTTTTTATATTATAAAAGATATATAAAAAAGATAGTTTTATTCAAAAGGAAAAAGAAAAGAAGTGAAAAGGGAGTATAAAATGGTAGTGTTGAATTTAAACTTTTTTTTTTACTGAAAAGGGTCGCTGAGTTTGAATTCAATATATATACTCCTACTTTTTATTTTTCTTTCATCTTCCTTTTCTTTTTTCTTTCTCTTTCATTTTATTATTATTCTCACTCTCTTTCTTTCTCTCTCTTTATAATAGTACTATTTAATAATGGACGTTGCTATTAATCAAGCTCTTCTTCAAACATATAATTTTATATATCAGCAATTAGTTATTTTAAATGTAAACTTTTTACCAACACCTGATACTGTAGCTAAAGGGGCAGTAACTATTGGTAGTGCTCTTTACAACTCCTGTCCAGCAAATATTCAAGTTTATTATGACAACTTTGTATCGTTGCCAGTTCAATCCAATATTATTCCCGTTTTTCTTGCCTTAGTTGTACTTTATACCATCTTTTCAATCATCTTGGCGGTTGTTCGTGGCACTCTTCGTATTATTTACAACTTTGTTCGTTTTAGTTTAATTGTGTTTTTAATCATGGTATTATTCTATACTGTTCAACAATTTATGGATCAAAGTGTTTTGGATACTGTTATTCAATTTAAACAACAATTTAGTGGAGCAGCTTCTACTACTGCATCTTCTCGTTTTGTAGTACAGCAGTAAATAATGTAATTTTCTTTTTATTCTTTTTATTATATGTCAATATATTTTTTTGTTATTATTGTTATTATCATTATTCTTTGAAAAAGTTTTTTTTCTTCATATTTGTATTAATTCTTCAGTATCATGACATCATTTTTTTTTTACATATCTGTAAACAACTTTAATATGAATTATATATATATATATATATATCTTTTTAGGAGGAATCAACCAATAAATAAATATCAGTCATAGTAAAAATCGATGTCTTTTTTAACTGATAAATGGAGTACAATTGATTGAAATCGTGATTTCATTTGATTGGTTAACTGTTGATGTCAAGTTTTACAATTTTTTTTACCTTATTTGATGATTTGGTTTCCTGCAAAATAGTTAGAATACAATTATTATAAAACATTTATTCACAACCATATAAACACGATCAAATATATATATATTAAAATATTAATAACAAATAAATAAATAGTAAAACGTGATTTCCTTCCACATAGTACTAAAAATAAAAATAAAATGAACTAGTATTTAAATCATATGAATACCATTTTCCTTTGTATGAATAAAAACGATACGACTATTCATATCAAAAGGATTTCCTGACCAAACAGTGAAATCATTATTAATATTATTGGAAGTCTTATAATGTTGACCAAAGAATATATCTTGTAAATTAGTTGATACAAAGCTAATAGCATCATCTTCTGTAATAGCACCTTGATCATTTTCTGGGGAAGTGGCAGCTAACCATCCAGCATCCCAAGCTAAATTACGAGCAAATCCATCTTCAGCGACACCTAAGCCAATTTTAACACCATGACGATGTAAGATATGAGCAGTTGTACCATTAGTTAATGGGGCACCAGGTAAACAGTGTATTTTTTCATATGTATGAGGCATACATAAAGATGGTGATAAAATAACTGGAATATCAGCCTTAGCAAGATGTTGAGCAACTAAATGTGATTCTGCACCACCAAGAATGGCTAAACGTAAAGTTGGAATTTGCTCTTTTAATTTGATTAAAGTGGCAATTTCATCTTTGTTATCTACAGTGATAATGGTAGGAATTTCACCACGAGCAGCTTGACCGTAAAAGTTATTTGAATCTTTATTTTCTAAGAAAATTTGACGAAGGAAGGAAATTTGAGATGATACTGTTGGGAAACTAGTTGATTTAGCATCATGACCAATTTTTGCATGAAGTGCTACAGCTGATGAAATAACTGAACCTTCATTTAAGACTGTTTTATTTTAAAAAAATAAGCACAAACCAATTTAGATCATTGTCTAATTACAATTGTTTTCTTTTTATTATATATATTCTACTTACTTGATTCAGCACCAGTTTTGAAACCAGCACTAATACCACTGATTACATTATTAGACATGGGTGCAGTGATTGCTGATAATACACCACCTTTATAAGCTTCTTCTAAGTGACGAGTTCCAAGTTTGATACCATCAATAGCTTGTACAATTGATTTAGGATCATGAGAAGTGCTATCCGAGACAGTACCATCACCAGTTGTATCTTCAGCAACAATTTCAACTAAACCAAGGCTAGATCCAACAGCAACAAAACCCTATACATTAGAGAAATAATAATAGTCATAATGATAAATAAATAGAGCAGTTTTTTCCTTTTTTTTAATATGCATAAAAAAACTTACAGGAACAACATAACCACCATGAACATTTATTTCAGTTATATCATTTGTCAAAGCTTGAGCGCATTGTCCAGAGCATACGATTTCACCATCTTTAACAACTAAAACAGAATCTTCTTTAGATTCAGAAAGCAAGTTGCGACCAATATTAGTAATAACAAAAGAAGCTGAAGGAGTTTCAGATAATAATTTTTCATTTACAGTAATTGGCTCTTTTTTTTGTTCCTTTTTAACTTCTTCATTCGATTGTTGTTGTTTGATAAGATCTGGAATAGGTCTTTCATCAAATAATGGCACACCATCAATAAAGACTTGAAGGGGAGTTGCACCAATTTCTAATGGTGAACGATCCCAAATAACAACATCAGCATCATAACCAACTTTAAGAGAACCAATACGATGACCAAGACCAATGGCTTTAGCGGGAACAGAAGTAACAGTTTGGAAAGCTTCTTGTTCTGATAATCCATAATGATGAGCCTTTGCTGCTTCAAATACAAGATGTTGAGAATTTAAAACTGGGTGATCACTCTTTAATGCAACTGGAATACCAGCATCAAGTAAAATACGTGGGGCATGAGGTGATGCTTGGAATGCTTCTTTTTTATAACCCCTATTTGTATATTTTAAAATAAATTAAAATTCATTAGTTAATATGTATATAATATGAAAGACATCGAATGCCTTTTTTTCTAATACCAATGATCAGCAAAAGTTGCAACAGTAATATTGTTTGGTGCACGCTTTAAAATTTCAGGTACACGATAAGCATCAAGAGCGTGATGGAATGCAGCTACAGTAAAGTTAAATTCAAGAGAATGACGAATGAAAGCTTCTAAATCATGTGTTTCATAGCAATGTACATTAAGTTTAACATCCCCACGTAAAATTGCAACTAAAGCTTCCAATTCAATATTTTCAGGGAATCGTGTTTCAAGACGACTATGAGTACGTTCAGCAGCAAAACACCAATCATCTTGTTGTTCCATAAGTTTTTTGGCTTCAGAATAAGCTTTACGGAATAGGAAACCTTCACCTAAGCCTAATTTTATAAAATATGTATATGTTTTCATTTTTTTTTAAATAAATAAAGAGAACATTAAAAAAAAGAGATTTTATACATTTAATATTTTTTTTGGACTTACGAGTAGATGGGATTTTTCCTTCACTACCATAAACTCTCTATTATTATTATGATTTTTAAAAAAAATGAAAGGTAAAAAAGGTATATATATAATATTAAAATAATTTAATATATATATATATATATATATATATATTTATCTTTTTTTTTTTTTTACTTTAGGATTTTCACCACAAGCATGTTTTTCGTATCTCCATTTTCTTTCTTTAATTGGATCAATGTGAGCTTGCACAAGCATATCTTCATTACTAGTTGTATTAACAGGTCTAAGCTTGAACGCAAATGCTTCACCACCAATTAAATTACCACTATATGATGTATAAATATATATATATAGTAAATTTTAGATGATCATAAACACAGTTAATATGTTGATCCATTACTATTTTTTCAAAAAAAAAAATACCTTCCAGGTAAAACTAAAGCAGAAGTGATACCACCAGAAGCAACTATACGAATAGCCATGTCAGATGGATTGAAAGCATCAATTGATCTAACAAATGGAGTAATAGGAGAAGTCATTTCATTTGTATCATCTGTTGCTGCTAATCCTGGCCAAGAATCTACACCTAAATGGCTATTTTGAATATAGAAAAATAATCACAAAAAAAAAGAGAATCTTAATATCATGATATATAAATATATATAAATATATATATATATATATATTAAAAATAACTTACGAATGCATATC
Organism: Cunninghamella bertholletiae; assembly: GCA_037043795.1. Classification (NCBI taxonomy): domain Eukaryota; kingdom Fungi; phylum Mucoromycota; class Mucoromycetes; order Mucorales; family Cunninghamellaceae; genus Cunninghamella; species Cunninghamella bertholletiae. Next base: position 2,031,589 of record JAZGVP010000001.1, read on the forward strand.
AACAATACCAGGGGAAACAACGTGACCTTTAACATCGATTACTTTGACATCTTTATCAACGTTGATATTAGCCTCTACTTGACGAACAGTACCATCTTTAAGAAGAACATCCACATTATTTAATACATTGCCTTCACCATCCCAAACAATAGCATTTTTTAATAAAACAGTTTGAGTATTTAAGCCTCTAGGATTAACGCGATGTTCATTAGGAATGTTTTCAACACGAGGGGCTTTAATAGCTTTACATTTTTCTAAACCAGCTTTTTGAGCTTCATAAGATATACCAGGATTTAAAGGTCTTGCGTGCCAATTATGATGGGATTTAAAAGAAGGTAAGAAAAAGTTTAAACCAACAGTAAAGAAAAGAGCTAAAATTAATAAGCCAAATAAAGCAAACAATGATCTTCTTCTCCACTGACCAGCTTGACCAAACCAAGAAGAGTTTCCTAAGGTTGGATTTTGATTATTTCCACTTTGTCCACCTTCCTCTTCAGAAGGTAGAGTATTATAATGCTGTTTACGTGATGACATTCAATATTTACTTATTATTATTACTATTTTTTGTTAGAAGGTAATGATAGTAATAATAATAATAATAATAATAATAATAATAATAAATAGAAGTGAGAGAAAAAAAAAAAAAAGAGAAAAGAGGAATGAAAAAATAGAGATTGCATTTTTAAAGTCCACTATTTAAAGTTTACTTCCTTTTTTTGATTTTCTACATTTTTAAATATATATAGGATATTTTTCTATATTAGAGCAGCCGTAACCTCGGTAAAACTCTATTACTTATCAGCTAAATTATAAGCTAAATTATCAGCTAAATGTCGCGATAATAAAATTTTATATTATTAAAAGATAATCATACTTGCTAATTTATATATATTGCAAATAGGATAAAAACTATACATCATCAGGATACTTTTTAACTTTTTTTTTTTGGCATAAATGATGTGTATTACAACTATATAAAAATCTTACTGATTGTTAATATATATATATTTAACATATAATATATTTTAGTATAGCAGTTTTAATTATAACCAGTAATAAAATGTTTCTGTCATTATCTTTTAAGAAAGATGATTAAAAAAAAAAGAATCCTTTATTAGTAGTATATATATATATATATATCAATAGTCGAAATATATTTTTAGATGCTTATGAATGATTTACATCGGGATGGTTCCTATATTAGTAAAAATTCATGGAAATAAACCATTATCATAAGAAAATAAAATATGCCTTTATTACAGTAATTACTTGCATTTACTATGTTTTTTTTTAAAAAAAGATAAATCGTGAACAACGAAATATCATTCTCCTGTGATCATAGTTTGCATTAAATATATATATTACATACTCCGCTTGATTATTAATCAGTTTGGGCAAAGATATTAGAGTGAAACCTTAATCATAAAAGTTTATTGATATATTCAACTCTATTCAAAAAAAAAAAAAAAAAATATTACTAAAAAAAATAATGTGTCAATCTCATTCTGTAAGTTACTAAAAAAAATTCTAAGAAAGAAGTCTTGTTGATCACCAGAACTTGAGATATATATTTTTTATTTCATTTTTACGCTAATAAAAAAAGAAAAATAAACACACATATATAATACTAATAGTAATATTAATGTTTATTTTTTCCTCTTTTTTAACATATATGTTCCAATCATGGTATTATATATAATCATATTAAACAGTTGAAGCAAGTGAATTGACATCATCTACTAATTTTTCCATCAATTCTTCAGTGGATAAAGTTCCATTATTAGTGTACTTTGCAGCATCCAAATGGCGGGCGCCTGATAATAATAACATATAATCTGCAATACCATGTTGAGTAGCATATGCAGCAATATCTTTTGTCCTTGAAGAATGAATATCATAACGAGGAATTGAATCTTTTAATTCATCTGTTTCTAATGTATTCATAAAAGCATTAGGAATACCACGAGCGTAACGGCCAGTTAAAGCTTTTGTTAATCTTGTAGGTTGATGATCATTTATCAATGCTTCTCGATGGGCAGCAGGAGTTGAAGAACTAGTAGTAAGCATGAATAATGTACCCATCACAACACCATCAATAACAGTAGAATAATCATCGTTACCATTATCTTTATTTTTTTTTGGTAATAAAAATTCAGCAACTTCATTACCATTGGATATACCACCAGCACATATAATAGCAATATCATCCCTATCTTTAAGTACTTCTTTTACGGCTCTTACTAAATCTTTTGTAGATTGTTGAGTTTTTAAAGGATCATTTTCATCCAAAGGTAAAAAAGTACTACGATGACCACCAGCTTCTAAACCTTGCGTAATAATGCAATCTACTTTACTTGTTTCTTTTGTTTCACCAGCTAAAGTAAGTGCTTCAGTCACTGTACTTGCTGTTCCCATAAGATAAATATTTTTTTGGCGAAGTTTTTTAGTTTGTTCATCAGAAAGATAACCAAAAGTGAAAGAAACAACTTTTACGTTTTCTTCTAAAATAACTTGAATTTGATCATCTAAAGGTGGTGAACGAAGTGTATATTCTTTTGGTGTAGGTATGTTTAGTGTTTCACGAATAGTATCAAGATAAGAATCTGCTTTATAAGATTGTTGAAGTTCTTGTTGAGTCACAGGTGTATCCATTCTACAAAATAAATTGACTGCAAAAGGTTCTTGCGTTTTAGATTGAATGTCACGTATTGTAGAACGCATAATATCTGGTGTAAGCATGGCTGCTCCAAGTGAACCTAATCCACCAAAGTTGCTTACAGTAGCTACTAAATTAGCATTAGTATGTCCAGCTGCTGGTCCTGATATGATAGGATATTTTATATTTAAAGCTTTTGTTAATTTAGTACGTGTCCATTGAAGTAAACTCATTTTTTTCTTATTATATTTTTTATGAATATTAAAAATATACAAAAAAAAAAGAAAAGAAAGAAAGAAGGAAGAGAAAAAAAAAGGTTGAAAAAGATTACTTGATTTTTTATTGTTAGAAACGCGAAAAGGTTTAGTCAGTCGGAATGTGAAAATTATAAATCATTAAAATTTTAAATATTTTTTCACTTAGCATGATTTTTATTGTTTATATATTATTATTAGTAATTATGAATATTATTATTAATTGGTAATATCAAAATAAATAAAACAATAAATGAAAGATATATAATTTAGTACAATAATATTTAAAATACATGGTTTTGAGAAATATAATATGTCTAAAAAATGCTGATTAATGATTGACGACAATAGCACTGGTTACATTAGAGGCAGTTTCACCCAAGTTACCAGTAGCACTATCTGGATAATAATAGAAACTGATTGCAATAATTATATAAATAGCGAATAACATTAATCCTATTATTATTATTAAAAAAAAATAATGATTAAAAAAATATTAATTAGATAATAAGAATATAAAATCTATTATTTCTTTTTCTTTTTTTTAAAAAAAGAAAACAAGCAAAACAAACAAACAAACAAAAAATCATTATTACCTTCTAACCAGTTGCTTTTTCCATCCATAATAAGATAATTAACCATAACAACAGCAATAAATAATACAGCAGTTTCATATACATTAAAGTATAAGGACATATTAATATCTAAACCCCATCCAATTATGACCATGATTGGTGTAACAAGTAAAGCGATTTGCATACTACTTCCAACAGCTACACCTAAAGCTAAATCCATCTATAAATAATATTGATAGTAAATATAAGTATATTTATATATTAAAATATAAAACTGATTATCCTTTTTTTAATGAATATATATATATATATATATTACTTTATTTTTCATGGCAACAGTAATAGCAGTTACATGCTCAGCAGCATTTCCAACAATAGGTAATAAAATTAAACCAACGAAAGTTTCACTTATATGCCATTGTTTAACAACTTCTTCAATAGCGTCAACTAAAAATTCAGCACAAACAGCTACAAGAGCAGTGATAATAAGTAATCTATATAAAATCAATTGTTAAATATATATATTAGCTCAAATTAATTTTTTTCTTAATGTATGTATATATTACTATTATTGTCATTTTTTTTTACAAGACGATAGCCATCCAGAAAGGTAATTGAGGCAATTCTTCTTCTTCTTCTTCTTCTTCTTCATTTTCTTCAGTACCATTTTGTTGTTCAGCTTCATTTTGAGGGTCAATGACAGGATTAGTTGGTCTTCTTTCTTCAATATAAGCTTCTTCAAGGAACTAAATGAATAAAACAAAGTAAAATAAAAATAGTATTAGTAGCTGATTTGATTTCTTTTTTATTATCGTTATCATTATTATTATTTTAATTATATATTTATTTACCAAGTGTTTATGTGTTTTCAACTATCATTGTTGAATAAATAAATAAATAAAATGTATTAAAAAATTAGTTCAAAGATTTTTTGTCGAATAAAGTAAAATAGACTTCTATTGAAATGATGGTACTTACTTGGAACCATAAATAAGAAATATAGATAATTAATAAAATAACAGAAGTAGCTCTTGAAATAATAAGAATATCGGAGCTAACAGTGGTTTTACTCTCACTTCCATATGTTGAACCATAAAAAGCTGCAGGTAATAAAAGCGATGCAGTAGCTATAAAAAGAAGTGAAGCTGAAGTTTGTGCAGCTGTAACATTAAATGTTTGTTCTTTATATTTGACACCTCCCGCAAAGAAACACATGCCTTAAAAAGTGTATGATAATAATGATTTGTGTTAGTTTATAATTTTAATCACAAAAAATAAATAAGACTAGTGAAATTATTCTAATGATTTTTTTTATCTTTACCTAATACTAATAATAAATTCGAAAGAATAGAACCCAACATGGAAGCTTGCTATAAAAATTATTATTATTATTATTATTATTATTATAATTATTATTAGAATAATGATGAAAATAATTATTGATGACGATTATATTTTAGCACTATAATGACATCTTTACCACAACAACTACAAGATTTTGGACTAAAGCCATAATGGAGATGATCAATTCTACAGCATTGCCTATTTTTTTTTTTTTTGGTTAGAAAAAAAAAGATCCAATGATATATTAATATAAAATTAAAAGAATTATACTAATAAAAATATATTTACCAAAAGTAGCGTTTAAAAGACCGCCAATAATCTACAATATAGAATATGAAGAAATTTCTATTTGAGCAACCAATTTTTTTTAATATTAATTTTTTTTTTTTTTTCGTTTTCTTTTTAAAAATAGATTCATAAACAATAGACTTACTTCACCAGTACGTAAAGCAATATCTTCAGTAGCAAAGCCTAATAACTTCGCAAGTGGTACAATAGCAATAAAATTAAGAATAAAAGTAATTGTAGGACTCCATACAAAATGAGAAGCTATTCCAAATGGTACAAATATGATTAATGGATTAATCCATGATGATTTAACAATAGCTATTAATCCTTCTCGGATTGTTGGTTCTTTAACTGATTTCACAATGTTGTTTTCATTTGTTGATGATTCACTACTATTATTGATTTGTTGGTTATTTAAATGGATTTTACTATCAATTTCTTCAGTTTTAAAACTAGTTGTTGCTATAGTTTGATGATCTATTATTTGATCTATTTCTGTTTTATCATTAGTTGCTGTCATTTTGATTTATAAAAAAATAAAAATAAAAAAAGAATGAAACAAAAGAATAAAAAAGCGAAAAAATAAAAAAAGTGAAAAAAAAATAAAATGGCTAAAAAAATTGAGTTATAAATAAAATATTGCGAAGTTGAAGGAATACTTCCCAATTTAGATAATTTGTGATAGTGAAAATAAAACTGACACTAAAAAAAAAAAATGATATAAACCTGGAAATAAAAAGATGTTTAAATTCGTTACACATTGACTTTTGATTGGTGAAAAAAAAAGTATGATGTTAATGATTTATTTATTTAATATTTGTAGTATAGTTCCTAATTTTTTTGTTGACACTAAATCCTTATATATCCCATTTTGATCACTAGCCACAAGGTGAATTAGTTCTTCCTTTTTATTTGAGTAGCTAATTTAATAAATATATAAATATATAAATAAATAAATAAAAATTATTAATCTAATAAATAAATAATCTAATACTATTTACTTAAATTGTTTATTTACCCGCTCCAAAGATCTTTTGTTTGATATAAAACATCATGAAAACGTAATATTATTTCTGGTATATAAATATTTCGTAGCTGGTCATTCATAAATCTCCCTTTTTCTTTTTCATCATTTTTTCCTGAAAAATAAGTTTGAAATTAAAAAAAAACTCTTATTAGTTTCATACAATATAAAATACTTTGAATGCTTTAATCATTCACTTACCCTTTAGCCAAGTAGAGTTAAGAAATTCTTTGAATCGATTTTCAAGTTTTTCAGAAAGTTCTATTATATTATTTTTCCAATTAATTTGTTGCTTCAATATTTGTAGGTCATTTCTATGGGCATCATGCCAAGAGAAAAAAGAAATATATCATCAGCTTAAAAACAAAACTTTGTATCCCTTGTTTTATTTTGTCTCACTTACAATGTGGCTGAGGGGTAATTGTTGTGTAATACTTTCCATGTTTTGTACAAATCCAAACAATCAACTAAAGTACAATGATCTCGGAATTCTTCCAAATAAGGTGGTATTCTAAAACCTCCATTTGTGTTTAATATACATATATCTAAAATATCTGTTGGAACTGATTTGATAACAACTTCAACTAAATCAATTTTTTGTATACCTAAAAAATGATAATAATAGTAATAAAGTTTATAAATAAATTGCTTATGATAAAACTTTTTTTTTTAAATTACCTAATAATTGTCTTATTATATAATTTGCTTTAATGACCACATCATCATAAAGCGTTTCATCCATCATTAGCCATTCCAACCCATGTAAATAGTTTATAATACATTCTGGTATATTCATTTGATCAGATATGTTTCCTGTAGTGCTATTATCTATATAATCTGGATTCATATTTTCCACCTAAAATATACACGTTTATAAAATGATTTTATATAAATATAAAGCATCATTTTTTAGATTAACAATCTTTTTCTTTATTACCTCTTTTAATGATTCTTTGGTATATTTTGTAAATGTATTTCGTAATATTGATTGCATTTGTAAATTGTGTACTTTTCCTAGCTCTACTAAAATTTTACGTTCTTCCTTTTCTCCATCAAAACCTAAAAGTATATATTATAAACTAGTAAGTTATTTACCTCATTTGTCGTCATATATACATATATATTTTTAAGACTTTACCATTTAAAAAATCTGAAAATAAAGCCACTTGATTTTCATCATTTAATGTTGATGCATATATTGCTAAGATAGTAGGCTATAAATAATAAAATAAATATTAATCATTATATATATATATATATATATATACTACTCATTTAAATATATTGGTATGTATGTTATTTATTTTTACATTGAAAGTAACTGGATCTTGATACTTCTCTGCATAATTATAAACAAGCCATCCGGAGTTTGTATTTTCTTTTGATAGATTGAAATGACTATTTGCATAAACCACTAATGCAGCTATAAATCTTTGTATATGTTTATAAATATCTTTATCATTCCTAAAAAATAAAAATAAATGAATATCAAGTTAGATTACCATTTTTATTTTTTTAACATCTTATCTTACTATGCATATTTGTAATACTTACTTAATATCCATTGCCTTGAGATTACTTTTATTTTTCATATTCAAATAAATGATTTCAAAAAGTTGAGCAGGTTGTTTATTTAAAATGTATGATTGAATCAAATGAAAGAAATGGCTTACATGTTGACTAAAATAAGTAAAAAAAATAAAAATAAAAAGCGATAAATACATGTATATTAAACAAACACACACAAATATATATATATTAATACCTTGGTAAATGATTATCTTTTTGATCTGCCATTTTTTTATATTTTTCGTCAAGAGTACATAAATCATCAGATACTGTTATTTTATTTGCCATTTGATTTAATCCATATTCTATTTGTGAGTTATAATAGGTCCAGATGATATCTTCCCATGAATGGCATACTTCTAGTTGCTATATATATATATAATATAAATTAATTGACATATAAAATAATAGCTAATTTTTTTTAAAACAACTTACATGTTGAATATCACCAGCTAATATACCATACATAGCTTTACCATATTTTCCTAACCCATTCTAAGTTGTAATAAAAATGATGCAACTTTTTTTAGTAAATGATCTTTTATATATAATATTCATATGAATCATCATGTTTATTTTCTTATTACCTGATGAATTAATCCTTTACAAGAATACTGCCATGACATTTGTTCATCCATTTCCATATGACTATCCTTATTTACTAGGTAATAAATAATAACGATGAGTGTATGTTAATATTTTTATTATCATAATCATATTTTAATTTTAATTTTTTATATGTATCGCATACATTGAAACTTATTAAATCTTTGTACATAAGATGTGAATAATGCTTTACGCCAGGGTAATACATCTGATTGGCTATTTTTAATAAAATCATCCATATCTCCATTACGTAATCGAACATATTGTGATTCATAGAAATGGTCTGAAATATCATCGCCACCACCTTCATCATGATCATCTTGATCCCAAAGTCGTCTTCGAATCACTTTTGGCATAGAATCATTCATAGGTGTAATACGATTAAAATCATCAATTTCCATTTCACTATCTTCTTCGTCCACTGAATTTTTACGTTTACGTGAATTAACATTATTATTTTGGTGTGAATTAAAAATGGATGACATATTGTTGAAGATTGAAAACATTTCATCATTTATTTCTTCTTCGAATTTTTTTTTTGTGATTGCATCCATTTGATTATAACTTGAAACCCCACTTACCCACTGTTTAATTTTCTATAAAGGTTACATTTATATTTATATATATATTAATAAAAATTTGTTTGCAAATATATAGGATTCTTTTGATTTTTCGTTGTTATATTACCGAGCATGTATCAATTGGGCTTGTTGACCTATAAAGTCAATATTTTTATTATTAGTATTACAGGTTATTCTATTTGTATATGCTTATTTTTCAGTTTTTCCTTTTATTTATCCATCTTATTTTTTATTTTTTACCTTTGTATTGCATCTAGTAACATCCAAGTATTATATTCATTCTTTAAAAAATTGATTTCTTTTTGTACATTATCAGTCTTTTTTATTTCAGGATTGTCAATATGATTTAATCTAACACGTAAAATAAAATAAAAAAGCCAAAATAAATTTAATATTCTATTTAAAAGTGTTTTTTTTTGTTCATTAATATTTATTATATATTATAAATTATCGTTGTAAAAAATAATAATACTAAAAAATAGTATTACATATAATAATAATAATAATAATAATAAAACAATACTTACTCTTGTTTAATAGCATCAGCAAAAATATTAGCTAAAGTTTGATCAGCAGTATTAAGTTGTGTTCGACTGTGTTCAATTATTTTCGCGAATATTCTATCAAGATTATATTGAGATCTTTCGGTTATAGAGCTCATAATCTAATGATATATATTTAAATTAATAAAAAATAAACGATTAAATATTTAATATTGAATTATTTAAACTTTTTTTTTCTATAGTACCATTTCTTTTTATTTGAAGAAGAGAGAAAAAAGAAAAATTGACCAAAATTATATTCTGATTTTAAAATTTTACAAAAACTCACTTTTAAAATTCTAGCCAATCAGAATTTAGTTTTTCATAGTATAAATAAAAACGACCTCTTTTTTCTTTTCTAAATTTTTTGGTCTTTAAATAGACTGTATCAATATTGTTATATTGGTCTTTTATTGTTTATTTCACTTTTATTTAATAAACACTATTTATTAATTATTCTATTTTATTTTATTTTTTTGTACATATTTTGGTAAATCTTTTTATCACATTACAAGAAAAAAAAGCTGAGTTTAAAAATGTATATAAGTATTATTTTTTTTAGTTTCCTTTCTACAACCCTTTTTGTTTTTTCCACATATTATTTTATATTAAAAATGTTCTCTCAAACTAAGCAAGCACCACCTACTATAAAAATGGTTATCAAGTCTAAATTACCTACTGATAAAGACAAAGTAGAAGTAGATAATACTAATACTTCTACTATTGAAATAAAATCAACAGCAAAAATCTCAGAAGTTGATCCTCACTCACAAAAACCCACTGTACCAGAATCAACAGCTACTACTATTACTAATAATATTTCAGCTGAAAATAATTTGGATAAAAAAAGAAAACGAAATGAAAAAGATAATTTTTCTTTAGCTTCAAAAAAGGTAAATATATATGTGTATGTGTGTATTATTATTAACATTTAATATATTTTATAATAATCTTGTATTATATATATAAATATAGGTTCATTTACATTTGGAACGTTGGAATCAAAAACATGAAGAATTGGTATCAACAAATAAAGAACAAAAAGAAGTAGAAAATAATTTGGAAATAACCCCAAATAATACAATAGAAGATTTCGCTGACTATACCCTTATGGCTTGCTTACTTTGTCAAAGAAAATTTAAGACTCCAAATGATATATCACGACATCAAGCACTATCTGAACTTCATAAAGTACGATGTTTTACTCAAGTGTTTTAAGGATGATTGAAAAAAAAAGCATACAGTATATATATAAATATATATGAGTGATAAAGAGGAATAATTAGGACATATTTATTTAACCATCAATATGTGTGGGTGTGTGTTGGGTAGATGGATTTTATTATCATTTTTATTTGTATATTGATATCTTACAATTCGTAGAAAAATAGTAAAGATCCAGTAGCCATTGAAAAAGCAAGGACAAAAAAACAACAATTAAGCCAATCCTCAAATGCTGAAAAAAATCAAGAGCAAGAAGAGGTATATAAAAAAAAAAGAAATATGATCATCAGAAAATTGTAATTATATGATTTGAAACGTATTAAACATTAAAAAATATTTACTATATATAGAATACAACACTACCAACATCATATAGAAATCGTGCAGCTGAAAGACGCCAAGCATATAATCAACCAGAAATGCCAATTCCTATTAAACATTCCCACACATCAGAATCTGTTAAACGGCAACAACAAAAACAACAAACTCATGAACAGTAAGTTATATATATATTTGTTTGTTTATATAAATATTAAATGTTGTTCTAAATTTCCCCTATTTTTTAATTATTAATTTGTTTATTTAATTAATGAATTTCCAGTGTATCAATATCAAATCCAATTTCAGAGAATAATCTTGGGGCAAAATTAATGAAGCAAATGGGTTGGAAACAAGGTGAAGGACTTGGTAAAGAAGGTTCAGGTATTGTTAATCCAATCATGGCAGAAAGATATTCACAAGGTGTAGGATTAGGAACATCAAATGCTAAATCTAGAATAGATAATCGGTCAAATAGTGGTGATTCTTATAAAGAACGTGCAAAAGAATTGGTAAAACAATATATAATAATTAGAATAAGAATAATAAATAAGTGTACTATAAATAACTGTTTTTCTTATTATTCTTTTATTATTTCAGGCACGCCGAAGATTATTTGAGGAACTCTAATGTATATTATACGCAATATATATATATATGCAAAAATTGATTTATTTATTATTAGATGTTTACATTGAATAATTTTTATTTTGAAATAAATAAATATATTAATATTTATGAAAATGAGTATATAAAAAGAGAATATTTAATTAGTGTATGTAGTATATGTTGCAGCTAAATTATAGTTGGAAAAATGAAATTTAAATTCCGCTTTTTTTTAATAAAAAATCCTGAAGTGGATTTTTTTTCACTTCTCTTCTATCGTAGCTAAAAATAAGAATAATATATGTACAAATATTAATATACCTTATATATACACATCTTAAATAATTTTTAAAATGGGAAAGTTACCAAATAATGAACAGACTGATATAAATCTAAATCATTTACATGCATCACCTAGAGGATCTATTGATGGGCAATACGTTGATGATAATATTACAGATAGTGAACAACTTCTACCTTCAACTTATGACACAAAAACTATACAAAAAGAAAGCAGAAAAAATCTAATAAGATACAGTACAATAAATATTATTTGGATATTAACTTGGTAAATAAGTGTAAATCATAAGAAATATACCCAAATACTTTTTAAATATATTTATAGCATATCTTTCTTTATTGTTTATTTAATCTTTTAGGTATATTGTAAGTCATAACACGTACATATTTATGTACATTTATAATTTTATGTATACTAATAACTATTTTATTATTACTATTATTTATTTTATTTTTTCACTATTAGTTTGCTACAATCCTATCTTTATATAACAAATGGATGTTTTCAGCTGATCATTATAACTTTCAGTATCCTCTCTTTGTTACAAGTTTCCATATGATCGTCCAGTTTTGTTTTGCTGGACTTTCCTTATTATTATTTCCAAAACTAAGACCTAAAAGTAGACCTTCAGCAAAGGATTATATGTAAGAGAAAGAAAAGGAAAAAAAAAGAGGAAGATAGAAATTATTAAATATTAGATATTTTATATTAATAATGATTTCTTTTTCCTTCTATTTCTTTTTCATAGTTATAAAGTATTTCCATGTGCTTTAGCAACTAGTTTGGATATTGGGCTTTCAAATTTATCTCTAAAAACTATCACCTTATCATTTTATAGTAAATATTAATATAATAACGTAAATATATTAATACTTATATGTGTTTTTGTGTATATAATATTCATATCTTTATTATTTTTAGCCATGTGCAAATCATCCACTTTGGCATTTGTATTACTGTTTGCCTTTTTTTTCAAACTTGAAAGTCCTAGTTTTAAACTTATTGGTATTATTATTATTATTACTTCTGGTGTTGTCCTAATGGTATCTGATGAAACTGATTTTGTGTTAATTGGGTAAAATAATAATAATAAAATAATAATAAAAATAATAATAATAATAATAATAATAATAATAATAATATATATATATATATATATATATATATATTTATAAATTAAGTTTTATTCAAGTCATGTCTGCTGCTGCATTTGGAGGTTTACGATGGGCATTAACAGAAGTTCTTTTAAGAAAAGAAAGTATGGGTTTAAGTAATCCTTTTGCTTCCATCTTTTTCTTGGCTCCCATTCAAGGAATCATTCTTATCATTTTATCAGGCATTATAGAAGGTTATGTAAATATTTTCAATAGTTCATTTTTCGTAACTTTTAATGAAGGTCTTAATTCTGTAAGCAATATAAGAACATAATTGTAACTTTTTTTTTCTATATTTATATACTTATTTTCATTTTCATTATTAGATGGGCATTATTTTAGCAGGCGGTACATTGGCATTTTGTATGATCATGTCTGAATTCTTTTTAATTAAGCGTACATCTGTAGTAACATTAAGTGTTTGTGGTATTTTCAAAGTAAGTTGAAATTATATATACAAATGAAGATCCATACAACATAAATCCATTTTATTATACTTTATTTATTAATTATTATTACTTTTTTTTTAATGTTTTTTTAAAAAAAATGATGTTAAATAAATTTAGGAAGTAGCCACTATATTTATCTCATCAGTTACATTTGGAGATCGATTAACAATAGTTAATATTGTTGGGTTATGTGTTACATTATTTGGTATAGGATTATATAATTGGTTAAAGATGCGTGCTGCATCAATACGTGCTCGAAAGGAAGTAGTACAACAAGAAGATGCAATGTCAAATCATATGATGGCAGACTTGAATAACATTAGCGATGAAGATGATACTATAAATAATAATAATAATCATAATAGAACAACGGATTTATCCGGCTTTGACAATCAACGACTTCCACCAATATATAGTGTTCTTGCAGAGAGTACGCCTATGCTTTTGGCGGATGGTAGAATAACAAATTACAAAGATGATGATGATGATGACGAACAAGAAAATAATACAAAAAATATCCCACTAACCCAACATTAATATAATAGATTAATTTATGTATATACATTTGTAATAAATATGTTATCTGATTTTTTTCTTTTTCTTTTTGGATATATATAAAATGTTGAAATATTATAAAATTCATAAAACATATCATATTTAATACTTTACATTAGTTGATGTAGAAATATATCTTAATTATCTTCCTTTTTTTATACGTTTTTTTTTAAAAAAAAGTTCTTTTAATTTTTTCTATGTATAAATAAAAAATTTAGGTTCACATTATAAAAAAATATTCACTTTTACCAAAAATGGAAATCAGCAAATATTTTATTTTTGGCTGTATATTATTATCCATGAGTAGTTAGTTTATTATTATTATAATATATATTTATATATATAATATGATGTGAAAATATTTTTTTTAACAATTATGAAAGAAGTAATTATAAAATATACATTTATAATAACTTAAAAGGAAAAAAAAAGAATAAAAAAGAAAAACACAAATTAGTTTAAATAATATTTGAAGTTGTTCAACCAATTAAGTCAAACTTATATATGCTATATTTAACTTTATAAATTATTATGAAAATAAAAATCATGCTAATGTAAACTATTCATAAAATTTCAATAATTAAATCTCATTTTTGTAATGGATATACATGTAATACTAAAAAAAGTTTTAAGAAATACTTTCAGCAAAAAAAATAATCATTCAATATATTCATCACTATTAATGATATTGATTATAATTTAGCTTGCTAAGAAAAAACATAAATTATATAAAACGAATTTAAAAAGTAAGTGAGTCCTTTTTCTTATTTTGCTTTTTTGATCTTCTTTAACCTAGATAAATTCTTTGATTTTAAAAAAGAAATCATTCAAACTGTCATTAATAAAAGCATATTCCCTATTTTGGAACTGGGTTTAAATCTTTTTTTTTTTTGTTGAAAAAAAAAACTTTTGACTCTTTTTCTCCCGTTTTCCTTTCCTTTTTTTTTGTTTAAAAAAACAAATCAGAATAATGGTTTCCTCCACTTCCTTAAAAGTAGTACCAGACGATCCAACAGCATATAAAACTAAAGAATACTGGGAAGAAAGATATAAAAAGTAACACTATCAATAAACATATAAATGCTTTTATTGGGTTCATATTAAAAAATAAAATAAACATATTCACAACTTTTGTATTTATTTTATAGTGAAGATGCTAATACTACCTTTGACTGGTTTAAAACATACAATGAACTTAAACCCTTACTTAATCAACATATAAAAGATAAAAGTGCTTCTATTTTAATGCTTGGTTGTGGAAATTCCACTTTTGGAGAAGATATGTATAAGGACGGATATAAAAATATTACCAATATCGATTATTCAGAAACAGTTATTAAAAATATGAAGGAACGGTGCAAAGATATGCCAGAAATGAAATGTAGGTTATATCTTTAAACAAGTATAATTGAACTATTAGTTATTGATTTTTTTTATTGATAATATAGGGTTAGAAATGGATATTAAAGACTTAAAATTTGATAACGAATCATTCGATGTAATAATAGATAAAGGTAAAAAAATAAAAATAAAAAGCTAAAAGAGGGGAAGAATAGTGTTATTAAATAAATTATAAATCGATTATATACAACAGGTACAATGGATGCATTAATGTGTGATAAAGGTGATGTATGGGATCCTTCAGAAGAATTAATACAGGAAGTAAAAGGTGAAGTGGATGAAGTGCAACGAGTACTTAAAGTTGGTGGAGTCTTTTTATATATTACTTTTGGTCAACCTCATTTTAGAAAACCTCATTTAAAAAGAGATTGTTGGGAAATTAAAACTGAAACGTTGGGTGAAGCTTTTCATTATTTCTTTTATTATATGATAAAAGAAAAATCTTGTTAATATTTTATTTTTCTAGAGAATAACATCATTTTGAATATTATTTGAACATTATATATATATATGTATATTATTTTGATTTATTAATTATAATGTAGACAAATAAATTCAATTTTCTTTTTTTTTTTTACATATAATATATTTGATTATAATAAATAACTTTAACTTATACATATCTATACAAATTAAAAAATATTAAGAAACTTTATGAATTAAAAATAAAATAATTTTTTTTAGTGTTGCTTCAATTAATATATGATTTTAATAAAATAATTATTTTAAATTAAATAAAACAACCATAAGTACTGATCATAAAACAAATAATTAAATAGTATAAAAAAGAAAAAAAAGGTTTGATGTTTGCTTTTTTTCGTTTCTGAGTTTAAATTTAATATGATAAGTGCACCCTTTTTTTTTTCCTCCTCATTTTTATTTTTATATATATATACCTGAAATGCCTATTTTAAAAATACAACATATAAAAATCATTTATTTAAGATCTTTATTAAAAAATTATTCTTCATTATCTTTTCCTTCAACACAACTAAATAAATTATATGAATTATCAAAAGAAGTTAACCAAACAAAAAGTATAAAAAAGAAGCAACTTATTTTAAAACAATACACGGATTGCCAGCCTATACTAAAACGCATATATGATCCTCATCGAAGATTATTTGTATCTTCTAAAACTGTATTATCTTATATAAATCGTCAATTAAAAATTAATAATACTAATCAACTACAATCACCACTACCACCTTCAAATAAATATGTAAATTCATTAGAAGCTTTATTAGATGCTTTATCTTCAAGAGAAATATCAGGCAATGCTGCTTTAGATACTATTTTTGACTTTTATCAACGTCATTGTACTACTAAAATTCAACAGCAAATATTTTGGAAAATAATAGATCGTAATTTAAAAATAGGTGTATCAACTAAAACTATCCACCTGATATTATCAGAAAATAATATTAATAAAGATCCTCATCCTATTAATATAAAAATAGACAACAACGGCAATAATAATAATAATAATCAGGATAGAAAAATAACTGATAAAAGAAAATTAAAAAATCATAATATATCAAATCAAGAACCATATGATCGCCGATTTATGAAGGTGTCTTTAGCAACAGCAATGACTTCAAAAGATGAAAACAGAGTATTTAATGAAATATATCTACAACAACAACAGTCAAATAAAGATCATGATCCACTTTTTTATGTTTCAAGAAAACTAGATGGAGTACGTTGTTTAACATTAATCCAACCTCTATATGATCCACCTATTATTTTCTGTTCTCGAACAGGAAGAATTTTTGATACTTTAGATAAAGTAAAAATTGCCATTCAACAACAGCTTATGAAACATGATTATTGGAATAAATTCAATCCGTCCGATAGGATAGTTTTAGATGGTGAAATTTGCATCTATCAATATAAAGATGATAATCTAATATCACCACAAAGTAGTAATCACAATAGCAATGATGATAGCGATGATGATAAAGTGAACAGTAACAACAATAATTATGAAGATAATAAAAAAGAAGATTTTTTGGAAACTTTAAGGCAAATAAGAAAATCCAATAGCCAAATGGAATATCCTGTTTACGAAGTTTTTGATTTAATTGATATGGATGTATTTCAACGTGGGAAAGGTGGATTATTATTTAGTCAACGACAACAAAAATTATGTAACCTTTTTGGTACTAATACCAGCAAACATCTTAAAATTCTTGAACAGACACCCTTGATATCTAAAAATCAACTTTTGAAAATGAAACAAAAAGTTGCAAAATATAATTGGGAAGGATTAATCATAAGAAAGAATGTTCCTTATGAAGGTCGAAGAAGGTGACAAAAAAAAAAGGCAGTTGATAAGCTTTATCAAAAACGATATATATGTATATATATTTACTTTTTATATTTATTTTATTAGTTCAAATATGTTAAAAATAAAAGAATGGGAAGACGCTGAATATATTGTGAATGACATTGAAACTTCTTGGATGCGTATGCCTGATACTGGTGAAGAAAAACAAGTAATGAAAAATGTTATCATTAAACATAAGGGTATGATCATTACTACTATTTTTCATTTTCATTTTCATTTTCATTTTTCTAAAGTGGTATTTTTATATTTTTAGGAAACCCCGTATATGTTGGATCTGGTTTTTCGTTAAGTGAAAGAATAAAATATGCCAACCATCCTGATCTTATCATTGGTAAACTTATTACAGTGAAATATTTTTCTGAATCTTTGGGTGATAGTGGTGTGGCCTCTCTTAGGTTTCCTATTGTAAAAGCGATTTATGAAAATGGCCGTGATTAAAAAAAAGCATTGCATAAAAACTCAGATTTTTTTTGGTCATCAAATGGTCACTATTTTTCAATCACCGCTTTTTTTTTTCAATCAATTGATTTTTCCACAAATTTTTTTTATCTTTGAATTGATTTATATTCCTATATTTTTGAATTTAAATACCTTTATTCATATATTTGATCAATGCAACCTCTTTTTCAAGCTTCTGGTTGGTCATTGCCTAACACAATCGTAACTGAAACTAAAAATAAAAAGAATAAGTCTAATGTCAATACTGATGTTCCAACAAATGAAGTATCTAAAGAAGCAGATCAATTACAGGCTCAGTTTAATAAATTAAATCCAAATAAATCAAAAAATAAAGGAAAGAAACAAAATAAACGTAGTAGACAAGAAAACGAAGAAGTAGAAGAAAAAAATGGATCTAAATACTTGAATAATACTAATATTTCAAAAAAAAAAAAACTTAACAAGGGTCAACAGCAGCAGGAAAAGAAAATAGGAAATAAGCCAGCTGACAAGCAGCAAGATCAAAAACAAGAATCTGTATTAGTAAAAAAGAATGATCAAAAACAAAAAGGAAAACAACAGACACAAGAACAAGAGCACCAGCAAGAAGGAGACCAACAAAAAAAGAAAAATAAGAAAAATAAAGCATCCAATAATAACGAAGATATTAAGACTACTCCCTCAACAAACAATGTTCAAAATAAAAATCAACCAAAGGATAACAGTAAGCCAGTAGAATCCAATGAAAATAAAAACAGCGACAAGAAAAATAATTCTTTGGGTGCTAATAAAAAGAATAAACTCAAAGCAGTAAGTGGATTAAATTCTATTACATATATATCTATATATCTATATATTTATATAAACATATATAAAGAAATGAATGATTAATTATTATTACTATTATTATTGCTATTTTTTTAAAATAGTTATTAGAAAAGCAAAAGAAAACATCATCTAATGATCAATCACAATCAAAAGAAGTCAATAATAGACAAAATACTAAAGCTAGTACTAAAGTATCTAATACACCTTCAGAAAAAGGGTTGACTCCACTTCAACAAAAAATGAAAGATAAATTATCTGGTGCTAGATTTAGATGGTTGAATGAAAAACTATATACAACTGAAGGCACTGAAGCATATACATTATTTCAAGATCAACCTGAACTTTTTGATGAGGTAAAAAAACATATAGGATAAAGTAAATGATAATATTAATTTTTTTAAAATAAAGACTGTTAATGAGTTTCAAGAAAAAAAAAGAATGGATATTTACAGTAGAAGAGTGATAACTGATCTTTTTTTTTTTTTTTTTTAATTTAGTATCATGAAGGATTTAGACATCAAGTGGAATCATGGCCTGAAAATCCTGTAGATATTATTCTTGATCAATTGAAAGAAACATCTGAAGGTACTATTATAGCTGATTTAGGTTGTGGTGATGCAGTTATTGGACATACACTAACAAAACAAAAAGTTCTCAGTTTCGATTTAATTGCTAAAAACGACAAAGTGATCGCTTGTGATATTACAAAGGTATTTTATATTTCCTTTTTTTTTAAAAAAATAATTCATTTTTGAGAAAATAGAAAAATCTATACATGTTATCAAAATAATACTAAAATTAATTAATTATTAATATTTTATTATTCCAAACATAGTTACCTTTACCAGCAAATTTTGTTGATATTGCAGTTTTTTCACTTTCACTTATGGGAACAAATTATTTTGACTTTTTAAAAGAAGCACATCGTATATTAAAACCTGGGTAATAAAAAATAAATAAATGAATAAAAATAGGGGTAAGCATATTATAAATCTGATTTTTTATTAACATGAAATTTTTACTTCAATAGAGGTGAATTGAAAATTGCAGAAGTTGTTAGTAGATTTAGTGATATTGATGGTTTTATTGATCTTGTAGAAAAAATTGGTTTTGATTTTATCGAAAAAGTAATTGTAACATCTATTGAACATTTTATTAGGTTTTTTTATTAACATTCTTTTTTTTTTTAAATTGATAGGATGATGGCAATAAAATGTTTGTAATGCTTTATTTTACTAAAAAAGAAGATTTACTTTCATTAGATGATGATGAAGAAATGCTTAAAGGCTTAACTAAAAGTCAAAAACGACAATTACAAAAAGGTGCTGGTGTACGTGTCAATACAGGTGCATTGAAGAAGCAATCACAAAAATTATTAAAACCTTGTTTGTATAAACGTAGATAGAACCATTTATCATTATTTATACATTATTTATTTCTTTTTATAAATAACAATCTAAAATATTCAAAAGCTAAATCTATTATTATTATTATTATTATTATACTTTTTACATTCGTTTTCTTTCTTTTTTTGGACCTTTCTTTTTATTTTCTGCTTCTTTATCTAATTTTTGTTGTCTTTGTTTTTCTAATAACATTTTATTTCTTTCTTTTTCTTTTTCACTTTGTTTTTTCATTTCTTCTCGTCTATTTTTTTCTTTTTCCAAAATTAATGTGACATTTCGATTTGTTTCCAAATCACCTATTTCATATAAATATATCTTTTAATCAATCAATCAAGTATATATATATATATATATATATATATATATTATAAAATGATTATTATTATTATTATTATAATTATTATCACTTAATTACCAATTAGAGCAGTATCATCTAAATCTTCATATTGTTTTTTAAGTCTTTCTCTAGCCTCTTTTTGTTCCTTTGTTAATTGCTTTGTTGATGATGCTTCAGCTGCTAAACGAGCAAGTTCTTCACGTTCTTTTTCTGATTTTAACAATTTTTCTTTTTCCAACTCTATATATATATATATATATATGCATCATATACATTAGTATATAATAAAAGTAGTACTAATAAAGATAGATATCGTTTTATATAAATACCTTGTGCCTTTTCAAGTTGTTGTGCCTTACGATCTATTTCAGCTTTTTCAAGATCTTTTTTTAATTGATCCCATTTTGATAATATATCATCAATTAATTTATCAGTTGGTTCATCCTATTTCCCATATCAAAGGATAATAAAATGTTATTTGTAATTATTTATGCTTTTTTAGAATATTGCTATATGTATTTATTATAAAAAGTTGATTTTTTTTATTATTATTACTGTTGTTTCAGCTAAAAAACCTTCAATAACTTCTCTTTTTTCATCGTCTTCTAAACTATCATCTTGTACAATACCAGCAATATATTCAGAAATATCACTGTCTAAGCAAATGTTTAAATATATGTATATTTAGCATTCATTTTTTTAAGGTTAAGAGTATTTTAAATATATTTATGATCTTCACTAAAGTGCTTCTTTTTTTAAAAAATAGAGCGGTATTTACCTTTGAGTTGAATTGTTTCAAGTTGAGTTGTTATTTCTTTTACTAAATCCATTTATTTTATTTTTTCAAACGTGAAAAGTAAATAAAAGTTTTGTGATATACTGAAAAAATAAATTGTAAAAGAGAGCAAAAAAAAAAAAAAAGATTTTATATAGCACTTGCGGAGTTGGAAAATAGAGAGAAATTGTATTAAAGTATATGTTTATTTTATTCTTATATATGTAAGTGTATTTGGCATTTTATAGAAAAATAGGGACAAATGATGTGTAAAGAAGAAAGATAAACAATAAAAAGTATACTAAATAAAAAAAAGTGAATTATTGACCAAATCATATATATATAATAATGATAATAATAAAAAATATATATTGAAAAAATAATAATAATAGGAAAAAGGGATAAAAGGATATCATGCATTTGGTAAATGAATAAGAAAATACAAGAAAGTTTAAAATATAAAGAAAAATAAAAGGTCATTGACTTTTTTTTCTAGTAAAAAAGAAAAAAAAATATACAAGTCATAGTAAAAGAATAATATAAAAGAAATGTAAAAATAAGGATAAAAGAGGAATAAATAAAAGAATAAGTATAAAAAAAATAATAATCGTGTACAAGTTTCGCCAATAACAAATAATATCATCATATCAATTAAAAAGAATAAAGAAATAAGAGAAAAAAAGAAAAGAAAAAGTAAAAAAAATAAAGATAAAGAAAAAAGAGTTATATATAAATATATATATATATATATATATATATATATATATGATATATTAGAAGAAATGCTGTTTCCAGTATTAACATCTAAATAACAATAATAAGTAAAAAAATAAAAAATAAATAAATAAAAAATAAGAATATATATAAAAATAATATAATTATAAAAACAAAAGATATGAATCAATTATCGACATTGCCAAACTTTAACGATTTGATCTACACTGCCAGTAGCAACAACGGGAGAAGTATGACAATAGCTATATGCAAAAATAATATAATCAATATGAGTAATATGTATTTATTTTTTTCCAATGATTATATATAAATAATTTACCTTATACATGTTACAAAATGAGAATGAGCTTCTAAAGTCTTCATACAACGTCCAGTTTTAAGATCCCAAATCTTAATGGTCTTATCATCCGAAGCACTTAAGAGGTATTTTCCACTAGGATGAACTACTAATCCTCGTACCCAATTATCATGACCTACAAATGTATGTAAAAGTTGTCCACTAGCATCCCACAATTTAATTGTTTTATCTCGAGATCCAGTAATTATATATTGTCCTGCAACTGGTTGATCTTTTGCTCTACTCTATAATCATATGTGTATAAATATATATGTAAATAAAAAGTTAAATATACAATCACTGCTTATTATAATATATATATATATATATATATAAATTTATGATTTTTATTTACTTCAACCCCTATAAGTTCTTGAATAGCAGGATAAGAATTAATTGGTGCAAATATAGCCCATTCTACGACGTGATCATGACCTCTAAATTCCATTTTTGATTCATTTCCTTGAATATCCCAAAGACGAGCAGTCTATGATCATATAAAAATGTTTGTTAGTGATGAAAAGTTATTAGAGTCGCATATATATATATATGTTAATATTATTAATACTATTATTATTATTATTATTATTATTGATTTTTTCAGTCCTTTACTAACCTGATCATTAGAAGCAGTAATTAAAAATCTACCATCTTCACTTGGCTTAACAGATCTTACCCATTCCAAGTGCCCAGTAAATGTTTTTTCACAGTATCCAGATGCTACATCCCATATTTTAATTGTTTTGTCACGAGATGCTGATACGATTTTATCTCCAGAAGGTAAAAAACATACAGATGAAACACTGTGGTCATGTCCATATAAAGTTTTTATACATTTATAATCGTTGTTAACATCCCATACTTTAATTGTTAAATCTGCTGAACATGATACTATATAATAATAAAATGAAGAAAATATGAATAATAATAATAATAGTTATAATAAAATAAATAAATATAAGAATTTATATTTACCAAGGTAATTTCCTTTTGGATCAAAAGCTAAATCTTGAACAGCTTTTGTATGGCCCTTTAATGTACATTCAAAATCGCCAGATTCATAGTCCCAAATTTTAATAGTTGTGTCTTCAGATGCAGATGCCAATACTTGATAAACAGGATGAAATTCTACACGAGTAATGGGGTTACGATGGCCAGTAAGACTATGCTGTTCTGGAGGTCTAGGAATCCAATCTACTGAATTTGTTTGTTTTCTAACAGGTGCGTTATTTAATTCCTCTTGCATTTGTGCTGTTTTAGATTCTAATTCCATGATCTATTAAATAGATAGATATATAAATAATCGTTTAATAATATATCCATTTTTAGTTTTCTAATATTAATATTTTAATTTTTACTATTATAATCATATTTTATTATATTGTTTATTATTGTTTATTTATTTATATTATTATTATTATTGTTTTATTATTATTATATACATATAATATATATATATATATATATATATGTATAAACGTATACAATACCTTCTTTTGTAAACGAATGACAGAAGTCCATTTCTTTTCTAACAAACCTGCATATTTTTGAGTTGGATCAGGAACAAAGTCATTGATTTGTGTTTCGTTTTTAAGTATAGCAAAGGATTCAGTGAAACCACTAGCATTCAAATAATCAAGAATAGCTTTGTGTCTATATTTATATGTATGATATATAAAAAGGTTTTAAAAATAAAAAGGAAAATAAATATAAAAACGTTAGTTCATATATATGTATTTATATATATATATATATATATATATATATTGTTTTTTATCCCTTATAACCCCTTGAATATATATATATAAAAGTTTGAAGTTTCATCATAAACAATCAATACGTTTATAAAATAAGTAAAATAAAAAAGATGAAAAGAAAACCATAATAAACTTGAATACTTTTCACATTTTATCAATTTAATATAACACAAGTGTTTATATATTAAATTATCATAAAGTGGGAGATGAAAATTCATCTTTTTTATACCCAGTATCAGCTCCACTCTTTTTTTTTTCATATAAATATTAAACCATATATAAATAAAATCCATCTTATTTTCCTTTTGATATAGTAATTATAATAATAAATAATAATAAAAAATAGAGTATATATCACTTACAATTCTTCCTTTTGACGTTCAGAAAGAATGCTGGTCATTGATATATTTTTATATTAGTTATATTAAAGTAAAATAGTCAAAAAGAAAAAGAAAAAGAAAAAAGAGAGATATAAAAATATGAATATATATTTATATATGATAAATAAATAAATAAAAGAACACAAAAGAAAAGGGAAGAAAAAAAAAAGAGAAGCTGCCGCCAAAATTTTTTTTTGGAGAGAGGAAAAAAAAAATCACAACT
Source organism: Cunninghamella bertholletiae (assembly GCA_037043795.1). Taxonomy (NCBI): domain Eukaryota; kingdom Fungi; phylum Mucoromycota; class Mucoromycetes; order Mucorales; family Cunninghamellaceae; genus Cunninghamella; species Cunninghamella bertholletiae. The sequence continues at coordinate 2,056,602 of JAZGVP010000001.1, forward strand.
CCTACTTCTCTCTTTTTAAAGACATACATACTTATATGTTTATATAAAACCAAGTATTTTAAAAATATTTACTATTTTGATATTTTAACATGTATTTGTTTTTTATTTGTTTTTTATTTACATATTTATTTTATCATTTTTCAAAAATTAAAATAAAACATATTTATATATATAATATTGGTTTTCTTAAAGTTACTTTTCATTACACATAGATAAAAAGTGAAGATGGAAAAACCCAAAAAAATAAGAGCAAAGAAAAAGAGAGATAAAATAAAACTTTAAACATTTTTAAAGACGTCATTTTAATCACCTCAAACCTTTTTTTTATTTTTCAAACTCCAGATCATCTTTTTTTTTAAGCTGACAGATGCATGTGTGCAAGTTTTTCAAAAATAGGGAAAAAGGCGGAAACTATTTAATAATTAACCAATTTTGCCTTTGTCATCTAAAAAACATTCATATGAACTATTCAATGTTTAAATTTAAACTCAGTCACCCCTCTTAAATAATCTCAATTTTTCATTTTTAACCTTTTTTTCCCTTTTCTACTCTTATTACTTTTTTCTTTTTATTACTATCATAAATATATATTTTATTTACTTGACTTAACTGAAGATGTCTACTGAAAACACTCCCGTTGAAAAGAAAGCGCCAACTTCCTCTACTGCCCAATCTGTTAAGTCATTCTTATCTGGAGGTAAAATAATAAAAAATAAATATTATATATATAGAAATACTTTATTTATATATATTCTTTCCTCTTTTTCTTATTATTATAAGGTTTTGGTGGTATGGCTGCCGTTTTAGTTGGGTAAGTATTATTTGTTTTATATAATATTAAATATATTATAAAAAAGGAAAAAGCGAACACATATTCCGAGAAAAAGGAACAAAAAAAATAATAAGAGGAAAACAATCGTTAATAATAGGAATGAGGTTTTAACTTTTATATTTTTTTTTCTCGTCACTATTATTATCTTTTTTTTATTAGTCAACCTTTTGATCTTGTTAAAGTAAGACTTCAAACTACTGAGGGTGTATACAAGAGCACTGGTGATTGTTTCAAACAAATTATTAAAAATGATGGTATTTTTGGTCTTTACCGTGGTATGTCTGCACCTTTAGCTAGTATTACTCCTATCTTTGCTGTTAGTTTCTTTGTAAGTATCGTGTTTTTTTTTTATTAGAAGAAAATAATAATAATAAGAGTAATAATCAAAGATGAATCAATCCATTCATATATATTTGTTTTGTTTTGAATATAACTATTATATATAGTCTTATGATCTTGGTAAAAAAATTGCTACTAGTTTTAGATCTGACAAAACTGAAAGACCATTAACCTTAGGCGAAATCACATTTGCTGGTGCCTTCTCAGCCGTTCCTACAACCTTATTTATGGCTCCATCCGAACGTGTTAAGGTATTATTACAAATGCAAGGACAAGGTGGTGAACAAAAATACAAAGGTGCATTAGATGTTGTACGCCAATTATATAAAGAAGGTGGTGTAAGATCCATTTTCCGTGGTACTGGTGCCACTTTATTACGTGATTCCCCTGGTTCAGCTGCTTATTTCCTTGCTTATGAATTAATCAAGAAAGGATTAACTCCTGCTGGTGCTAAACCTGATGAATTAAGTTTCGGCTCTGTTATTTTCGCTGGTGGTATGGCTGGTGTTGCTATGTGGTCCATTGCTATTCCTCCTGATGTTATTAAATCTCGTCTTCAATCTGCCCCTGCTGGTACTTACAGTGGTATGATAGATTGTTTACAAAAGACTATCAAGACTGATGGTACTCGTGCCTTATTCAAAGGTTTAGGTCCTGCTATTCTCCGTGCTTTCCCTGCTAACGCTGCTACTTTTGTTGGTGTTGAATATTCTATGAAGGCTATGAACATGTTATTCTAAACAACAAACAACAGCCAACAACAAAAAAAAATGAATGAATGAATTGATTTTTTATTTTTACTATTTCTTTTTTGTATTTTGTTATTATCATTGTTTTTATTTTATTTTTTTATTACTATATATTTATAGATACTCATTTTTTTTCATTTGATAAATTATTTTTTTTTATATATAAGGACCGTTCGGGATGAAATATGATTGGTTTATTTTGTATTTCTATTTGAAACTTGTTAGAGCGAAATAATAAAAAAATTGTTTAATATTCGCATTTTAAAGAAAAGTTTAAGTGTTTACTTTATTTGGAATACAAACACTTTTTTATATCTCCACACACAAAAGGGCAATCATAATAGCCCCATCTGATTTTTAATAGGTTTATTTAAAACCCCGCATATATGATTTTTAATAATAAATAGGGATTCATTTTAACTTCTCTTTCCCTTTTTCTTCTATTTTCTTTTTTTTATATATCAACAGAATTAATTTTTTGTACCTTGCAACCTCTCTCTCCTTCCTTTTATTTTTTTTTTTAACAAGTAGAAAGAAAATAATAATCCATTATGGCCTTTAGAATGTTAAATCTTAAGAATGTGTCTATGGCCGCTCCTAGAACAACTTTATTATCTAGAGTAAGTTTTTTAATATATAAATATATATATAATTACTTAAAACTGTCATTTTTTTTTTTTTTAAAAAAGAAGCTTAGAAATAACTTTATTTTTTCTCTTTTTATTATTATTACAAAAAAATAGTCTATTCCCAACATGGCTACTAGAAGAATGGCAACAGCTCAAGTTCAACCAAAGACACCTATTGATGCTAATGCTTCTGGACCTATGTTACGTTACCAAAACAATTTACCCAAATTACCTGTTCCTGCTCTTTCAGCTACTTTACAAAAATACCTCCAATCAGTTCGTCCTTTATTAAGTGATGAAGACTATAAAAAAACACAAGAATTAGTTAATGAATTTGAAGCCCCTGGTGGTATTGGTTCTAAACTTCAAGAACGTCTTGTTGCTCGTGCTAATGATCCCAATGTTGTCAATTGGTTAGAAGACTGGTGGTTAGATCAAGCTTATATGGCTTATCGTGATCCTGTAGTTATTTATGTAAGTTACTTCTTCTATTATAAGGATGATAAGCTTCGTAAGTTACCTGCTCAACGTGCTGCCGCCATCACTACTGCTGCTTTAGAATTTAAACAACAAGTTGTAGGGTAAGTTTTTATTTTCTTCATCCTTTTTATCTATTAAAAAAAGAAAAATAAGTAAAGATGATGAATATGTCGGTTATAATGATCATGATGATCATGAAAATAATAATAATATATTTATTCTCTTTTTCTTTTTCTTTTTCTTTTTATTTTAGTCAAACTCTTGAACCTGAATATGCTAAAGGAGAACCTATGTGTATGGATTCTTATAAATATATGTTCAACAACTGCCGTATGCCAAAAAAACCATCTGATTATGAAGCTATTTTTGACCCTGTAAAACATAATCATGTTATTGCTATCCGTAAGAATAAATTCTATGTTATTGATACTATTCATGATGGTAAACAATTATCAACAAATGAATTACAACAACAATTTCAACGTGTAATTGATTTGGCTGGTGACGAAAAAGGAGATGCTATTGGTGTTTTAACAGCGGAGAATCGTGATAATTGGACTGATGTAAGTTTGATTATCAATATTAATTACAAATATAGGGAAATTGCGGGGTTAAATTTGTGTTTACATAAGTCAAAATGTTTTATCATTATATTTTAAAAAATGTGTGGGGGATCATGGGATACACAAAAAAAAGGGTAAAAAAAATAAGCTAATAATCACACTTTTATTTTTTCAATAAAATAGGCTAGAGAATTATTATTGGCTGCCAGTCCCAGTAACAAAACTGCTCTTAACCAAATCGAATCATCATCCTTTGTTATTTGTTTAGATGATAATGTTCCTTTCACTCGTGATGAAGGCATTCGTGCATGCTGGCACGGTGATGGTCGTAACAGATTCTTTGATAAGCCTCTTCAATTCATCGTCTTTGATAATGGTAAAGCTGGTTTCCTTGGTGAAGTAAGTATTTGTATATACATATGTATATATATAATCTCATAAAAAACAATAAATCAGATTTAATAACATCCATTTATTATTATTATTATTATTATTATTATTATTATTATTATTATTATTATTATTATTATTATATTAAAATAGCACTCATGTATGGATGGTACTGCCACCTGCCGTTTGAATGAATATGTTTGTGAAGGGTAAGTAAAAGATTAAATAATAAAGATGTTGATCATAATGTTTATATATCATAAATGTAAATAGAAACATACTGATTTATTTATATTTTATTGATGGATGGTTTTAATATCATATCTAGATTAAGAAATGAGACTGTTGACCATGGATCTGAAGAAGTTCGTAGCAACCTTCCTCAACCCACTGAACTTAAATTCCAATTAAATGACGAATTAAAGCAAACCATTAAATCAGCTGAAACCAACTTTGACAATTTGATTTCCAAGAATGATATGACAGTATTAGCTTATCAAGGTTATGGTAAAAACTTGATTAAGAAATTTAAATGTTCACCTGATGGTTATGCACAAATGATCATTCAATTAGCTTACTATAAGATGTTTGGTGTTTCTCGTCCTACTTATGAATCTGCTCAAACTCGTAAATTCCAACGTGGTCGTACCGAAACTGCTCGTACCGTTACTACCGATTCAGTTGCTTTTGTTAAAGCCATGGAAGATCCTCATGTTGCCAATGAAGAAAAGATTAAATTATTCCGTAAAGCTATCAAGACCCAAGGCGCTTATATGGCTGATTGTGTAAATGGTCATGGTGTAGATCGTCACTTATTTGGCCTTAAGAATTCCTTACAAACTGGTGAAGAAGCTGGATTATTCAAAGATCCTGCTTATGCTTATTCTCAACACTGGTATTTATCTACCTCTCAATTATCATCTGAAAACTTTGATGGTTATGGTTGGGGCCCTGTTGTAGGTGATGGTTTTGGTTGCGCTTATATGATTAAAGGAAACGCCCTTCAATTCAATATTGCTTCTCTTAAAGATTTAGAAGTCCATGGAAAGAAATTCCCTAACGGTCTTAATCACTTTAAACAAGCTTTAGAAGATGCTGCTAATGACTTGAGAGATTTATTAGAACCTGAATTAGCTTCAGAAGCTAAATTATAAAGATAATTTTATTTATTATTTTTTGTATATATATATAAGTTTTTTATTATGATTATTTGCTCTTTATTTTTCATTTTTTGATATTATATAATAAATAATATTATATAGAATATATTTATCTTTTTCTCTTTCTCTTTTTTTTTTATTGTTATGATTTCATTTCATTTATTTATTTAAATAGAATTTCCGTCAATTAAGATACACATATATTAAGAATAATCTATATTTATACTGAACCAAAAAAAGTATAGATTGTATGTAACAGCTTTTTTTTTTTTCAAATTATATAGCAATTTTGCATTAATGATTTATGCTAAATTTAATAAAAAAATTATTTTAAATATAACCAATCCCATCGCTATATATATTTTACTTTATTTGTTCATATAGCAATTTAAAATTGTTCACATAATTTTTATTAATATTATAATTTATATTTTTAAACAAACAACTAAAAAAAATCTGAAACATATTATCTGATCAATATATAAATTAATATTAATTAAAATAAATGAATAAATAATACTTATATTTCATTAAATTAAGTGGGTAAATAAATAATAATAATAATAAAAACTAATTATTTTAGAATATATATATATATAAGAGAGAGAGAGGGGAAGGTAAATAATAAAAAAAGAATATTTGTTTTATACAGATACAAAAAAAAAATTGCTTTAAAAAAATAAATAAAGAATAAGATAATAATATAAACACTACTAAGATGAAGAATTGTAAATAAAAAAAAATTGAATATGGGGAAATGAAAATAAATAAATTAACATACTTACAAAATTAAAAAAATAAATACACATATATATACATATATACATATATATAGTGGGAACAAATGAAATAAAGTTTAATAGTAAACTAACTATATTCTTTTCTTCTTTTTTTTTGATAAATAATCATTAAAATCATTTATTAGAATGATTATATCTGGCTAATGTAGATTCCAATTCTTTAATATGTTGTTGATATGCTTTTACTTCTTGTTGTAAAAGTTTAATGTGATCCACTGATTTTCTTAAAATGGCTCCTTTATTAGGTTTACCTGATGTATTCCCACCAGCTATTGTAGTTGTAGTTGCTGTTGGGTGACCAGTAGATGTAGATGGAGAATGAGGTCCACTTCCTCCATTTGTAATTTCATCCAACATTGCTTGAGGCAGTAAACTACCTAATTCCTGTATACGTTCATTAATATTTTCTCGTCTTCTTCTTTCCACTATGAAACAGAATAAATCCAGATTAGGTATCATTAAAGCAAAGCAAAGCAAAGCAAAGTAATAATAATAATAATAACAAAAAGAAATTTGAGTAACACAAATCATCATGTATAAATTATAATCAAAAAAAAAGTTACCCATCATATTATTATTATTATTTTTTTCACTTAATATTTTAAATGGATGGTGTCATTTTGTTTTATTAATTATTATTATTGTTATTTTACCTGCATTATGGGATTCTCTTCGACGCCTTCTTTTTTCCATCATAGCTTGTAAACTAATGTAATAAAGAGTAAAAAAAAAGTCAGTTTATATATGATTTCATTTTTTTTCCTGAGTTTAGATAAAATTTAATCGGAAGGTGAAGAAAAAAAAGTTTAAGCAGAAGAGACAAAAAGGGGGAAAAATGAAAAAGAGAAAAAGCTACCTTTCTTTTTTTAAAAAAAAGAAAGATAGATAGGTATATTGCTTTATCATTTTTTACTTTATTTGCATGGCGTAATCATCTTCGATATTTGGAGGTAAATCAGTAACTTGTTGCTGTTGAGGAGGTAAATTCATAGATAAAGTATTAGTTGGAGAAGCAGTATGAATAGGTGAACCATTATTATTAGATGTATTTAAATTAAATTCATAACCAATATTCGCTGGTGCAGACATGGGAAAATTAGTGCTGGAAGTAGAATTAGGTGGTGAAAATGATGAAAATCCATTCATCATATTAGATGATGATGGTGATGGTTGTTGCTGTTGATGATGATATTGTTGAATGGGTTGATTAATAAATACATTATATTGTTTACTTCCACCTGCCAACATAGAATGTCTTTGAGGTCTTTGATGATGAATATCCATTGGTCCAACAAAATTAGTCATGGATGATGATGATGAATAATCAGGTATGGATTCTTCAAATACTGGTAAAGCTTGAACTAATTTTTTTTTTCCAGTTACTGAAGTTGGTGCAGCTGTCGAATAATCTAAGTCATCTATATCTTGTAAACTTGTAGACATGGGTGATAAAAATGTTTGTGAAAAACTATCTGGATAGTCGAATGAATCTTCTAATGTATTGCTTTGCCAACTAGTCATATTTTTATTATCATGAGTTTGTGCCATTGTTTCAAATTTAGTTATTATCTTTGGAGTTGTAATTGTGTTATCCTTATTTTTCATACAAAGGTTTAAAAAAAGGTAAACTTAAATAGACTTAACAATAAAAAAACAGTATTATTATAAAAAGAAGAAAAAGGAAAAAGAAAAAGAGAAAAAAAAGAAAAAGAAGAAGAAAGAAAAAAAATAAGAGAAAGAATGAAAATGAAAAAAAAAAAAAACCAATTTAAAAAAAACCAAGAGAAAATGAGCAAGCTGCGGTCGGTATTTAAAAAGCGATCTTTGATATGCTATTGGTATTCCTAAAAAAATCTAGGTAAACTTTAAAGCAAAAAAAAAAACCCCCACTTACCAAATTATAAAATTAGATATGCCTCTTCTAAAAATGGACATACAATATTCGCATGATGTATCAAATGAGAGGGTATGATTTAAATAGGAAATTGATATTATTATTTAAAATAATATATATATAATAATTTAATTATCTATTTAATTTTAAAAGTAAGGATGGTTGGTCTGTGCTTTTTTTTTTTTAACATCATCATTAAAAAAAAGTTTAGATTTTTATTTACAATCGTAAATGACTTCCTTCAATTTAGCTATTCCCCGAGGTTTGGTAGCCTATTAAAAAAGTCTGCTGAGGCTTTTTTCAGATGATCCCATCCCATGAATAATAGTAAAAAAAGAAATGCAAAATGAAAAAAAAGAAAAGATATATAAGTGCCTGAAAAAAAAAAATTACGATCATTTATATATATGTTGAATTGTGGTCAACTGCATGAACACAGTGTATATTCAGGTACATTAAGAGTTAACTTTATTAGAGTCATGGTATCACCTTTAAATCATGTGCTTTTTTCTTTTTTTTTTTTTTTGGTTCATAATAACTCGCTTCATGGTAATCATTTAATTTATAAACGTTTTTTTTTAATTCATTCATTATTTATTTATTTATTTATTTATTTATTCTCAATTAAAAATAATCATTAATTTGACAGATAAACGTAGTGGTATCAAATGAGGTTTGCATGAATTTTGTCATAATTATATCATTATTTTATTAAAAAAGTAATTGATAAATAACTATTCTTCATTTTTATTTAATCCATATATGTTATGGTGAAAATAATAATAAAATAAATGTAATACTTTATAAATAAAGATGTTTACTTAAAATGTACGTCTAGTTAAATTTAAATGCATTTACAAATATATATAGAATATATATAAATATAATTATATATATAAATAAACATTTAAATATAAATGTAAAACTTTCGAAAAAAAAAGAGCTTAAATTTTTTTTTTTTTTTCACTTACAGAATTTTTAAGTAACACATTTAAAAAAAAAAAACCATTCTATAAACAGTTTAAGGTAACACGAAGGTTTCGGAAACAACGAATGAAAAAAGAAATTTTCATGCATAATGTAACATTACGAAGATGGTTATCATCTTTAAAGAAGTCATTAAAAGTAATATAATAATAATAATAATAATATTATTTTATATAATCAAATGATATATTAAAAAAAAAGTCATTAGAATTATGAGGTATTTAAAAATAAATAAATTAAGTATTAGTTCATAAATATAGTTTATAATTATTAGTTAGTATTTTTTTTTTCTATTTAATTTTTTTTCCATCCATTAAAAATGTGATAAGAAAAAAAAATACATATATTTTATCTTGTTGTCAAATGATACTGTTCTTCTAATGTACGAGAAACATAACTAAAATTTTGAAAATAAGCTTGCATTTCTGTATCTAAGGTACTTTGAACTGGCGAATCCTTAATAATTTCGTTTGTAAATTTTTCATCAAAATTTTCTGCTAAGATAGGATCGGTCTATATACATATATATATATAAAGCAAGTATTTAATTGATTAGTTTTTTTTAATAAATTTATATATAAATATAATTTTACCACAACAGGAATAATAGGTGGAGTCAGTTCTCTTGCTTTAAGTTTTTTCCAATCAATTTTACGAAAGAATCCATGTGATTTGATTTTTTTAATGCCATCATTTCCACTTCCTAAACGAACATTTGGGTTTTTACGTAATAACTACGTCAATAAAATTAGAATATATGTATATATACAAATATTTAGTTATCAAATTATTTCATTATTATTTTATACCATTCTTCTATTATTATTATTATTTTTATCATCATTTTTTTTTCTTATTATTATTGTTATCATTTTTTTTTTTTACTCTAGATAATAAGTCTTTAGCATCGCTAGATAAGAAATATGGAAGCTGTAATTTCTTTTTCTGAATAGCATCCAAAGTTTTTTTCTTATTTGCAGATCGAAATGGAGTCTAATATGTAATAAAATAATAATTTAATAAAATGTAATTATATACACATACCCTTTTAGCTTAGTAATACTTACATAACCTGTGAGCATTTCGAACATAAGGATTCCCAACGTCCACCAATCAACACTTTTATCATAATGCATTTCCATTAATATTTCTATGATATAATAAAGTAAATTTATATATTAGATATGGAAAGGGTGGCATGCTCACTTTTTTTTTATAGAAAAAAAAATTACCAGGTGCCATATATTCTGCAGTTCCACAAATTGTATTTGTTCTTCCATCTAAAGATACTTTTGAAAGACCAAAGTCTGTCAAGATCACATGTCCTTCAGCATCTAATAAACAATTTTCCGGTTTAAGATCTCTATAAAAAAAAACTAATTTAAACATTACCCCTTTATATATATGATCATGTCCACGTGCTAATTGTTTACCTATATACTATACCAAGACTATGTAAATGCTCCAGTGCAAGTACTAATTCTGCCAAATAATATCTAGATATTTCTTCTGAAAACATATATTCTAGAAAATAATAAAGTAAAAACGAAAATATACACATAAATAAATAAATACTATTGTAACTAAAAAATAACATAAATTGATTTGGTTCCGTTTACCAGTTGCCATATATCTAAATAATTCACCACCACATGCATATTGTAAAATCAAATAAAGTCGATCATTTGTTTGAAATGCATACATTAATTGTACTATAAAAGGATTTCGTACTTCTTCTAAAATTTGACGTTCAGCTTTAGTATGTTCGACGTTTTTTGCATGGACTACTAAAGATGCTTTCTTCAAAATTTTCATAGCATAAAGTATATCTGATTCAATGTGTCTACAAAGCATTACTTTTCCATATCTATTAACATTATAAATGCCAATTTTTAAAAAAGAGTTATAAATAATAATAAAAGGATAATATATGAAGTTTCTGTATCTTTCTCCTTTTTTTTTTAATTATTAAATTTTAATTTATATATATTTATATGTAAAAAACTTACGCCCCACGACCAAGTAATTTAATTATTTCAAAATCATCAAGGCCAACTTTACGTTTTTTCAGTGTAGTTGGAGTATCAGTACCAGTAACAGAAGAAGAGATGAAATATTTTTTACCAAGTTCTACCTCATAAACCTTTTCATCTTTAGGAATAGGTGTAGGTTCAGCTGCATCAGCTTCAGAAGAATAACCACTTTCAGTTTGTTGGGGATAACCAGAAGAATGAATAGTATGATCTTTTAATTTTTTAATAAGATATGGTGTTAATTGATTATCGTTATTATTATTATTATCAATTTCTTTTTCTTCTTTTTCTTCTTCTTTTTTGAAAGAATTTACATTGCAGTCATTCAATGTTGTACTTGTTTGACTAGCAATGCTATCTCGTCTAAGTGATTGGAGATTATCATTGTCGTCAAATTCAAAGACTGCGCTCATTTGTTTATAAATATATGTATATAAAGGGATATCTGATTAATAATTTATATAAAATGGAATATATCTGTATATTTAAATGCTGAAGATCTTAAAATTGTATAAAAATTTTTTTTAAGGTTAAAAGGATTAATTAATGGATTGAATACTAAAGATTTTATCTATTCAATTTTTTTTTTTTTGCTAGAATAAATAAATAATGGATAGAATAAATTAGTTATGGAAATGAAAGGACACAAAGACGACGAGCAATTAAACCAAAAGTAAGAAGAATATTGGAAAAATTCATACAACAGTAATAATAATAAAAAAAAAATAGGTTAAAGAAAAGGGTTTAAAAAGGAATAATGAAAAGAAAAGAAAAAAGCCAGGTGTGTCTTTTTTATATTTAATTTACACTCCGACTATTTTTTTTTCCTCCGTCGAAACCCATTTTATTTTCTTCCCTCTTTTTTTTTCAAAATCCTTTTTTTCTCTTCTCTTTAACTTATTTTATATTTTGTAGATTGTTTTATTTTTATCCTTACTTTTAAGTACTATTTTATTTACTTTTATTTTAAAATATGGAAATTGATACTAATACACCACCTGAATTTATGGATGAAGACCCTATTAATACCACCAATATGGAAGAATCTGAAGTATATAATGTATCCAGATTGATTGAAGACCTTAAACACGAAGATATTCAAAATCGGATAAATGCTATTAATAAAATTAACGTAATAACTGATGCACTTGGAGCTGAAAGAACAAGAGTTGATTTTATTCCTTTTTTACAAGGTACAAATAATATGTATATAAATACATATAAATACTTTTTATCATATTACCCTTTTTATTACTATTATTATTGATTTACTTCTACTAAAAACAAAAAAAAGAGGAAAAAGATAAAAAATAGATGGGAATAAGGAAACACGCGAGTTTTTATTAACTACCTATTTTTATCCTTATTATATATTTATATATTTTAACTAGAACTTATTGACGATGATGATGAAGTACTTGCAGCCCTTGCAGAAACACTTGGTCAACTTATTGATGCTGTTGGTGGCTCACAGTATGCTCCTTGTTTACTTCCTTTACTTGAAAATTTAGCTGCTGTTGAAGATGGTTCTGTTAGAGAAAAGGTAAGATATAATAATAATAAAAATGACCAATATAAAAAAGTATAAGCATAATATAATTCAATAGATGAAACTATTATTATTAGAGATGTTGAATTAGTATATCTATATTAAAAAAAGGAAAACAATAATTTTTTATTTATTTTTTTAATATCAAATTTAAAATAGGCAGTAGATTCTCTCTGTCAAATAGCTAACGTTTTATCTGAACAACAGTTGGTAGAAGATTATATTCCTATAGTAAAACGATTAAGTTTAGGAGAATGGTTTACTTGTCGTACATCCGCCACTGGGCTTTTTGCAACTATTTATATTAAATGTTCTAAAGAACTTCAAGACGAACTCAAACAGTAAATATATTTAAAATAATAATAATAATCAATCTATAATCATAATATATTTAGTTTATACTGATGTCCTTTTGTATATGAAACATTTGTATAAATTTAGAATATTTAAACAATTAGTTGAAGATGATAGTCCTATGGTTCGTCGTGCTGCCGCAAAAGCTTTGGGTGTAAGTTTTACTATATTTTATTATATTTACTAGATAAAAAAAATAAAATAAAGATAGATAAGAATATGAATAGTAAGGATATATCAAATAGATTTTTTTAAAATTTGATTTTAACTTTTTGATATTTAATATATTATAACAGAGTTTCTCTACTCAAGTTAGTATTGAAGATGTATTTAGCACAGTACTTCCTTTATTCCAAATACTTTCTGAAGATGATCAAGATTCAGTTAGATTACTTGCTGTTGAAAACTTTACACCTTTTGCTAGCTTTTTCGATAAAGATCAAAAAACCGAACAACTTTTACCTATATTTAAACGTTTGACTGAAGATAAATCTTGGAGAGTACGATATATGATCGCTTCAAAATATGTAGAGGTAACTTATTATTATAATTATTATATATATATCAACAAAAATAGTAATATTGTAATCAATTCTTTTATTTATTTATTTTATTTGATATATATATATAAATATCTTTTAATCAACAACAACAACTACAAAGATCTCACAAGCATTTGGTGACTCCCTTGTAGAAGAATATTTTACATCTGCATTTATTAATTTACTTCAAGATATTGAAGGTGAAGTTAGAACTGCTGCTGCTAGTCAACTTCCTGGTTATGCTAAACTTGTAGATAAATCTGTTATTTTGGAAAAATTATTACCTTGTGTTCGTGATTTAGCTGTAGATGAAAATCAATATACACGTGCTGCTCTTGCTAAAGATATTAGTGGCCTTGCTCCAATTGTTGGTCAAGAAGCGTAAGACTTAATAGATAAAATTCTCATTTATTCTAGAAAAAAAAAACTGTAGGTTAATTAACATATATATACATTGTTTATTAATATTTATTACAGAACAACTGATTTCCTCTTGCCTACATTTTTACAACAATTAACTGATGAATTCCCAGATGTTAGATTAAATGTAATCTCTAACCTAGATGTTATTAACGAAGGTAATTTTTATTATATTTTATTATTAAAAAAGAAAGAAAAATTAAAATGAATAATATAAAAACAGATATTGATGGTGATTAATCTTTTTGTCACAGCTATTGGTGTTGAAAGATTATCACAAGCACTTCTTCCTGCTATTGTAGAATTATCTGAAGATAAACAATGGAGAATCCGTTTGGCAATCATTGAATATATCCCACTCTTAGCTAAACAATTTGGACCAGACTTTTTCGAAGAAAAATTATTAGACTTATGTATGTCATGGTTACGTGATCTTGTATTCTCTATTCGTGAAGCTGCTACAGTTAACTTACAGAAATTAACTAATGTATTTGGAGCTGAATGGGCAAAAAAAGTAATCATTCCTCGTGTGTTAAAGATGACAACTGATGAAAACTATTTACATAGAATGACTACATTATTTGCATTGACGGTAATTATTTATTTATATAGAATATATATATATATATTTAAAAAAATGAAAATAATAACACTTATTTAAATTATTACACTTTTTTTATTATTATTATTTTATTTATGTAGGCTATGGCAGAATCATTATCAGTAGATGTTATTCGTGATGATGTTTTACCTACAGTTATCAATTTAGTAAATGATCCTATTCCTAATATTCGATTCAATGTAGCTAAATCATTGGAAACATTAACACCTTTACTAAAAGCCAGTGAAACTACTTCTGGTTTGTATGAATCATCTGTTAAACCTGCCTTGGAAAAATTAAGTGAAGATGTCGATGTTGATGTCAAATTCTTTGCAAATCGTGCTTTAGAAGGTAGTCAATAAGTAAATGGTAATATTTATTTTTGTGGAAGGATGGATGAAACTATATTATTTTTATAGGTTTTTTTAATACTTTATTATTATTACACTTCTCTTTATTTTTATTATTATTATTATTATTATTATTATTATATTTCTTTTTTTCTTCTCTCCTTTTATCGGGAGTATAAATTATATATACATATATATATATATATATAAGTCATTTATTTTTATTATTGATTTTCTCTTCTTTTTTCCTTTTTTTTATATATAGTTTGTATTCACTTTGGACCAACTCTACTAAATAAAAACTAAATTAAAAAAAAAAAAAGACTGATCTGGGATTATAAATTTTATCTCTTTAGTAGCATTTTTTTATTTATAATTTTGCTTTCTTTTTTTATTTTATCCACTATTTTATATATATGCGTATTAAATAATACCTTTTAAACAATACAATATTTTTTTATTTCTTCCTCATTTTTCTTTCTTTCTCTCTTTAAAAATTGATTTTAAATAGTAGATAATCATCACTTTTATTTTATATGTATTTAGTAATCTTGAGGTTTTAACAGGAGAAAAATTATCCTTACTTGGTTTTTATATAAAAATAGAAAAACATAAAGGAAGTAAAAAAAAAGACCTATTTAGTATTATTAATATTTATAGAAACACTGTATTCTACCCATTTTAAAATATAGATTACTTCATCTTAAAAACTGACCAATACCCCCTTTCTTTTTATTTATTATTACTGCTTTATTGGAATTTTGGTGAAATAAATAAATTTCCGTGTTCATTTTTTTTCTGAAAGATATAAAAGAAAAGAAAATAATAATCATTATGTACCTTTTTTTTTTCTGCTTTACCTTTTTTTT
Organism: Cunninghamella bertholletiae; assembly: GCA_037043795.1. Lineage (NCBI taxonomy): Eukaryota > Fungi > Mucoromycota > Mucoromycetes > Mucorales > Cunninghamellaceae > Cunninghamella > Cunninghamella bertholletiae. Next base: position 2,072,143 of record JAZGVP010000001.1, read on the forward strand.
TTTTACTAATTTAAATAATCATTATGAAACAGTATACTTCTTTTAATAGTTTAGAATCTTTAACAGATAATCATGGATTAAATGAACTTGAAATGCCAAATGAAGATGAAGATGTGATTGGTAAAAATAAAGATTATGATGGGGTTTGCATTTCGATCTGTGTAACCACAAATGAAGTAATTATTTTTCACTTTATTAATCATACCATATATGTTTCTATTATTATTGCTGTTGTATTTTTTTTTTTTTTTTTCTTTTTTAGAACATCTTCATTTACAAAAAGATCCATCTGTTATTACAAACCCATGGTCTGATATTCAAAAATCAAATTTAACAACAGCGTATGAATATCTTTGTCATATAGGGGAAGCAAAAGAGTAATATATATATATATCATCCATGATCATCAATTCATAAATAATAATAAAACGAATTCCTTTTTTTAATTATTAGATGGATTGAAGATTGTATTCAAGAAGAACTTCCATGTATTATGAGATTTGAAGAAAATTTACGAAATGGAATTATACTTGCAAAATTGTCAAATTGGATTATTCCTGAATCTGCAAAAAAAATTTACTATGTAAATTAATTTAAATAATAATGGGTGTAATAATAATTTTATACTAAGTCGCATAATTTAATTATATATATAATACTAGGGAAACAAATTACAATTTCGCCATTCGGATAATATCAATCATTATTTTACTACTTTAAAGGCAATCGACCTTCCAATTACTTTTTGGTTCGAATTACCTGATCTATATGATAAAAAAAATATTCCAAAAGTCATCTATTCTATCCATGCTTTAAGGTATATATAATAATAATAATAATAATAAGAAAATCTTTAAATAATATTATATTAATGATTTTTTTAAAAAATACAGCCATTTACTTGCTCATCGTAATATGGCCCCTTGTATAAAAGAATTAGTTGGTAAACTTGAATTTACCAGTAAGTAATTATTATTATTATTATTATTATTATTATTATTATTATTATTATATACCTGTTATTATTCATTTATAAATTTTTAATACTATTATTATATAGATGAAGAATTAAATACAACACAAAAGGAGTTGGATTCTTTAGGGTTAATGATACCAAATTTTAAAAATTTGAAAACAGCTTTAAAAAATATTGCACCAGAAGATGAAGAAGCTCATTATAGAGTGGTACCTACACCTGAATTAATCAATAGTGAAGAATCAGATGATGATGATAATATATACTCGTTGAAAGATAATAATAATAATCAAAGTACATATATAAATTAATAAAAATATAAATATAAAATACTTATCGTAGTTATTCATTTTTTTTCTTATTTTTTTTTCAATATATAGTATATATGGAATATTATCGATTTTGGTCAAAAAAATCACAATTAATTAAATTAATTTCAATACAATCATCTATTCGTAGAAAACTAGCCATCAAAAAATTAAATCAATTACAAAATAAATCAATTCATTCTAAGCCTACCTTATCAAATATTACTCAACTTCAAATTCATCAATGTGGAGATATCTGTACAAAAAAACCAATATCTAAACAATTAGTTATTCAACAATCCACTAGTGAATGGGGAATAAAGGTAAATTAGGGAGTTCATTTGGAAATAACATTATTTACAGAATTAAAATTCAATTTAACTAAAAATTGAATTTCTTTTTAATACATATCTCAAAATAGTTACAAGCACATTGTCGTGGTTATTCTAAAAGACGTAAAACCAAAGAACTTAATGATCATTATTTAAAACATTTGGATGTTATTGTTTGGGTACAGCGTCATTTTAGAAGACGATTTATGGATAATAAAAATAATCACTTAAGTAATACTCATCATCATCATTGCTATCTACCATTTGCAAAAAAAAAAATACTAATTTAATGGTGTTATTTTTAGTTTTAGATACAAATGAAAATGAAGTCCCATCTATAAGTGAATATTCATCTGCAAGCGATAATTCATCTATAAAAGAAGAAATTTCTATAAATGATGATCCACCTATGTGTGAAGATATATCTGTAAATGAAGATTCATCTATATGTGAAGATGCCTCTATAAATAAATTATCTATAAACGGCGATATATCTGTAAAAGAAGATTTATCTGTAAAAGAAGATTTATCTGTAAAAGAAGATTTATCTGTGAATGAAGGTTTATCTGTGAATGCAATTAGAGGGTTTGCCCACCTTTTGAATGATTGTGATTTTGATTTTGACTGTGAACTAGGTAAAAATCTTTATATTTATTTTTCAATAATATATATATAAAGGCTAACTAGAAAAAAAATAAAACAAAATGAAAAAACTAACATATTAAATTTTATTATAATAGCTATTAATGAATTACGTCAACAAATTACAGAAAGGATTCAAGAAAATACTCAATTAGATGAACATATTAATACTTTAGATATCTATATAGCTTTATTTGTAAAGAATGCAGCAACATTGGAAGAAGTAATGATGCATAATGGGGCACTTAAAAAAAATAAACAAAAAATATTAAGGAATCTAGCTTATAGCAACTCCCTTCAACATGATCCTCATTCATTAAATGGTATCGATAAAACAAGTAGACAAAGATTAGAATATTATCAACATTTGTTATATTTATTACAAACAGAACCAAAATATCTTGCAAGATTATTATCAGCACTTACAAACCATCAGTTAATAGGCCAATATACTAACTATTCAACGTTAGAATCAACTGTTTTATCAATGTTTAGTTATGCAACAAACTCTAGAGAAGAATATTTATTGATCAACTTATGCAAGGTAAAAAAGGTTTTTCATAATAAAAATTTCATATCGATTATTATCTAATTCATCTTTGCTTTTATTTTAAAAAATAAATAACAGTACTGTATCTCAGAAGAAATTAAAATGACTCAACACGCTCAAGATTTTTTAAAAGGAAACTATGCCTTTATGAAATTAATTTTACAAACAAATAGGTACCTTTTTTTTTTCTCCTAAAAAATTTTGCAAGCGCATTTATAAAAACATATATAGAATAAGTACACTAACTTCCTTTTTCTCTTTTTCCTTTTTAAAAAAATTAATGAATATATTAGAGGCGTGAAGGAGCGTGAATTTTTTAAGAAATTGATCCAGCCCTTAGTGGTACCAATCATAGAAAATGAAGATTTAGATTTAGAAATAAATCCTGTCAATATTTATAAGAAATTAATCAATGAGGAGGAAATCAATACTGGAATACCAACTAATCGGCCTTTAAATGTATCAGAAACGGAGGCTTTATTATATGAAGACGTTAAAGAGAGATTATTTTTGCATTTAAATCGTTTACAGGTAGAAACTGAACAATTTTTAAAAGCCATCACATCCTCAGTAAATGATGTTCCATATGGTATAAGGGTAGTAGCTCGAGAATTAAGACAATCTCTAGAATCTGCTTTTCCTTCTGAGCCACATGATCGTATAGTTAAAATCATTGGTCATTTCTTATATTATCGTTATTTAAATCCTGCAATTATGCAAGTATTTTTTTTTTTTTTTACATATATTTTAATTATGAATTATTTTTAACTCTCCTAACTCCCTTTTTTTTATGTTTATATCTTTGTTATTACCTTTATTATTTAATATTAAATATAATAGAGCCCCTGAACAGTATGATGTAATTAATACTATTGTTAACCCCAATCAACGAAAAAACTTGGCTGAAGTAAGTATATGTATACATATTATTAATTTTTAATTTTATCTTGTATCTGTATTTAAACTTAATTTTATTATTGCTTTTTATTTTCTATTTGTAGATCTCAAAGATGCTCCATTATATTTCAAGTGGAAAAACGTTTGATGATGTTCATATAAGTTCACTTAATAAATATATTACTACAGCTAGTGAAAGGTTTTCTGACTGGTTCTTAGAAGGTAACTATAAAGAATATATATATATATTACTCATTTATATAATAGAATAACAATATGTATTTTTATTTAATCTTAAAAAAATAACGATCCATTAAAGTTACTAAAGTTGAAGACCCTGAATCTTACTTTGGAATTGATGCACTTGATGATTATATGAATACACAAAAACCTACCGTTTATATGAATTCAGCAGAATTATTCCATCTTCATTATGTACTTGAAAAAAATATTGATCTTTTACAACCAGAAATTAAAAATAAGCCCATTTATTTGAATAGTAATGATATAGATACACCACTTTTTGATCTAGTAAAAGCCATTGGCCCATCTACTTATAAACCTAATATGAAATTATCCAATGAATCAACATTTCCACTTTCGCTTTGTAGCCATCGTGATCATCTATCTATGGATAATAATGCACGACTAAGACAAACTACTTTTGATACAAAACGTTTAGTAGTTCATATTATTAAAAATCAAACAGGTTCAACTTTATTGGGAATAATACAAGCCCCTGTTGATCAACAACATGAGGATACATGGGAAAATTATAAAATAAAAGAATTTTTGGATATTCAATCGAAACGTTATACTGATATAGCAACTATCTATTCAAAAAGACGTTATTTACAATTAAATGGAACAGAAACCTTACTGGATTTAAATGAGTAATTGTTTATATATATAGAGAAAGAAAAAAGGAAGAAGAAAAGAAAATGGAAAAAAGAAAAAATCAAATATATCTAACTAATTATCATGTTATATATATATTTCTTAAAAAAAATAGAATATCATTCCTTCAGTTAAAACAACTTACTCATCGACTCTTACTACACTTGGAAAGATGTAATGTGATTTCAGCCGATGATGGATACCAAAGCATGATCAATATGATTGCACACGATATTTCAGAAAAGAATCATATGCGACGACAACGAGAACATGAATTAGAAAGAATGAAAACAATTCTTGTTCACTTAAATCAAAAACGTGATTATTTACTGGATCAAAGTAATCGATATGAAGATTATTTTAATGGATGTATGGAATCAATGGCAAATAAAAAAAATAAAAAAGGCAGTAGCTATAAACCATCCTTATCATCTTTATCATTATTATTTAGTAGTCAATATTTCCATATACGTTCATTACAAAAATCAGGTATCCCTGTTCCACAATTTGGTTCCTATAAATATACAGCAAAACAACTATATGATCGTGGTATCTTGGTGAATGTTGATTTTATTGGGATTACTAAAAAGAATTATGATCGTATTGCTATGGTCTTCTCGATGGATCAACCTGGGATCATTCACATTGTAGCGGGACTTGACGGGTCAAAATATCTTCCTGCACCTTCATCGATGGTTGTCGCGGTTGATTTAAAATATGAAGAATTATTACAAATTCAATATGAAGGTTCGCAGATTATTTCTTTATTAGATGATTCTGTAAAAGTTAATTTAAATCTTTTAATCTATTTTATTAACAAAAAGTAAGTGAAAAAAAAAGTTGATGACATTGATTCAATTACTAATTAGCCTCTTACATTCTTTTTTTAAAAAACAAAATAATAGATTTTATTCATAAATAATTTTTTATTAATAATAATAATAATAATAATAAGAATTATAAAATTTACATATACTACTTCCTGCTATAAATAGAAAGGAAATAATTTATATGTATTGTATACATAAAATTAAAGCTTAACTGATAAACATATTTTTTTTCAAAGTAGAACGTCATATTTATTAGAAAAAATAATTTTACATAAATGTTTTTTTTTATCAACTTAATTAAAAAAATTAAAAATGGAATGAAACAAAATTATTTTGCTAACGGAGAAATATATTTCTTTGCTTTATGTTTTGTAAATTCATAATCAGCCATAGAGCTTTGATGCCCATAATCAAAACATTCATTACAAAATTTATCATCATCACAATCTTCACATATAATAGTTGCATCATTATTACAAACACCTAATAATAAAAATAATAAAGCATATATTAAAAGGGGAAATAAAATTGAAAAAAAAGAGGAGGTTATTGACATATTAAAATGGAAATTAGATTGACTATTGTGATTATCAATATACTTACAGCACCAATCATCCATTTCATCGTGAAAATCATTCATACTTATAGGATTTGGGATAGACCCACTCGGTTTATTAAACGTTGATGTTGATGATGATTGAGTTGTTGGTTCAGTTGCAAAAAAATGCTTGCCTTCTTTTAAAGCTAAATATCTTTTTTCTAAATCCTGATCACAAGATTTTTCATAAGTTTCGTATCTTTTTTCAACAGCAACTTGATCTTTTAATTGTTGTAAAAGTTCTTGTTCTTGATCATTGAGTACAATTGATGATGATGGACCATCATTATCAGAATTTAAAAATATATTTTCCAATTCTTTTATTTTTTTATAGTGCTCTGATATATCAATTTTTTTATTTTTATCATTATTGTTACTGTTATCTTTATCACCAATAGGATGATCATTATTATTATCGTTATCGTTATTTTCTTGAAGAATATCGTTTAAATAATCATCATTATCTGATAACTCTGCTTGTAAAAGTAAGGCTTCTATCTAATAACTTTGAATATATGTAAGTTTAAGTGAAAAAAAAGCACAAAATAGTATTATATTATGACTAAATAATTACTAATACTATTTATTACTATTATTACTATTACTACTATTGTTATTATTATTGCTATTATTACCTCCTTATCATTAATGTCTTTGGGTATATCATATAAAGATTTCTCTTGTTTAATAGTTGATTCTGAATTAAAAACTTGTTTAAACCTTTCCGCTAACTGTTCACTTAAAAATAATGAAATATGAAGTTTAAATTACTATATTTATATAGCTTTATTGTTGTTTATTTTTATTTTTAATAACTTACTCATTTGGTATTGTGCCAGTATTTTTTATTCGATCCACGCGATCCTTAAACTCACTATAATAATCTTGCTGGTTTTTACGGTTGAAGTTCATAAAGAAAGAAAAAAGTTATTAGTAAAAGTAAAGCTACAAAATTAAAAAAAAAAAAAGGGGATTGAAAAAGACCAACCAAAGAAAAAGTGAAAAACGGAGTTTTAATATTTTTAAAAATTATCCTTCCCCCTTTTTTTTCTCTTTTAAAAGCCTATTCTTCCTTTTCCACACACTCTCTTTTTTTCCCTTCAATAATATTTATTTTCATGACTTTAAGTAATTATCATTCTGAAACATTAGATGGTGGAAAGGAAGTTTTTATAATTGACAATCGTTACAAGGTTATACGTAAAGTAGGAAGTGGATCTTATGGAACAGTATGTAGCGCCATAAATACAGAATCCAAAGAAGGTAATAGACATCTTAACAGGTTGCAGAAAGGAAAACAATAAACTTAGATCCTCAAATTTGGGATTATCAATTTTTATTGTGACTAAGTTCATATATATATATATATCATGGAGACACACAGAAATATAGATAGATAGAAAAGAAAAAAATGAGAGAAAGTGAAAAAAAAAGGAAAAATAGTAATAATAACAATAACAGTATAAATATTTGCTTTATTTACCCTATTTTTTTTAATAAATAATATAGTTGTAGCCATAAAGAAGTGTCTTAGAATATTCGATCGAAAGCTTACTACCAAACGGTGCTTAAGAGAACTTAAACTTTTACAACATTTTAATGGGCATCCACATATTGTTGGTCTCCTTGATATGGATATAGTTGACTACCAACACTTTAATGAATTATATTTAGTATTAGAATGCTGTGATACAACTATGCACGATATTATTCATTCTAATGTTGCTTTAGAACCTGTACACTATCAGTGGTTTATGTATCAAATATTCTCTGCCTTACATTATATTCATAGTGCAAATGTAAATAATATTAATATCAATATTAATAATAATAATAATAATAATAATAATAATTAAAATAATATTATATAAATGCATGTATATATTTATAAAAATGGTTTTTTTTTAAATAGGTTTTACACCGCGATTTGAAACCATCAAATATTCTTGTGAATCAAAATTGTACTTTAAGGATTTGTGACTTTGGAATGGCTCGTGGATTTTCCAATAATAAGGCAATAGAAAATCCTTTGATGACGCATTATGTAGTTACAAGATGGTATCGTGCACCTGAAATCATGCTGAGCAATAGCTCTTACGATAAAGCAAGTAAGTATTTAAATATTTATTATAAATAATTATCGTATTTAATTGATCATCTTGTTTTCTAATCCTTTTTTTTTTATGGTTCTTCCTATTCTCTCTTTACTTTTCTTTTTTTATCCCATCTATCCTTTCTTTCTCATTTTTTTTCTTATAATTTAATTAGTTGATATGTGGTCTGCTGGATGTATTTTTGCCGAGTTACTTGAACGTAAAGTATTATTTAAAGGAAATGATTATGTTGATCAATTAAAAAAAATCATTGGTATACTTGGATTACCTAAAGATACATCATTTTGGGATGAAACAACCTCAGATTCAGTGATTGATTATATCCGTAATCTTCGTGATGCTGATGGTAATCCACCACCTACCGATCCTATTGATTTTACTGTTCTCTTTCCAAATTGTCCTCCTGAAGGTATTGATTTACTTGAATCTTTATTACAATTAAATCCTAAAAAACGTTTAACAGCCGATATGGCCCTGATACATCCTTATGTTCAAGATATGAGAGATCCTGGTGAAGAAATTGGATGTCCTGTGGAATTTGATTTTGAAAGTTTTGAAAATATAGATGATCAAGATGTATTACGTGTTTGTATTGTGAATGAAGTAAAAGCATTTAAAGATAAAGATGATGAAATCGATGATATAGATGATGATGATTATATGGAAGAAGATGGATATAGCGAAATGAATGATGATGATGTTGCTATTGGAAAAGATATGATCCATGATATTATAGTTGAAAAAGATGATAATAATGATCAACAACAACAAATTAATAATAATAATCATAAAAGTACATCAACTCATCTTAGTGTTGATAGTTATAACAATAATAGTAATAATAATAATAATCTTACAGCTAAAAGGGCACTTAGTCATTCATCTAATTATAAAAGAACATATTCCAATAGTTCTCGTAACAGCAGAAATAATACTGCACTTTCTACACCATCAACTGCATCCATGTTAACTCCTAATGTATATAGACGTCGTTATACTGGAAGTTCTATTTCAACACCAATTACTGCATCTGCTACTGAAGCGCATCTTAATGCACTGGCTGCTGTTCACCAAGGTCGTGATGTACCTGTGATTACTGAAAGTACAAATCATAATAATCATAATAATAATAATGGAATGATCATGGGTGAAGATATTATTTTTGTAGGTGAACCTGAAGATATGGATGAGGAAGATAGACAAGGCATGTATACTGATGAAAGTATACAAATTGATTATCGCCGAAGATTAATTGATCCATTAAATACTGATAGACAAGAAATTGAACGTCAGTTAAGTAGAGATTGGTATTAATTCTTCTGATTGCATATTTTATTTCATTTCATTTATTATTATTTTCAATTTCTTATAATATTTTATAAATTCTACTATTACTATTATTATTTTAATTTATTTATTTCTATTCATCTGCTCATTTTTTTATAAAGTTGATCCCATATATATATATATATATATATATATATATATATCATAATGATCTTTATATGTTCTTTTCTATTATTATAATTATTATTTTTATTAATTCGTATTAAAAATCTAATATAATTAAATGATCATCATTTTTTACTTCATAAAATTTCAAATCTCTTAAATCATCCGTAATATCCATTACTAATTGTTTTCCAGATACGTTTTGTAATATATATATATGTTGTCTATATGCTGGGATATTAAAAAGTTTTTGAATAATATTACGAAGACTACGAACAATCATTGTTGCTAATACACGTTTATTAATTGATTTGATTGGTGGTGGTAAATTATCTTGATGATCAAATAATGCTTGCTCTGAATCAAATGGTAAATGTGATAATGTAATATTTAATAAACGTTCATTTAAGGTGCTTGCTGTTTTTAAATTATTTTTCCCTAAATTTAAATCAGGTTCACCATGGACTATATATATTTTCAATAATTATAAATATAAAATTTTTATTAATTATCATACATTTGCAATTATATATATACATATATATATATATGTATATATATAAATTACCTTGACATAATTCTAAATATCTTGGATGTAATTTACTGATTGATTCATGACTAGTACCATCTTGAACACATAATTTCAGATAATAACGTTCCATATCAATGATATCCCTATTAGATAACTAATTAAAATGATTGTGGTTAATATTATTATTAAAAAAAAGGAAATATTTAATATTAATATAGTAAGCTAGATTGTGTTCATAGATTAGTATATTTACCACACTTCCATTTAATGTATTCAACCCTTTGATTCTTCCGACTATCTGAGCTGCTGAGACTTCAGGAGACAAACCTAAAATAAAAGAAAAAAAAAAAGGATTAAGATATTTATATATTTTAATATTTACAAATATATTTATTTTCATGCAGCATATATACTTATTTACTATTTACCTTGAAAAACCGGATTTTCATGACATCTTAATTTTTTTAAGGATGGTAGATCATTTAGAATATTAATGTATTCCCATTGTTCCAAGTTATTATGATCAACACGTAAAAATTCTAATTTATTAAATGTGTTTGGTGATATACTTATGCTACATAACTGATTACCATTTAAGAATAAAGTCTCCAAACTAAACCAAAATATAAAAAATGATTAATTTTCAAAAATAATAATAATAATTGAATTTAATTCTTATCAAAAAAAAAAAAAAAAAATAATCTTACTTTGGAAGTGAGTTTAAATTATTGACTTGACTCCAATCTTTTAATTTGTTGTTTTCAAGATTAATGCATTTTAAGTTTTGAAGGTGAGTTAAATCGCCATTTAATGAATCAATTTCATTTCCACTAAGTTGTAAATCTTCTAATTGTGTTAATAAAGGACTTAATTGAATTATATGTTCCCATGTTATATGTGTATAGCAAAGTATCAAGGTTTTTAAATTGGAAAATGGTGAGATATTTATATTGTATGGCGTTAAAAGATCATCAGGGGGTGGTAATAAACGGATATAACTAAATATATAAGAAAAATAAAAATAAAAAATACACAACTTTGTGAGTTATTTTAAAAAGCATGATTTTCAAAAGATAAATCTTCTTTGTATATATATATATATATATTAGCTTCTTACTTTAAACAAATTGATTTTAGTTGAGATAACTGACTTGTGATTTTAGCAACTGTATTCCAATCATTAAAAATATTTTTTGATAAATCTAAATCTTCTATAGCTAATAAAATAATACATGAAAATATATAAGATAGGTAACCATTATAAAAATAATAAACGAATAATGAATATTGATATATAAATATATATATTACATAAATTAGCTTTAGCTATAACTTGATTATCACCAGCAGATGATATTTTGTTATTGGATAATCCTATTACTTTTAATGTATCAATATGACTGGATATAAAAAGTGATCATTTTTTAGTATATATAGCCTTTTTTTTTTTTTATCTTAACCTTATTTTATCATACCTTTGTTTTCTTTCCACTTTTTCAAAACCAACTGTTTCGACCACAATATTTTTATTCCCTCCAAAATATAATAAACCATTATCTTTAGAAGCATCATATTCATTTGTAAATGTTTTATCAGCATATTTTTTTTCTAGTGCCTCTAAAAAAGTTTGCCCTGTAGATATTTTTTTTGCATTGTATCGAACAAAAGAACCTGAGGTTGGACATCTATTTATGAATGAATAAATAGAAAAAAGAAAAGAAAAGATAAAGCATATCAATAATATAGTTAAGTTATTTATTTACTACTTTTTTTTATTTTCTAGCAATAATAATGTTTAAATATACATGTACGCATATTATTTGTATGTAGAGTCTTTTTTTTTACCGACAACTAAAATATACTATGCCGTTACGTGATCCATCGTGTTTTCCTCTGGTATCATTATCCCATTCTACACCTAACCATTGACCTGCACTTCCTTGTATTTCACCAATATATTTTATGGTAGCATAATCATCGTCTATTTGAATTCTAGTATTTATTTTAATAAATTCAGGAATAGCTGACATATAGGTAAATATTATTTTTTTATTAAAAAGAAAAAGAAACAGAAAGATTTTGAAATTATAAAAAATCGGTATTAAAAATATTGAATATCCGTTTTTATTTTATTAGTGATATATATTTATATAAATAATGTTTGTTGAGAGATAAGAACATGAAAACTATTGACTAATGAAGGGAAACTACAATGATAATAGTACTAATATGTATTATATATATAAATATATATAGATATAAACAGGACATAAAAATATGCCCCTATAGGAGAAAATTCAGGGAAAAAAATATTAAAGAGAGATAAAGATGATGTCTAATTTATAAACATATACAAATATAGAAATGATAAATAAAGAATAAATAAATGATAATAAAATAAAATAAAAAAGATAATAATGAAAAATAATGATTTTACACTATTTAATTTTTGAAGAAGACAACATCACCTTCATCTTCAACGTAACGGCAAGCTTTCCAAGATTTGTATAAAGCAAGAGGAATAGGGGTAGGATCAAATTTATAATGTTTACCAAGAGCCTTTTTAATATGTACAGTAGCTTCTTCAGCATGGTAATGAGGCATTGTAGAGAAGAAGTGATGGGCAACATGAGTATCAGAAATATGATGATGGAAATAATTTAAAATAGCACCATAAGAACGATCAACAGTTAAAGCAGCACCACGTTGGAAATTCCATACATTTTCACGGTAATGAGGTAAAGCAGGATCAGTATGTTGTAAATAAGTGATTAAAACTAACCAGAAATTAACAAATAAATAAGGAATTACATAGAATTTAATAATAGTTAATGATCCAAATACTTGTCCAGCATAAATTAAAGCTCCAATCATGGTTAAAAGTCCAGCAACAGATTCATAAACTTCTCTAACTTGATTCTGTTCAAAGATTTCACAATAAGGATTGAAGTGAGATGCCCATCCAGGATAATCTTGACCAGAAACATTAGAGAATAAATACATAGGCCATCCAAAGATAAACATTAAGGACATACGCCATAACATAGCAATAGGTGTTTCTTCTAAACTGCTATGAGGACCATCACCTTCAGGATCTTGATCACGGCTAGGTAAACCCATTTCACTTCTAGTATGAGGAACGAATACCTATTTATACATTTAATTTATATATATATAATAAATAAAATAAAAATAAAGTAGATATGTAAGTATCTCCTAATATATATATTTATAGTTTATATATTTATTTATATATTTATTTATATATTTATTTATATATATATATATATATATATTTATTTATTTATTTATTTATTTATTTTTTCTCTCTTCATTTATTTTGTAAATTAAATTACCTGATCCTTCTTCATATGGCCAGTAGATTTGTGATGACGAGAATGAGAGAATTTCCATGAATGATAAGGAACGAGCAAGAAAGAGTGAAGTACCATACCTACACCATTATTAATAGCCTGATATTTTTTTTATTTTAGAAAAAAAAAAAAAAAAAGAGGATGAATAAAATGATCAATCACTATTTCTTTTTTTTTTCCAATCACACTTCTCTTATTTTATATATATAAATATATATCATACCTTTGAAGGACTGAAAGCTTGATGGCCACATTCGTGGCCAATAACCCAAATACCAGTACAAACGATACCTTGAGCAATCCAGTATAATGGCCATAAAGCGATTCTAGCAAGAGGAGAAGACAATTGATCAATGTAGGTAGCACCATAGCCTAAAGCAAGGGCAAATGCAAAATCATGGAATACATAAGTAAAAGATTTGAAAGTATCACGTTGGAAACAATGAGCTGGGATAGCATCACGGATTTCCTTGATAGTAAATTCAGGTATTTCCCAACCACGTTCAATAGCTTCATCAATTACTGGTTCATCATTTCTGTTGGTATCTGTTGGTACGTTTCTTTTAGTAGCCATGATAATCGATGATCCTTTTTTAATTATTAAAATCTATATATGTATATATACAAATGGTTAATAAAAAATATATATAGTATATATATATATATATATAAAAAGAAAGTTAAATGAAAAAAAAAGAAGAAGAGAAAGAAGAAAAATGAAATAATAGAAGATGGACAAGAAAATTAAAAAATATAGAAAAATGACAAATTTTTTATTTGTCCGCTAATTCTACAAATTAAGGGGGAAATAGTTTTTAAGTGGATATGATTGTTCATAATAAAAAAGGTCTTTAACGGGGGGAGTGGCGGATAATCCAACAAATAATAAAAGCTTAAAAAAAAAAAATCAAACCATATCATCGGTGTTTGTAAATAAAAAAAAAATTATCGTTACACCCCAATTGTTGACTTCTTCACATGTTATCAAATCATTTTCTTTTATTTTGTCTCTTTGATGCAGACTTAGATGATGATGCTGTTGAGGTCCTATTGGATCGTCTACTACTAGGTGTGGTTGTACGTGTATTTGGTTCAGGTGTAATTGTATCCGATTTTCTTGTTGATCTACCGGTTCGCCTTGATGGTTTCCCTTAAAATAATAATAAAGAATAAACAAAGAGGTAAATAAATAAACATTAGAATAGAAAGTAATAAATTCTTTTTAACCCAATCATATCTTTTTTTTTTTACCTTCTTCTGGTTCAGGTGTCGAAGCCACTGAAGATTCTGTTACCGCTGGTGAAACATCACGTTTGCTTAATCTAGTTCGCTTTGTCTGTCTTTCAATTCCTGGTGAACTTTCGCGAGTATCTTGACGATGATCTGATATAATTTGTTCATATTCTTCTTCTGCTGGTAAAGAGAATTCGCGTTGCCTTTCTTCTCCATTTTGTTGATCTTCTTCTTCTTCTTGTTCTTGTTGATCTTCCTCTTCCTTAAATATATTATTATTTCAATAAATAAATAAATAAATGAGTTATCCAGTATATATTGTTTTTAATATAATAATAATAATAATAATATATATATGCTTTACTAATTCATCTAGTGCACTAATTCCATAATATTCTCCTAAAAGATCCCAAATATCTTGTATTGAATATTTTGATGAAGTTTGTTGATTAAATTGACGTTGTACGCACATAATACGAAAGTGTTTATGTATTCCTTTATTAAAAATAATAACAGTAATAATATTAGAGTTCATACTTTTATTTTATTTCCTCTATGTATATTTATTTAATATAAATTACCAACTGGTTTACAATGAGCTATAGCATTAAATAAAGCTAGTTCCATATTTGCATCCCATTCTTGAGGTGAGGTTGTTTCTTCATTAGATGTTTCTGGTGGCAATGATTGTTCTCTAGATTCTACCTTAATTTCAGGCATTATAATGTTATTTCTTTTTTTTTTGGTATAAAGATTATTATATGATATTTTATCGATTAAAAAGGAATATTTAAAAAAAAGAAAGCTGTATTTGAAAAAGAAAGTGAACAAAAAAATAAGAGTCACTTGACTATATTTATTTTTATGATGCGCATGTTTAAACACCGATTTTTTTCTCTTTTTCCCTAATAAATAAAAATATGCAAGAATTGGCAAACTTGGTTAAAGAAAAATATCAACACGCCAAAGAAGGGAATCACCTTTTCTTTTTTGAAAGTATACACATTATAAAAGAATGTAATGGTGTTCCTGTAAGTTTTTTATTTTTTATTGCTCTATAATAAAAATAAAGAAAAAAGGAAACTTGTAATAACCTTTTTTTTATTACCAAATAGATTCAAATAAGTTACGTACCAAGTTTAGCTAAAAAACCAGGAGTAAAAAAAGACGAAGATAATAAACCAAAAGAACCTATCAATCCTTTTTTAAACCCTGATCCTAATTTAGTAGTAAAAGAATATGAAGACTATCGTATATTATTAAACAAGTTCTGTGTAGTACCCCATCACCTTTTAATCATCACTAAAGAATATCATTCACAATCCTTACCACTCTTTCCTCCTGATTTATTTATTGCTTGGAAAACTTTACATACAGCTTATGGATCAGCACCTGGTTTAGTGTTTTATAATTGTGGTCCCCATTCTGGTGCTAGGTAATACATGATTTTTTTAAATATTTATTCTTATTCAAATATAAATATAAATATTATATGATTTATTAAAATATATATTATTGTGATAATTTACTTTTAGTCAACCACATAAACATATGCAATTAATTCCTCTTTCCAGTTCTGGTTCAGAAGCGCCTATACAAACAATTGTTGATAAAATTGAAAATCCAAAGGCTGGTAAGTAGTACATAATTATTATCATGCATAATTCATATGCTTTATTTTACTTTTATTTATTTATTTTAATATTAGTATAATTATTTATTTATATAATTACTAATATGATCATGATTTTTTCTTTATCTTATTTTTATTTATTAAAAAATACACATACACATATTTTAGGTGAAATATATACATTAAACCAACTTCCTTTTGTTCATGTCTTAACACCATTAGATCATAAATTTATAGATGAAAGTTCAGATGAGGCTATAGAAGATTATTTAGGTCAAATGTTCTTTGGATTATTAGATGGTATGTTTCAACAACTTCGACTTAACAGTAATGATGATGATGAAGCAGCTAAAATTATACGATCAAAACCTTCTTTTAATTTCATCATGACACGTGATTTCATGCTCTTGGTACCAAGAAAATCAGAATCTGCAATCATCAACATTGAAAGTTTATTAGAGCCTATTACTATTTCTTTAAATTCTTTGGCATATGCTGGTTTCTTATTAGCTAAAACTGAAATTGAAAAGAATGCTCTTTATCAACATCCTGATTTATTGGAATTAATAAAACAAGTAGGCTTTGAACGCACTATATTAAATGAAAAAATACCAGCAACTAAAGTAGATGAAAATCAATCGAACAATACCAATGTAGAATAAATAAAATGAATATATAAAATCAATAAAGTATTTTAGAGAAGTATTTTAATTTATTTTTACTTGCAGATATTAATGATAATAATTAAAAAGCTACATTTGTTTTGTAAATATAATTTACATTTTTTTTTAATTATTATTATGCATTTGTCTATATATATATATGAAATATTCATTTTTTTAATGCCATCATACGATTAAAATAAAGTAAAAAAAAGTAATTCAATGAAATTGTATTTTAAAAGGTTATGCAATAATGAATAGTAATCATTAATAAAAATATAAAAATTAAAAAAATAAAGAGTTGTAAAACAATTAATCACCTAATCTATGACCTTGACCTGGAAAATGTCCAGAAATAGCAGAATTTGTAGATGTATTTACTGCTGCTATATTAGTTGATGATACTGGAAGATAACCTGTTGAATCTACGCTTACAAAGTTTCTAAATGCAGCTAGTGATTTAAATAATGTATTATTTTCATAACGTCGATAAGTATCATTTGATGGTAAAAGTTTAGTAGGAAGTCGTTTTGTGGCGTCTATAAATATATATAATATACATACTATTAAAAATTTCTGACATAAATATATATATATATATTAAATTATTTACATGAATAGGCTATTATAGCAGAAGCTAAATTAAGAATAACAGATGAATCTGGTACCAAAAAAAAATAAAAAGCAAAGATTAACCCAGGTATCATTCGAGAAGAGATAGGTACAACACCAAATAAACTACATAGTATTAATCATGCAATTAGAAATATATATATATATATATATAGTATATGATAATGTTGATAATGCTGTTCATATATATATGTTAAATATTACCTATGAGTTACTTCTATTCCTTCTGATTGTTCATTAAGCATGGTTAATAATGATAAACCAACAGCTATACCAGATAAACCTGAACATCCAACTATATTTATATATTGAAAAGTAGAAGATGCTCCTATAAAGAGACCAAATATAGCGACATATATCACTGCTGGTATTAAAATAAATAAAACACCTAGTTCATAAAGCGTACGTAAAGAACCATATTTACGTTCGTGTTTTGAAATATATGGGATGACAATAAGTAAATTAGTGAATAAAAATGATGCATTATTTGTAACTATTGGATATAACATCAAGCGATGGACTATAACAACAACAATAAAAAAAAGTTATACATATATATATTTGTGCGTGTGTTTCAGTTTAATAAAACATGATATTTATTTGTTTTTTTGTTTTATGTTCGCATATTTTTTTATTACCTTGAAAATGAAATATAACTTTACTGACCGATAAATAAAACCAATCATATAAAAGGTGTGTATGTTGAAAGCTAAGTGATAGCAATAAGTCAATCAAAGAAACACATAAAGGTATCAAAATAGAAGCAAAAGCTACTAAAGTTAATGAAGTTAAATAGTTACGGATGTGAGTAAGAAATGTACGAGTAGCTTCACCAACCTGATCTCTATTATTCGTTGCTGTATTATTATTATTGCTGTTGTTCATTCTTTTTGTTTCCTATTTCTTTGTTTTAAAAATTAATAAAGAAAAGCAAATTAAGCAGAAAGCAAAAAAATTAAAGCAAGATAAAAGAGAACTAAGAACAAAAAAAAAAAAATTCGAATATAAATATGCTATGACTAAAATAGAATTTATACAATAAACAATAAAGATAGCCTAAAATACTTTTATTAATAAATAGTTAAAAAGAATTATTTTCAACTGTTTTATATTTTACCAACAAATGAATAAATGAACAAAGTAAAATAAAAAAAGTTTCAACGAGAGAAAAGAGAAAGATATAAAAAAGAAACAAGAAAATGGATAGCCATTTTTAAAACTCAGATCAAGGCAAAACTGAGTTTAAATTCACACCTCACAACTCACATAATAGTCACGTGATCCAGTGCTCAATCTGCCCCACCACTGACCTATTATTGGTCACGTGATTTAATGCTAATTTTTACTCTATCTCACACTAGAAAAAAATTTAATGAACAAATAAAATTTCTTATATAGATTACTAGCAGCATGTGTCTAACAATTCCCAAACTGCTAAATCAGTTGTATAAATTTTTATTATTTAAATTAAATTATTAAGATGTAAAAATAATAAAGAGGATATATATATATATGTATATTTATAAATATAATTTGTAGTTTGTAATTTGTTTTTGTTTAAAAAAATAAAAATGTATGAGATAAAATACGAAAGTGATGAGTTTGATTTTACATGATGAGAGTAAAGAATAAAAAGAAAAATATAACAGTGACAAATACTTTAATGATTAGCCATCGATTAGAGCTAATATTAGTGTAATATTTTAATAATTCTCTTTGAGCACCAACAACATTCATTTCAATATCATCAGTATTTTGATCAATTCTAAAAAAAAGAAAGAGAAAAAAAGAATAGCAAAATATGTATAAATTTGATAAATATTAAATGAATACATATCTTATATATATACATAAAATTTATACATGTATATAATCATAAAAGTTTTTTTTAAAAAAAACACACACATACCTTTGTACAGTTTCACGTTGTTCCGCTACCATTGTTGCTAATTGTTGGAATATGCCACCTAATTCAGCGATTGTACTTTCTATACTCTCAATAGCTGTAGATCTATGTTCAATATATCGATCTTGTTCCATTACTGCTATTTCTTGTTGTTGTTGAATTTGTTGTTGTGTTAACATAGGTATACCAAGTGATAATGTAGATTCTTCTTCCGGTTGTTGTTGTTGCATAATCATATTATTATTATAGTCATTTTTTTGATTATGGTTACTATATTGTTGTTGTTCATTACCACCACCACCTACTCTACGTCGTGCTTTGAAAAGTGGTGAATCTGCTATTATAGATAAATATATATAATACAACCATTTATATATTAAAAAAATGTGATGAATAAATCCAGCATGGATAATTTTAATAATAAATCATATATTCCAATCTGTTTCTACTTTTCTTTTTTTGATATATATATACCTAATGAATTTTCATGATTTACTTGATCTGCAGTGGAAAATAAAAATTGATCACGTTTGTCTTTGGTCATTTTCATATTCTATTTTAATAAATATTTAAATAAGTATAAATATACTGGATTAATTTGACGAATTCGTTTTATATCAATAAGGGTTGTTCTTTCTTTTCTATTTTATTTTATTTTACCTCAGTACGAATTTCCAATACATCTTTAAAAGTCATTGAAGTATCGGCTAATTTACTTTGTAAGGCAACAACTACATTAGAAGTATGTTCATTAACTTGTTTATTAGGTAATTTTTGTGACTTTGTATAGTCTTGTAACATTGCAATTTGTTTATTAAGTTTGGCTATATCTTGTTTAATAATAAATGTTAATTCCTAATAAAAATAAGTAAGTATAAAAATGAATTAAGTTGCATATTATAAAATAATAAATAATATATTTATTCATAAATATATAAATATAATCCTTTTTACACTTATTTCCACTGGTTTATCGTCAAATAGAGTCTTTCTTTTTGCAACTAAAGAAAAAAAAAGGGAGAAGAAATAAAAAGAATAAATATCGTAATATATATATACATGTATATATTAATATTATAAAGTTTATACATATTGACAATAGTAATAATAATAATAATAAAAAACATACGTTTTGTTAACTTTTCTAATTTTCCAGCAGTACTTGTGATATTTCTACTAATCTCAGAAGCCATTAAAGAGAACTCTGAACGAGGATGGTGTTTGGTAGATTTTGATGATGCTAGAAGAGCTCGTCTATCTGAAGTTGATGATAATTGAGATCTATTCCGAATTCTGTTTACTACTGAGTGAAATTCATTGGTACGATCTTTAAATGACATATTATTTTTATTTTATATATAAATGTATTTAATAATATTAGTAGTTGAGTAGTTGATGGTGAGTATATATTGTTTTTCTCTTTTAATTTAGTCAGCTACTATAATTATGTGTTTATATGTTTTATAAAATGTAAAAAAGAAAGAAAAGGAGAAAAAACTCAGACGTGTTCGAAAAATAAAAAAACTGAGTTTAAATCTAGAAATGCCTTTTTCTTTTAGAGTTCATGGAGCTCAATTTTAAAATGAATTGTTTTTTCTTTTTCTAATAAAAAATATAAAACTAATATTAATACCATTAATAATATTATACAAATACAAGTACATATTGAAATAGGTATAAATGGTTTTATTTTCTGCAAATCTATAAAGACCCTTTTTATTTTGTTTTGCTTTATTTTTTTATTTTATATCAATATTATATAGTTTTTTTTTTCATTTTTTTTTTTCATGTCTATTATTATTATTATAATGATCAATATTTATAATATATATATATTTATATATTTATATATATAAAGTTAAAAAAAAATATTCATTTGTAACTAAAAAAAACAATATTTTTGGTGTTTTAAAAGTATGATTAATATTAGGAACTCGCTTTTTTTTTGTTAATCTGTCAAAAAATATTAAAACCAATCATGAGTTAAAAATGGGGTAGTATTTTCATAAATAAAAGTATTTTATATTATATACAAATGTATATATATATATATATATAATAAATATATCTATGATCTTAAGGGTTTTTAACAATCTAAAAAGGAAATTAAGTAGGATAATTTATTGTTATAAAGAAATAGAATATATGGGAAATAAATAAATTATAATGCAAGAAATCAAACCGGATTGGCTGTACCATCTTTCAATTGAAATTATAAAAAAAATTCCAAATACCATGTGAAAAATAATATTTCTCCACAATGTTGATTTTTTTGTTTTTATATCACTTTTTTTTCTCCACAATTTTATTTCTTTCTTTTTTCTTCTTCTTCTTTTTTTTTTCTTCTTCTTCTTTATTTTTATTCTTTATTAGTATTATTTTAATATGGCAACTTCTCTTCCAACTTTTAGCCTTCAGCATACCCTTCCAAGATTACCAGTGCCTTCTTTAGATGAATCTTGTGCACTTTATTTAAAGTCCTTACTTCCTCTTCAAACACCTGAAGAACACAAAAAAACAAAAGCTATTGTTCATGATTTTTTAAATAGTGACTTAGCTCATTCTTTACAACAAAGACTTATCGATATTGAACATACTTCCCCTAATAATTGGTTAGAAGACAATTATTGGTTGAAAAAAGGTAAACTTTATCTATATATTATTATTCAGATTTGATATTCCTTTTTTGGTACTTAGGAAATATATTGAACCTTCTTTTTTTTTTCCCTTCCTTTCATATATGAAAAAATATTATTAATAATAACAATAGCTTACCTTGAATGGCGTGAACCTCTAATGGTAAATAGTAACTGGTATATTCTTCTTAAGAATGACGATCATCATCCTGAAGATTTACTTGTTAATAACGCAAATACTCTTCCTCCAAACCAGTTCTCTGCTTTTCAAATTCGTCGGGCTGCTAATATGATTTATTATGGTTTAGATTATAAGGAAATACTTGAAAGGTAAAAATAAAAAATTGTAAATGCGTATATATAAATAATTTAAAAAGATATAAATACTTTATTAATATATATATATATATATATATATATATATATATATATATATATTTATTATTTAATTAATTTATTTAATTTAAAATATAGAGAAGAAGTTCCTATTGAAATGATTCGTGGAAAAGAGCCCTTATGTATGCGTCAGTACAATAGAATTTTTGGTATTACACGTATTCCTCTCCATCATTGTGATGAATTATATCAAGAGCCTATCTCTAAAACACTCCATATTATTGTACTTGCTTGTGATCAAATTTATAAGTTACAAGTTTATAAACAAGTAGATGGAAAAAGACAACGTTTATCCGTAGATGAAATTGAAAGGTAAAAAAAAAAAAGCAAAAAGAAGAATAAAAAAAAGGTAATAATAATAATAATGGCTTTTTTTTTTATTAAAAAAAAGAGAATTATTGGTGATTGCTTCCCATGCATTACAAAAAAAGAATGTTCAACCTCCTATCTCTTTATTAACATCCTGGGATCGTGATAATTGGACCTTAGCAAGAAACCATTTATTATCTATCGATCCTAAAAAGAATCGTGATACCTTAACAACTATTGAAAAGGGATTATTTGCTGTTTCTTTAGACGATTTTACCCTAGGATCAGAATTAGAAAAGTGGACTAAAACCATGTTTTGTGGTAATCAATATTATGGTCCAGGACATAATCGATGGTATGATAAGTCAGTTACTCTTGTAGTAGAAAATAATGGTAAATCTGGCGTGATGGGTGAACATTCTCCAGTAGATGCTTTAACTGTTAGTTATGTAGCTGATCATATGGTTCGTAAATCTGCTACTGCTGAAATTAATGATCAACAACAAAATCCTTCTTGGTTATCTGCTAAAACAATAGATGTTATTGAAAATCCTGAATCATCCTTAGTAGAACATTTAACTTGGACAGTCGATGCTACAGTTCATCGCTATTTAGAACAAGCTCAATTATCTGCAAATCAAACCGCTTCCAGATCTGATTCTTATGTACTCCAATTTAAAGAATATGGTACAGATTGGATTAAAAAAGTTGGTAAACTTCCTCCTGATGCTTTTTATCAAATGGCTTTACAATTGGCTTACTATCGTGCTCATGGTAAAGTAACTCCTACTTATGAAACTGCTTCCACTCGCAAATATCTTTATGGCCGTACTGAAACTATTCGCACTTGTAGTGTTGATAGTAAAAATTTCGTTGAAGGTTTTGATAATACATCTTTATCCGCAAAGGTAAAAAAAATTGAAAAGTTGAATTAAAGCAAAAAAAAAAAGTTGCCACCCAAAATGAAATAAAAGCATAAATGAATTTAAAATGTGCTAATTTTTTTCTTTTAATTTCATTAAAAATTAATTTAGGAAAAATATGATTTATTAGCCAAAGCCACAAATGCACATAGAAAATATACACAAATAGCAAGTGATGGACATGGATGTGATCGTCATCTTTTAGTATTAAAGTTATTGAATATAGATCATCAAATGCATGATCCAAAAACAGGTGAATTAAAACAAGTTCCACTTCACCCTATCTTTAAAGATCCTATATTTAGTGAATCACAAAATTGGCGACTTAGTACTTCTGGCCTTCAACCTGGTGTTCAGTTAATGGGAACAGGTTTTGGTGCCGTCGCTAAAGATGGTTATGGTATTAATTATATGGCTGCTCGTTCTTTGGTTAAATTTGGTATGGAATGTAAAATAGATGAGGAGTCTTTACCTGTGAAAGAATTTGCCAATGTACTTTCAAAGTCATTATTAGATATTAAAGCTTTATGTGAACAAGTTAATTCACCAGTAAAAAATGATGCTAATGCAAGATTATAAAAATCAACTATTTTTTTCTTGAAATAAATGTAAACAAAATTGTTTAATGTAAAATACTAAAAATAAAAACAATGTATTAATATGATGCTATTTTTTTGTTTGGTTTTATTTTTAAAAGAAATGAAACTAATAAATAATAAAAAATATGCCTACTTTTTTTAAAAAAAAAGAAAAGAAAAAGTAGCAATTAAATAATAAATAATAATAAAATAATAATAATAATGAAAGTGATTGTAAAAATAAAAAAATAAAAGACTAAATAATACTATATAATTATTAAAAATAAGTAAATAAATAAAATATAAATAAAAGAAGGGGTATATAAATAGCTATTATATTATAATAGAAACAAATAATACAAAGGATAAATGAATGTAAGTATATAAATATATATATATATATATATATAATATAATATGTTAAAAATATAGAAAAAAAAATGATTGATTGATTGAATGAATAAATAATAATAAAAATGTTTAAGCTGTCGTTTCTGTCATATATAACCTATTACGTTCGTTTAATTTATCTTGTTTTTCTTTTTTCTTGATAGCACTTATTAAATCATCATCATCAGAATCATCTTCACTATCATCATCAGAATCATTATTATTTTCATCATTATTTTTATTATCTTGATTCATAGTAAAATGAATAGTTTTTTTAATAATAGGAGGTGGACTACTAACATATGATTTTACATTATCATTTTGAAGAATGGAAGATGACGATGATGAAGAATTAGGTTGATCAACAGGTTGTAACATAATAGCATTTGAAGTAGCAGAGAGCGAGACTGATGATGATGATGAGATGACACTTTCATTTTTTAATGACGTTAAATCAGTACTTGAAAGTGATTGTTGAAGTGTACGGGTTGGTGAATAAACGGTATAATTGTTGGATTCATTACTTCTAACTGAGAATGCAATTGAATTTTGTCGTTGATTATTATTATTATTGTTATTATTACTATGATGACTAAAAGTAGGTGAAGGAAAATTAGTTGGTGACATACTACCATTATTCATCATTTGTTCAGAAGATGATGATTGTCGACTATTTATTGTAAGTGGATGAACTAAACCAACTACTGCTGGATCAGCTGATGATCGATGTGATGATGATCCAGAACTAATATTACTAGAATTATTTATTGGTGGTGATGATGCAGGTTGCATCATGATAGTTTCAATACGATTTTGATTTTGATTTTGTCCTTCTATTGCTTTAGATACTGTTGTACTTAAAGAAGTATTTCTAGATAATGACATAGATGAGTTTTCCCATGATTGATTTGATTTCCATGAAGAATATGATGTATATGATTTATTGGATGATTTAGATGTGATCGAATCTGAACGATCGACTGTATTAAAATTAGATGTAGTAGGTGATTTTGTTGCTGATTTAAGTTTAATAGTAGAAGTGGATGAATTGGTTGAATGAGAATCAGTGATTGAATGTGTTGACATACTTAATGAGAGTTGTTGATAATCATTATCATTTTGATGACTATGATGGTTACTATTTAAATTAGAACTTGATAAAATTTTAGATCCATTATTCTTTTTTAATAAATACATATCATTATTCTGTTGATGATCAGCACTTCTTCCACTTTTAATACTATTATTATCCAAAATATCAGACCCAATATAAGGTGATTCAATATTCAAAAAATCAATTTCTTGGGAAGTTGCATCATTATCATTATTGTTAAAATTTATTTTATCATTATTATTATTATCATCGTCATCATCATCAATAGGAATGGAAGCTCGAGGCCAAGTACCTACTATAACTGGTAAATTCATAATACAAACACCTTCATTTGGTTTACTTTGTGTTCCTGGTAATACTAATTGAGTAGTGACGCGGACTTTATATTCGATACGCAGCAAATCATCCCTAAATTGGATCGATGGTGGCGTAGAAGATGGAATTAATAACTGACGTTTAATTGTTTGTGATAATGTTGATGGAGATTTGATATAAAGGTCTGCATGGACAGTTGCTAAAGCATCTTCTTGTTTAAAATTGGTTCTATTTATTAAAATAGCATATAAATATATATATATATATAATGAATGTTAATTTATTTATTTTTAAATATATATGTTGATCTTTTCACTTACTTGCTATTGCGAACTTCAATAATTCTAATTAAATTAATTTCAATGGCTTTAGGAAGAGCAAAAATTTCACAATGATTTATAACAATACTAAGAGGAATGATATCACCTATATGTATATTATTAATCAAAATAAAAATAATTAATCCAAAGAAAATAAATAAAAAAGGGGTTATGTTATAATTATTGTTTTGTTTAGTTTTGTTTTGTTTATATATATATCCTGCATAAAAATGATCCATGGTTATTTATATACTATTATTATCATTATTTTAAGTTTCTAACCTCTAGTAAAACCATATTTAGGTATAGCAGCATGTACATTACAAAGTTTATCTGGTGTTTGACTTGATAATGTAGTATGGTGTAATTTTTCTATAGTAATTTGTAATTTTTCATCTTCAGTATCAATAAAATCTAATATATGTACAGGATATTCTACTTTTGGGCATAAAGATTCAGGTACCATCGGTTTATCATGGATTGCTAATAAAGTATATTTAACTTTAACCTTCTTGTTAAACTAACAAAATAAAAATAAATAAAACAATAAAATTAATAAGGATGCACACACACATATATATATATATAATCAATTTACATCCATAGTACTAGGTAATTGTATATCTTCTGGTACAACAACTTCAAAAGGAATACTATGTAATTTGGCTTCCATAACATAAACTTTTGATGATTCATCTGGATTATTTTTTTGTATATTGAGGGTAGTTGTTTGTTGAAATAAAATGATATTATCTCTATCTTTTACAGATAAATGAACTTCTCCAGTGAATTTAAGTAATATACGATTCGTTTTTGTAGGAGTTTTTGGTTGTACATTAACAAATCCTATTGTTTATTAAAGATAAGAGAAAGAATAAAAAGGTTAAAATTATGTATATATATGTAGGTAAAATATTTCATATTTGACTAAAAAAATTCGTCATATGTATTTATCGCTAGTGTTTATGTATTTGCCTTTTATTGTTTGTCCAGGAAAATAATATTTTTCTTCTAAAAGTTGAATATCAATTGTTTTAGAAGCTTTCGTAAGGTTCAACATAATATTTTATTTGAACCAAATAAATTTAAAATAGAAGAAGAAGATAAAGTAAAAAAGGATTTACAAATATATATACAATAGAAATTAAAAATAAAAGAAAGGTGGCAACATATAAAAGTAAAAAGAAGAGACAAAAAAGAAAAAGTGAAAGAAAGAAAAAAGGAGGAAATAAAAATCCACCTTTTTTTTTGTGTGTTATATAAAACCTAAAAAAAAAAAATCAACCACAGCCCCATTTGACTTTTTCGTACTAGAATAAAATTTGGGCTTGGTTATATATTTAGGTAAGACAGATTTAATCCAGTGAGTAATTTTTAAATGAATTTATATTAACCCGTTAATCATAGTTGGACTTGGATTATATATATGGATATTTTTTGTTTTTGTTTTTTTTTTTTATAAAAATATAAATGTGTGGGCTTAAAACAATTTTCAAAACAATTTTTTTTCCTTTGCTTTTTAAAATAATAAACTGCAGGTATGATGATGATGATGATGATATGATGATTTAAAGTCCGATATATCTCTTTTTTTTTATATTACAGATTCTCATTTTTTTCTTTTTTCTCTTCTTTCGTTTTTTTTTTTTTTTTTTTCTCTTACCTTATACCTCCTTTATTTTTGTGTTTGTAAAAAAAATTCTTATTAAATTCACATACATACATATATATATATATATATATATATTTAATTATATATATATCAGTAAAATATATATGTACTTATACTTAACTTATTTAAATATATAATATATATATAATATCCATATATAATAAACTATAAATCAAGTCTTTTTTATATATAAAAAAACATAATAAGAATATTTTAAATCACATATATTTAATGTCTTTTTCATTCTCTTTATTTCTAAGAAATGGAAACAAGAAAAATGAACTACCACCACAACAACAAAATAATTATAATTCTTCCTCATTAAGAGAACAGGTATATCCAACATTAGAATCTATGATACCAGCAAAAATAACACCTACTTCTTCACCTACTTCTTCTACTTCTTCTCGTTCAACAAGACCAGCTTCTATCTCTCTGCCTGTTTTAGAACCTGAAGAACTTGAAGATAATAGATGTTATACTTATATGAGAAAATATTTTAATAATATATTTATACGTTCAAGTGTTGTTTGTGTACCTCACTCAAGATCTTTTGAAGGTTTAGGTTTGACAAAAGAGTTTGTTGGTAAAGTTTTAAAAATATAAATACATATTAGCTGGTTATAAAGAAAATACTATTAAGATTTTTTATCCTATATTTAAATTATTAACGTACATATATTAAATATAAATATATATTTATTTATATATATTTATTTATTATTAGAATCTCACTGCTTTAATGCATCACCTTATTATAGAGGTCAATATCAAACTGCTAATGGAAAAGTGATATCCATTGAAAAAAATCTAATATCTACAGAATCAGGTAAAAAAAGAATAATTATAGTAATTCTATATTCTATTATATACACAGAAATATCTCATAATAAAGGTTTAATAGGTTATAAGGAACCACGAGTTATAAACATTATGGCTGAAGAATGGGTTTATATTGGAAATAAAAAAATACTGGTATATATGACACAACGTCCTCTTGAAGGTGATCCTCCTCAAGTAAGTTTTAAAATATTATATAATAATAATAATCATGACTATTTAATAATTAATATCAATCTTTTATTGTTTGTTTGCTATTTTTTTTTCTATATTCATTATTTATGATTCTGACTATATTAATATAAAAAAGCAAAACCAACTTAGAAATATAATTCATATTCCAACTTGCCGAAACTCAAAAAGGTAAAAAAAAAAAAAAAAAAAAAAACGATTATTTACATATAACCTTAAAAATAATAATAATAATTAATATTAATTTTTAAATCATCTAGTGATTTGGATTTTTTAAACATGTTTACTGAAAATATTGAACCTTTACATGAATTACAATTATCCGTACAAGAATTTGTGGACACTTATGTATATATTAGAGGATTCAATAACTATGCAGTAGATAAAATACAGCATCTCTTTATTAAAACATCCAGTGTAAGTTGTTTAAAAAAAAGCAATATAATTTTAAAAAT
The DNA here is from genome assembly GCA_037043795.1 of Cunninghamella bertholletiae. Taxonomy (NCBI): domain Eukaryota; kingdom Fungi; phylum Mucoromycota; class Mucoromycetes; order Mucorales; family Cunninghamellaceae; genus Cunninghamella; species Cunninghamella bertholletiae. The sequence goes on from JAZGVP010000001.1 coordinate 2,101,852, forward strand.
GATCTTTATTTATATTTATGTTCATAGACTATTATACAAAGAAATAAATTATTACGTGATACATGTCGTATTCAATCTGAACATGACCATTATTTAGAGCTTGTGGAAAAGTAAGGAAATAGATCACTCTTTTACTTTTTCTGTAATGTTACTAACATGACAATCTTTTTTATTTATGATATAAATATAATTTCTATTTTAGTGTTGTCATGGGTTTTCTGCATGAAAAAATATGGATTCAGTCATTAAGATCTATTTTACAGTCACAAGATAGCTATTTGTATTCCATTTGTCAAGCTTATTCTAAAGAAAGAATTAATTTACAATGTTATACTGTTAGTTATCCTATATCAGAAATGGCCCTTTCATGTTTTCAAGAAGCTATTACTTGTTTAAGAAGAACCGATGCTGACAATGAATCATTTCCTATACCTATCACTCAATTTGATTCTGAAACGAATCACACTGATAATAATAATAATAATAATAATAGTAATAGTAATAATAATAATAATATACCAACAACTACACCTTCTTTAGCTTTTACACCTTTAGAAAAAGTGGCTTGTGTAAAACAAACATTGGATTTAATCTCTAAAGCTGTAGATGATTATGCAAAAAATGCTGAATCTGGGCCTTATCGTGATGGTAATACAAAATACAAATAAAAGATAAGATTAAATAAATGCAATATTTATTTATTAAATGATCATATATGTTATGAATAATAGAATCATATGTAACTACAGATGAAATGATCCCTTTACTTGCCTATGTTATTACACATGCTAATTTAACACGTATGGCAAGTCTTGCTTTCTATATAGAACATTTTAAATTATCCCATTTTGAAAGATCAGAACATAGGTATATATATTAAAAATAAAAATAAAAATAAAAAAAGCTATATATATATATATATATATATATTAATAAATAAACCATTTGATTTTTTTTAAAAAAAAATAGTTTTGCATTAGTAACTTTAAAAACATCAATAAATTATTTAAAAGGTGACCCATTATCATTACTTGATTCAGAATCATGCATATCTACCGTTTCTTCCAATTCAACATCATCAACCATACTTTCACCACAATTAAAGAATTTAAGATCAAGATCAACATCTATTGGATCACCAGCAGCAGCATCACCTACATTCAGTTCACAACAAAGTTTAAATTCACACAGTCTCTATTCAACACCTCCTGCTACCACTACTAATTCAAGTTCACGTACATCTATTACTACATTTCAACCACATCAAGGACCAAAATCACCTATCATTTCTTCAGCTATAATTAATAATATCAATCGATCATCTGCTTCTAGTCTTCGTCATAGAAAATCACATAGTGCTGATTTAGAAGGTATTATGGAAACAAAACAAAGAATGGAAAATAATAAAATGTATATGAACAATGGTAATAGCAGTAATAGTAATGGTAATAATAGTTATAATAACAACTCTCATACAGAAAATTATCGACGTGGATCACCATCACCTAATATTTTTGTTCGATCACCCATTGTTTTACCTAATGAACCAACAAGAAAAAGTTTAGATATAACCAATGAATGGATGTTACATAAACATGATACCAATAAATCTTCTTCTACTTCTTCGCCTGATACCCATTCAAATTTAATTGGTCAAGTGCAATTCCCAGGTTTACCTAAACCACAACCTAATTATCAACGTCGTCATTATCAACAGCATTCTCCTCATCATCAGCATCAACATATAAAGCCTTTAACACCACCAAAACAGGCTTTAGCAAGCTCACAACCTTTAATATCTACTACTTTACCTGCACTTTCTAATTCTACACCTTTACCTGGTAGTATTTCTAATACTTGCAATCATTCATCGCCATCATCTAAGAAAATATCTAATCAATATTATTATCATAATAAACAAGCAGATTATCATCAATATCGCCATTCTTTACCACCTAGAAATGACAATTTGGATTTACTTGCAAAAGAAACATGTAATCTTGATTTAAATGATAATGATGATAATTTGAACGATGATAATAATCAAAATCAAAATCATCATACCAATAATATTAATAATGAAAATGATAATGATTTTATATTATATGATAATAATAATAATAATAATAATAATAATAATAATACCAATTCAATATATGATACCACTAATATTACTTCCAATACTATTAATGATGAAATGTATTTACCTTCATCTAATCTTAATTCGCCTAAAGTTTTATCATCACGTAGTAGTATTTCATCATTATATAACCATTCATCTTCTTCCAATGTAAATTATTCATTATCCTTTGATAATAATAATAATAATAATAATCAATATATGGGAAAAAGATCATCAAATACATCTACAGTAATTAATAATAGAGTAGGATCACCACAACCAGCACCAAAAATGATCACTGTTACTAATCGACTTTCATTTGATGGCATTGGAAGAAGACCAGCATCTATTTGTATTGATACAAGATCAGGTATTCATGGTATTGGAAGAACAAATGACAATGAAAATAGTGAAGAATATGGCGATTTTTTATCAGCTTTAAAAAATATGGATGGTGATATTATTGGTGGTCAAAGTGGTTTAATCCAAAGAATTTAAAAAAAAAAAATACAATAATATAAAATAAATGAAACAAGAAAAAAAAAATGAAGAAAAAGATGATGATGAATAAGAAAAATTTAATAATGAATATTAAGTAAAAAAAAAAAAAAAAAAAATAATGAAAAGAAAAGAAAAGAAAGAATACATGAATCATTTTATTTAATTATATTTACTTTTTTATTTGTTGATACTCACTTTATATCCATTTTAATCTTTTATAGTCTGTACATACACTTTATCGAATATTCAAAATAAATAAAAGAAAATAATAAGAAAATCAAATTAAATGATATGAATAAAAAAAAATAAAGGATATATATATAGAATAAACGGAATGGTATTCGTCCATTTTTTTTTTTTTCGGTCTATATATTTTTTTAATTCTTATTTATTTTAAATGTTTAATTATGTTCATAGTTATATAATTTTTTTTCAAAAAAAAAGTAAAATCATAAGCTATATATAGGCTAAATTTTGAATAAAAATTGTGTTAGTTGATTTTTATACACTCTTTTTACATACTATTCATAGTAATAAAAATAAAATTAGTAAATTAAGTTTATATATATATATATATATACATACTATTTTCATTTTATATTTTTAAACTTATCATTCGTTTTAGATACCTAAAGAAAAAAGTATTGATATTTTTTTTTAATTCATCAACCGTTATTTTTTTTTTTTTTACTATTATGTGAATTTTGTAAGACGGTCTTCCTTTTTTGGATTTACTTTAAAAAAACGGAGATTAAATTTTCCGTAGTATCGTTTTTTTTTTTTTTTTCTAAAGGTTAAAAAATACTTTTTCTTTCTTTAGTTTATTATTATAATTATTGTTATTATTGTTACTATCATTTGTATTATTTATTTATGTTTTAAAAAAAAGTCATATAAAACGTTATTAATATCAAAATGAGTTATTATTTTCAACGAACAACGGAAGCGCCCATGGATTTTGAATATGATCATCCACATTTATTTACGTATAATGTTTTTTCTAATGAAAATATAGATCCAAATCCAAAATCAAATAATTGTAAGTGATTTATATTATTATTTCAGTCTTTTATATATATATATATGTATATTGATTTTTATACTTTATTATTATCATTATTTTTAGTCTTATCAGCATCAACACCTTTAAATAAAAAAACAAAAATAGAAGAAGTACGAACATCAACGAGTAGTTATAATAATAATAACACAAGCAGTCTTTTTGGTTCAAAGTCAATCTTTAATATACCACAACAACAAAAACAACCAACTAACAAATTATTTTCACAAATGGAAGATATGGATCTTGATGATTCAATAAAAGATTCAAATACACTTCCTTTTCAACAACAACAGTTAGATTCACAGTTAGATTCCCGAAACGATGTAAGAGTAAATCTAAAAAGAATACAATTTACTTATTTTAATTTATTTTTTTTGAAAACTGACACCATATTTTTTTTTATTATATCTATTTAGATAGAGGATGAAGAAAATACATATTCAAGGGCTTTAGTACCATATCAAACATCTTTTAAAGAAGAAAAATCATCATCAACATCATCATCATCATCAACAACAACAGGTAAACGATCGTTGTATTCAAGTATATTTAATCGTTGGAAAAAATCAGATAGTACAAAAGAAGAAAAAGAAAAAAATGAAATCAAACATGACAATAGTATTAATAATAATGATAATAATGAATATGGTGAATATGATGAATATAATAACATGAACCTTCACTTAGATGATTCAATAGATAATAATAATAATAATAATAATAATAATGACAAAGATAATGATATATTTAATAATAATAATAATAATAATAATACAAGTTCACCATATAACAATCATATCAACCAACCATCATCACCTTATTCCCATTTATACCCAATGTCTGCAACATATTATCATCATGATCCTGTTGCTCATAAAAAAAGTTTAATTAATTATTCTGCTGGGTAATATATAATCTTTCACAATAAAAAAAAAAATGAGATCGATAAATATATATATATATAAGTATATTTATGCAATTATTATTTTATTATAGATTAATTCGAGTAGGTTTCCAATTAGCATTGTTTACTATTTTATTATATATTGGACTTCAATTTGTCATTGCATTAAAAGCAGATGTTAAATCCAAATTATTAATATATGAATCAGGTAAATAATAATAATAATAATAATAATAATAATAATAATAATAATAATGCATATATATATATATATATTCTGATCAGTTCATTACCATATTAATTATTTAATTTATTGATATCTATTCCTCTTTTTTTTTTTTATCAAATGATGATGATAATTTTTATTTATAAAAATAGAATCACTTGAAAGATATTTTATTTGTAACCAAGAATATGATAGAAATCGATGTCACCCAAGTACAAGGTTACCCGCTATGGAAGAGGAATGCCGTCAATGGCAACAATGTTTATATACACCAGCATGGATAGGAAAGACAAAAGTACTTGCTGAAACGTTTGCGGAAATCATTAATGGATTTGTAGATACTATCTCTTTAAAAGCCATTGTGGTTTTAGGAGTGATTATTATTTTATTGTCTTTTTCATTAAAAAAACAGACTCCTTTACCAATATCATCTTCGTAATATAATAATATTAATACTAATAATAATATTAATAACAATAATAATAATAATAATAAATAAATAAATAAATACAAATATATTTATTTTATTTTTTATAAATATAAACATATACTTGAAACTTATATTTTATTTATTTTGTTTTTGCCTAACTTTTTTTATTTTTATTTTTATCTATAATAATTCACTCATTTGTTTCACACTTATGATGATTTAATTACAAAAAAAAAAAAGCAATTTATTTGTTTGTAAAAGAAATTATTTTGAAAGATGATAAGCTGAGACAAAAAAGGAAATAGATAAGTTTTTTTTCTCTCTCTCTTTCTTAATCGATTAAAAAAGAAGAAGAGAAAAAAAAAATAGATGTGCATATATAGTTCCCTATTCGTGATCTTGGGAACTGATAGGATTTTGTTAACAAATATATTTTTTTATTTTACTCCTCAAATTAAGATAAACCAAATAAAGTAATGATGATTTCTTTTTTTTTTTTTCAATTTTTCAATTTTTCAATTTTTTTTTATTCAAATAAAAAAGTAATAAATAAAAAAGAAGTATAATAATAGTAAAACAAAAAAAAAAAAAAAACAAAAAAAAAAAAAGAAAAAAAAAAGGATGGGTATAGTTTATAAGTATTATATATAAATATTTATGAATTCAATGAGAAAAATAATTAAAAAAAAAAAAAAAAATGAAGATGTGATTTTTGATGATTTAAAAAAAAAGAAAAAAAAAGAAAAATAAAATAAAATATAACGTATTATTATTATAATTAAAATTGTTAAAATTCTTCTAGAATTTTATAAGGTTTACCAGGATTAATGGTAACATTTTCAACCACAAGTAAGACTTGAGAAGTATTATTAGTTGAAGAAGAATGATGATAAGGGAATGACGATGATGATATATTAGAATTGGAAGCCGTATAAACAATAAATTCAACAAATAAAGGGAATTGTTGAAATAATTCATCCATTCCTTGAGTAATTAAAGGTTGACCATCATCTAAAGAATGATAAGTATAAACATGACCAGTACGAACTTTGATTAAGATTTTATCCAAGCCTTTTCTTCTCCATTGATTGGATGATTTAATTTTATTTAAAATATCTTCAGCTAATAATTCTACACTATCTTGTAAAATAGGCAAACGTTGATCATTAGAAAAAAATTGATCTTCTTGTTGTTGTTGTTGATAATAATCTAATAATTCTTCATCTTCATCTTGTTGATAATATAATTTATTGGCCAGCCATTCTTCAAAAATACGAGAAATACAAGATCCTGCTTTTGTATTTGTATTACCTAACATTGGAACCTATTTTATTTTAAATAATATAAAATAAATCATCATCATCATCATCATAATGAAATTAATTAGTATATATTTAAATTAATTTTTTTTTTAAAAAAAAAAAATAATGAAGATCTTTTTTTTTTTTATTATTATTATTATTATTATTATTATTTATTACCGATATAAAACGATTTCCTCCATCCATAAAATAAGTATTTTTAGATTTAGTAACATTATGATCATTTTCCATAGCATGTTGAAAAAAAGAAATCGATAAAGAAGAAGGAGATCGAATAGAATGAATATCATTAACATGTTGTTGTTGTTGTTGTTGTTGTTGAAGAAGATGAGGATGATCCATATGAATATGATCATTATTGGTTGATATGGATAATGTACTGAATGTACGACCTGATATTAATGAACTATCTTCATCATCATCATCAGAACAAGACGATATATACATCATATCATACTGTAAAGTAGGTGATTTCATTCTATTATTTTCTATTATATTATGATGATGTTGATTAAGTTTTTTATTATTAAGATCTTTTATTTAATAAGGAAAAAATAAAAATTAAAAGTAATAAAGAAAAAAGAAAAAAAATAAAAGAAAAAGAAAAAGAAAAAGAAAGGAAATTAGAAAAAAAAAAAAAGGAGAATCGATAATATATATATATTTATATATATAAATTTTTAACCTTACCCAAGTCATCATATAACATGATATTTTTTTTTTTTTTTGTTATGAAATTAAACTTTGAAGATGTACCGAAGTTGATTACTTACAAAAAAAAAAAAATGTGAGCTTCTTAAAATGGAAATCCTTATTTTGTTGTTGGAGAAAAAAAAAAAAATAAAAATGAGGAAGAAGAAAAGAAGAAGAAAAAAAAAAAGATAGAAAATAGTAAGAATAAATAAATAAATATAAATAAAAGGAAACAAAAAAAAGAAAAAGATGATGATAAAAAGAAAAAAAAAAAGAAAGGAAGAAAATAATTATGTATATACATATTTATATATATATATATATATAGATATAAATATGTTTCTTTTTAGTTTTTAAGAAAAATAAATCGATTGAACTAGTTTTCTAGTAATTTCTTTTTGGTGTATATATAAAAGTTTATGTGAAACTACTTATCTAATTTATTTTCTTTATTTATTTTTTTACGTCACACTTTCAAATCCACGTGAAACTTTTTTTTTTTTTTTTTACAAGAATAGATAACTTATCGATATAGAAAAATAATAATAATAATTATAATTAAAATAATAAAAAAAAAAACTTGGGGGAGGCTTATAATTATTATCTTTTTTCTTTTTTTAATCATCTTTTTTTTCCCTTTTATTAATTGAATATATTAATCAATAATATTTTATCTTTTTTATCTTAAATAAATGTTTGTTATTTACTTCATGAACACCATTTTTTTTTTATATGCAATTTTAGATTGAGTATCAAAAAAATTAAAAAAAGTAAAAAAATATTTGCTTGCTGATTTTAAAAATTGATTGTACTAAAAAACAAAAAAAAAAAAAAAAAAAAAAAAAAGAAAGTAAAAGAAAGGCAAAGAAAAAAATCTTAATTTTATAGATAAAAATTGAATTCCTTATAAATTGATGATGATTATTTATACTTGTATGTATGGTTCTTATTTATTATATATAAATATGGTAAAAGAATAGAATAATTATACTCGATTCATGTACAGAATTTCATTTTCTGTAGGAATGAATTAATAAAACTTTATTATTATTATTATTATATTTTATGTATTTTGAAATGTCAAATTCTTAATAAAACAAATAAATAAATATAAATAAATTAAAAAGAACAAGTATAAAACCAAACTCGTTTTTTCTTTTTCTTCTTTTTTTATAAAATCAAAATAAATAAATGATTATATAAATATATAAATATAAATATAAATAAATATATATATATATATTTAAAAGAAAGTTTAAATAACTTTAATCATTTTAGTTCATATAATTATTAGAAAATGAATAAAAGAGAAAAATAATGAATAAGCATCCGTGGATGAATAAGATCATTTGTGTAAATATAAGAAATTATGGGTCTGGAACTTTATTTTCTTCTTTTTTTTAAAATTTCTATATGATTATAATAAAATTTATTCAAGTAAATGAAGAATGAAATAATATATCCATGTTATTATTATTTATTTTAAAAAATAAAATGAAGTTTCAAATGAATTATCTAACATATAAACATATATATATTTATATAACTCATTAAAAAAAAAAAAAAAAAAAATTAAATAAATGATTATTTTTTTATATATCAAAATAGAAATCAGCTAATCGATAAATAAATGATTTTTAAAGTTAAAATTGAGTAACTGTTGTAAAAAAAAAAAAAAATCCCATGATTCTCTATATTTTTTATTTTATTTTGGGAATTTAGACAAGGAGATAAAATCATCATCCCCTTTTTTTTTTTTTTTTTCTTCTCATACAAATTATTACTATTTTTTTCCTTTTTCCTTTTTTTTCTTTTTTTTTTTTCTTTTTTTTTTATATCTATAAAGATCTAAAGTTATTAGAAAAAAAAAAAAAAGAGAGAGAGAGAGTATATTTATAAAGAATTAATAAATAGTGTTACTTTATGATTCATCGTGAAACATTATACTTCTTTTACTTAAAATTTATAATTTCTATTTATTTATTTATTTATTTATTTATTTATTTATTTATTAAAAAAAGTGTATTAAAAAAAATTAAGAAAATAATAATAATCAATGCCAAGGTTTGGGTATATTTATATATTTATATAATTTATTTTGATGATCCACCACCAATAGTAAATAATAACACACTTGTAATGACTAATAATGATCCAAGCCCTTTATATACAGTAAAACCTATTCATTAAATAAATAAAATATAAAAGTATTTAGTTTACTTATTTTATATATCGATTTCTATTATCTTTTTTTACATTGTGCAGCATCTACAGAACAAAACCACATATGACTTAATCCATAAACAATCACTGCTCTTAGTCCCTGTAAAATCCCTGTCGCCACCTAAAAATAAAATCAAAAAAAAAAAAAAAAAAAGGATCATATAAAATTAATGTGCATAATTCTAATTATAAATATATATATATATTTAGATCAAAAAAAAAAAAAATAATAACTTACACTTCCAGTTCTATCAATCAACTCATAATAATTCCAAGAATGAGCAGCATTGGATACAATAATAAGTATATACATTCCATAAATATATGACATAGGTGTATCATCGATATGAATCAATTGATCAACTCTTGGTAATGTATATATAGCAATCCATATTAATGAAATGGTAGATGTATACATACCTACATATGAACATATACGTGCAGGTAATGGAGGAGGGATTTGTTTAGATAACATATAATCTGAATAAACATAAACGCAAGCTAGAATTATTTATATAAATATAAAGAAATAAATTAGAAAATATATTTTAATTATATAAATTATTATTATTCTTTTTATATCAATCATATGCTTATATATATATATATATATATTACAATAAAAAAAAGTGCCACCTATAGTTAATAATGTTCCAAATAATAATACAGCTGCATTGGCTATTATTAGTATAAAAAAAAAAAAAAAGAATCAAAAAGGTTAGATGAATCAATATAAATAATCTATTTGATGATGATTATTTATTTATTTTACCTTTATCTTCAGGATTACTATCATCATCAGAATGACCTAAAGCACTAATAGCTAAACCACTGCTTGTACCAAAAATGGCAACCCATTGAAGTTTTGTTAATATACGACCCATTAAGAGATATGTTAAGATAGCACACCAAATAACAACACTAGAATAAATCACTTGGTACATCTATTTTAATATATATATAAATGATCATTAATATTATTTATTAATTTATTTCTCTCTCTCTCTCTCTCTCTATTTTTTTTTTTCCTTTCTCATCTAATTATACTTTACACCACTACCAACAATAGAAAAACCTATGGTCACGCAAAAATTAGCAAAAACATCTAAAACTGACATTTTAATAATAGAACTATGTTGAATCTTTCCTTCTATGTATCCTTGAACAGATGTTTTTTCATAATCACTTTCTTCGTTTAATACATCCATATCTACTTGTTCCTATTTATTTATTATATATATATATTCTTAGTACTTTAATATATATATATATATATATATATATGATTTTTGTTTTATTCATTTATTATTATCTTACTTCTTGTGTAGGTAAATTAGTATATTGAGTTGTTTTTTTTTTTAACATGGAAGGGATCAATACACCCACCAATACCATACCAAGGTATTGAGATAATTGTATAAAATAACTATCGGCAGCTTTATCATTATTATTATTATTATTAAAGAACATATAAAGTAAATAAATATACAAGTTATAAACCTTTTTATTTTTTCATTATTATCATTATTTTTTATCCTGAAAAAAATAAAATAAAGGGATCGTATATATATATATATATATATATATATAAAAGAACTTACTTGCAGCACCTCTATAAAATATCCATTGTGAACCAAGTGTTAAAATCAATCCAGTTATTAAAAACATAAACTGATGAAATAAAATATAAAGTCTTTCACCTGTTTTATTCGTGTTCATCTTTTATTATTATTATTTTTTGTCTCTATTTCTATTTCTATTTTTTTCTTTTTAATAAATAAATATATGTATATATATATAATATCAAAACATAAAAATATCTATATATATATATATATAAAAGAAAAAGAGAAAGAGGAGAAAAAAAAAAAAAAAAAAAAAGGGATGGATGAATTATATGTTTTATTTGAACATCAAAAGCAGCTGAGTTTAAATTTTTCTTTCTTAGATCAAAAAAGTCAATAAATATATACTTTTAAAAATGAATTATGGTATATAAAAATAATAATGATGATGATGATGATCAATAATAATAATAATAATAAATAATAAAAATAATAAAAATAATAATTATGATGATGATAATGATAATATAAGATTTTAAGGATGCATATATATATATATATATATTAACGAGCACCTTTGGTTTTTAAATATCTACAACCTTTTCTAGTATGGCCATACTATATAAATATATTAATAATGAACATAATAAAGAAAATTAAAAGATTAAAGTTTTCTATATATTAAAACTATATTGATTTTATTTATTTTTACCTGTCCGCAATGATCACTAATTAAGAATATATTAAAAATAAATATATAATTTAATTTAATACATATACTATAATACGCGTATCTATTTACCATTGACCCCCAGAAAGATTAACTGGTTTAACTACAGAAGACATTCTTTATTCTTTATTCTTTATTTTATTTTATTTTATTTTTTTATAAACAAATAAAATAATAATAATAATAATAAAAGGTGAGAAAATGATTTATTTTTCTTTTTCTTTTATTCTTTTATATTTATATATATTTATTTAAACTTGTCGCCAAATTAAGATATATTAAAAATTTTTTGTGTTGTTTTCCCATACAACAGTAATAATAATAAATACAATAAAAAAAAAAATATTCCCATTTTTCATTTTTTTCTCATCTAAATAATAATAGTCAATCTTTATATATATTATATAAATAAATAAATATGCATTTATATGTTTTATCCCTCTTTTTATTATTAATATTATAAAATATATATTTACATATTTAAGCTATTTATTTGTGTATATAAAATATTTAAGGTTGTCCGGATTAAATATATTAAAATAAACAAATAAACAAGCAACTTTGAAAAATAATTTATGTATAAACTGTCAAAAAAAGAAAAAAAAAAGCACCAGACTTTAAATTTGGATGGTTTTTAAACCTAGCATTTTTATTTTTATTTTTTTATTTTTCAAATACAAAATTTTATAAATTGTAACACTTTTTCGTTCATTAATATTTTTTTAATATTATTATAGATTAAAAATACAAATATTTTAATAAAAATAAAGCTTTTTCATGAATTCATCACTTATATAAAAATATTCAAAGCTTAACATTTTTATTTAGAATGGCCACTGTAATAATAAAAAGTGAATCATAATTTGATCTCAGATTAATACAGTCGGCATTTTAATTTTCGAGTTTTTTTTTTTAAGTTAAACTCTTTTTAAACCCTCTTATATAGTATTAGTAGCTTATTTTTTTTCTTCTTCTTTTTCTTTCCTTTCTATTTCTATTTTGAAATAAAATTATAATATATGAATAATATAAAATATATATTATAATAATATATTTTATTTTTTATTATTATTATGAATACTGAAAATGATAATGTACCTTTAGTCTCTTCTTCTTCATCTTCATCACAGAGATTATTAGCAAGTCAACAAAAATTAAACCATGTAAAAGACGAAAAAAACTTTGTAAAACGACTTGATAAACGTTTATTGTTATTTGCAATGTTTTCTAATCTTGTAAAAACAATGGATAACGTTAATATAGGTATTATTTTTTTTTTAATATAAAATACATTTAATATATATATATACATATATAATAACTAATATATTATAATTATTATTACTATTATTATTATTATTATTAAAACAGCTACTGCTTTTATTAGTGGAATGGAAACTGATTTAAATATAGTAGGCACTCAATATAATGTAATGGTTATATGTTTCCTTGTTGGATATTTGGTGTAAATAAAAATATAAAAAGAAGAAAAACAAAAACGTGTTTATTTATGCACAAAAAAAAGAAAAAGAAAAAGGATCATTAGTATATCAAATTAAATACATTTATTTTTATTCATATTGTTCATTATTTTTTTTTCCTATACATATATAAATTCTATTATTACTATTATATAGAATGCAAATACCTTCAAATATCATTCTTTCTTATTATCGTCCATCTATTTATTTGCCTATACTTGAATCAGTATGGTGTATCTTAACTTTATTAATGGCTGGTGTTCAATCTGTTAAAGCAGTTTTTATTCTCCGTTTTTTTCTTGGTTTAGCTGAAAGTGGATGTTATCCTGGAGTATGTATTTTTTTTTTTTTTTAAAAGAAAAGAAAAGAATAATCATATTTGAATGATGATCATTAATATATATTACTATTATCAATCAATATTCTTTAAGATCATTTTTTTATTAGGTAATTGGTACACAAAAAAGGAATTAGGTAAACGAACTAGTATTATCACCATGTGTGGAACTCTTGGAGGCGCTTTAAGCGGTTTGATTCAAGCTTTATTTCTTAAAACCATTGATGGTTTTTTAGGTATTAGTGGGCAAGTTTTTCTATTCTTTCTCTTTTATTCTTTTATTCTTTCATTCTTTCTATATATTCATTATATTCACCCATTTATTACTATATTTTATTATTATTATTATTTTAGTTGGAGATGGTTATTTCTTTTTGATGGTATCTTGACAGCTTTAGTGGCTTTATTTGGTTATTTTTATTTACCAGATGATATTCAAAATACAAAATGGTTAAGTCAAAAGGTACATATATATATATATATATATATATATATATAATATATAATACATATAATGATATAAATATATAAATATATATATATATATATTAAAAAAAAAATACATATATATATTTTTGTAGGAACGCGAATTAGCACTTTATAGAATTAGCTCTGAAGGAAGAGAATCAACCAAAAAAAATTATCAACAATGGAATCTTAAACCTGTATTAAAAATGATGTTTAAAAATGTATATGTTTATTTATTGGTGTTTGCTTGGACATTATTAACATTAGCATTAGGTTCAACTCATGTATTAGGAATAATGTCAAAAAGGCTTGGTTATGATGCAACCACTTCTAATCTTTTCACAGCAGTAAATAAATAAATATATATTTACTAATAATAATAATAATAATAATAATAATAATAATAATAATAAGAACTAAATTTATTTTATTATTCTATATATATTATAGCCTGATATGCTAATTACAATGATCGCTGTCATATGTAATGGGTTTATTAGTGATTATTATCGAAATAGATTCTGGTAATATTTTATATTATATATATATATATATGAACAAATGAATTATTCATTTTTTTTTTTCTTTTTTGTCATAAAAAAAAAAAATCACTCCATTAGGGCAATAATAATTCCATGTATATTTGGCTTCATAGGCTGTAATATGTTAGTAGCATTTGTTCAACCATTTGGATTTCTTTATTTTGCATATATATTAACTCATGCTGGATTGGCATCCTCTCAACCTGTAGTAATGACTTGGACTAATGAATTATTATCAGATCGTGAAGTTAGGGCTATTACAATTGCATTAATGAATACAACTTCTACATTAATGTATAGTTGGTGTTCTATTTTATTATGGCCCGTTACTGGTAAAATAAAAAATAAAAAAATCATCATCATCATCATCATTTTCATCGTATATAAATTTAAAAAAAATAACTCTTTTCTAAATATATACATTTTTTTTATTATCAAATGAACATTTAGATGCTCCTTATTATAGTAAGTTTTATAAACAATATACTAAAAGGAAAGAATTAAAATAAATAAATAAATAAATAAATAAATAAACAATGTACTAATTATTATTATTATTATTTATTAGAACGTGGATTTATATCTAGTGTATGTTTCACTTTCATTTTTATAATGTTGATATGTATTATTAGAACATCAAAAACAAATTCTCGTGATACATCTACAATATTAAACGAAAATAACTTAGAACCAGATGAAATACAACTTTTATCAAGGAATTCAACCTCGGATGACATGGATAATTTGTATAAAGTTTAATTTATCATTTGTATTTTTATTTATCATCATCATCATCATCATCATTTATTTATTTATTTATTTATATATACTTTAGAATATTTATTTATTTTTATACTTACATTGATGTCATACTATATATATTAACCTCACTATGGTATTTATTTATTTATTAATTTATTAATTTCACACACAACACCACCTCTCTTTTTTTAATATAAATTATTTACTTATATATATATTTTTTAAAAAAATAAAAAACTTATATGTATCACATTACTGAATTCATCAGTAATTATAAATTTTGATTATTATTAGTATTAATTAGTATTAGTATTAGTATTAGTATTATTATTGATCAGTTGAATATTATTTATGCTTATAAATGGATCATTAATATTTTTTTTTTCTTAAATAATCAATTACATCATCGAATCATATTTTCATCATTTATATAAATACTAATGATTATCCTTTTTTTTTCTTTGTTCATATTTTTTATTATGATTATTTTATATTTATATATATATAAATTGACTATTTTTACAAACAATAAAAAAGACCATAAGAAAAAAAAAAATTAAAAAAAGAAAAAGAGGTGGTAATATGTAATTACATAAAAAAAAAAGAATTAGCTATTTTTACTTTTTATAAAGTTAATTGACACCAGGTATACTGTATAAAATAAAGCATATGTATAAAAATATTAATAATAATAATAATAATATTAATAACGTTAATTATAAAAACGAAGATAGATCCAATTGGACCATTCAAATTATATACATATGCATATACATATATATATATATATATATATATTTCCTTTAATTTTTTTTTTCCTTTTCCTTTTAATGATGATGATTTCTATTTCTATTTTTTTTTTTAAAAAAAAAAGGTATGTGTGTTTGTTAATCATTATTCGTAGATGAGAAATCTCTCCAAGGGCGTTTTAAATCGTTTCTAAAAGATCCATTTTGTAACATATCATCACTATCATCCATTCCACGTTTTTGTCCTTGTAATATAAATGTACCATTATGTTGATTTTGTGATTGTGCGGCTAAGTAAATAGGTTCATATTCCTATTTTTTTTTTACAAAAAAAAGAAAAAAAATGAACTCTATTCTTTCTTTCCTTTCTATCCTTTTTTTTTATTCACTCATTCTCTTTTCTTTTTCCTTTTTTATTTTTATATACCTTAAGTTGACTTTTAAAAGAATCATTTGGATTAATACATAATCGTTTACTTTGTACAAAATGATAAGCTTCTCTTGCATCAACTTTAAAAGATTCCATGATATAAGCAATAACAAAACAAGGACTCCTAGACATACCACCATTACAACATACAAGGACTTTACCGCCTTGATTCAATGCTTCTCTAATAAATTTATTGCCAATAGGAAAATGTGATATTAACAATTGATATTGATTATCTGCTATTTGGATTATATGTGAATTAAAATTGGTGGTCATTTCTAAAGTTCTTTTGAATAAATTTAATTCATTACTATCCAATATACATAATATATGAGTGATTCCAAAATTTCTTAAGTTATCCTTATCGCGACATACTGAAAGGGGTCCAAGATATAATCCTGGCTTGATTTTTTAAAGCAAATAATAGACAATAATAACAAAAAGCCCAATTCCCCATCCAAATAAAAAATAAAATGATGTTAGTATTAGTATATATATATATATATATATATGTATAATATTGCTATTACATAGTAATAACAATAATAAACTTATTAATAATATATAATAACAATGAATATTCATATTGTTCATTGCTTATTACTATTATTATTATTATTATTATTTTACCAAGATCTCTTGCATTTCTCTTCTCATTTCATAGTGCCAATCATCTATAGGACTTTTAATAGCTGAATTAGAGAGACACTCTCTATCAAAAGCATCACCTGACATCATATATATGTATATATATATATATATGTATATATTGTATATAATGTAATAAATAAATGATAAATAAAAAAATATACTTATATAGTTTATATATAGTAAACTAAAACAAAAGAAAAATGAAAAAGGAAAAGAAAAAAGTAAGAATTAATAATTTAAGTCAATACTGGGCCGGAGTTTATAAAACCGTTATTACCATATTAGGATATAGCTTCAGAATATCTATTTATACTCACTTTTTATTTAAATTGAATGAAAAAACGAGTCAATTCGTTTATATGCACTTTATTTTATGGAGATGATGATAATTATAATGAAAAAAATGTTGCAATTTAATAATAATGTAACAAATATAAATATATTTAAAATGAAAGCATTTGCCCTATATTCAGTCATGTAGGCGGAGATTGTAGAAATTTTAATGCAAGTTTGTAACTTATTTTTGCTGTTTTCCTTTCCCTTTATCTTTTTAAGATTTAATATTAAAATATATCATATATATTTATTATTTAAATATAAAATCAACGCATTCGTTTCCATTGATTGATAGATCGATTGATTAATTTATTGATTGTCCCTTTTTTTTTTATATATAAATAAAGAAATAAAAACTCAATCTTTTATTTATTTTTAATAATAATCATATATATTTGCTAAATATTTTCAATATTTTTTAATAACTTCATTAAAAAACATTTATTTGTTTTATTATAGATAGGTTTAGATATCCAGTAGATGATCAGCTTCACAATATTAAAAAAGTGTCTTTTTTTTAATTTCTAATCTGATCATCCTAATAAGCATGATTAATGTAAACATAAGATAACAGCATTTAGATATTAATAATTTGTATTTTCATAAAAAAAAGATGATTAATCCAGTAAATCTTGTTAATTACGAAAATTGTTAATTCCATCATCTGCTATAAGTAAATATTATAATTTTATTTTTTATTTAACCATTTTTTTTCATCTTATAGTATTATCAATGAGTATTCTAAATTATAAATTAATTATTTATTTCATCAAAAAAACAAAAATAAATGGATCTTAATGATTATAGAATGAAGATATATACCATAAAATAATATCTAGTATGTATTATACACTAATTTTAAAATTGCAGATTACTTATTTACCTAAAAGGAAGGAAAAAAAAAATTAATCTCCGCAGTCCGACTTTATAAACTTGTTATTTTTTTTTTTTTACACTCGCTCTTCTTTTTCTTTATAGATTTATTTTCTCTTTTAATATTATATAACTGTTTTTTTTATTATTATTTATTAATGTCAGATCCACAACAGGTCAGTTATTTTTTCTTTTAATAATAATAATAATAATAATAGTAGTGATAAATAAATAAATAGAATATAAAAAATGGTTTATGATTGATCTTGAATATTTCTTTCTTTCTTTTATTATAGATAGCAGCACTTATTGCTGCCAAAAAAGCAGAGATTTTAGCAAAGTTCCAATCTATAGCACCACAGCAACCTCCTCCACCTAAACCTAAACCTAATAATCATGTTCGTCCACCAATGTCAACAACCGCGACAAGACCACCACCTCAACAGCCACAAATAAGTGGTTTAAGTGCAAGTGAAATTCAACGTAAAGCACAAGAAGTTAGAAACTTATTACAAGGTGTTAAGGTATTAAATATATATATATATATATATATATATATATATATATATATATATAATAAAAACAATAAAAAGAAATACAATAATAATAATAATAATATCTATTGATATATACATATAAACTTGGCGTGTTGTTTATTTATTTTATTATATATATATATATATATATATATTAGGCTGAAAAAAAAAAAGCAGCGGCGCCACCTATGCCTTTAGATGAATCTGGTTCTTTTGATTTGAAAGCTATGCTTGATAAAGGGATTATTCCAAAACGTGAAACTGAATTAAAGGTAAATTAATTCATTTTTGTTTAGTTTTAAGAGAAAAAGAAAAAAGAAAAAAAAAAAGCTAAAAACTTATATATATATATATATAGGCTAAACAACGACTTGCAGCATCAAAATCAGCTACAGCAGCAACAGAAGAACCAAGTCCAAGTACATTAAAACAAAAAAATGAAAAAATCACAACATTAAAATTAGAATCAACACCTGAGTCATTTACAGATCCAACCAAAAACCCATATTTTGATCCATCTTTACCCGTCAAAGTAGAGCCAAAAGCAAGGAAAGCAAAAGCATTTAAATTTGTACAACCAGGCAAATATATAGAAAAAGCAAATCAAGAAAGAGCTAAAGCACAATTAGAAAAATTAAAAGAACAAGTAGCAGCTAAAGTTAAACAAGCTGGGATGGAAATGGAAATGGATGTATCAGATAAAGTATTAAAAAAGGAACCTCCTCCAGTAGCAGAATGGTGGGATGCTCCATTTTTACCAAATCAAACTTATCATGATCTTGATGATGAAAAAATAACAATAGATCCAACCCAATTAACATCATTAGTTACTTCTTATGTACATCATCCTGTTGTAATCAAGCCGCCTAATGGTGACCAACAAAATATACCAGTTCGTGCTCTTATGCTAACTAAAAAGGAAAGAAAGAAATTAAGAAGACAAAGAAGATTAGAAGCTCAAAAGGATAAACAAGATAAAATTCGTTTAGGTTTATTACCTCCTGATCCTCCAAAAGTAAAGATTAGTAATTTAATGAGAGTGCTTGGTGATGAAGCTATTCAAGATCCTACTAAAGTCGAAGCTAAAGTACGTAAAGAAATGGAACAGAGACAAAAACAACACGATTTGGCTAATCAACAAAGAAAATTAACTCCTGAAGAAAAAAGAGCTAAGATTATGAATAAATTAGCTGAAGATCAAAGTGCTAGTAATGAAGTGGCTGTATTTAAGTAAGTATTTGTTTAATTTTCTTTTCATTTTGTAATCAGGATAAAAATATTAATATATCATTTATCTTTTTTTCTTTTCTTTTCTTTTTCTATTTTTCAATTTAGGATTAAAAATTGTTCACATCCAAAACATCGATTTAAGATTGAAAAGAATGCACAACAATATGGATTAACAGGTATTGTTATTGTTCATCCTAAATGTCATATGGTCATTGTAGAAGGTGGGCCAAAAAGTATTAAAGCTTATAAAAAATTGATGTTACGGCGTATTGATTGGAATGATTTACCCACACCAAAAAATTTAAATAATAATAACAATAATATGGATATTGATAATGGATCATCATCATTATTACAACAACAACCTAATGATAATATAACAGATAATAAATGTTATTTAATATGGACAGGTCAAGTAAAAAATAAAGCCTTCAAGAAGTTTACTTGGCGTTCTTTTGAAAGTGAAAAAATGGCAAGAGAAGAATTAACTAAATGGCATGCTGAAAATTATTGGGATTTGGCTCTAAGAGCAAATGAAGAAGATTTAGAAATGCGTCAGGTGATGATTTAAATAATACCTATTTTTTAAAAAATTTGAATAAAAATAAGTTAAATCATTTTTAAATACTAAATATATATGGACTTTTATCTGGATATAAAGGCAAAAAAAAAAAAACTCTTTATTATATAAATTTAAATATATACTTATATATATATATATCGTCCAAAGTCCCAATGTTCATAAGGTTTATTAAAATTATGTATCAATCAATAATTAAAATAAAAAGGGTACAACATTGTAAGTTAAATTTATAGAAAGAGCTCTAGACTTCACCATTAATCGGAGATTAAATATGTATAATTGTCAAAAAAATGAAAATTCGATAAAATAAACTTCTATTTCCATTTTCTATTTTTCATTTTTTATTTTCCATTTTTTCTTTATTATTATTACAGTCGTTACTATTATTTTACATAGGAATATATGATACTAAATCGTCTTGAAAAACATTTATCTACATTAAAAGTAACTTCATTAAAATCAATAGCAATTTCCTGTGGTGTAGGAGTTACAGGAACTAAAGTTGAATTATTAAATCGATTAAATATCCACTTTAAAGATTTAGTGAATGTTGGGACCCATAATGGAGAATTAACAACAATTATAGATAAAGAACGTTTAATACCAAATAGTATATTATCGTTTGATTTAGGTTATAAAAACTTTGCCTTTGTACAAATGAATAAAGAATATGAAATAAAAGAATGGAAAGTCACTGATTTTGAACTTGAAGAAGATATAGATTACCATCCTTCTATTATTGTTCCTTATATAAGAAAATATCTTTGTGAACATATACAACCATTATTTCCTCAAGTGGGTCATATTGTTGTTGAAAGACAAAGAGCTCGTAGTAGTAGTAGTTTTAATATCCTTGAAAGTACTTTAAGAGTCAATACGGTGGAATCCTTTTTATGGTGTATTTTATATGAATTTCAATCAACTATGATAAATCAAAAGAAAATCAATAATCACCTTGATCAACATCATTTTATACCAATGCAACCCCTTTTAAAACAAAATATTGATAGATTATGGTATGATGATTTATTATTACACTGGAAAAATCATTATAAAAAGCTGAATCGTTTAAATGATGATGATGATGAAATGATCAATATGTTCAATAATAAATCAAAATTATCTACTTATGAAAAAAAATTAGCTTCAACTCTTTTAGTTCAAGACTGGTTAGATCAACAATTTGTAAAATGCCCTTCAACTTTAATGGATATGTTTAATAATAGAAAAAGTAACAATAGAAAAAAACAAGATGATCTTAGTGATTGTTTAATACAAGCAGTGACGTGGTATCAATGGAGACAGAATTCTATAAATCATTTAATGGAATTTTTATGATGGCTGTGCTATATATTTAACTAAATAAATATGTAAATAGTAAGTGTTCTTGGTTATTTTTTTTTAATAATATATAAAATAGATGTTATGAATATATTATAAGTACAAATAAATAAATAAAAGTAATTAGGTAATAGATTTTTTTTAAAGCTAATTATTAAAGATTTTTTCCTATTTGTTATATATAATTATGGTTGTTATTATTTTTTCTTTTTTTTTAGTTCTGATTATTGGAAATTTCAGTTTAGGGAACAGTTGACATTTCAGGTTCATTATTAATATCATTTCTTGGCGTTCTATGATCAGGACCATCAACATAAATAGGAAGAGCAAAATATTCCATACTTCTAGGATTGGCGGTTTTTCGTGCACGACCAGTAGCTTGAGCAATCCAATCTCGAAGATCATGAATAGCCATTATAATAAAGTAAGCAATAACAAATACAGCACCAACTACTATATACATAAGTGCGGCTTTAACACCTAAACTCCAATCTAAAAATGGATACACCCATATACCAGCACTTTAAGTTAAAAAAAGTGGCATTTTTTAATATATATAATAATAAAAAATAAATTAAATGGTTACAATGAAAGTTCATTTGTTTCTATAGATAGAAAATCACATGGTATCATTCATTCATTCATTTTTTCTTATATATATATCACTTACGAACTATGGACAACAAATGATAAACACATATAAAGAACAACATTGATAATCAATAATAATACCATATTGGTATAAATTTGCATTCTATTTAATATGACATCGATTAACATCATAAAGAAGGATACACCATGCACAGATACATTGAGCCATGTTTTTAAAGTTGTTAATTCTTCTCCACCACTCAAGAAACTCCAATAAACTACTGGTGTAACAATGCTTTTTTTTTTAAAAAAAAAATTAGTATATATGTTAACAATAATATCTGACTTGTAAAAATTTTTTTTTCTTAAACTTAAATACACGCATATATATATTACTTAAAAGTTATAATGGTATGATATAAATAAACAAATAAATAATTAAGAATTGTTGGTTGACCAAAGAAAGAATCAAGTTGCTTTTTCGATAAAATGTATCGGACATGATGATAACAAACAGTCTAAAATAAAAGATAAAAAACAAAAAAAAAAGTTTCAGTTTCTTACATTTTTTTAATAAAAAACAAAAGATAATGTTGTGCAGTTGAAATACTTTTATCATGTTTTTATGTATAAAAAAATTTACCACATAATATGCATGAAGACCAATGAATGTTAAATTAGTGAAATAACCAAAAAATATAAATGGAGTATTTTCTTTTTTATAAGAAATAGCTGAATTTCCAAGATTTCCCCATATAATAATAGTTGAGTATATACAGATGATTAATCTAATAACTAAAAATGCTTTTGAAGGTATCCAGTATGATGTTACTGCTCTTTCTGGTTCAAATAAATCGAATCCAAACCATCGAAAAAATGAATAATTTGATCGTTTTAATTTTTCGTCTCGAAATTCTTCTGTCATGCTGTAATTATTTTTTAAATTTTTATTATATATACTATTATTTTATCACTATAATTATATTTATAATGAATATATATATATTTATATATATATGTATTTATAGTGAGTAAAAGGAAAAAAAGAAAAAGAAAAATAATGAGAAGAAGAAGGAAAAAATATAGAATTAGCTTTTTTTTTTAATATATATAGATATATTTATATAAAAAAGGGAAAACAATATATGCGGGAATCAAATTATCAATCATTTCAATTTTTTTGATTTCTTTTCCGACTCTTAACACGTGGACTGCGATTAAAAGGTGTTGACGAAGCTGAGCTACCACTACTACTACTTGAACTAAGTTTATAATCCAATTCTACTACATGACAATCTTCTTCAGGTTGGTTTTCCATAATAATTGATGATGTAGAAGGTGATTTCATGGTACTTTTATTATCATACTGATTATTTTTCGAACATAAATCGCACCATTCTAATGGAGCTGTCATCCATGATAAATTTTGTCGATGATAATTTGAAGTAGAAGAAAATACACATATAGATCCCAAGGTAACACCAACAAATAATAGCCAAAAGACTAGTACATTTTGAATTAATGTTGGCCAAACACCACCATAAAATGAAGCTAAAGCAACTACTTCAGAGACACGCCATAACCAATATAATAATTCGATCCCTTTAAACCATGCTGAATCAATGATTAAACTTTTTTGATGATTATGATAACGATGATGATAATTAATTTCTGATGAAGTTGAATTAATGCTTTTTAAACCATTACAAGTAAATAATTTGGAGGGAATACTATGTAATAAAAATAATAAAAAGAATACAAATACATTTAAAACGACTATTTCAGCTGCAAACATCCATGTATCAGCAATAGGGACCCATTCATCACCAAATACCATGCCAAACATATAAAATGTACCAAATCTCTCATTAGGTGTTTCTCCAGACGGAATAAATTCGGCCCGGAACCAAGGTAAAGTGATCAAAGAAAGTATAAAAATAAATGATCCGTACCATACTGAAGGTTGTGAAAAAGGCAATTGCAAACATTGTAATGCCCATACAAGAATCTGTCTTTTTAGTATTTGATATCTACTCATTGATGGTCCTTGTTGATCTAATAAATGTATTCTAGCTAATAATCGGCGACTAGTACTTTGATCATGGTAGATTCTGGAAATTAATAATACAAATAACATTGAAATTATTGACAATAAAGTAATACCTTGAAGCTGTGATCAAAATAACAACAATAATAATAATAAAAGTAATAATACATAGCAAAGTAAAAAAAAAAAAAAAGGAAAAGAAAAAAAGTTAAGTAAATAAAGTGTAAATAATTGCTTACGCTCTTTTTCTTTTCTTTTCTGTTTTTCATTTATAATATATCATCATATATTCATATATATATTTATATAACTTACCAAAGTTGTCATATGGGATGATATAATCCATTCACCAGCACCTCCTTCAATTTCAAGACGTTTACCATCAATACGGAAAAATATAGTTGATTTACCAACTAAACCTGAAGAAGTTTTCACTTGAATAGATAATATATGAGATCCAGATTGATAATCTAAAGGATTCCAAGGATGTACCCATAAAGGATTCTTTTCATCACCAACATATTGAGTAATGTTTGAATTATTATTATTATTTATAATATTTCCATCTATCTTGATTTGAATATTTAATTGATTAGGAGATTGATTTGTGAATACCAAAAAACGAATATGAGAACTTGATTGAATACGAGATAATGGTTCTTTTGTATCCAAAATAAAACGAGCATCTTTTGGATTTGTAATAAGAATCACAGGTGCAACTTCTGATTTAGATTCCGGCCATTCAATAGTACCATCGTCCGTTAAAGGTATAAGAGAGGATGACTTTGTTTGAGTAGATGGTGCTTGTGGAAGTTTTGCATCAACAAATGATATAATGTCATGATCAACTGCTACGATACGATACATACCATGATCTTTCATATCTCCTAATTCTAATTCTAATGTTTGAGTCATGGGGTCATATGATTGGAGTACATCACCTAAACCTAAATGCACAAATTTTTTTTTTTTTTGCATAAATAAAAATTCTTTAAATTAACCACGTTCTCATTATTAATTTAATCTATTAATTAAATTTTTTACCAGCAATCAATCGATGAAGATGACCACAGAAATAAACACTATAATATTTAGCCAAATCTCTAAATGTGTGACCATGATTCGAAACACCAAATACCATAGTTGTTGTAGGATAATGAGAAAACTTAAGAAAATAAAATTTGAAACAAAATAAACAATAAACATAAAACAAAATTTAAGTGTCAGTCCCTAAAATTCATATGCAATTTTAAACTTTAGGTTTAATATTAATTTACTTACAACAAAAGTATGATTGGAAGGCTTCATTAATGCATGAGATAATCTATCCATTGTACTTGAAGTAAGATAACCAAAAAAGTTAAATGGTCTTGAAGGTCCGCGTTTAGGGCTTGTATTTAAAAAAAAAAAAAAAGATTGAACATTTCCCCCAAAAATATTATGATGACCATATATAGCTTATTCTTTATATTTTTAATATATATATATATATTTACCATGCATCAATAGCTACAAATTGATATTCACCATAAGGTTGAGTATGTTTCCATGAATAAATACCTTGACCTTGTTCAACTTCATTTGGTCTTTGGCCATATTGACGATAAAGATTTACCCTAGATTGCCAAGAAGGAAGATCAAAACAATCATGATTACCTCTCATATCGTACCAAGTTGTATTTGTCCATGTTTGCTGTTCAATAGCTGATTTATAAATTTTCCATTCTTCAATATATTGTTGTGATGTTATTCTTTTACGATCTTTAGCATCTGTTAAATCACCAGTAACAACAACAAATTCGGGTCTTTAAAAATAAAATAAAAAATAATTTTTAGAATTCTTCCCTTTTGCATATTTTTTTTTCTTTTTCTATTCCCAAATTTCATTTTTCTTTTTTCCATTTTATTATTTCTAATTCTTTTTTCTTTTCTTTAATCTATCTTATTTACTATTATTATTATTATTATTATTACTTAACAATAGGAAGAATAGAACGAATAAAATGAAGGAAGTGTAATGTATGACCTTTAGCCCGATATTTTGATATGTGTAAGTCAGATATCTATCATATCAGGTTTTAAAAATAAATAAACAAAATAAGTAAAATGTAAATAAATAAATAAAAAATGTTTATCAACAATGACTTGAATGAAACAAATAGTTTCTATTCAGGAATTTTTATTTTTAAAACGTCATTTCCTATTTAATAAATAACTCTTACTCTTCCCCCTTTTTTTTCAAGTACCAAAAATATAATAAAAATAAAACGATTTGTATATGTACTTTCTTTACCTGTGTAAAATAAAAAATGTTATCAGGCTTATCGTTTAATATATGAGTTTGTTGGGTAATATTTTGTTGAATCTCTGATTGTTGTAGTTTTAATTCTTGTTCAATATTTTTTTTGTGTGAAAATGGCCAAAAGGAACCTTTTGTTGATCTAAGTTCTTTTGTAGAAGACCAGTATAATTGACAAGCACGAAGTGAACATAAGATTGTAATAATAAAGTAGAACCAAACAATCGCCTTTGACTTCATTTTGAAGAGCAACTGTTACATAAAAAAACTATAAAAATAAAAAGTCTTGATATTATTTTATAAACTAAAAATAGTTTTTGTCTTTTTTATCAATAAAGAGAACACTAAAAAATAAAAAATAAAAATAAGATAAAAGTGAGAGAGAAAGAGAAAAAAGGAATTGAAAAAAAGTCTGAAAAAAAAAATGGGATAAATAAATAAAAGTATATATAATAATAATAATAACAATAATAACAACAATAATAAATAAATAAATAAAAAAAGCTTTAGCTGACATGATCTTGTTTCAATTTCCACTTTTGACCAAAGTTAGGACCACGTGTTTAAAGCATTTCTTATAATTCTTATCTTGATAAAAGGGATTCTTTGTCTAAAATAAAGTTTTGTTGTTAGTTTATAATTTATACAAATGTTTTAGTTAATATATAGGTAAACGTTTAAATATAAACGTATAAATAAAATAATATAAAAAAGCACAATAATAATAATAATAATACTCATATATACAAAAATGAAAAAAAAAATGAAAAAGAAAGTTTAGCACAAATAATGAGCCAATGTATTTATATAATTATTTTATTAATATGATTATTGCTATTATATTAGATTATTTTGTATAATATTCGACCAAAGTTTCTACCCGCTGATGTAATTCACTTGCTCTTCCAGATAGTGATAAGAATAATTCGTTTTGTGAAGAAATAAGCATACCTATATCTTGAGGTGATTTTCCTGACATCATTTCTTGCTGTAATCTTTCCTCTATTTGTCTAATTGCATATTCAAATTCTACAAGTTGTGAACGTAATCTTTCATATAATTCAATAAAGTATTGTTGATGTTCACTTGATCCTGATGTACGCTTGGTATTTCCATAGTCTACTATCATTTTATTTGCTGTAGTTGTACGAAGTTGATATTGGATATCATCACCAAGACGATCAATGATTTGTAATTGTGCTTGTAATTGATCTTTTAATGCTGCACCATTATTTAATAATTCGGATACTTGGGTATTTACGTGTACAATATCTTCACCACCAAAAGCATCAATGCGTGATTGAATATTACGAGATATTAATTGCTGATTATTAATAAATTGTTCAGCTTCTATAAGTACAGATTGAGCATCAACAGGTAATTGTACAAAACGTGTTTGTTTTTTAATTTGATCTACGCTTGTGATATTAGATTGTATTGTAGTTGGTACAGATTCTGTAGGTGGTGTGGCACCAAATACATCTTTGGATGTTGATAAGGATTTTGATATGCTTTTTACAGGTGTATTCACTGATGAAATTGTTATAGGTGTAGAAGTTGTTGAAACAAATGGTTTGAATGAATCAGCTGGTTTTGTAATAGGTACTGATGTTGTACTTGAAGCACTTGTTTTAGGTGTTGTAGAAGTAACATCAGTTATACTAAATAAATCCTTGGTTGCTGTACCTCGAACGTCTATGGTTTTTGCTACAGAAGTAGTTTCTTGAGATGCTGGAGTTGATGTTGATATAGTAGTAGGTTTTTGTGTACTTGCTAAATTTACAGATGATATAAGGCTGTCTTTATCCGATGATGATAAAACTGATTTATCTGATTGATCATCTTTCTTTCCTGATAATGAAAATGATTCTTGTAATTTTTTAGATGGTTCAGTTTCAGCAGTTGTTTTAAATGAGATATGTCGACTTTTACTTGACTCATTTGAATCAAAATCATCTCCCTTTCGTTTACCACCAATGGATCTAGTATCTTTACTTGTTTGACCTTTTAAATATATATATATATATATATATATATGTATATATTTGTATCAATTAGAACTACTCCTAAATCATCTATTTAATATATATACCCATATACAAATCATATAAATTGACTTACCAAAAGAAAATGCTGTTGGTGTTTTTTCGGCTACATTTGTATTATCTAATATGATATTAATTAAAAAAATTAATCAATATTACATTATTTCTTTCATTAGTAATTTTACAAATATATTAATTACCTTTAGAAAATGAGAAGCTAAATGCTGATGGTTTTGAAGCAGGTTGTTCTTCGTTTTTATTTGTAGCGTCTAAAAAAGTATTACAAAAAAAAGAAAAAAGAGGATTCATGAGTATTTTGTTATTATTTTAAATACATTTAATCATATTATTATTTTACCTTTATTAAGATTAGTAGAGAAGCTGAATGCTGGTGGTTTTGGAGCAGGTTGTTCTTCATTTTTCTTTGTATCATCTAAAAAATATTATTAAAAAATAATAATCCATAAATATTTTGTTATTATTTTAAATGTATTTAATCATATTATTATTTTACCTTTATTGATATTAGCAAAGAAACTTGATGAACTGGTGGAAACAGGTTGAGATAAAGGTGCCTGACTAGAAGTTGATCCAAAATTGAATGAAAAGGGTTTAGAGGTTGTAGGTTTATCTGTTTTATTTTTAAAATAATAATAATGATAATAACAATATGAGTATTTCATGTAATTCATCAATTTATACTATTCATTATTGCATTTTTTTTTTAAAAAAAACATTAATATTAATATCTAATATACCTGAAGATGATTCTGTAGCTGGTTTTTCTTTTGAGACATCTATATACAACATTTAATATATATACATGAGTTACCAGTAAATGTTTTTTTTATATAAATTATAATGATTACCTGTATTTTTTTCAGTAGTTTCTGTATCAATTTTTTTATTAGTATCAGTACCGCCATCTACATTAATTAAAATAAAGTATTAGACCGTCATTAAACTAATTAAAAAAAAAACAGCAATATAAATATCTTACCTTTTTCTTTTGAAGAACCAAATGAAAACGATGTTGGTATTGAAGTGGTTTTTTTAGATAAATCGATATTAGATGATGAAGTGGCAATAGTAGTAGTAGATTGTGTTGAAAAACTGGTACTAGAAATGTTATTACTATTATCATTTGGGGTTGTATTGAATCCAAAACCACTTCCAGTTTTTGATGATTGATTAATATTTCCAAAACTAAATGCTGGAGCTGATGAGGTATTTGAGTTATTTGTATTAGTATTTGTTCCAAAACTAAATGCAGGAGTAGCTGGAGTTGAAGATTTATCAAAAGAAAATGCTGTTGGTGTTTTTTCGGCTACATTTGTATTATCTAATATGATATTAATTTTTTAAAAAAAGAATTAATACTACAATATTCATTTGATTATTAATTGTAGAATTATTATTTACCTTTGGAAACTGAGAAACTAAATGCTGATGGTTTTGAAGCAGGTTGTTCTTCGTTTTTATTTGTGGCATCTAAAAAATATTATGAAAAAAATTATCCATAAGTACCTTGCTATTATTTTAAATGTATTTTATCATATTATTATTTTACCTTTATTAAGATTAGTAGAGAAGCTGAATGCTGGTGGTTTTGGAGCAGGTTGTTCTTCATTTTTCTTTGTATCATCTAAAAAAAATCACAAAAAAAAGATTCATAAGCATTTTATTATTATTTTAAGTACATTTAATCATATTATTATTTTACCTTTATTGATATTAGCAAAGAAACTTGATGAACTGGTGGAAACAGGTTGAGATAAAGGTGCCTGACTAGAAGTTGATTCAAAATTGAATGAAAAGGGTTTAGAGGTTGCAGGTTTATCTGTTTTATTTTTAAAATAATAATAATGATAATAACAATATGAGTATTTCATGTAATTCATCAATTTATACTATTCATTATTGCATTTTTTTTTTAAAAAAAACATTAATATTAATATCTAATGTACCTGAAGATGATTCTGTAGCTGGTTTTTCTTTTGAGACATCTATATACAACATTTAATATATATACATGAGTTACCAGTAAATGTTTTTTTTATATAAATTATAATGATTACCTGTATTTTTTTCAGTAGTTTCTGTATCAATTTTTTTATTAGTATCAGTACCGCCATCTACATTAATTAAAATAAAGTATTAGACCGTCATTAAACTAATTAAAAAAAAAACAGCATTATAAATATCTTACCTTTTTCTTTTGAAGTACCAAATGAAAACGATGTTGGTATTGAAGTGGTTTTTTTAGATAAATCGATATTAGATGATGAAGTGGCAATAGTAGTAATAGATTGTGTTGAAAAACTGGTACTAGAAATGTTATTATTATTATTATTATTATTATTTGTAGTTATAGTGCTTGTAGTATTACCAGTTGTATTGAATCCAAAACCACTTCCAGTATTAGATGTTTGATTAGTATTTCCAAAACTAAATGCTGGGGTTGATAAAGTTGTGGTAATGGTAGTAGTACTAGGCTGTGTTGAAAAATTAGTACCAGAAATGTTACTATTACTGTTAGTATTTGTAGTATTGCCAGTTGTATTGAATCCAAAACCACTTCCAGTATTAGATGTTTGATTAGTATTTCCAAAGCTAAATGCTGGAGTTGATGAAGTGTTTGAATTGTTTATATTAGTATTTGTTCCAAAACCACCAAAAGAAGTTGATCCGGTATTTTGTGCTGGACTTCCAAAAGTAAATGAAGGAGTAGTGGTTGGGGCTGAAGATAAACCAAAACCAAAACTTGATTGTGAAGTAGCTGGTTGTTGTTGTTGCTGCTGCTGTTGTTGTGGTGAAGGTGATGAAAAGAAAGATGATGTAGATTGTTGCTGTCCAAATCCAAAACTAGGTGTGCTTACAGGTGGTGTTGATTGCTGCTGATTAAAAACTGGTGGTGATCCAGAAGTTGGAGGTATAGGTGAAAAGGAAGGTTGATTTGCAGCAGCGAATAAGTTTGAAGAAGATCCTAAACTTGATGCTCCTCTATTTAATCGTCGTTTTGGTTCTTTGATAACTCTATCTCCAGGTGGTGGTACATTTGAATTATCCATGATCAATTACTTACTACTAACTATCTTCTTATTTTATATGTATATGCAATAAAAAAAAAACGTGTAATATATTAACGCGATGAAGTATTAAAAATAAAACTAACTAGATTTTTTTTAAAAAAAGGTGGTTTAAATGATAAACAAAAAAAAACACTTACTATTTGAATATATAGGATATTTATGTTAAACTAAAATATATTTTTCAATTAATAGTATTTAGAATAATTAGTAATAAGAGAATAGTTCAAAAGTGAAAGGTAAAAAAAAGAGAAAGAGAAGTGAAAGAAAAAAATTCACGACTATTTCAAGTCACACCTTTGAAATACAATTTTTAAACGCCGGTTTCTATCTGAGTTTGAAATCCATTTTCAATATTTCGTAGTTGAAAATTCACCCATATATATGTAATATTGACAAATTATTTATTATATACAAAAGTTATAAAATAAAAAAATATATGATTCATCATTAGGTAGTTTTATTTGTTTTATTTTTCTTATTAGTTCTTTATAAACTTTTTTTAAAAAAAATATAAATACTTTTCTTAAAATAAAGGAATCTTTTTTTTATCTCTTTTCTTCGTTTAACTTTTTTTTAATTCATTTAAACTAGCATGAAATATACACCAAAATTTTATATCTTTTACAATAATATAATGATTATCAAAAAGTATAAAAATGGTTTTACACTTAAATTTTTTTTATCATTAGTTTTATCCTTACTTTATTTTTATCCAAATATTATGCAAGAAAAAAAAAACATATTGATTTCTGTTTTGTTGATCAAAGATAAATAATAGGAAATGAATATGTTTCTATTTATAAATAAACAAAGTAATCAATTTATAAAACTAACCATAATAATTACATTTAACTAATAGATAAAACATGAAAAATATATATACATATAAGCTATCCAATAAACAATATAGGTATCAAGATAAAAATCACTCTTTTATTTAATTTTAATTATATATAAAGAAATTAAGAGAGATGAAATATAAATTACTAAAAATTCATTTATTATTTGATATTGGAGTGGTTTATAGGGGGGGAAAATATAATAAATAAAAAAGCGTGAGATATTTAAATAAAGTGAAAAAAAGTGAAAAATACAATAATAAAATAAAAATAATAAAGCTACAATACAGATTTCAGTTGTTTGATATTACATTCTTTTTCTTTTTCTTTTTTTTTGCTGGTATATAATGGTTAAAAAATAAAAATCAATTTAAAGAAAAGAAAAGTTTATTTAATTTTCTTCACCATTCCAACCATTTTCAGCAAAGAGAGCTTCATTGTTATCATCTTCAGAGACCCATTCAGCATTACCATGAATAGCAGAGGCATCATTAGCATTCCATTCTGAGTTTTGTTCTTCAGCATCATACCATTCAGCATCATCATCAACATGATTTTCAGAGAACCATTCGGCATCAGCATGTAAGGCGTCATTTTCAGAAGTAGCATCATGCCATTCATCACCATCTTCATGCCATTCATTAATATGATCATCATCAACATGATTTTCAGAGAACCACCCGGCATTAGCATGTAAGGCTTCATTTTCAGAAGTAGGGTTATTAAATGTTTCTTCATTATCTTCATGCCATTCATTAATATGATCATCATCAACATGATTTTCAGAGAACCATTCGGCATCAGCATGTAAGGCTTCATTTTCAGAAGTAGGGTTATTAAATGTTTCTTCATTATCTCCATCATCCATAATAGAATTAGAGGACCATGCTAATGTTTGTTCTGGGAATTCTTCTTCATCATCATCATGCCATTCACCATCTTCATGATCAAAATTGGATACTTCATTATCATCTTCAACAGGATTCATTTCAGAGTCCCAGTGTACATTATCAGTATGATCTACAAATGGGATAGAATCAGTGTATGTTTCTAATACTTGATTTTCATGTTGAAGATATTGCTGTTCATCAATGGCTTTAGATTCCCATTCTTCATTACCATGAACGTCATTAGGTTCGCCATCAGATTCAGGTACAACCCATTCAGATTGGACAGGAGTTTCTTCAGAGTTCCAATGACCATCATTATTGTTTTGATTAACATTATCTTCCTTTTCTTGATCATTAAGTAATTCAGACACAGTCCAGGTGATATTATTATCGTGGTCAGAATCAAAAGAAACATTAGCTTCTTCAGCGTCATCATTAGCATATTCACCATTGATATTAAAATCTTCATTAACATTAGCATCTTCATCTACAGCATTCCAATGTAAATCATCGTGTTCATTTTCTGGTATGACCCATGAATTGGCAGCATTGGGGTGTGTATCATCATCAACAAAGCTGAAATCTTCGTTAATATTTTCATTTAAATGATCTTCAGCCCATTGGCCATCAGCGTGTTCAGCACCATCAGTAGCATATTCATCATTGGTGCTAAAATCTTCATTAATATTAGCATCTTCATCTACAGCATTCCAATGTAAATCATCGTGTTCATTTTCTGGTATAACCCATGAATTGGCAGCATTGGGGTGTGTATCATCATCAACAAAGCTGAAATCTTCGTTAATATTTTCATTTAAATGATCTTCAACCCATTGACTATTAGCTTCTTCAGCATCATCATTATGATCATTGACAAAAGTAGGTTGCTCATCGTCATTTTCTTCTTGCCAATTAAGTTCATCAGCGTTAGAATGTCCAGGTGTACGTTGATCATCATTTGTGAAAAATTCACCATTCATATGCCATACTGGCTTAACTTGTGCTTTTTCTTCATCTACTACAGAATTTGAACTAAATTGGGGTTCATTAATACTTTCTTCTTCTTGCCATTCAGCATCAAAATGCTCATTAGGATGTGCACGACGATCTTCATTGGTAAAGAAATCACCATTCATATGCCATTTGTTATCAGTAGAAGGTTGATTCATTTCAGCAGCATTATTATGACTGGTTCTTTCATCACGTTTTTGATTCTTATTACCGGTACGAAGATCAGTATTTGTAAAGTATGCATCATTTTTATGAGTATTAGCAGATGCTTCATTGATATCATCAGAATTCTTATGGATGGTATTATCAGGTTTACTTTCTTTGTTGTTCTTAATATATTTGTCATAATTTTGATCTAAATGGCTCATAAATTCGTCAAATGACTCAATTTGTTTAGAATTTTCGTTATTTTTGTTGTTTTCTCCATCATTGTTGTGTAATTGTTTAGAATTATTATTATCTTCATTATTTTTATTCACCACGGAAGCTATTTCATTGATAATTTCATTAACACTGTTATCAGATTGTTTGTTGTTGGCTGATTTTTCAAAATCATTAATAACATCAGCTAAATTGACATGATATTCTTCTTCTTCTTCTTCTTCTTCTTCTTCTTCAGGTTCAACAGAGGTATCAAGTTTATCAATCAATTGATTAAAATGATCACCATTATTTTCTGAAGGGCTACCATTAGAGGCTGAAGCAGCTGATTCATCTTGAATATTATCTAAATTATCAATGAGTTCATCAAAGTGATTATCATAGTTTTCTGAAGGGCTACCATTAGAGGCTGAAGTTGATGATTCATCTTGAACATTATCTAAATTATCAATGAGTTCATCAAAATGATTATCGTTATGTTCTGAAGGGCTACCATTAGAGGCTGATGCAGCTGATTCATCTTGAATATTATCTAAATTATCAATGAGTTCATCAAAGTGATTATCATAGTTTTCTGAAGGGCTACCATTAGAGGCTGAAGTTGATGATTCATCTTGAATATCATCAACGTGTTCATTTGCAGCAAAAGCTAAACCTTGTACAACTGTATTTAATTCATCATATTTTTCATTGCCTGTAGAATAATTATTATTATCATCATTTTCAATAGCATTAGGGTGATCATGATATTCGTCTACTAAAGAGAGAAGTTGTTCTTCATTTGAATGAATATCAGAATTAGTTGTAGTTTGTTGTTGTTGTTGTTGTGGATCAATAGTGATATCTGATGAATTAACAGCACAACTTTGAGCACTATCAACTGTTTTAAGTTGATAAAAATATGTTCCAGGTTCATAATCACCAATATTAACATTGAATTCTTGAGTAGCACCTTTTACAGCATCTATAAATGAATAATTAAATAAAAATATGTAAATAAAAAGAACTTTAAATAAAATTCAAATAAATTACTACTGTGATAATTTTACCATGTTTGCCAAAATCAATTGTTTTTGAATTATCATCTTTATTAATAAGTGAAAGTTGAAGTTTTGATTGACTTAAACTGTTAGGTACACTCCAGGCTACAGCGTGAGGTGAATTATTTACTATTTTAGTTACTAAAAATAATAATAATATAATAAATAGAGATAAATAAAAAGTTGGTTTCAAATTTATAATATATTTTTATATTATCCATCGTGTTATATATATAAAGTTGTAACTGTACCTGTACTAGGTAAAGTGAAACTAAAGCCTATTATTTAAAAAGAAAAAGAAAAAAAAAAAAGATATTAATAAAGATTGTTACTAGTATATATATTAAATAAATATATAAATATGTATATATAGATACCTTGACATTGATCAGCTATATTTGCATCGTTTGAATGACTAACTGATGCTGATTCAGTAAAAAAAGGACTAGCTTCAACAAAAGTACCCACTTGTAATAATAAAGTGGCAGTTGCTGATAAACCTGCCAAATGAGAAATAACTTTCATATTGGCAAATTTAATAAAAAGGAAAGGAAGGGAAGTTTAATAGGTAAAGAAAAAATAGAGAAAAGAGGAGAAAGTGAAGAGAAATAAAAAAAAGAGATTGGAAAGAAAAAAAAAACAAATTAGTTGATTCTATTTTTGTGGCGGGCAGGTTACACCTAATAAATTTTTTATACTCAGCTTCCTAATTAGGCTTGATGCACTAGTTACAAGAATATAATAATAGAATAATTTAATATTGCTTTTAAAAATATACATCATACATAACATTTATAGCTATATAATAATATATATATTAAACAACTATATAATTATATGTATCTATATATTTATTATTATTTATAAACATATTAGCATAACAATTATTAGTATTAGTATCATTATTAATTATATAAAAAAGTAATTACGTCTTACTTTGATAATTAATAAAAAAAACCAACGTCCCATTAACAAACTTGATTAATTGGTGTCAGTTACACGAATCAACTTTTTTCTCTTCATTTTCTTTTTTTAATATATATGAAAAATTGACTTCTTTCAACTGTGCATAAAATATTTATTTTAATTAGTAAATAATTATCATCATATAAATAAATAAGTAAATAAAACTACAACTTTGTTAATGTATTTCTTTTTTATTTTACTACTAAATATAAATGCAATTGGTTTTTTTTTATTTTCCCTATTTTTGATTTCCATATTCGGAATTTAAATTTATAATATTCAATTTTTCTCTATATATCATTTCATAATCTTTTTCTTCCCTTCTTTTTTTTCTATTTATTCTTGACTTTTACATACATATATATATATATATATATATATATAAATATATTTATATTATGTCCAAGAAACAATCATCTTCAATATCAGAAGATGAAAAACATGTTACTAAAAAACAAACACTTATAACTAGTCCACCACGTTGGAATACTTTAGGTACAATATAATAACAATAAAAATAATAATAATACTCTTACTATTTATTGAACTAAATCGATCCATTATTCTCCTATTTAGAGTTTTATTTTTATTATGTATGTTTTCTTTTTGTTGTTCCATATATGTTTTATGTAGCTCATAGTTTAAGCAAAGGTAAAATAATGTTAATATACATATAATATTATATATAATTGAATAAAACTAAATAATATATTTTTATCTAGAAACAAATCCACACTATTCTGAATACGCGTATTTATTATCAGACGGTTGGATATTTGGAAGAAAAGTTGTAAGTTATATTAATATAAATATAAATATAAATATAAATATAAGTATATATATATATATATACAAATACTCATATCATCTACTCTTATACATATATTAATACATAATAAATAAATATATATTATATATAGGATAATAGTGATGCACAATATGCTACATTTAGAGATAATTTACCAAAGTTAATAATACTTTCGATTGTATATGTTGCTTTCAACAAAATAATAACAAACTTTATATATCAGCCAAATAAACGTTTAACTTTATCAGCTATCACTTCAATAGTTATACTTACTGGTCTTCATGGTACTAGTGCTTTAAAAATTTTATTTATTATTACAATAAGTTATACAATTGGTTTAACAACGGGTGGATCAAAACTTAATCCTATTTTAAGTTGGACTTTTAATTTGGGTATTTTATTCTTGAATGAATGGAAAAATGGTTATTCTTTTGCTGATATTTCTCCTTCTATTGCTTGGTGGGTAAGTGATCATCATGATTATCGTCATCTATTTATATACATACATAAATGAAATACAATAAGAGTGGAATAATTCATATATTAATATTATATATATATATATAGGATGATTATTCAGGTGTATTAGAACGTTGGCATATTTTATTTAATTTTGTAATGTTAAGATTAATCTCATTTAACATGGATTATTATTGGCAAATCAATAAGCCAAGATCAGAATACAAAGTAAGTCATCATAAATTGGACCCATTATTTTTTTTTTTCCTTACTAATCCTATTTTTATTTCCATGTTTAGAAAAATGATGATGATGATACAATAACATTAACTGATAGAGATAGAATTGACATTCCTTGTAATGCAGCTGATTATAATTTTATTAACTTCTTGGCTTATATTTTATATACCCCATTATACCTCTGTGGCCCAATTATCACTTTTAATGATTTTATATCTCAGGTAAATAATAACCATCACATTTATTTTTCTATTTTTTTTTTTAAAAAAAAAAAGAAAAGAAAAGAAAAGAAAAGAATACATAGTCTAATGAAATAAATTGGTTTTTATTGTTATTATTATTTAGATATATATACCATCACCCAACATTACTAAAAAGTTTGTCACCACCTATGCATTAAGACTTATTGGAGTAATTCTTGTTATGGAAATGACATTACATTATATATATGTAGTAGCTATCAGTAAAACAAAGGCATGGGATGGTGATTCACCTTTAGAATTTAGTATGATAGGTTATTTCAATTTAGTAATTATTTGGATGAAACTTTTAATTCCATGGAGATTCTTTAGATTATGGGCTTTAGCAGATGGTATATGGACTGAAGAAAATATGGTACGATGTATGAGTAATAACTTTTCAGCTCAACGATTTTGGAAAAGTTGGCATAGAACTTTTAATCGATGGCTTATTCGTTATGTTTATATCCCCTTGGGTGGTTCAAGATATTTTGCCTATAATATGTGGATTGTTTTCACTTTTGTAGCTTTATGGCATGATATTGAATTAAAATTGTTGGCTTGGGGTTGGTTGATTTGTCTTTTCTTATTACCTGAAATCATTGGGTCCCAACTTTTTAGTTTTAAAAAGGTAAAAATATAATAATAATAATAATAATCATAGTGATGATGATAATTCAAAATGATTTAACCCTTTCTTTATTATTATTCAGTTTGGACAAAAACCTTATTATCGATTTGTTTGTGGATTAGGTGCTGTTGGAAATATTTTAATGATGATGATTGCCAATTTGGTTGGATTTTGTTTAGGTTTAGATGGGATGAAGGATATGTTAAAAGAAATATTTGGAACAGTCGAAGGTAAAATTGTATAAAATAATAAATAATTTATATATATATGATTTTTTACGTACTTATTTCTTTATTTCAATAGGTCTTGTATATTTAATATCTGTGGTTGCTTCCTTATTTATTGCTGTTCAAGTCATGTTCGAATTACGTGAAGCAGAAAAAAGACGTGGAGATAAACGATACCTTATGTAGTTATAATTTTATTCGATTGTTAAAATTAATATGTTTGATTCTTTTTTTTATATTTTTTTTTATATATATTTATTACTTTTAGTCAAGTTATTCTAATAATTCATTTAATAACGCTCATCATTTAGTAAGGCAGAAAATAATAATAATAATTAATGTTATTATAAACAAAAAAACAAGTATATGTTGACTTTTTTTTATTATTCTATTTGCATATATAAAATATTAAAAAGCCAATATGATTTAGATAAATATATAGAGATGGGAGAGAAAAAATAACAATAATAATCGACATATAATAATAATAATAGATATTGATATAGTGGTATAAGTAGCATAAATGAAAGTAGTTAAAAAATGATAAGTTATATAAAAAATAAAAATAAAAAAATCATAAAGAAAATGAATAAAATATACTTATAATTATGAATGAATGAAATGGGAAAAGAAGGGTATAAATATAAAAGTTATAAATAATACTGGTAATAAATAATGAGGGTTATTTAAATAAATTAAATTGAATAATATATAGATAAATAATATATAGGATAAATAATATAATAAATATAAATATAAATATAAAAATATAAATTATAATGTATGATCATCATGTATAAAAAAAAAATGTAATAGTGATGTTATTGTTGTTGAGAAGTTAAGTAACATTGAGCATCTTTTGAACCTATATAAATATATACATATATATAAACGTATTATTTAACATTGTGTTGCCTAATTACAATCTTTTTATATATATATAATAATTATTTCCTTTTTTTTATTATATATATATATATATATATTTACCTTTTTGGGCTGCAAGATAATATAATTGATTAGCTTTTTCATGATCAATAGGTCCGATCCAACCATTTTTATGAAATTCAGCTAAACGGAACATGGCTTCAGCAAGATCTTCTTGATCTTCTTCATCTAATAAATCATATTCAACAGTACCATGATGGATAACAACTTTTTCATACCATTGAAAAGCCTTAGCACGATCTTGAGGAACACCAATACCAAATTCATAACATTGAGCTACTTCTAAATAAACTTTCACTTGACCTTCTACTTCTGCTAAATTGATTAATTGTTTTGCAGCTTCTTTTAATTGTACAGGAGCACCTCCCCATCCACGTAAATGATACCTTGCCAGCATAATAGCTGCTTGCTGTGATTGATTTTCAGGTGCGTGTTCATAAGCTGAAGTGAAATAACGGTAAGCATCTTCACGACTATCAATATCTTGATGTAATAATTGTGCTAATGCTAATTCTCCAAGCCACCAACCATTATGAGCTGCCATTTCATACCATTGTCTTGCAAGTGTTAAATTTAAATTCACATAAATACCATGTTCATAATAAATACCAATAAATAACATGGATGTTTTATCACCTTGTTGAGCTGCTCTAGTAAAATAATCATAGGCTAAAGCTGTATCTTGATCTATTAATGGCGTTTGTTGATAAAATTTACCAGAATGATACAATTTTCCAAGTTCACGTTGAGCATCTTTTTGCCCCATTTGTGCAGCATTTAATAGCCAATTCAATCCATCTCGACGATCATCTAAACTTAATAATAAAGTATTTGATTCATCATCATCAGCAAGTAATAATTGTCCCACTTCATACATAGCGTTCATATCACCTTGTTCACTAGCTTGTAAGAAATGATATCTAGCTAATTCACGATCAATAGGAATTAAAACATTATATGCTGATGATGATAGTTTAGAAGAATCATCCTTTTCATTTATCTGTGTCACACCGCGTAAGAAATAAATTCCAATATAGTAATGTGCTTGAGGATGATTACGTGTTTCACTTGCAAAACGATACCATTTTAAGGCTTCAAGATCTTTATGATGCTCATTAGGTGGCTCAACACGTTTTTGTGCATACATTCTACCAATACGAAACATAGCTTCTGCATCTTGTGTTTGTTCAGCGGATTTTAAATACCAATCTAAAGCTGCTTTATCGTTTTGAGATGTTCCAATACCAAGCTCATTACATTGTCCTAATGAATTGTATGCGTCAACACAATTGTTTTCAATAGCACAGTCCAAAAGTTCCTATTTTTCGTTAATAAGAATAAATAAAAAAAGGAAAGAAGAAAAATAAAAGAGAAAAAAAACGAAAGAAAGAATAGATAA
Organism: Cunninghamella bertholletiae; assembly: GCA_037043795.1. Lineage (NCBI taxonomy): Eukaryota > Fungi > Mucoromycota > Mucoromycetes > Mucorales > Cunninghamellaceae > Cunninghamella > Cunninghamella bertholletiae. Next base: position 2,144,102 of record JAZGVP010000001.1, read on the forward strand.
AAAATAAATAAAAAAAGAAAGACTAATAAATAAAATAATAATAATAATAATAATAATAATAATAATATATATATATATATATTACCTTATATCCTAAAGAAGGATTAATATCCATACCACCAAGACCATTTAATTTATATCTAGCACACATCACTCTAGCAAGTAAATGACCATGTTGAGCAGCTTTTTGATAATACTCTAAAGCAGCAGCATATTGTTGTTGAGAATGCCAAGATTCAGCAGCTAAAAACATTGATTCAACATGACCCATTTCAGCAGCTTGTTCAAAACATCTAGTTGCAAGTCCTTGTCTTTGTTGTTGCCTTTGTAATAATAATTCTGCAGCTACATCAGTATCATCCATGTCCATGGAACGTGTATCATCATCATTGTGATTATCTTGATTTTCTTTATCAATATCATTAAAATGACTATCATTATTATTATGATTATGATTATTTGATATGGTATTATTCATTGTACTAGAACTAGCAGAATTTTTGTTGCTTAAAATACTACTACTATTATTATTATTACGAGATGATGATAAGGATGACGATGATGATGATGAAGCCATTTCATGATATAGTTGACCTAAACAAACAAGAGATTCAGCTTCATTTTTTTCTACAGCTTCTGCTAAAAGTTCCATAGCACGATCCAAATCACTGTTGTCATTATTATTATAATCGCCATTGACTTGATTATTTTGTAAAAGTAATCTTGCTAAAGCACGCATTGCTGGAGCATATTTAAGTTCTATGGCTTTTCTCCACCATACAATAGCTACATCTTGATCACCGTTTTCTAAAGCCATTTGTCCGAGAGCCCAATGACTGGCAGCATATTTTTGAGCAGCAGAACGGGTAAACCAAATAACAGATTCGCCAAGATTTATTGTTGTACCAAGGCTACCTCTCCAGTGAACCATACCTATAAATAATATATATATATATAAAGAATAATCATTAAATTAAAATTATCAATATAATAATTTGCATTTTTTTTTTTACCTAATTGATGTTGTGCTTCTGCATATTCCATATCAGCTGAAAGTTGATAATAATGAAGTCCAATGGCATGAGTGTTAGGATCATCTTGCTGTTCATATATGGAGCCAAGTTTAAACATAGCTTTTACATCTTTTAATTCATCAGCAGCCTTTTGATACCAAATTATGGCATTGGATATGTTTTGTTCAGTACCATTTCCATTAAAATAACAATCAGCTAATTTTAAGAATGAGAAAAAGGAAAAAAAATTCATATAAATAATTATATTAATATATATAAATAAATATATAATATCCTTACCTAACCAATAATAAGACGGTTCAAAATGAGTATCATTAGCTAAAGTAAAAAGGATGTTGAATGCATCTAATTTAGACATATTATCTAAATTTTCAATAGAAGTACTAATATTATTATTATCAATTTGATCTTGATCATCAGAAGGAACATAGCTTAAAATAATACGAGCAACCATTAATTTTGATGTGTTAATATGATTTTGAGAAAGACGGGGATCAGTGGATGCTTTTTTATATTTTGAAAATGCTTCTTCATATCTACTCATAATATGATATACTTGAGCAACCGCTAATGGGGCACTAATATGTATATAATGTTAATGATGTTTTTTTTTAAAAAAAAAATACATATGTTAATAAATAATATGAATAATATAGTATAACAATAAGTTAAAATAAATAAATAAAAAAATACTTACATAGGTGAGCCAAGTTTTTCAGCATCTAAATACAAATCTACAGATTTATTCAAATCTTTTTCAACATAATGGCCTTCTTCATAAAAATTGCCTAATAATAAAGTAGCTTGAGCGTCATTACCGCTAGCAGCTTGTTGTAAATAATTAAAAGCAGTTTCAAAATTACGAGCAACACAAAAACCAGCATAAAACATTAATCCAAGTTCACGTTGGGCTTCAACATCACCTTGTAATGCAGCTTTTTGATACCAATGGACAGCTTGTTGGCAAAGTTCTTGTTGTTGTTGTTGATTACTATTACTATATGATCCAGTTTGAGACCAAGCGTCACGGCAGAATTTAGCATAAATAGTCATAGCAGGTACATAACCTAATCGAGCTGATTTTCCAAAACATGCTCGTGCTTGAAATAAATCTTTTGGTACACCATCAAGCCCTTTTGCATGATATAAACCTAAACTATATAATGCTGTTTTATGATTCTTTTCTGCTGCTTTTTTATACCAATCATAAGCTGCCTTACGATTTTTAGGAATACCTCTACCATTAGAAAGCATCCACGCAACCTAAATAAAAACCATAATAATAATAAAAATAAAATATTAATTTAATTAAAAAAAAAATAGCATCATTTTTTTTGCTGTTAAAAAAAGCAATTTAAAAAAATCATACCTGAAATTCAGCATCAGTATTACCATGATTAGCAGCGATTAAGTAATGATCATAAGCAATTTTCAAATTACAAGGACAAACATCATCAATACCTTCTTCATAACAAGCAGCCAACCAATAATGAGCATTAGCATCTTCCATAGATTCATTTGCAAGCATTGTAAGCATAGAAAAACCTTTAGCAGCATCTTTAGTAACACCTTGCCATCCATGTAAGAAATAACGAGCCAGCATTAATCGAGCAGTACGGGAAGGAGATTTATTACGTGTAACAGTATTATTATTATTATTGAATGTGGATTGAAGAATTATCATAGATGAATCGGATAAAGTGATATCATCAGGGTGTTGAGTAGGTTGATTTTCGGCTGCAAGAGTAAACCATTCTACAGCATCGTGGTATCTTCTCATCTGATGTAATAATTGAGCTAAAGATAATTGAGCATAGACTTGAGTAGGACCTTCAATTCTAGCTGCTTTTTTATAATATTCAAGAGCAATTTCATAATTGGTTGCTGTACCACGTCCATATTGATAACATGATGCCAAAAATCCTAAAGATCTTATATCACCTTGTGAAGCAGCACGACGGAACCATAAAAGGGCAATCTTTTCAGATTTTCTACGATTGATTTCAGCTTCTTGTTCATTAATGTTGTTGTTAGGATTTAAAAATAACCCATTTAAATACATTGTTCCTAAAACACGTTGTGCATTTGGATAGCCTGATTTTGCAGATTTTGTCAGATGTTTTCCTGCTTCTATAAAATTTTGTGGTAACCCAAGTGTGCCTAATCGATAATGTAATCCTAAGAAATAATGAGCTACTGGATTATTTAATTCGCAGGCTGCTTTGTAGTATTCTAATGCTTTAACTTCATTCTTTTCAGTTCCTCTTCCATATTCTGATAAAACACCAAGTGTTAATAATGCACGACTATTATTCTATTGATGTTTTTTTTTTTAAAAAAAAAAACCATAAGTATAAAATATAAAAATAAATAAATAAACAATTAAATAATTAATTTAATCTATATTATAAAATAGATTTTATAAATTTACCATTTTTGCAGCTTCTGTTAACCATTTCAATCCTTCTTCATATTGTTGTTCAGTAATTAAAATGTTACCAACGGCAGCTTGAGCATCAAAAAAATTTTGTTTAGCACTTGACAAATAAAATTGTTTTGCTATTTGTATATCTTTTTTCACTTTGATGCCTTCTTCGTAATGGAACCCAATGACAAATTGAGCATACCTATGATTACACGAAAAAAAAAGAATAGAAAAAAAAAGCGTGATACAAAACAATTAAATTTAAGTTAGAATAAATTTAAAATCTTTTTTTTTGGGGGGGAGGGGGAAAAAAAAGGATGATACTTACGCATATCCATTTTTAGCACTTTGCAGTAACCAATGCAATGCTTTATCATGATCAGCAGTAATATAAGAATCACCATATAAATAAATAATTCCAATTTTAAACTGGGCACGAGCCTTCATATTTAACATAAATTCACTTGATTCATTCAATTCTGCAGATAACTGTAACCATTTCCATTCTTCTTTTTTATTAATGGGTTGAATGATTTCTCGATCTAAAGTAGATGAATGATTTGTATTTTGTTTTTGATTAGGTACACCCTCAGAATAGCACAATGCTAATGGATAATAAGCTTCCCAATGACCAGAAGTTGCTAAATTTAATAATGTTTCAAAACCAAGACGTGATTGTAAATCAGTTCCAAAGCCATCTAACATACATCTTGCTTTCCATACACACGCTGTTATTGATTGATCTGATAATGATGTTGTTAATTGATATAAACGTTTTTTATCATCATCATTTTGGATAGCATGTGCTAAAGAAAATACCTGTTCTAATAAAGTTGATATTTTATTTTGTATAGATGCTGAAGATGATGAGGTTGATGGAGTCATTGAAATTTTATTTAAAGAATATTGATGAAGATGTTCTAATAGTTGTTGGATTTTTTCTGAATAAATATCAGTGTTACTATTTAAATGAGAATGCTTAGATGAAGAAGTATTATTATTTAAGAAAGTTGAATTTACTGCGGATGATGATGATGTTGTTGTTGTAGTTGATAATGATGATGATGATTTTGATGATGATGTAGAATATGGAGGAGGTTCATGGGTATGATTAAATGAGGTATTATTATTATTTATATTATTATGAGACATAGATGATAACGATTCAGTAATAGTGATATTTCTATCACTAACTGACCAATCAGGATGATTAAGTATAGATTGTTTAGAAAAAGTAGAATAATTTGTAATAGAAGATATTGTAGAAGAAGTTGTATGATCTATTTGAGAAAAAAGTCCACCAGATAATGTCCAGTTACTATCAGTTATATGACTTGAGATGGTAGAAGTTGCACGTTGTGAATGTCTTCTTTGAGATGTAAAAGTAGATGAATTAGAAGTTGCTACTGAACGTGTTGTGGGTTGTTTAGATTTTTTTCTTATCATAGGTGGCGGTGTTGATGGTGGTAATGGTTGTTCCTGCGGTAAAGAAGGTTGTGGTAAATCATTAATAGTTGTATTATTAATCATATTTTTATTTTGATGATTTTTATTATGATTATCATCATCACTATTATTATTATTATTATTATTGTCATTATTAGTGTGTTCTTTATTTGAAATAATGAACCGCGGTGGAGGTGGAGGAGTTGAAAAGCTTAGCTCTGTAATGGGATCACCAGACTTACGCCCTGTTTCACAGGAAGGCGGAACTGATCCGAGCGTAGGTAGGACTGAGGAAGTAGAAGTATCAAAAGGTAGTATGGTTGGATCTAACGTTGTTTTTGAAGATCTTCCTTTTAGTTTAACATTTGAATTTTTATGTTTTATTTGATTATAAGTTGAATTATGCTGTAAAGGATCTAATGTTGAAAGGCGACTTGTTTCGTTTCCCATTTATTACTATTATTAATTAATATATAAAAATACAGCAATGGATATTTTCTTTTTGAAAACAAGTAATAAAGAGTTATATGTAATAATAATAAAAAAAATTATATAGAGAAAAAAGAGATACGGATTCACTTAAAAAAAAATTAAAGGAAAGGAAAGGGGAAAAAAAAAGATGAAACGAAAAAATAAAATTATAAGCAGGAGAGAAAAATGGTAAACTTATTTTTTTAATTTGGAAGGTCAGCTGCTTTAAATTTATGTTTAAAAAAGCAGCAGTTAATTTAAATGAAGGGAGAAAAAGATAGATACAAAAAAATAAATAAATATAAATATAAATAATAAATAAAAAAAGAAGAAGAGAAAAAGAGAAGAAAATTGAAAATGAGAATATGTATCCTCTTTTTAATGATAATAATAATAAAAAAGGCACAATCTGTTTAATTTTTCTCTTGTTATACAAAGTAGAATATCTATTGACTCTTCATTTCGAGCATCAAAAAAAAAAAAATAGTGTTCTCCCAAAAATGACAGATTAGTTTCTAAATATGGATTTCTGAAAACAACGTATAAAGTTCACAGACTCATAAACTCGTGTAATAGCAGTCTTGTCCTACTTAAATAAAGTAATTGGCGTAAAAACAAAAAAGAAAAACAATAGAACATAAAGATGAAGTATAATACTTACTACATGATCATTGTTAATATCAATAAAAAAAATGTAAATAATAAACAGATGATCATTGTAAAAATAATATATTTTTATACATATTAAAAAAAATAAAAAGCCATTGCATATTTATATTTATTTATATTCGACTCTTTATAAATAAATTAATTTTATACGTGTGTAAATATAATTTTCAAAGTACTTGAAAACTAATAAAAAAGAAACACTCTCCAAGTACCACAAAGAACCAACAAAATATAAAGTCAATCGTAGCATTTACCATATATATTATAGACTTTGGTGCTTTTTTTAAAAATAACGGAAGGTTTAACGCCGAGTAATTGACTGAAACTAAAAAATAAAGAACAACTCTTCGATAAATCACATGATATGTAACCGAATAGTTATAATATATATCTAAAATAAAATGATATTATCTAAAAAAATGATCTTTTTTTTTACTTTGATTAATTGAAACTATAATTATCTTTTTTCCCTTTTTCATATTTTTTTTCTTACTATTAACCTTATTTAAAAGAAATAAAAATAATTTCGATGATAACTATTTTCCCACAGATTTATATATATATATATATATATATATATATATATATTACTTAAATTGTGATTGCATGACACAAATAAATCATTATCATCATCATCTCTTTTTTTTGTTCTCTTTTTTTTCCTTAATATATTTATATATACTGTTGTTATTATAATTTGTACAATTTTTATTCACCCAAAATTTTTTGATTAAAAAAAAATAAACATTCCATAGTTCCATTTAATTTAGAATAATTTTCAAAAAGCAGAAAAAAAAACATAATGATTTTTATACTTTTATTATTTATTCTTGGGATCTAAGACGAGCACCAGCATTGATAACCTTAACATTAAGTTGAGCAGCACGTTCGATGATTTCAACACGCTTCTTGGAAGAAACATTGTGAGCAATTTCAGCAGCATAAGAACGGTTGTGCATCAATAATAATTCAAGTTCCTTAACGTTGGAAACAGAGAACTTACGGAAACCATTAGGTAACATATGACGGGTCTTCTTAGCAGATCCATAACCAATCTTGGGCATAGGGGCTTGACCCTTGAATCTACGACGGACACGACTGTCAATACCCTTGGGCTTTCTCCAGGATTCCTATTTTTTTTAATAATCAAAAAGTGGAAAAAAAAAGAAATGATAAATATGATTAATAAAATTAGGTACAAAAATAAATATTTACATAAAAATAAATTAATCATTACTGTAAGCGATTTTATTTTATTTTTCTTATTATAATATATAAATAAAGAAAATAATCATAAATAAATTATATTATATTATCTACTTACACCGACACGCATGAAACGGTTGGATTGATGACGCTTGAAGGTAGCAGTACGTTTCTTAACGATGGTGTGCTTTACGGCAGGAGTAACCATATTGAACTATTTTATCATAAATAAAATGGAAAGATCAATAACTGCTTTTTCATATGAATCTATTAATATTAAATATGTATGTGTATGCATATATAAGCTGGTGATAATATATTAACTGTATAATATAATTTATATAGTCATGGCGTCGTTTTATAATTGAATCGATCTTAAACTTCATGCAGTTGAGCATTATTTTATGTATACTACAGTATTCTTTATTTAGATACATATATTTATATTTCAATCCACATTCATCCGTTTAATTTTAGAATCATCTATCCATCCATCCATCCATCCATCCATTTATCCATTTATCCATTTAATTATAAACATGTTTATCTATCACACAGCTTCATATATCACGAATAAAAATGTTGTAAGAATGTGATGTCACTTACTTTAGGTAAAACGAGGAAAAAAAGAGAAGGTTCTTGAAATCCAACATGTTTTCTTAAAAAAAGTAAAATCAAAGCTATATTTAAAACTCCGACAATCGATGGTTTTTTGCATGTATTTTTATTCTTTGATCTATTTGCTTTATGCATATGTATCTTATTACATTAATCACTTTTCTTTTTATTATTCTGTTACTACTAACACTATTATTATTAATATTATTATTATTTAATTTATTTATTTGTTAATGAAATGATATACATAAAATTTGAGTAAATTAATTTTTTATGAAAAACAATATTAGATGTTTATCCATCATATTATAAATAGATTTGTTAAATATTACTAAAGAGTCTATTTTTTATTATATCCATTTGGTCATTGATTTATTTTATGTATTTTGATTTCTAGGTTATTAGTTGTTATTTTAACATATATTAAAAATTACTTCTTTTTTCACTACCATTCATTTAAAATAATATATAATCCAAACCTATATACATAATATGATTTATTAATATATAATAATTATATTGTATTTTTATGATTTATTTAATTTATATTAAATAACATTTATACGATATATATATTTGAGTGGATGACATATAAATTTGTTGTTATAAAGTGGAAAAAAATATTTAAGAGAAAAAAGAAAATTGGAATGAAAAAAATTAAAGCCTATTTTTAAAACACCGCTTGACTCATTTTGATTTTTGACCTTCAATTTATTTTTTCCATTCCTTTTTACTTCCCTTTTATTTTTTAAATCAATCTAAACTTTCAAGACTTAATATAATGGTATCAGAAGATATTACTCTTAAAATTAAAGTTGGTGTACTTGGTAATTGTTTTATTTCATTATATATATATATATATATATATATATATATATATATATATGTATATGTATATATATAAGTATATGTATATATATATATATATAAATATAAATATATTATTTAAATATGATCTTTTTTGATTGATTACTAAACTCTATCGTAACTTTATTTATAATAAATGTTTTTTATTGTTATTATTATAGCTTTACAAGGTGCTTTTATTGAACATATTCATATGCTTCAAACTATTCCTAGTATAAAAGAAGTAGTTACTGTAAGAACCAAAGAAGAACTTGATAGTGTAGATTGTTTAATTATCCCCGGTGGGGAATCAACCGCTATGGCATTGATTGCTGAACGTTGTAATATGTTGGAACCTTTAAGACAATTTGTTCGGGAAAAACCAACCTGGGGTACTTGTGCTGGTATGATTATGTTAGCTGATGAAGCCACTGGTGCTAAAAAAGGTGGACAACAACTCTTGGGTGGATTACATATTTGTGTCAATCGTAATCAATTTGGTACTCAAAAGGATTCCTTTGAAACAAAATTACATTTTCCCACCATCTTAGGTGAAAACCAACCATTCCGTGCTGTATTTATCCGTGCTCCTATCATCACTGCTATTAAATCCGATGATGTAGAAGTATTATCTCGTCTCGAATCTAAAGTTGGATCAACAGATGCTGAAACCATTGTAGCTGTACGTCAAGGTCATTTATTAGCTACTGCTTTCCATCCTGAATTAACTCATGATAACCGTCTTCATCAATACTTTGTCCATTTAGCTCTTCAATATAAAAAATAATTCTATATATATATGAATGTGGAATATGGATGTTTTATTTATTACTTGTTATTGAATTATTACCATTTGTTTAAAGAAAAAAGAAAGATCATATTATATTATTATTATTATTATTATACAACACATAGAGTTTATAATGTATGTTTTTATTTTAGAAATATTTGTAGAATTAATAAATACATGTTAAAAAAAAGAATTTTACATTTCTATATAAGGAATAAATGGTAATTATACTTTTTTTAATTGATGTTTAGCATAAAAAAATGCCACTATAAATTTATTTACTCTTTTACCCGCTGCTGGTGATCACTTTGAAAATGGTTATATTTACTAAAAACATCATTAACAAATATACTGATGACGGTTGTCTAGCAATGAATCCCGATTATTATATTTTTACTTTACTTTAACTTTAAATTTATTGGTCAATTCGTATTTATTAGTTTAGAAGAAAAAGGATAAAAAAATACCCTTAAAATATATAATCTCCGTTTTTTTTATTCTTCATTATTATCTGATTTATTATTAATCAGACACCCATTTATTTATTTATTTATTTTAAACAACTTCCTAGTTATATATTTATATATTTACTATGTAATTTGCTAAATATATATTCATCTGTGATTTAAATCATCCCCATATTTTTCTATAAATGGACTTCTGAATTGTTTTTTTTTTTTTTTTTTTTTTTTTTTTTTTTTTTTTTTTTTTTTTTTTTTCACAAAAAAAAGGGAAAATTATATATTCCATTATTTTATTGTTTATTATTACTTTTTAAATGATTATATAATCTTTTTTTTTTTATTTACAAAGGTTGGATGATAAAGATTACAGCTTATTTTTTTTTAATAATAAAAATAAAAAGATAGTTCTGATATTATCATAAATTAAATTTTACATAAAAAGATATATTTGGAAATTAAAGAACTAAATATCTATTATATAATAATAAATAATCATAAAAGCCTTCATAATTCGTGATTATCTTTGTGTGATGTTTTGATATATATATAAAATAAAACAAAGAAAAAAAAGAGATATTTATCAAAAAAAACTATGTAAGCTAATTCTCACACTTTTGCGGATTTCTAATATTTTTAAAGCTTAAATACCCCATATTTTTTTTAATTTGTTCCTAGATTTTTTTTATTCTCTTCTCTCTTTCACCTGTATTTTTATTTATTTTTATTTCACTTTTTACAATATAATATAATATATAATGGTTTACAAATCTGGTTATCCCGAAGTTCCAATTCCTGATATTGACATTTTTTCATTTTTAACAAAAAAAAATGAGTACACTGATAAACCTGGTATTGATAATGTTATAGTTGCTGCCGATGGTCATAGTGATAGAACTCTTACTTATCGTCAAGTCATTGATGTATCTAGTCAATTAGGTGCTGGTTGGAAAAATCAATTAGGTCTTAGTAAAAAAGATACTGTTGCTGTTTTTGCTCCTAATCAATATGACCATGTCATCCTTTATTTTTCTCTTTTACTTACAAACTGTGTTATTACTCCTGGGTAAGACTATTAAAACATAAATATATATAATTTAAACTATTTAAACTTAAAAGTCCGATATTTTTAGTATTCTTTTCTAATTTTTTCAATTTTTTCCCTTTTTGCACTCCTCTTTTTTTTATTATTTTTCCCATATATGATATATAATTAGTAATCCAAGCTATACTGAAGATGAATTCCTTCATCAAATTACTGATTCTAGTGCTAATACTTTAGTTACTATTCCTGAATTATTACCTATCCTTTTAAAGGTATGCCAAAAAGCTGGTATTCCCCGTGAACGTATTTTCCTTTTTGGTGATAAAGAAGTAGACGGCTGTAAACCTTTTTATAGTCTTATTCGTCCTGGTCAAAAGTTAACTGGTCCCTTAAAAGACTTTAAAGCTTCTGAAGATATTGCTTTTATTTGCTACAGTAGTGGTACTACTGGAAGACCTAAGGGTACTTTAATAACACACAGAAATTTTGTTACTCAAACTTTGGTTTATAATAACTTTGACCCTGAAGCTAGTAAAGAAGGTGATGTTTTAATTGCTTTCCTTCCTTTATATCATATTTATGGTTTAACTATGATGTTCGGTGCTTTCTATCGTGCTTTTAAGCTTGTTATTATGAGCAAGTTTGATTTAGCTCTCTTCTGTGAATTAATTCAAAAGCATAGAGTCACTGTTGCAAATATTGTCCCTCCTATTGCTGTCCTTTTAGCAAAATCACCCATCGTTAAAAATTATGATCTATCTTCTGTTCGTATGTTTGGTTCAGGTAATAATATATAAAAAGAAAAGAGAAAAGAAGAAGAAAAAAGGATGAAAGAATGAATTATTTTATTTACAAATATATTTATATAATGATTGCAAATCAATAGGTGCTGCCCCCTTAGGTAAGGAACATATTGATGCTTTAGTAGAACGTATTCCTTCTACTGTCCGTCAAGGTTATGGTATGACAGAAACCACAAGTGGTTGTATTATTCAACATTCAAAATATATGGATTCTGGTTCTATTGGTATTTTATTACCTAATTGTGAAGCCAAGATTGTTGATGAAAATGATAATGGTAATAAATAATATTAATAAAAATAAAAATAAAAAAAGTAATCAAGATTAGTATTAATTGAATCTCTTTAATATATTTAGAAACTGGTGATGATAAACCTGGTGAATTGCTTATTCGTAGTGATTTAATTGTAAAAGGTTATTTAAATAATCCTGAAGCTAATGCTAAAACATTTACTTCTGATGGATGGTTACGTACTGGCGATGTTGCCGTCTTTAATTCTAAAAATAAGCAATTCTATATTGTTGATCGTATCAAGGAGTTGATTAAATACAAAGGGGTAATGTAGAAGAGCATGAGCATTTTTATTTTTTTGTTTTTTTGTTTTAAAAAAAAGAGAGTAAATAATAATACTAATTCGTATATACATATTCTTCTTTTATATATATATATATATTTAATGAAAACTAACAGTTACAAATTGCTCCTGCTGGTAAATAATAAAGAATGAATGAATACAATGGAAAATAATTTTTAATACACTGCACTAATATTTAATTTTATTTTATTTTATGATTTAATAGAACTCGAAGCACTTTTATTAAGTAATAAAAAAGTCGCTGACTGTTGTGTTGTCGGTGTATATGATTCAAATGAAGCTACCGAAAAAGCTCGAGGATATATAGTATTACAACCAAATATTCCAGCCAATGATGCAGTAGCCAAAGAAATAATGGATTATGTTAGTAGTAAAGTAGCTAATTACAAAAAATTAAGAGGAGGAATTAGATTTGTTCCCTCTATACCCAAGAGTCCTTCTGGTAAAATCTTAAGAAAAGACGTCAGAGAATGGATTAAGAAAGAACAAGAACAAGAATCATTTAAAGCTAGATTATAGATATAAAAAAAATAATATAAATACTAGCCAAAAAAAATAAAAACATATATATATATATTATTATATAATTATAATTAAAAAAAAAAATAAAACATAAAGAATAAAATAAGAATAAAAGTTATTTTCATTTTGTATTATTTTCTTCTTTATATTATCTTTTTTCTTTAGATGTTATGAAGTTAGAAAACTCTTGTCGCTTTCTTTTAAAAAAAAATTTTTTTTTATCATTATTTTGTTTTTGCAATAAAAAAGAATAAATATAAGAAAATTACTTGTACTAAAAGAAAATTTAATTATCTAATAAAAAAAATTATAACACACTATAATACAAGCAAAACAATAGAAAGCTATTTGTCATTATATGCGATAAGTGCTAAAGAAGTGTGACAAATGAGAAAATAAAATCCAAGCGTGTTTTTAAAAAGTGATGAGCTTTCTAAAAAATGTAAAAACACGGATTCTTTTTCTTTTTTCCATTAAAGAAAGAGAAGACTTATTTCATCAAAGTATAATAAATTGCTTAAAAAAAAAGCATATACATGTATATATATTAAAAAAGTATATAAAAATATCCTATGCATGCTTTTTTTACATTCCTTTTTTAGTTATTTAAAAAAGCTCTTCATGTATTTAATAAAAAAATCAAATCTCGATTATTGATTTAAAAGTCCGGCTTTTTTTTTCTCTATTTTATTTGATCTATATTTTTTTCCTTCTTTCTTTTTCCTTTCTGTTTTATTTTATTTTTCTCTTTCTATCTATATATTTATTTAATGGCAAGCGCATCAGAGTCGGAAAAAAATGAAAACATTGAAACCGATAAAGAAACGAATTTAAAACAGCAAAATGATAAAAAAAATAGATTTTCTTTACCACCTGTCCCAAAGCTACGTAAAGCTATTAAAGCTGCTTTAGCACTATTAATTGCAACTATTTTAAATGTAGCAGATAGTTCAAGGGCTATACTGGGTAATGCATCTTTTCTTGTTATTCTTACAACTGTATTTTATTTCCCTGCTAGACCTATTGGTGCTGAAATCGAAGTAAGTGTTATATGTAATGCTCATTACTAATAATAATAATAATAAAACGATAAACACTAAACTCTAAAAAAATATATTTCATTTTAAAATATATATTTATTAGGCTATTATATATGGAAGTATTGGTGTATTATTAGGTGGTGGATTTAGTGCACTAGTAAGTTCAATCATGGAAATAATTTATAATAAATGTTTATATAATATGTTGAAAATAATAATATATAGCATATATAAAAATATATAGGCTAAACCTGGTTTTTTTTTGTTTCTTATTTTAATATATATATATGCTAACTATTTTAGGCAATGTATTTAGCAAACCTAGCTAGAGATCCTACAGATCCTATGCCAGTACAAGCCAACTCAAGTATTGTTTTAGCTGTGTTTATGTTTGTGGGCACTTTTATCGTAAATTACATTCGAATGTATTTTCCAAAAGGTAAATATATGTATTAATCGCTTTTTTCTTTTTTTTTACTAACAGTTATTTTAATTTTATTAGCTAATTTTGGATGTGTCTTTGCCTGTGTCAATATAACGGTAAAACCATATAACCATTTTTTTTTCCAAAAGAGTGATAATAATGATAGCAATTTTACTAAATTATTATGTTAATTTATGTAGATAGGTTTAACTACTGCCAGTTTTATGCCTGGGTTTCAACCTGCAATCATTGTAAAATATTCATATATATATATATATATATATATATATATATATACATATAGAAAATGCTTATCAACTTTTTCTTTAAAATGATAGTACTCAATATTCATTCCTATTGCCTTTGGTACGGCAATATCATTAGTAGTAAATATTTTAATTTGGCCAGAAGACTCAATGACAGCTTATATCAATATGCTTTGTAGTACACTTGATGAATATAACAATTTTTTCAAAGAATTTTCTGAAGCATTCTTAAATTCTTTATCATCATCATTAACATCATCATTACCAGAATTGCATGCTCGAATTAATGGAAGTATACTTTTATTAATTGACGCTAAAAGGAATGCTCAACGTGAAATTCAATTCAGTTATCTCTCTGGAAAAGATTGCTCAAAGATCACCAAGTATGTAAACATTATATATATGTGAATATATGAGCGCTAATCTTTTTTTTTTTGAATATATAGAATTGTAAAAAAATTACGTTCCCCTTTACATGGTATTGGATTATCTTTTGTCAAAAAGCAAGATTTGATGACAAGATTAGATGAAAATAGAACTCCAGAAGAATATGAATATGCTTATCCTATTACGGAAAAAGAAATAAATGCATTTAATAATTCATTAAATGAACTTAAAGGAAGCTATAATGAAATTACAATTTTATGTGAAAGACTTCTTAAAAATGTATGTAAACGTGCAACAAGATTTGGTAATTCACCACGATCAACAACAAGTACCATATTTTGGCCATTTGTTCGTATAGATATTTTTAATCGTCAACGTAATCTCAGAAGAAATTCAGCATATGAAGATGAAGAAAGACTCATTGGTGACGATATTGCACAACTTGAAAAATTATTATCAGAAATGGATAATGTATCATTATATGGATTTAAAACATATTTGGAAACAATGCATGAAGGAAATGATGATCAATACCGTTATTCACTTTTATATGTATTATTCTGTTATCATTTAAATTTAAAAGAATATGCAAAAGCTTTAGAAAAATTGGTCAAACATTTTACAGATTTGGAACATGAACGTACTTCTAAACGATTTTGGTTACCTCAGATGTCATTTAAAAAATGGTTCCGTGGATCTAAAGTAGATACCGAATTAGGTACTGATGATATTGGTGAAGGTCAACACGATCCAACAAGTAATGGTTTGGTTCGTACTACTACAAAACCAATGGATGATTACGATATTGCTAAAGAGGATCCCTTAAGAGATAAAAAACATTGCACAAATAAAAAAAATAAACATTTTCCAATGGATCCTGATATTTATCCACCAAATACTAAAATGGAACAATTCTTTTACAGTTTATACCTTTTTAAAAAATGGTGTACAGATATAAATACTTTTTTTGCTTTTAAAACTGCTGGTAATTAAATATATAAATATACATATAAAATGATATTTATAAATTTATACTTATACTTTAATTTTTCTTATATATATTATAAAATAGTTGCTGTTGTATTATTATCAATTCCCGCTTTTCAGAGAGAAAATTATCTTTGGTTTCAATCATGGAAAGGTCAATGGGCTCAAATCAGTTTGGTCTTATGGCTGTAAGTTTTAATATTAAATAAAATACTGATGATCGTATACAAACTAACATTGTTCTTTTTTTAAAAAAAAGTTTTCCTATGGCTGGATTATTTTATGCATCGTAAGTTTATAGTGTATATTATATCGATCATTTACTTATAAATTTTTATTAATTAATTATTTTTGATTAAAAAATTAGTATGATCTTGCGGGTAGTTGGAACTATCATCGGTGGAATCTTAGGAATAATTGTTTGGGAAATCACAAGAGGAAATCCTTATGGTATATCAGTTGTATGCTTTATTGTATTTGTTTACTTTAAGTATCAATTATTCTTCGGACCAGCATATATGAAACCAGTATCATTTTTAACAAATGTTACAATGATGTTGGTAATGCAGCATATATAAATATATTTATATATATATATATATAATTGCAATTTATAACTAAATATGTATATATGTTTATTAGGTAATTATTTATGAATATGGCTATGTTAAAGATAATATACCTAATCATGATGAAGTATACACTGTGGCTGGAAAGGTACTTTAAACATATATTTATGCATATATAAATATATATATTAACCTATATATCAAATTAAATGAATTAAATTATAGAGAGTTCTTCTTGTGTCCATTGGTTTAGTGGCAGCTACAATATTGAACATGATTCCATCCCAAGTTACTGGTCGAGTAGAATTAAGAAAACAATTAGCAACTATTATTTCAAAAATCAGCAAACTATATTCTATTTTATCATCGAACTATTTAGCTGAATCTGATGAAAAACCAACAAAAAATCAAAAAAAGGCATTTAGAAAACTATTTTTGGATGTACAAAGACATATTGCCGATTCTCGCACATTACTTGCTCATTCAAAATTTGAACCACCACTTCGTGGAAAATTCCCAGCAGAGGAGTATGCTATTTTATTGCAAAAAGTTGAAAATATGGCTGATTTAGTGCAATCTATGGTATTAAAAAATTACATATATATTATTAATTAATCATTTTTTTAATATTGACCTAACTTTTTTTTTCAATGATATAAAAATAATTAAATAGATTTATGCTACAGTAATGATTGAAAATAAACGGAAAAATACTATAACCACGCTCTTGATCGATGAAAGAAAAGATTATGTAAGTTGTGTATGATTATCTCAATTAAATATATATTTATATATGTGTATATATTTATTGGTTTGTTTGTATATTCATTTATTTATTTTTTGAACTATAGCTTTCATCAATTATCATGGCATTAAAACTTTCTTCAACTGCATTCTCAGCTAAAACACCTTTCCCTCCATTTTTACTTGATCCTGGTGAAGCAAGAGATAAATATTTACATGTGCTGGAAAAAAGAATTCAAATTTATCAAAATAGTATAACTCTAGAAAATATAAATGATTACTGCGCTTATGGAACTTATATTTTAGGCAATGTATCCTTTGTATCAGAAGTTCAAGTATTACAAGCTACAGTAAAATCGATGGTTGGTGTTGATGATCCTTTTGTCTGGAAGGAAACTTATAAATAATAATAATAATAATTAATATTATTACTAATGATATCTACAGTTTACTTTTTTTAATAATTATATTTAAATTTATATAACCTTTCCTTCATATATAGATATTGTTTTTATTTTTTTTAAATCATACAATATATAAATAAATTTTAAATTGATATTACACTCAAAAAAAATCCATCAAAATTAGTAAACACCTAAAAAAAATAAATCAAAAGTTAGCAAATATGCGCGAACATTTTGAGTTGTTGCAGCAGATCTCTTGAACTATTGATTAAAAAAAAAAAACTTAAAATATATGAATTAGTATATAGATCTTTTTTATATAAATCAATAAAATGAAAAGTAATTGAGTGGTACAATAAATAAAAGTAGTATAAATCATTTAATAAAAATATTGATTGTGCTATATATATAAAATAAATGAATATTAAATAATATTGTTTATTATTTTTAAAAAGAAAAGGAAAAGGTTTAAAATTAAGGAAAGGAAAGGAAAGAAAAGAAAAAGAAAAAAATTGAAAATTGAAAAAAACTCTTTTATATACAAAAAATATGTGACTGTTTTATGGCACTCTTTTTATGAGTTTTAAAACTCAGATATGCTCATATATATAAAAATTTAATAAAGTAGTATGTATTTAGTATCTTTTTATATGATAAAAAATAATAAATATGATAATTATAATCACATTTAAAATGGGACTTACACGCATTTACTAATGTATAAATATTTTATACTCAATATGATATTGTTTTATTTTCAAAGGTGTAACTATCATACACTGTCCAGTGCTATTGCTTTTTATACATGATCATTATGTATATATATATATTTATAATAAAAACTTTTGCATAGAATTAGATTTATTTTAAATTTTAAGGAATCATCAGTATTATAACCATGATTAATTATATATGTTTTAAAAGAGTCATTGTATCATACTGACCAAGCGAAGATCATATATAACCATAATGTTGAATATAATCGATATTATTATTGCAATTTGTTTTGTTATAGTAATAATCAGATGAATATTATTAAAAAAACTGATCTATTTTTTTCCATCTCCTTTAGTACAATCCATAGTAAAAATTCTTGTTTAAAAATAAACACGAGTTGATTTTCATTTTCAGGCTATATATGAACAATTGTTAATATTACATATACATATAGGGCACTGTTCATTTATACTATACAAAATATATTTTATACCTTTTCAAATAGTAAAGAATTTTTTAGAAAAATACTTATATAAAATATATATATTGTCATTGTAATCATCTCAAACTAATCATTCCCCTTATATGTATAAACAACCTATTTAGTAATGGGAATTATATAAATAAAATTTTCTTCTATTTTTTTTTTTTTTTTTTTTACTATTGTACACAATTTGATAACTTTATTTTTGACAAAATAATAATATTTGTAAAAGTGGAAATAAATAATATATATATATTAGACTGATATTAATTAACAACTGCTTCATTATTAATAGCATCAAAATTACAATGTACTTGATATAATTCACCAGTACCAAAATCAGCTTCAACTCTTATTTCTGTCATTCCAAAATACATTCTAACAATATAAGATATTCTTTCACCATGAGTAACATTTGGTAAGACTGGGATGGGTACGGAGATAGCAGCTACTTGATGAACACCAGGTTCATTATAATATCTTGGCACTTCATCATTTTCAGTTGCATATAACATGATGTCAGTGACTTGTAAAGTTCCATAATAAACATACATTTCTTCACAAAGACAATGATCTATAGGTAATTGATCATTTTTTTTAACGAAAACCAAAAATCTTGTTGGACATCTAACACTACCATCAGGTCGAACAACACGGGAAGAGATTGGATCCTTATCAGGTTCAAACGGTAAACCTGCATTAATACCGTAGGTTCTTCTCGACACCCGAGAAGTAATTAAACGAGGATTTAATCCAAAATGAACAGCTCCACGTACTATTGCTAATGCTGCACGAGGTGGACATAGGATTTGTGCAACACGATCTGAAAATACTTGCTGTACTCGTTGATATAAATAATGTGATGATCCAAACCCACCAACCAAAAAAATACTTGATAATCTACCGTCTGATATTTGTTTAAATTGCATTTCCATTAACGATATCTACAATAAATAATAATAATAAATAGTAGTTAGATTTAGTCTTTTTTTTTCTTAATATCACAAAAAAAAAAAATACTCTTATTTACCACTTTATCAACCACAGGATCAAATACTCTTTCTCTAAGTTCATTTGCACGAAATATCAAAGTACCCTCATCCACACCATCTGAATCCAAATCACTTATTTGGTCTAATTGTACTGAAGCCGGTAAATTAAGGTATTGATCATCCAATCCATCAAATTCAGGTTTTATATTATCAATGAATTGATCGATCATATTACGTTTTGCTACCAAAGGTAAAGTTGACGCTTGATCGCCAAGTTTTTCATTTAATAGTTCCACAAAATTAATATCCAAAAACATACTACCACAGCTCTCGCCCATCCCTTTTGTGATTTCTTTTAATTTAGCAGGACCTTCTACTTCAAAAACAATCAAATCAACAGTACCACCACCAGCATCACATATCATTAATCGATCATTGGTAAGTAAATTGACTTGATCGCACATTTTTTCACAGTATAAGGCTGCAGCTTCAGGTTCAGAAATCAATAATAATCTATCAGGTGGATCACTTGGTTTTACAAGTCCCGCTAAAATAGCAGCTTGACGCATGCAATGCTTGGCTTGATCACTCCACATAGCTGGCACGGTGAGACAATATTTAAATGTGTCGGGATCATAATTCTTGGCAAATCCTTTACGAACATCTTCAAATACATGCTTATGAAGCTCCCTTAAATAATCAGCTACTGCATCTACTGCTGTTCTTTTTAAAAAATAATAAGAATAAGAATATTAAAAAACAGAGCAAATAAAAGACTATTTATATATATAACTAGTAATATATATTTTTTTTTTCATATCAACAATTTATATTTATGTCATTAATTATTTTTAATAAAGGATTGCTCCATTTTTAGTAATCATCAAATCTATATATAATTGTTGACTGAAAATAATACTTACAATCCATTTTCAAGAGGTGGTCTTTTTAATTTTGCATCTAAATTTAATTTGAAATTAGAAAGTAATATATTTGACTTATCTGCTTGAGGCTTAAGCATAGCTTTTCTTGCGCTATTCCCCCAATCCACTAATTGAGTAGGATCAGATCTTTTATATAATGATAGAGTTGGCGTTTTAGGATAATAGTTCCCACTTTTATGAGGCCTATTATATATAATAAATAAATAAATAAACACATAAATTTATTTTCTTTTAATATTATTATTGAGTGTTTTTAATTATTGTTATCAAACTATGTTATATATATTGTTGTTCTCTTTACCATTTTTGAACATCAAATACTTCTGGTGCTACGTTTGTAAATGCGTAAGAGGCACCGCTAAAAGTTCTATATATATGATATATATATATTAATGATATATAGATTCTATGCTTTTAATAAATAAATTATAAAATGACTTACGTTCCAAAGTCATAAGCAATAACAAGCTTGTATTGATCTGAAGTTGAGATAGTCATTAAAGCATATGATTTTTTAAAATGATAAGTAAAAAAAAAAAAAAAGAAAGGAAAAAGAAAAAAAAAGGAACCTCCAAGAAATTAATCCAGAAAGCGGCCTTTAAAAATATCATATATATAGTTTCCTTAGACTCCAGCCAATATACGAAATCTGAGTTTTAATTTTCTAATTTCTTTGACAAAAAGTAATAAACTTGATGTTTTTATATGCTAAAAATATGGTGTGTATACGATAAATATATATATATATATATATAAAGGGTAAATATAATAAGAATAAATATATAAAATAAGTAAAAAAAATAGTATATAATAATAAATTAAAGAAAAATATATTATAATAAATATGTGATAAATGCATAATAGGAAAAAAATAGGATTAATAAAGATAAAAATATAAAACTAAAAAACTATCTTATATACATAATATGATTATTAATATGATGTCCTCATGATGATAGTAACCTAATTATCTTAACTTCTTTATAAAAGTAGAAGTATACATGCTTAAAAAAATATGTATATACATAAAACAATATGAGCAAATGTCACGATTGGACCAAAATCATACTCTTTTTAGGTTTTACATGTAATATCATACTTATTAAGTTTTTTTAAAATGTTAGATCTAGTATATTATTATATAATTATAGTTGAATGAAAATATTATATTTTTAAGATTAATATAATACTCTGGTGTTATATTTATTGTACTAAAAAGTGGATTTCTAATATTGACAAATTATACTCCTTTTTTTTAAAAGAAACTGGTGTAATTAAAAGGGTAGTATATTATATTAAATTTTTAAAAACGTTATCAATTTTGATCTGATAATATAAAAATATTAACATGTTTTATTAAAATATCTGATGAATTTTTTCATTATATATCCAGTTTCATGTTTGTATTATATCAGATAATTTTTAGCAATAATTATTTCTAATAATGTTCCTTATTTTTCATGCACCTTATTTCTAAATAAGAAATGATCTGAATTTAAATTTCAATTTTGAATCTTTTTTTTTTTTGCTTTTCTTGACTTTACGTTTTTTTTTAAAAAAATATACCCTGTTAGAATATAAACCAATCAAAAAATGAAATTGTTGTTATTTTTTTTTCTTCCACACCTCTTCGTTTCCTCTCTTTCTCTCCCAATTCTTCTTTTTTTTTTTAAATACTGTTATTATTGTTATTTCTTTTCCTTTCTTTTTTTTTTTTTTTACAAACAATAATGTATTAAATTTTAATGGCATCTTTTAAATATGTAAGATCAATTTGATTAACCTATCTATAATTATGTATATTCATATATATTTCCATCAATCCAATGTTTCCAGTTTGATTCATAAATTTAAAGAATTTTTTTATTATATTCTAAATTTTATAATCAATTAAAATGAGAATAAGTTAAATAAACATAATATGTTTTAAAGTATGCATTCCAAAATCATCATTGTTAAGTTATAATGAACTCAATATATTGTATTTTATCGTAATATAAATATGACATTTTAAAGTAGACTACTTAAATGCAACGTTTAATAGAATTATAAATTTCAAATGATCATATATATATATATATATATATATATATATATATATATTTATCGTAACACATCATACTTGTAGCACATAAAAATATCTTTAAGTTTATTTCTTTTGTTTCATGTTATGAATACAAATTATGTCAGAGTTTTTAACAGTGTAAGTGTTTAATTGATCCATAAGCAGTGAGTTAAAAAAAAAAAAGAGTTAAAAAAGCAATTATATAAAGATGTTAAAGAAAAAAAAAGAAAGAGAAAGAGAAAGAAAAGTTAAAAGAATGTTCTCAAAAAAGCAATTTCATGAAATGTGACTATGAAATTAAAAGTTAAAACTTGGATTTCGTGAAATGGTGAGGAGTCTAAGGTCACTTAAGCTTTGACAAAAATTTACTGTTATTGAATAAAATCTATTTTTAAAATTAATCAACTTTCCTCACTAAAATAAAATAATACAAACTCAATCATCTAATATTTAATACCCATTATCTTTTATTTTATTAAAAAAGATATATGGAGAATCAATTGTTATCATTATCATTGTTATTATTTTTGTTATTTTAAGGAGATCATTTTTTTTTCTTTTATTTTCTGTTGTATATACTGTTTTGATCAAACACCAAGAATATATCCAAGAAAGGAAAAATAGATAGATTATAGGGTCATCTGAAATAAAAATTAATGATTAAAAAAAAAATACTTTATAAGTAAAACTAACATGAATTAAAAATAAAATGATGATTATTGTAATGAAAGGGGTAAAATTATAAAATGAAAATAAATAAAATAGCAAATATAAATATAAAAATAAGGATTATAAAAATGAAAGATGATTATAGAATAATGCTAAAAAAAAATAAAGATTAAAAAATATGTATATGAATAATAATAATACTAAATTATGATAAAACTGAAAATGTATATATAATAAATAAAAATAATTAAAATTAATCAGTAGTTATTTGCATGACTTTTACATAGTTGGCTGAATTACGTTTAAGGATGTCTAATACAGGGCCCAATAGTCGATTAAACCCTTTTTTACCTAAAGTTGCACAACGAAGTTTACCATGAGCTACAACTGTTGCTGCACGAGGACTATCATTTAATAGAGCTAATTCTAAAACCATATATATATATATATATTCATAAAAAGATGATCAGTTTATAAATATATAATATATAATCATGTGTTCCCTTATTTTTTTTTTCCTTCCTTTTTTTTTCACTTACCACCAAAATAAGCACCTTTTGTTAAACGATTAACTTCTTTTTGTATACCATTTTCATCAGTTTTATAAAAGATAGCTTCACCAGATTCAATTAAATAAAAGTTATTACCAATAGCATTTTGTTGAATAACAGTTTGACCATCATCAAAGCAAATAGATTCTAAAGCATCGGCAATTTTATATCTTTCATAAGCATCTAAAGAAGCCAAAAGTGGAACGTCGGATAAAAATGATTCATACATTTTGCGTTTAGCACTAGTATGTTCCATAAGAATACCACGAAACATGACTCTATCTAAAGCCCAAAGTATACAGGATGATGTTGCAATAATAGTAGCTGCTCTGGGACTATTATACATTAATGCTAATTCTCCAAAACTACCTCCAGCTTGATATTCTGTGATTTTTTCATTATTAATATAACAATCTAATTGACCAGATTCTACAATATAAAAATAGTCTCCAACTCCTCCTTGTTGGATCACAGTTTCTTGAACTTCTACATGTTTTTCAGTCATAGCATCAATTACATCCTTATATTGTAATTCATCTAAATGACGGAATAAAAAATTGGTTTGAATAGCTGATCGGATACGATCTTGTTGTTCATTGGTTTTTGGAATCACAATTTTATTAAATCGATGTTCTTGTGTATTTGATGGTGTCATGGATTCTGCACTGACAGATGTACGACGTTGGAATCCTTTAAATTGATTATTATTATTGTGTTTAGAAAAATCAGGCAATTCATCTGTAAACATATCTTGTTGTTCTTCTTCATAAATACTATCATCATCATCATCATCATCACCACTATAGGAATCTTGTAATGTTGGAATAGGTGAGGGCTGTTGTTGTACTACTGAAGGATGAGGATGAGGTGAAAAATCAACATTCATAAACATAGGACCTAATATTTATTAGATAATAATAGTCATTAGTAAATATCATTTTATTTTATTTTATTTTTTATTTTAATTATTACTTACTTTGATATTGTTGTTGAATTTGATGAGTTCTTTGTTCAGAAAGTTTAGTATAAAAAAAATCAGCACAAAATTGTAAAATATCTTGAGGATTATTTTGTCTTATTGTACTTGTTAACTCTTGTAAAAGTGCACTGTACTCATTTTCAGAATAATCCATTTTTTATTTTTATTTTTATTTTTTATGTATGAGAAATATATCTATTAATAATAAAGAATAAAATAAAAAAGAAAGAAAGATAAAAAAAAGTGAAAATTAAATTAATTGTTAAACCTTTTATATTTATATTTTTTTTTGTAACTCTAATTTAGTGAATGCAGGAAAAGTAATGCCACGTTTTTTCGATTCACACCAAAAAAGGGTCCTGATGTGTTACTTTATAGAGTTTCAAATATCGTGCTTATTACCCTGAATATATATCCATCATTTTAATTCTCCTTCAAAAACTTTACTCCTTTAGTTATTATTGTACCTTATTGTTATCCATTTTTACTGTTTTTGTCCAATAAATATTATTCTATTTAAAACAGCGCTTCTATATTCATTTATGCATTTAATTAAGTTATTTCCATTTTTTAATAAAAATCATTTTATTTGGTCATATCATTATTATTATTATTATTTGCTAAAAAAAAAAAAAAAAAAAGGTTATAGTTTAGCTTTAATTGGTTCCAATCTATATTTGATTTCGCGTAGTTTTGCACTTGTAGGATTCCATTGGTCAAATAGTATTCTTAGTCTATTTAGTTCATTTCCAAAAACATTATTGATTCTTTTATCATCAAAGATACCTCTCATGGCCCATGTTAAGTAATAAGGATTTAACCGTAATTTGGCTTTAAATTCACCCATTTTAGCATCCAAAGTACCGTTATTAATTTTTCCATTATTATTATTAGATGGTAATAATAATTCTTGATGATTGATAACAAGTTTACCGATAGGATAAGTATCAAACATGTACCTAGGTGCTAAGCCATAAACACTTGGTTCTTCATAAATGGTTGAATGACCACCTTCCCATGAATATAAATTGCCTGCTAAAACACTACTGATATGAATTAATAAACCATGATCCGACAATCCTGCATTTCTTAATTGAATAGCAAATACAATTAAATTAATCAAAAAATCATCTTCTGAATAAATATGTCCATCAATATAAAGTGCACGGAATATATTTGGATGTTCAGAGCCAGCCATGATAGCAGAATATAATGGTACTACCTGATCTTCCATTGATCCGATTAAAATAGTTTTAATTCCTTGTTTTAAAATTGAATTTAAAGATTGTTGAAACTTTTTAGAGATTTCACTATTTGAATCCATAAATTCAAATAATTCACGTGCTGCATCTGCTTCAAAATACTATTCATTTTTTTTTTTAAAAAAAAATAACAATAATAATAAAATTAGGATCATCATCATCTCAATCAAAAATTGGTATAACTATTTTTATGATGTTTTTATATTTAATTATATATATAATTTCTATTTTATCTTCATTTTATTTCCATTTTTACCTTAACAATCAAATTACCCTTTAAAAAAGCAAATGGACCATGGGCAATACCAGCCATTGCAAAAAAACATACATGTTGTTTTTTAAGATTAAAAATATTATTTTGAAGTAAACGATCTATTAAAATGGATGAAACAGGTGTACCTTGAGAATGCGTTGTCCAAAAGATCATACTTGAAGAAGCAATTGCATCTACATTTGCTGGATTGTCAACTAAAAATGAATAAAGTTTATCTACTCTTTCTTCTACTTTCCCTTCCCATTGTAAAGGAATAGCTGTGATACAATTCAATGGTAGTGTTAATTCATGTTCTTGTTGAAAATAATTTCGAAGAGCTATGGCCATTTCTTCACAAAATTTTGATGAAGTACCAGTTGGCTGACCAACTACGCTACGAACAAGCTAAAAGAAAACCATATAAATGAGTATTTTTTTTATCTTCAATATACATATTAATATTGATTCTTTCTTTATTGCTATTACCCTTGTTGGAAACCAACCATGAACACCTATAACTACAAATTTTTTATTAGCTACATTTTCAGGATGAGCCTTCATTTCTTTAATAAAATCGGATGTATTATCATTAACATGAGCAGATGGAAAAGAAAACCATGAATTAATAGCATTGATGGTTTTAGAAAGTAAAGTTTGATTAGGAGCTGGAATGGAAAATTGAGATTCTATGGTTGGTAAAACAATATTTTTGTTTTTTGTTAATTTTTTTTCAGGAGAAGATTCTTTATGTTGTTGTGGCAGTAAATCATTTTGAGTTGAAGTTGTAGGTTCAACGATAACGGAATCAGAGTTATTATTATCAATATTATCAATTAGTGTATCATTTGATACATTATTTTTATTCTCACTGGATAAAGTTGCTGAGGATACATTGGCTGAAGATGATGAAGAAAAAAAATATGATCGCCAAGATTTGTTTTCATATACTGATTGATCATTACTATTATTATTAACTTCATTCTTTGTATCAACAATTATTGAATCCGAAGATTTTAAGGATACTGGTGAATCTAATAATGGTTGCTCTTTACTGTTATTTTCATTTTGATTGGTTGAAGTAATTTCACTATCTTTGTTTTTATTAATAGATACATCAGTATTAGTCTCTGTTTTACCAAACCAAGACCATATACTATATGAAGAATTACTATTATTATTTTTGTTGTTGATACTATTGTTATTACTATTGTTATCATTTTGTATTAATTCATTTGTCTCATTTCCATTCTTTTCAGCTTGAGTAACATCCTGTTCTGTTTTCTTACTACTGGTATCATTTTTAACAAAGTTATTATTATTATTATTATTATTATTATCTGTTTCATTATTTGTATCATTTATTGTGGTTTTTTCAGAAGGTTGTTTGATGTTAAGAGAAGTTTGTGAATTAGTTGTAGGTGGTGCTCTCCAGGATCGAAACCATGAAGAGTTATTTATAGCGTTTTCAGTTGAACCATTATTATTATTATTTGAGTTGGTAATTGTTGTAGTACTACTGTTTTGTTGAAGTTTATTATTTGTCATATTATTTTATATAAAATATTAAAAGTACAATTACGAAATCTATTTATTATATGATGGATTTTTAATATATATATACATATTTTTATATGAAAAAGAAAAAGAAAAAAAAAAGAAGGGGGGAAGAGAAAAAAGTGATATTCATATGCTACTTATAAAGTTTAACGGAGTTTAAATACTTCATGCTGATATAATATTTTTTTCTTTTAAAAGGATATAATGAAAAATTAAAAAAAAGAAATAATCACTATATATACTTAAACTACTAATAAGCGTCTTTTTTTATTTTCTTACCATAGTCATTTTTTATATTATTTCCATGATCATCTAAAGGTTAAATGATGGTTGTATTAACAATATACATATAATAAATAGTACTATTATTATAAATGTAAAATCATATATTTTAAATTTGAGAATTAATTCTATATTTATATTTATATGTATAAGCAATAATACTATTTAAACTTTATTTAATAGGTAAGCGGTGTTTTATAAAGAGATAACCATCTCAAAAGTTTCAATAGGCTTTATATACTTCTTTATATAAAGCCTAATAATAATTAAATCTAGTTTATTTTCATGTACAATATAAATAGCGAAATTACAAATAGCATATACAATTTTTAAATCAAAAAAGAAAGGAAATATTAATTACTAATAAAAAAAGATTAAAAAAGATTTTATGATATTGTTATTATTATGAAGAAGGTAAATATGATTTACAGAGTGGACATTCCAATTTAATGCGCATCCACTAATAAATAAATAAATAAATAAATAAATGAACAAATGAGCAAAAAAAAAAAAATGAATATAAATCTATTTTATTTGACTTTTTTTTTTACCTTTTCTAAACAATCTGTATGGAATAAATGATGGCAAGGTGTCATCATATATTGTGTTCTTCCTATAACATGAAGACCAGTAGCAGCTGTTCCAGATGTGTCAACAGGCAACATACATATGGCACAATCTTTAGGTTGATTATTTTTTACAGAATCATCTGTAACTGTTTCTTCATCATCAGGTGGTAAGATTGGATGATAGTTATATGTTTGTGGTAAATACTAATACGGTGGTAAAAAAAAAAATTAGATAAGCTATTTTGTAATATTATATTGATATATATATGACAAACCTTTTCAGGTACAAAGAAACGTGGGCCAAAAAGATCTTGAAGGAATAAAATAAGAGCTTGCAACATCGTATATCCAACCAAAACCCACACACCAAGAGAAGGATCTTGGGAAATAATATTTTGTGGGCAGGAATAAAAATCTAGATGATTAAAAATTATATAAATATGAAGTTAATTACATATACTTGGCGTGAACATATCTTGATATATGTATGTATATATATATTTCTTTTTGAAATATATAATCATTATTACATAATGGAATAGCAAGACGAGTCAAGGTCATTCCTAAAATATATCTAGGACTAAGTGGCTTACGACACCCTCTAGTTACATTACGTATAATTTGTGGTATCCAGAATGAGTAAAGTCCAAATCCAAGTACACCTATAACAATATTCTGTACAAATGCAGATCTTGTGGTGCTTTGATAAAATAAGAATAATCCAAATAATAAAATGATATCTATAATTATTAATAATAAAAATAATAAAATCAGTTATTTTTTTTTTATCTTGAATATATTTCCTTTTTTGATACTTACAGATTTTACTAAAATCCATATGTGATTGTGAAGATGATGATTGTTGCGATGAAGTATTATTATTATTATTAGTGTTAGTATTGTTGGTATTATTAGTGGTATTGTTATTATTAGTATCTGTTGTTCTTGAAGTTCCTTGGTTTCCCCTGGATACTTCTGGCCTTTGAATTTTCCAAATAACAAGTAAATATCTCATTCCAAATATTGATACTGCTATGAAACTAAAGAATGCTGCAGATGCAAATGGTAAAAACACAGACTCCATGACTACACCAGTTGTTAAATGTAATAAACATATATAACCATCCATCATAGATTGCATTGCAATGGTCCAATAAGAAACGTTAGATACACTCTATATATATAAAAATGAATTTAAATATATACTCATTATTTATTTATTTATTATTGAAACTTACAGAAGGTGTAGGAGTAAATTCCATTTGATGAATTAATAAAAATATTTGTGAAATGGCAATGATAGTAGCCATTGTTGCATAGTTAGTAGCCTTAACAAAGTATTCTTCAATCTTCAAACCTTCAGATTTATCTATAGATAATTGTAAAGCACAATCAGGTGAATAGATAATGCTAGAAATTTCCATTGGTGGCAGTTGAATAGTACTGATACCTTGGGGGTTTTCCAATTCTATAGATTAATGTATATATATAATAAAATACTTTATATTTAATACAGATTATTTACTTTTTTTAATTTGGTAATCAAAAAAAAAAAAAGATACCTTTTTCATATTCTATTATTTGTGACATTTTAATATTTTTTGGAATAGGAGATAATTGGGCAAAAATTTCCATCATACATGCAAAATTAACAGAAATCGGGTGATCTTTAAAATAAAATTATATATATTATTAATATTCTTATACACATGATTATTTCCTTTTTTCATTTTTATTTTTATTTTTTACCATCTACATCTTCCCAAAACTGTGAATCATGTAAACCGAGTTCTTCTATTTCATTGATTTTTTTTTCAATATGTTCAGTTATCAAATTTTGAGTTTCTTCCAAAGATTTCTTTGTTGGTAGCATATGTAAGACATCTTTCATATCACGTGGTTTACTAAAAAAATTAAGAAACGAAAAATGAGGACATTTTTTTAAAAAAAAGGTAAATAATACCAATATAAAAAAAAGCATATAAATGTTTAATTTTAATTTTACCCATCAGGAACACCAATTAAATATATTGAACCATTGTTCAAAAAATGGAATCCTTCTGCCAGCAGTAGGGCCCCAGAGTCAGATTTTTCCTTATCCTTTAATCGTAAATGACCCTAGTATTTAATATTAAAAAAAGCATAATAAAAAAAAACATAAATCATATTATTGATTTCTTTTATACTATTGAATTGTTACACTATATAATTTGGCATACTTCAATATAATTTATATGATCACTTTTCGTTTTTATGGATTTGATATTAAGAGTAAATGTTCCTTTTCCAATAAAATGAAATTCACCACGAGTATCTAGTTGTTTTGATTTGTTGGAAATATCATTTTCTGGAATCGTGATATTTTTACCAGACCATGAACCTTTTATATATTAATAAAATATGAAGCATACATAAAAAAATCAGGTTATAAATATCTATAAATATAAATATTACTTACCTTTAAATATACCAGTAATATTGTGATAAAAGTGTAAAGTAGAATCTTGTTGATTAATATTATAAAGTTGTTCAACTTGAAGTTTTGTTTCTGGTGGTAAAGGCTATTTAAAAAAAACACATTTTTTAATACACTGTATAATTAATTATAATATCTTTAGATTCATATTACATACATGTGATATATTTTCACCGAAAGTAACATTACTAATAAATTCTTTTTCAAATTTTAATGATTCTTTGATTTCTTCTACTGTTGAAGGCCAGTTGTGTTCGAGGTCAGTGTCAGGATAACTGAAAAAAGGTATAGAAAATAAAAAGATGAATACAAAAAAACTCAAGCGGTACATACCACGTATGAGTTGTTGATGAGCATTAGGTACTTCATCCATTGATTAATATGTATGTATGTATATATATATATATATATTGTATGTTTAATGATAGAATAATAATAATAATAATAATAATAATAATATGATATAACAAATATGAAAAATGTATTAATAGCTGAATAAAAAAAGGAAGCAAAAAATGAAAAAGGAAGAAAAAGGAAAGAAGAGATAAAAAATGTTAAAGCGAGCAATATTTTTAAACTCAAAAATTTATACCCAAAAAATCTACGTCATATAAAATGAGCTTAACTTTTTTCTATTTCCCTCTTCTTTTCTTTTCCTTTTTTTTATTATATATATTTAATATCTCTATTTTTTTTTTTTATTTGTCCAATCACCTATTTATTATTAACTCTTATTTTTATTAATATATTTATAAAATGGCTCAACCAGGCGAATTAAATGTAGTAGACGCACAACCAGCTGTAAATACACCTTCACCAACATCATCTATTAATCCTAATGCCGTTTTAAACAATGCTTTAGATGGATTTGCTACTATTAGTTCAAGGATAAACCCTTTTGCCCAAAAACTTGGTAAAGGTCTTGGCCAAGTACGACAAGTAAGTATACTTTTAATTTATTTTAACTTATTTTAAATACTATTATATGTGCGTATTTATTTATTTAAATATATACATATAAACAAATAAATAAATATATATATATATATTTATATATATTTGCTATTATTATTGTTGTTAATATTATTATTATTATTATTATTATTATTGAACAGTACGCACAAGAAAGACTTGGTACTGCAGAAGATATTACAGAACTTCCTCAAGAATATAAAGAGTTGGAAAAGGTAAATATAATATATTAGTTTATCTCTTAAGATAGGGAAAAAAAAGAAGAGATAAAGGGTGGGAATATAAAATAACCAGATCACTTATGTTTCTTTTTGTTTTTCTGCATATATTCATATCATTTTTTTATTATTAGCGTATTGATGCACTTCGTTTAGTTCATATCAATCTTCTTAAAGTAGCACGTACATATAGTCAACCAGCCTATGATTATCCTACACAAATACAAGAATCTTTAGTTGGACTTACAACCTCAGTAGCTAGTCAATTGCAAAACTTAGCCTTATCACCAGCTGAAAGAGCCCAACTTTCATCTGTACCTCAAGATGAATCCAAACAACATCCTAAAACGTTACCTCATGCTATTGCTCGTGTTGCAGCTCAAGGGGCTGATGCTGTAGGTGTAGATGAACCTTTAGGTAAAGCATTATTCAAAGTAGCTACTATTAATGATAAAGTAGGCGATGCTCGTGTTAAAATGGATAATGAAATTGTTACCAAACTTAATCAACCATTACAAACAACTCTTAATGCATCCATTGAACAAGCTAATAAAGCTAGAAGAAATGTACAATCTGTTCGATTATCTCTTGATGCTTGTAAAGCTAGATATCGTTCTGCTCGTCCTGAAAAATCAGATGCTGCCCGTTTAGAAGTTGAACAAGCTGAAGATCAATTTGTTGCTGCTGTGGAAGAAGCTACTAGTTTAATGAAAGCTGCTTTGGAAAATGTAAGTACATAAAAAAAAAGGATTTCTTATATATAATCAACCTTCTTCTTTATTGACTTTTTTTAAAAATTCATTTATGCAATAGCCTGAACCACTCCGCAATTTAGCAGATTTTGTTAATGCTCAACTTAATTATCATAAAGAAGCTCAAGCTCTTTTAGCTGAATTAGCTCCTGAGTTGGATGAAATTCAAGTAACTCAAGAATCAATTTATCGTAACAGTCGTGAATAATTTTGGTAATTTATTATTTTTATTATTGTTTATTTAATGTTTTATATATTTTATTAAGCTGTATAACCTATATATATATATAATAAATTAAGAAAGAAATAAAAAAAAGAAACATGCATTTAATGATTATTTTTTTACAACATATATATTTTTATCATTTATTTTTGGGGTATGAGATTGAAATCAATATCGGCATAAATTTAATCAAGTGATATGATATATTGTAATAGATGATCGAATGAACTTTATTGAAAACTATATTTTTTATCATTAATTTGAGAAACATTTAATCCAATCATCTACTAATAAAAAAATCTGGTTCTAGGAATTTTTTTATTATCTTTATTATTAATACTGAGGAAAAATAAGAATAAAAAATTGATGGTTATAAAAATAGAAAAATCCGTTGATAAGAATACACTTGATAAACAAAAAAAGCATAAACAAACTTAATAGAATTATTTTATTTACATGGAAAAATAGAAATAAAAAAGAAAAATAGAAATAAAGAGAAAAAAAGAAATGTAAAACAAAAAAATTATCAATTATTTTTTATGCTTTTCATTATTTTTAAACCATTCTGTGGTTTTTTCTTCAAGATAAGGGATCGATTCAAGTGGTTCATGATCAGCTTTAACGTCTGCTTCACTATCGGTGGCATTTTTACTATCCCAGTCTGTAGCATTACTCATCAATGAATCGTCATTTACTTTTTTTTTCAAAAACAATCAAATCAAAGATAAAATTAGCATTGATATAATTTTATATATTAATACTATATAATAATGGATTGTTATTATTTTTTTAGTTTACCATGTAAACCAGCAGAAATTGTATCATTATTATTAGAAGTATTTAATGTTCTTTTTTTTATTAAAAAAAAAAAAAGAATGAGCAATTTTTTAATAATGCTTTAATTTTTTTAAAAAGAAAATTAAATACATATATTCTTTACCTTCCAAATATATAGAATGGACCACGTAATTCATTAGTGGCTGTTCTTCGGATGACAGAACATGTAGAAGCTAGCATCATAAATAATAATTAAAATAGTATCTGAAAAAAAGATTAGGAAAAATAGAATAAAAAGAAAAAAGATGAAAAAATCGAGAAAAAAAATGGAAAGAAAAAAATTGCATGATTATATTAAACATGATTTCTTTTTTATGTGTCATAAATTAGTGTTTAAAACTGAAACAATTACTCTTTATAAACATTATATTTATATATATATATATTATTTTTATATTATTTATATATATCGTGGATAGATTGATGATAAAAAAAAATATATATAAACCAATAGACAGCTATTTTTTTAAAAAAAATACATAAGCAAAAAATATAAATAGAGAAAAAAAGTATACAATAATGTATCAACAGTATATGATATAATAATAAAAATATAATAGATAAATACCAGATATGGAAAAAAAAATAAAATAGAACCGAATTATATAATCATCATTTGCTACATATATTTAAAGGAAATAGTCAGGAGTTTTGCGAGTAACTTCGGGTTCTCCGCGTCTTGGAGCTGGATCAAATTGTAAGCTTGTTTTTTAATAAAAAAGAAATAGATATTTAGTATTATAATAAAGATAGGAAAAAACATTAAAAAAAAAAAAGAAAACAAACTTACAAGGTATATTTCAAGTGTTCATCTATTTCCATAATAGCAGCTTGATTTCCACAACGATAACAATAATTAGGAGCGCTGAAAATTGTAACAACGTTACGATCATGACACCAATTATAACCCTGTTATATAAACATATAAATTATATTAAATGTATTTTTATATATATACGATATGAGAATACGATTATTTTGTTATAAATATGATTTCTAATTTTTTTTAATAATACCTCCATAACCAACTGATGAGCTCTAGCAACCAAAGTTAGCCCATTGTTATGATTAAAAGTTTCTGAGATATCTTGTCCAAAAGTATAACCAGCACCACGAGGCGAAATACCCCATCCGCAACGATCATCAGGATCAGACCATAAAAGATCACACATTGGACCTTCATGAGGTACTTCTTGAGTACGATCAAGAGAACGGATTTGATCAAGAGAATCAATAGAGGGAGACAAACCACCATGAAGACAGAATATCTATTATTATTATTATTTTTTCACAGCCACAAAAGTTTTTTTAAAAATAATAATCAATAAATGATAATAATAATAAAAAAATGATAATCCATATCTATATTATATAAGAAATATTTAATTATTACTTGATCTTCAATAAGTGCAGTCAATGGTAAATAATCAAATAAATCTGTAAACATCTTCCATACTGATGCATTTCCATATTTTCTAAGACATTCATCATAAAAACCATAGACTTGAGTGATTTGGCGAGATTCATGGTTTCCACGTAAAATAGTGATACGATCCTTATAACGTAATTTTAAAGCAACCAATAAAGTTACTGTTTCCACAGAATAATATCCTCTATCTACATAATCACCCATAAATAAATAATTTGTATCTGGAGAATTTCCACCAATACGGAAGAGTTCTTGCAAGTCATGGAATTGACCATGAATATCACCTAAATAAAAAGGAAAAAGGAAAAAAAAATTAAAGATAAAAAACTCATTATATATAAATAAATAGTATACATATTATATATGTAATATGTGTATATGCCTATGTATTCATTTATATATTATATTTACCACAAACAGTAACAGGACATCGAACAGATTGGACGTTAGCTTCTTTAATTAATATTTCACGAGTCTATATATATTTTTTTAAAATTGTATATAAACAAAAGTAAAATAATAGTAATAATAATAGCAATAAATAACTTTTTGTTTCATACATTTGGATGCTACTTTTATCTTTTTATTTATTTATTGAAATTGAAATATATATATATATATATTACCTTATCACAAAGTTTTTTTATATCAGCCTCTGATAACTGTTTACATTCTGAAAGTTGGCTAATCCATCCATCAACTTCTGCAAATGATGTAGACATTGAATATATTCTATATTATATAATACACAAAAAAATAATAAATATATTAAATATAATGATATTAAGTAAATATTAATATATGGCATTATATATTAAGTATTAAGTATTAAAATAAAGAGAAAGAAAAAGAAGTTATAAATAGGATAAG
This sequence comes from Cunninghamella bertholletiae, assembly GCA_037043795.1. Lineage (NCBI taxonomy): Eukaryota > Fungi > Mucoromycota > Mucoromycetes > Mucorales > Cunninghamellaceae > Cunninghamella > Cunninghamella bertholletiae. The sequence continues at coordinate 2,180,954 of JAZGVP010000001.1, forward strand.
AACAGAATATTTACAATAGATTGTATTTTCTTTTTTTACCTTTTGTGAAAATAAAAGGAAAAAGGAAAAAAGAAAAAGGAAAAGGAAACGAAGAGAAAAAAAATTAAACGGGTTTTTAAAATAATAAGACAGCCTTTTTTTTTTGGCTCTGGAATCATGTAATACATTCTACTTATGCCTGTTATTAATTAATTATATAAACCACTAATATTACTTTAATATATTCCTTTATGATGATGTTATTTTTTTTTTACTTATATTTACATATTATATGCTTATTTACTTAGATAATTTATAAATACTAACTTTACTAATAAAAATGACTGTCAATTAAATGATAGTATACAAATACAAATATAAGTAATGATATTAGTTTTTAACGTTGTTGATTGATTTAATTAAAATAAATTATAATCTATATTTTCAGTTAAATATATAACCAAAATATTATAGATAATAATATATTAAATAATCAACAATATACATATCAAGTATCAACAACAAAAAAAAGTATGCTAACTTAGGATAACCTTGAAATGATCAGTTTGCATAAATAAGTATAAAAATAGAGTTGTTTGATATATATAAAAATAATCATATTTATCATTTATACCTGTTAATATGTATATATCTTTTTTATAATAGGTTCAATACATCAGTAATAGTATAATTGTTAGTAATATTATTATATATGGAAGAAAAGAAAAAGTAAAAGAAAGAAAGAAAAAAGAAAAAGGGAAGAGAAAAAAACAAGGTGAGGTTAAAAAAATATATATAGGAATAAATTTAAACACCGACCGTTATTAATTTTTTGTTTATAATAGATTTATTTTTCCTTTTTCTTTCTTTTTTTCTCTTTCTCTTTTTTTTCTTTACGGACTTTAATAAGCGCGTTCCTTGATTTTTGTTACATTCTTATATTTTACTTTTTATCATTGAATTTAAGTACTCTCTTTATTTTATTTAAACTATATACATCATTTCTATGAGTACACTTCCAATGAATGGTGGCGTAAATGAAGGGCAAGAAATATTTAATAAACACTCTCTAAATTCGATGATGCAGGTAAAATAAGAAGATAGAAAAAAACAAACAAAGAAATATAAGTGAAAAAAATTATGAATAACTTTACCCCCCCCCCCTTTTTTATATATATATACATTTATACATATTCATATATTAATATTTACTCTTCTTTTTTTTTTATTGTTAATTCTTTATTTACTATTATTAATCGAAATAAATGAAAGCGAGCCAAGCAATTACAAATGCAAGGTGCTCAAGAAGATACCAATCCTGAACTTGCTCATATCATGAAAATCCTGAGAAGTATCCAACAACCAAAAAAAACACAACTAGTAGCAACTGATAATCAATTACAGACTCTAAGCAATAATAAAGGTAAAAGTCTTTTTATATTTTATTCAATCTGTTTTATATAACTAACATTATATTTTGTTTATTTATTAGACTCTTTATCTAGTTCATCTTTTACAAAAGTGCAACTTGCAACATTAAGACATCAAATTATGGCCTTTAAACTCATTTCTAAAAACTTACCTATACCAATACATTTACAACAAGCTATTTTAGCATCAGCTCATCAACAATCTATACCTTCAAGTCGACATAATGAAAATAATACTACATCTGTTTCAGCAAATAATAATAATCACGTTACTAATAATAATGCTGGAATCACAAATCCTGCTGAAGAAGTTTTTAATGCATATGCTTCACCTTATAATCTTATTAAACGATCAACTCAAGGACCTGGAAATAAATTAAGACCCCATCATCAACGTTTATTAGTTCCAAGCATTACACCTTTAGGTATTGATACGTATTCTTTAATAAGTGAACGTGAAAGAAGAATACAATCAAGAATAAGATATCGTCTTGAAGAATTAGAAAAATTACCAAGTAATATTAATGATCACACAGCTCATCATCTTTGGTTTCCCAAAAATGAGTCATCAAAAGTATCCAGTGTTAAATTAAGAGCAGCTATTGAATTAAAATCTTTACGACTTTTATCTAAACAAAAAAAGGTAATATATATATATAAGATGATTGATATAGATAAGACATAGATAATAATATCATTCATTTAATTTATTTAAACTTGCTTTTTTTATTATTATTTAGTTACGAGAAGAAATTTTACAAGGTGTTAGTAAATCTACAATGTTATCTACTTCAGCAGATAGATTAGCCTATAGACGTATGAAGAAACAATCATTACGTGAAGCTCGTATGACAGAAAAGATTGAAAGACAACAACGTTTAAATCGTGAACATCGTGAAAAACAAAAACATATGGATTATTTACAATCAATTTGTGATCATGGACGTAACTTGGTACTTCAGCATAATGAACATAATGCTAAACAAGCAAAATTAGGACGTGCCGTACTACAATTTCATATTCATGTTGAAAAAGAAGAACAAAAGAAAGCTGAACGTATATCTAAAGAACGTATTCAAGCTTTGAAGAATGATGATGAAGAAGCTTATTTGAAATTGATTGATCAAGCTAAAGATACTAGATTAACACAATTATTAAAGCAAACTGGTGAATTCTTAAGTTCATTGACACTTGCTGTAGTGGATCAACAGAATGATTCTGTTCATGGAAAACGTTCACAAGATTTTGCACTTCCTGCTGATGATGATGTAAAGTTTATATATATATATATATATATATATTGAAATTAAATATTTTGATTCATTTTTATTATATATTTACTAATTTCCTATACCTTGTATTATTATTTTATACTTTTTTAGGAAGATGGAAAAGTGGATTATTTCCAAGTCACCCACCGTATCAAAGAAACAGTACATCAACCATCTATTCTTGTTGGTGGTACTTTGAAGGAATATCAAGTAATTCATATATGATTATACTTCATGATGAATTTTTAGATTAAAATTTTAAAACTAATACCATTTCCTTTTTTATTATTGTTATTATTGTTTTGTTCTTGTTTTTGTAAAAAAAAATCTAGATTAAAGGTCTTCAATGGATGGTATCACTTTATAACAATCATTTAAATGGTATTCTTGCTGATGAAATGGGTCTTGGTAAAACAATTCAAACCATCAGCTTAATTACATATCTTATTGAACAAAAAAATCAAATGGGCCCTTACTTAATTATTGTACCATTATCGTATGTATTAAAAAGTATTATATTTACTAGTTTTACTATTTTTAACTATTTACTAATAATATTATTTATTTAGAACATTACCTAACTGGACGTTAGAATTTGAAAAATGGGCTCCATCTATTTCTAAAATTGTTTATAAAGGAAATCCACAAGTTCGTCGTAGCTTACAAGCAAACATTCGATATGGTGATTTCCAAGTTTTATTGACAACATTTGAATATATTATTAAAGATCGACCTATATTGAGTAAAATTAAATGGGCTTATATGATTATGGATGAAGGTCACAGAATGAAAAATACAAATTCAAAATTAACTGTTGTATTACGTCAATATTATTCAACAAGATATCGTCTCATTTTAACTGGTACTCCCTTACAGGTAAAAAAAAATAGATGTTCTAAACATTATCTATATATTTAAAATCTTTCAGATCAATTTATTAATCGATTATATATATATATTTATATACTATTTTTAGAATAATCTTCCTGAACTCTGGGCTTTATTAAATTTCATCTTACCAAAGATTTTCAAAAGTGTTAAAAATTTTGAGGAATGGTTTAATACACCATTTTCTAATCAAGGTGTACAGGATAAAGTAGCTCTTAATGAAGAAGAACAACTTTTGATTATTAAACGTCTTCACAAGGTACTTCGTCCATTCTTACTTCGTCGTTTAAAAAAGGATGTAGAATCTGAACTTCCAGATAAAGTAGAACGAGTTATAAAATGCAAATTATCACCTTTACAATCAAAAATTTATTCTCAAATGAAAAAGCATGGTGTTTTATTCACAAGTGGCTCAGATAAAGGGTATATATACATATATATATATATATATATATGATCTGATTATCAAATGAATATCTTATAAATTAATTTTTGTTTTATTTTATTTTTACTTTATTCATATAATAGAAGTAAAACTGGTGTCAAAGGTCTCAATAACACAATTATGCAACTTAGAAAAATATGTAATCATCCATTTGTCTTTGAAGAAGTTGAAAACGAAATTAATCCACAACGTACATCAAACGAATTATTATTCCGAGTTTCTGGAAAGTTTGAATTATTAGATCGTATGCTTCCAAAATTAGCACGTACTGGTCATAGGGTAATAAGCATATAGAAAAATAAACTTTTATTTGTACTATATATAAATTAAAATAAATTAATTTTTTATCATTTTTTATTTAGGTACTTATTTTCTTCCAAATGACACAAATCATGAGTATCATGGAAGATTTCCTCGCTTACCGCGGTGTTCATTATCTCCGTTTAGATGGCTCTACTAAAGTAATATTATTAACATATAAATATAGATACATATTTTAAAAAGAATGTATCATCTAATCAAATTACTATTTTTATTTTTTTTTTAGGCTGATGATCGATCACAATTATTGAAATTATTTAATGCACCAAATTCACCTTACACTGTTTTTTTACTTAGTACTCGTGCTGGTGGTTTGGGTCTTAATCTTCAAACTGCAGATACTGTTATTATCTTTGATTCCGATTGGAATCCTCATCAAGATCTTCAAGCTCAAGATCGTGCTCACCGTATTGGTCAAACTAAAGAAGTTCGTATTTTTAGATTAGTTTCAGCTAATTCTGTTGAAGAAAATATTTTAGCAAGAGCAAATTATAAATTAGATATTGATGGTAAAGTTATTCAAGCTGGTAAATTTGATAATCGTAGTACAGAAGAAGATCGTGAAGCATTCTTGGTAAGCTTATTCTTTTACTTTTTTTTTATTTCTGAAAAAAAGGAAAAAAAATTCAAATCAGTGTTAATCCTTTTTTCTTACATAACCTATATAATATATTTATATATATTGATCCCAATTTTAGCGCTCATTACTTGAAGATAAAAATGATGATCAAACTAATGATGATGATGAAGAAGGTATGGATGATGAAGAATTAAACCAAATTTTACAAAGATCAGAAGAAGAACTTGAAATATTTGCTAAAATTGATATTGAAAGAGAAAAGGAAGATATGGAATGGTGGAGTCGAGTTGGTAAAGGTAAAAAGATTGAACGTCTTATTCAAGAAAGTGAATTACCTGACATCTACCAAAGAGATGAGTTTGAAACAATTGATCCTGCTGATGAAGGTGAATATGGACGTGGTCAGCGTGTTCGTGATACTGTTCGTTATGATGATGGATTGACAGAAGAACAATGGTTGAATGTAAGTATATATATATAAATATGATGTTGATGGTGATAAAATATAAATTAATGATTAATATTCTTTTATTTTTATTTTCCTATTTCCTTTTCTTTTTTTTCTATTTTTCTTCTTTTTCTTTTTTATAACTTAAATACCATTAGGCTTTAGAAGATGAAAATGTAGATTTAGATGAATTAATTGCTAAAAAAGAAGCTAGAAGACAAAAACGTTTAGCAAAAATGCTTGGTAATGGGGAAGAGAGCGATAGTAGTAATAGTAACAGTCAACGAGGAAGAAGAAAACGAGAAGCATCTACTGATTCAGAAGCACCCAGAAAAGTAAGCTAAAAAGAAAAAGGAAAAATGAACGCATGCATGCTGAGAAAAATAAACCTTATTCTTTTTTTTTTCTTAAAAATAGGCGAAACGCGGAAAAAAATCAGCTCATAATAATCTTGATGGACCTGATACAGTTTCACCTCGTGTTAGAAAACAGATGACACAAGTATTCGAACAAGTTTATCAAGCTGTATTGGAAGCTCGTGAAGAAGATGAAGAGTAAGTTTAATTTAAACTATATAAATATATATATTAAAAAAAAATTATTAAGTGTTTTGACAAATTTATATTCTAACTCCCTCTATGCATATTTGGAATAGTACATATCGTGATCTGAGTGATTTATTTATGACGTTAGTGAGTAAAAAGGAGTACCCAACCTATTACACTATGATTAAAAATCCTATATCTATGGAAATCATTAAGAAAAGAATCAATTCACCGTATTACCGTAATGTTCAACAATTTAAAAATGATTTCCATTTGATGTTTGATAATGCAAGAATATTTAATGAAGAAGGTTCTATAGTTTATGAAGATGCTAATACTTTACAGGTAATAAAGTAAAAAAAAAATATATATATATAATGATCGGGGCTTTAATTGCTTTTTTTTTAGTCTATTGTGGATGCAAAATTACAAGAGTTATGTCCTCAAGGCGTTTTACCAACTCAGACTAACATTGATAATTAGAATTATAAAAAAATGTGCTGATGTTATTTATAACAAATAAAAAACGTTGGCTTCAATGTATATATTAACAATATATATTCTTTATTATATGATTAAAAAATAACTGTGGAATAATAAAAAAAAATTCTTTAAACAATTAAAATATGGTAATTTTGTTCTATACAAAATCATAACCAATCAGCGATCGCCTCTGTCGATCTTCACGAAGATCCTTTTTTTATATTGTTTTTCGGCGCAGATATATTTTAATTGGCTATATATTAAAGTAGCGATTGTTTTTTGGGGGGTAAAAAAGAATTATTGAAACTTTTTTAACTTACTTTTTCTTTTTTTTTTTACTCTCTTTTTCTCTTCTTTCTATTTTGTGTTTTTGTTTTTCTTCTATTATTCCTTTATTTTTACTCTCTTTTTTTATCATTACTATTCATACATACATATATATATTTATATTTATATATACTTACCTTATATATATATATATATATATATAAAATAAGTTTATATTATAAATGGCTTCTTTACCAAGTCCACCACTGTCACCTATTAATCACCTATATAATACTTCGAAAACAGTATGTCCACCAAAAATAGGATATAGAAAAACACACAGACATCCTGATCGACGACGAGATACATATGAAATTTTACAAGCCCTTATGACGGAACATCAACGTTTAGAACAGCTTGAATATGAAAATATGCTTAAAGATTTACCATCCATATCATGTAATTCTACAGATAATGCCCCAAAAGGAATCCTTGTGAATAAAAATAAAAATCATCATCCTCATCATAACAATAATAGTAATAATAATAATAACAATAATAAAAATAAAAATCATCAAAATCATCATTATATACCCACTTCTACTGTGCCATCTAAAACTTTTCCTCCGCCATCACCCCATGACAAAAATCACCATGGTTCCACAACCGAATTACCATCTAATAATAATAGTAATACTACTATTTCTTTATCTTCTTCCTCAAATCAATCAGTTTCATCTAATGCATCTTCAACCTCCATAGCATCCTCAAATAATAGTAATAATAATACTCGGCAATCCGTTCGATTTGCTCCTGGTCCTCCTAAAGTGTATAGTTATCCAAGAGTGCAACTACAACACTAAGTCTTATTTATCAAATATATTTTATATATATATTTCCTTGTATACATTATAGCATATATTCATATTCTTTTATTTTTGTTTTTTCTTCATATATATATTTTAAACGCATTTTTTTTCTTATTTTCATATAATACCATAACATTACAAATTTCCATATTTATATAGTTGTAGTTATTCTTTTTATTTGTGATGTTTTATTTTTTATTAATTCCGTTTAGTTAACTGAAAAAAAATTAGCCATTTTTATTTATATATCCATACTCTTTTTTTCCTTTTTATTTTTGCTGTAATAATATATATTAATTCATATATTTATTGGTTTTTAAAAGTATTTTTTTAATTGTTTTATATATTAATAAAAGTAAATATAAAATAAAAAAAATCTGCTTTTGTATTACTTGAAACTATAGATATAATAAGGATAATGGAAGAAATACAAAAAAAAAAACAATATTATCGGGTCTTAAATAGAAAGGTAGAAGAAAAAAAAATTATATATACATTATTATTATGTCATTTAACTTACATTTTGATTATTAAAACATTTAATCCACCTTTTTAGTATTAGATCCAACTATATCTATACATAATCTATACATATAAATATAATTTGGATTACTTCTTTATACTATAATTAGCAGTTATAGGGTTTACTCTATTTGGTTAACTAATGTTGTTATTTTTATTATATTATTATTTTCATGTTTATTTCATATTTAGTGCAAGAACCCACTATCCGCTTGACCCTACTTTTTTTTACTTTTCTTTGGAAAGATATATTTTTAATGAATATATAATTTTTTTAATTTCTGATTTGTACGGACTTTATATATTGAATGTTAATAATACAATAATAAAAAAAAGTACGATTTTTAATATAAAAATAAACTAGTTTGACATTTTTTTTAAAAAAACCGAAAGTATAATTACATAAAAAAATTGATTATTATTTTAAAAGGAGATTTATTATTTTTATCCTTACTTTTTTTTTAACATTATTTATCTAATTCATCTAAATAATCTCTAAATAATTCTTCCCTTAATGTTTTAGATTCAATATCATGATATCTGTCATCATGTTCCAAAATTCTTTTAGCATCTCTCCAACGCATTCCTAAGTGTATCTTTTTTTCAATTAATAAATCACGATATCTTTCTTCTGGTGTACGTTTAGATGATGATGATGATGATGATTTTGTATTTGACGTAGATCGAGAGAGTTGTTTAATATGTTCTTTAAATAATTTTTCTCGTACTCTAGATTCACTAATAACTTTAAATTTTGGTTCATTTTTTGCTTTTCTTTTAAAATCATCCCAGTACATTTTTGTGGTGACCATATCGTTTAATAAATCTTTAAATTCTTCTTCAGGTGGCTAAAATGATTTAGACATATATAATTATACAATAAAATGATTAGATAATGAATGATATTATATATATATATATATATTAAAATAATACCTTTTTCATTTCTTTCTTGCTCTTTTTTTCTAATGCTAATATTCTACAATAATTATCAAAGAGGTTTTTTCGTTTACTATGAGGCTGTACCACTATTTACATAATAAGAATAAATTATAAATAAATAAAAATGTATTAAATGCAAATATATTATTATTATTATTATTATGTGTAATGATTCGCATTATTTACATTGATAGCGTGGATCTGATATAAGTTTTGGTAATTCTTTTTCCCATGTTGAATATGGCGATATATCTTTTTCCGTTAACATTTGCTATATAAAAAACAAAATGATAAGTATCCATGTAATAACATGTTACATAAAATAAGTATTTATATCCTCTTACAGTGAATTGTTCAATTTTTTCTTCGTTTGATTGTTGAGATTCGTTATTTTTATTAACATCAACATTATTTGAAGTTAACTGATCATCAGATATTGTTGGTTGATTATTTAAAATTTGTTCATTGTTTTCTTCTTGTACTACTACTTCTTCTTGATCATCATGATTAGTAAGCCCAAGAGCCTCTAATTCTTCAGGATCCATATTTTCCATTTGCCACATTATATCTTCTTCTGTCATTCTATTATTTATATACAAATGATGATGTTAATTAAAAAAAAGGTTTAAATAACTTTTAATTGGCTATTTTTTTTTTTTTTTGCAAGACTTTATTAATTTATTTATTACTCTGTTGGTTCATGTTGTTCAGTTGGTTCAGGCTGCTGTGATGCTTCAGTTTGTTCTATTTTTTGTTTTTTTGATTCATTATTATCATTAATATCTTCTATTTCATTTCCTTCTTTTTCTTTTTGCTGTTGTTGTGGCTCTTCTTCTTCTTCTGTTTTTAGTTTTCGTTTTTCAGCACTTTTATCAAGTATTTCTTGTTTCATTTTTTTTATAGGTTCTTCTAATTCTGGTGGCATTTCCCATACTGAAGATTTAGTATCTTTGTTATAATAAAACTCAATGCCATCGTCAGTAGTTACTAATAACCAACTTGTTCCTGGAATTTTTTGTCTATAAATAATATGTAATGTATATATGATCAGATTATAAATATATATGTATATATTGATTTATTTTCAAAATATATATATACCTTGACTTTTTAGGTTTATTAGTTTGTTCAGTACTATTTGTTGAATTTGTTTTTAATTGTACAGAAGAAGGAGGTGGAGGAGGAACAGTGGCTGGTGCTAAAGGTCGTTGCCATGTACTTTGTCTAGTAAAAGTATTATACCAATAAGGCTGTCCTCCTTGAGCGCGATATTCTATCCATCCTGGTGGTAAAGGTTGTAATTTATTTGTATGAGAAGGTGGCGGTGGTCGTTGCTATAAATATATATATAAAGACAAAATTAAATTAATATCCTTTCAATTCACTATCTATTTTTAACTAACCAAAAAAAATTACCATTAGTATAATATATTTGTATATATATTTAAAAGGAATAATAATGAAAGAGAGAGAAAAATTGACTATAAGAAAAAATTTTGAACCTAAAAAAGCGGAGTTTTAAAGCAGAAGAAATGATAAATCATTCCTTTGATTCACCACTTCTTTCCCTTTATTTTCTATTTTATTTCTTATTTTTTTTTCTTTCATATCTTATTGAAAAAATGGCAATAATCCAATAAAAAATACAGTAATAATCAGAAGCTACTGACAATATGAAAGAACAAAAATAGTAAGTAAAGCACCATCCAAATTAAATAAAATCTTTTAAATCAATTATGAATTGGAAGTCAACTATAAAATTTAACTTAAAAAAATCAGATAGCATCGATAAACCAAAAAGTACTTACAAGAAACTATATGATTATTATACATAAAAATATAGTATTTTTTTTATATATTTATAAACGAAGCTAAAGCTATAAATTATGAAATAGACAATAATAAACAATATATAAAAAAATTTCCTGAAGGGATAAAAAAAATTAAGTGTAAAACAGCAAAGTTCAAAACCGGATCATAAAATAACTCTCGATCATCGAGTGCTGTGTTTATTAAAATTAAATTTAGAAACTTTTATATATATGAATAACTATTCATTTAAAATCTTTCACCACATTTTAATAAAACTATTAAAGATAACCTGGAAAGAGTTGGATGTATATATATATATATATATATATATATATACGCTAAAACCATTATTAAAAATTTATAGTTTTATAATTTCATTATTTTCAACAAATATTGTTTTTATAATTATAGAAAAAAAGGAAAACAAAAGTGAAAGTCAAAAAAAAAAGGGAAAAAAAATGTAAGGATTAATATATCACTATTAAATATTGGATTACATGCCTTAATAATTTTTATATAGGAACAAAATAATGAATGTAGTAAAATTTTGTGGTGTGCATTCCTTCATGCAATGACTAAATATAATCAATAAATATTAATCCATAGACTTTATTTATTTTTTATTATTTTCTCTTATTTTTTTCCTAAAATCATAAAAAAAAAAAACTTAACTAAAGTAAGAATTAAATGTCATTAATAAATAGTGATTTATATGCTTTTGGTAATTTTTTATTTCCTTTGATTATAGGAACAAATTAAAGAAGACCCTGCAATTTATTGCGAGCATAAAGTAAGGGTTAAATATCATCAATAAATAATGATTCATTTGCTTTAATCAATTTCTTTTTCTCTTTTTTTTTATGATTATAGGATATAATAAAAAACAAATTGAATACTACAAAAAAGAATAAAGTTAAGATTAAATATCATCAATAAATAATATTTCCTACGCTTTTGTTAATATTTTTTATATGATTTTAGAAAGTACTACATCTGGATTTAGTTTTCATAATAATACCAACACTTAACCCTAAAAATGAATATTTTTCATTTGGTAATTCAATCCTTCAACTACACAAATATCACTTAATAAGACACCCTTTTTGTTTTTGAAAATAAAGGCTTTAATGTATACATAAATATTTATAAAAAAAAGTAATTATGAAAAGAATTAATGTGAGGAAAATTATTTTATCATAAAAATCAACAATAAACAGTATTATGTGGTATTTTTTAGATGAAATACTATAAAAGAATACTATTTACTGTATCAGTATATATATATTTATCTTAAATAGGTAATATACAGATAGAGGCACATTAAATTTACTCTAGGAATAATTTAAACTCCGGTATTTTTTAAAAAAAATCGGTTACGCGTCTGTTTTTTTTGTACTTCTTTCACTTCTTATTTATTTTCAATACACTATAAAATATAATACTTTTTAAAAATGGTAAAATAATAAAATAGAGCATCCTTCTTTTAAATAATAATAATAATAGTAACAATAATAATAGAATTTATATCTGTATATACATTAATATTACTCATTTTTATACTGTTTTTAATAATAATAATAATAATAATAATAATGTGTTTTACTAACATATTCATTTTATATATATATATATGTAATAATAACTATATGTACATATCAGTCGATTATGGAATATAATGGTGGGTCCGTTGTGGCCATGGTTGGTAAAAACTGTGTTGCTATTGCTGCTGATAAACGATTAGGTCAACAATTCATGACAGTATCCACAGATTTTAAAAAAATATATCAAGCATCAGAAAAAAGTTTCATTGGTTTACCTGGTCTAGCTACAGATGTTTTAACATTGTATGAAATATAAATTAGATTGATATAATATATATATATATAAATACAATATCCTAACAATACTCTTATACTTATATAAATATTTATATCATTAAATATAGAGCAGAACGATTTAGATTTAAAGTAAATATGTACAAGATGCGCGAAGAAAGAGATATTGAACCAAAAACACTTGCACACTTAGTATCATCAACTTTATATGAAAGAAGGTATTATTTTTATTTTTATTTATTAAAAAAAGAAAGAATAATATATGACATAAATAAAAGGGAATCATTATTAACATATATATATATATATAGATTTGGTCCTTATTTCGTTGAACCAGTCATTGCAGGTTTAGGAAAAGATGATAAACCATTTATTTGTTCTATGGATTTAATTGGATGTATCAATTTTGCAAAAGATTTTGTAGTAAGTGGAACTGCTGGACCTAATCTTTATGGTATGTGTGAATCATTATGGGAACCTGATCTTGAACCTGAAGATTTATTTGAAACTATATCTCAAGCTTTACTTAATGCACAAGATCGTGATGCTCTTTCTGGATGGGGTGCTGTTGTTCATATTATGTAAGTGATTGTTATTATATATATATATATATATATATATTTGAAAATTATTTATATTGATATATATATATATATTTATTATTTTTATTGTTATTATCATAAATAGTACTCCTGATAAAATCATTACACGTTCATTAAAGTCTCGTCAAGATTAGGTAAAATAGAGATTGTTTTTCATCATCAATTTTATTTTATTTCTTTATATATATATTATTTTTATGTTTTTTACAATATATTATGATAAATAAAAACAATCCCATTATACTGATCTTACGCATGAATTTATGTATTTACTACTATGGAATAAATAGATAGATGAAGCCTATTACATATAATTTAATACGAAATACATCAATACACATCACGATGAATAATAAAAAGAGAAAAAATTATAGTCAGTTTATTTATATTAATATATATATATATATATAAATGTTATGTATTCAGTATTTTTATTGTCATGTTAACATCATAATTATTATTGTTATATGTATTATAAAGGTATACGTATAAGTTGATTATAAATTTAATATGAAGGCTAAAATATTATCCTCCAACATTAATCATAAATATTTATATACACATATGTTTTACCACATTAAAAAAAATGCATATATATTAATTAAATAATAATAATAATAATATGCAATTTGATACTAAATTTATATGTGTGTTTGTATATGTATATTAAGTAGATATTATATTTTGTTAGTAACAATGATTAATCTAGTTTATCTAGTAAAAGTTGTATTCATCATCAATGCAGTAAGGTATTAAATGGCGTCATTTATTATCTCTCCGCTTACCCAATAATTTTTAGTTTTTGAAAATCATCACTTTTATTTATTTACTTTTCTTTTCTCTCTTTCCTTTCTTTTTTTTTTTTTTTTTCTGAAGTCAATATATATTTTATATAAAATATAGAATGAATCCTTTAAGACTTGCTGCTCGACGTGCTTATTCTACTGTTCAACCAGCTGTTGTTCCTAGAGTAAGAAATATGAACTAAATAAAATAAGAAAAAAAAGAAAGTCAGTTTTTTAAACGAAAGAAAAGAAAAGAATAAACGAGTTTTTTGATATATAAAAATATTTAAATTATAGATCACTCCTGGTTTAATTGGTGCTATTGGTAACACTCCTTTAGTAAGTAATATATATATATATATATATATATTTGAAAAGAGAAATAAAAAAAGGAAAACAGGGGAAACAATGGTTTTAAATGAAGTTGCAAATATAAAAAAATAAGACAAACTTTTTGTGGGGAAATAAAAAACTATCGCCTTTTTAAATTCATATGAATATCTAATCTTTATATATATCTTTTTTGATAATACTTCATTTTTTGATAGATTCGTTTAAATCGTATTAGTGATGAAGTTGGATCTGATATTTTATGCAAAGCTGAATGGATGAATCCTGGTAAATTTTAATAATATCAATTTTGTGTCTTTTTCTTTATTGCGGTTTTTATTGCTTTTCTTTAATTCAATGATTAAATAATCAACTTTTTCTCATCTTTTTTAATATAGGTGGTTCTGTTAAAGATCGTGCAGCTTTATTTGTTGTCAAAGATGCTGAAGAAAAAGGACTCATTAAACCTGGAGGTACTGTTGTAGAAGGTACAGCAGGTAATACTGGCATTGGTTTAGCTCATGTTTGTCGTGCTAAAGGATATAAATGTGTCATTTATATGCCAAATACTCAAGTAAGATGATGATGATGATTTTTATTATATAAAATGCATGAGCATATATTGATTTTTTATTTTATTATTATTTTTTCGAAATTAGTCTCAAGAAAAAATTGATCTTTTACGTATGCTTGGTGCTGAAGTTTATCCAGTACCAGCTGTTGCCTTTGATAATCCACAAAATTATAATCACCAAGCTAGAAGACATGCTGAACAACTTGAAAATGCAGTATGGACTAATCAATTTGACAATACTGCCAATAGACAAGCACATATTGAAACCACAGGACCTGAAATTTATGCTCAAACTAATGGAGAAGTCGATGGATTTGTTTGTGCTACCGGTACTGGAGGTACTTTAGCAGGTACAGCTCGTTACTTGAAAGAAAAGAAAGGCGATAATGTCAAAATATTTATTGCTGATCCTCCTGGTTCCGTATTATATAGTTACTTTACCAGTGGTAAAAAATTATTTGAACGCTCAGGTAGCTCCGTTACTGAAGGTATTGGTCAAGGACGTATTACTGATAATTTGGCTCCTGATGTTGATTTAATTGATGGTGCTTTAAATATTCCTGATGAAGAATCTATTAAGATGCTTTATCGTCTTTTACATGAAGAAGGTATTTATGTTGGTGCCTCTTCTGCATTAAATGTTGTTGCTGCTGTTGAAATGGCTAAAAAACTTGGAAAAGGTGATTTTTTAAAAAAAAAAAAAAAAAAAAAAAAAAAAAGATACTTAATAATAGAAAAAAATGAAAATAAAATTAATAATCATTTTAATTATTTTTATCCATGTAGGTAAAAAGATTGTTACTGTTTTATGTGATGGTGCTTATAGATATCAATCTCGCTTATTCAGTAAGTTCATATTAAAATGCACGGAATCTATCGGATATTGAATTAAATTATATCTCTAATCATTTTTTTCTTTACTATTATTATACCATCTTTATTTTTAATTAGGTCGTAAATGGCTTGAATCTAAGAACCTTGCTACTGCTATTCCTGAACATTTACAAAAATACATTGTTCTCCCTTAAATTATATTTATTTATTAGAAAGAAAGAAAAGCAATCTAATCTTTATAGAAATAAACCCAATTTTTATTTTTGTATTACAAACTCAACCTTTTTTACATTTGAAATAAATGATATGAGAATTTATATTAATTAAGGTTTAAAAAAGCTTTGAAAAGTGTAATAGAGTAATAACTTTTCATGTGACACAAATTTAATCCAATCATTTTGTTTCAATACTTTTAAAATCCACTCTTTTTTTTCCTTCTCTTATTTATTTATTATTTTCACTTTCGTTATTATATCCTCACTCTTTTCTTTCTTTCTTTCTTTCTTTCTATTCCTATTTCTCTTTTCTTCCTCTTTCTTTTTTTTTCTACTTTTTTATATATTTAAACTTACATTATTATGACAGATATTGAAGTAACGTCAAAAGAAAACATTGTCGAAAAAAATGAAAAGGAAGAAATTTCTAATACCGAAACAGTTACTCAAGATGCAACTGTAACTGATACCGAAGATGAATTTGCTGATGCTGTAGACGAGGATGACGACGATGACGAGGATGAAGAAGAAGGCGATTTACAAGCTGGTGATGCTGCTGGATTATCTATGGTTATTTCTGCTTTACAAGGTACTGTTCAACAACAACAGCAACAACAACAACAAAGTGAGAATATTAAAAAAGAAATAAACTCCTCCCCTACAGAAGAAGAAGCAGAAGGTGAAACTTTAAAAAAAAATGAAAACAATAAAAAGGAAGGTTTAAGTGTTGATACCTCAGCTACTGTTTCTACTAATGAAGATAGTGAACCTGGTACTCCTGTTCCAAGTGATATTATTCAAGAACAAGTAGAATCAAAAGAAAAACAAAATAAAAAGCCTGACCTTAATGTTCAAACCGACATTCGTAAAAGTATTGACTTACCTGCTGATAAAAATATGGCGGATTATGTTACTCCTCCTACTCCCGGTATTGCACCTACTACTTCAACAGAAATACCAAAAGAATTAAAAGATCATGATTTTTCTCAAACTAATACTATTACTCCTGGTAAAGTGGATCTCAAAAATGTCTTACCAAACACTTTAGGTCCTAGAGAACAAGAAAAATATGGTAATCATCGTCCTTCTCTTCTTTTTTTTTTAAAAAAAATCACATAATATTTATGAAAATCATTGCATCATTTATTAATTTTGATTTTTTTTTATCACTATATCTACTATCTTTAGATCAAAATATGCTTAAAGGGATGCAAGCTTTCTTTAATAATAAATTTGCAGAAGCTAACCATATATTCAGTACTCGCGCCGATAGGTAAGATATTTAAAAAAAAAAGTAAAACGTAAAACATATAAATCATTTTATTGATATGTCTTTTTTTTTCATTCAATTATTTTAGTGATCCACTTTATGCATTAGGACTTGGATGTATGGCATTTATTAAAGGTAAAGAAAGAAAAAAAGAAAATAGAGAAAAAAAAAGTGGTCAAATATTTTAATTTTAGGTGGAAATGAATTTTAATCTTTATTTATTTATTTATTTTATAGCTATAAGTGTAAGTACATGTGATAAATACGGCAATGAATATAAATTTATATAAATATGCAAATATATAGATCCTTATAAACTAACAATTTCATATAAAATAAATAGTCATCCGATCCTAGAGATACTGAAAATGCTTTAATTACCTTAACTGAAACTTATCAATTTGCTAATGCACAAATTGAAGCTGCTTCTGCTAAAAAACCATTAAAAGATTCTGTTTCACATTATTTCACCAATTTAATGGGTTCAAATCCAACAAACTTACCAACAAATACTCGACCATTAAATCAAAGCGAATTAAACAATCAACCAACTTTTATGTCAAATGGTTCTTTAAGAGCTCATGTCATTAAAGCTGAATGTGGGCTACTAATGGGTATTATTCATTTAACTCAAGAAACTGTTGTTGGTTATTTAAAAACTGGTTTAAATCTTAGAAGAGGTAAATATTATATATACACATATAAATTTAGATATGGTTTATATATTTATATTTATATTGTTTTTATTTTAATTTATTTTATAATAATAGCTTATAGCAGTTATAGTTTAGTATGGCAAGAATATAAACGCATGGGACAAGATTTTAATAAGTATATGGATCAAGATACTATTTCAGCCATTCAATTTGGGTAATAATCATACGATCATTCAAATATATATATGTAATAAAAAAAAATACATGTATATTCATTTTTTTTTTTTATTTCGTATATATATAGTATTGGTTCAGTTCATCTTTTACTTTCTTCATTACCACCTAAAATTTTAAGAATTGTATCTGCATTTGGTTGGAAAGCTGATAAGCATCTTGGATTTGCACTTTTGAAATTGTGTCTTGAAGGAAGAAGAATCAGATCTCCTTTAGCATCTATGATGTAAGGCTTTTTTTTTTTTTTGACATTCATCTGTCTTTTTTTCTTTTTTGTTTTTAGAATAATCTATACAATTAATTAACATGATAATTATTATTTATTATATAATTTTATTTAGGCTTTTATCTTATTATGTTATTTTAACTTCCTTTGCACCACAATTACTTACTCAAGAATTAGTCCAACCCGCCATTGAATGCTTATTAGATGCACAACAAACCTACCCCAACTCAGCTTTTTTCCTTTATTTTGCTGGTAGAGTATCACGTCTTGCCAACAATTTACCTTTATCAACACAATCCTTTATGTATACTTATGAAGTTAGTAAAGGAGCATGGGCAGAGACCACAATGGGTGATCTAGCTACTTTTGAAATTGCCATTAATCATGCTATAGGATTAGACTGGGTCAATGCATCTCAAAAATTAGATGAACTTCAAGCAAGACATCATAGTCCAGCCTTTGTTAAATATTTCTATGGTGCATGTATGGAAATGAGAGGAAATCGTACTGAAGCCATTTTAGCCTTTGCTGAAGCTCCTAAATTAATGGATAAAAAAAAGAAATCACAAATGGAAAAATATGTCTTACGTAAAGTAGAATTCTTTGAACAAAGTGGTTATCAAGATATGGATTTCAGTTTACCTGCTTTAGAAATCTTGGCTATGTGGAACTGTTTCCCTAATATGACCAATGAAATCTTGGAACAATGTCTTGTTTTAGTAGATAATACTTTGGAATCTATTTATGAACGTGAAAAACAAGAATATGAAATTCGTGTCGTTGAATTGGCTCCAAATGCCCCTGTTCCTGATTATTACGATCAACGTGGTACTTTATTAGTTATGAAATCTTCTATATTAAATGCTTTGAAACGTCCTAAAGATGCTATTGTTCATTTGAATTGGGTCATTGATCATAAAGAACACATTAAATTCTCAAAGTGGATTGTTCCTTTTGCTTATTGGTAAAGAAAAAAAAAAAAGAAATTATATATATGATTAAAAAAATTACTAATTAAATGAATATTTATTTATCATTATTATTATTTATTAAAATTAGGGAATCTGGTGTTACGCTTTGGGCTCTTGAAGAATTCAAACGTGCAAGATCACTTTGGGAACAAGCTTTAACCTTCTCTGGATATGACTTTGAATATAGATTAGCTATTGTAAGTTATTATATAGATAACGTATAGTTAATTAATTTACTAATGATACCTATTTGAATATTAAATTAAATTTATAGCGACTTAACTTGGCAATCACTTATGCTGCTGAATTAGGTGTTCCCCAATTACCTTCACCTAAACCTGAAAAAGGATTAACTACTCATGGAAGAAAGAGAATGTCAATTATTAATCGAATCACCGGAAGTACAAGTACACCTGCAGTAAACACAGCTTCAACCTAATTTTTTTTAAAAAAAAAAAGACTCTACTATACCTTCTTGGATATATATATATAAATTACATATTTATATATTTGTTATTTATTTATTACAATTTATGTGGATCTTTATTATTGTTATTTTTTATATTATTTATACTGTTAGTTTTTTTATTATATGTTAATGTTCTTTAGCTTTTTTTTTTACTTTATATATTTTTCTTTATATTTGTATTGATGTTTTCATTATTTTTATTTATATTTATTCTTTTTTATTTATTTATTCTTTCAATTGAATTGTATGTACGCCAATATATATTACACTTTTTATATCTAATATGTTTAAATAAAAACAGTTCTTTATATACATTTTTACTTTTTTTTTTTTGTAACGTAAAATGAAACCTTACATCATAATCATTAGCATTTTAAACGCCGACTTTTTTTACAGTTACTTCGCATGATTGGTCTGTGCTGCATCATCACCAATGCTATTAAATACATAACCTATCAAAGTTAATATATATATAAAAGAAGAATACTAAATGCGTTTTTTCAAATTAATTAAAAAAAAACTAGTCCAATATTATTATTTTTATAAATATTTTTTATATTTGAAATTAGAAATTCTTGATATTATTGCAAGGCAATAATAATATATTGATCAAATAATCATATAAAAAAAAGGGACATCTTTTCTCAAATGATTCAAAAATAAAAATAAAAATAAAAATAATGATAATGATAATGATAATAATAATAATAGTTGAATGTTTATTTTAATGTTTGAAAAAAAAAAAACTAATAGATGATTCTTGTTTCAAAAAAGGAAAAAAAACGAATACATGTAATAATAATTAAATAAATAAATATATGTAAAATAAATAATACCTTAACAAGGTAGCCCTTTTTTTTTTTATATTATAAAAAAAGGTCTATTTTTCATATTGATTGTACATATCAAAAGTAAATAAAAATCAAATGCAGAAAGATTCAAACTCAGTCACATGATTTTTTTCGTTTTCAAAAATCCATTTTTCTTTTTCCCTTTTTCTTCTTTCTCTTTCCCTATTTTTTTTTATTTTAATACGAGTAAAAAAAAATAAACTAAAAAAGAATGGCTGATTCAACAACAAATAATTATAAACTTGTAATAGCATATGATATTGGACACACATTTAGCGGTGCAGCCTATGCATATGTAGAAGGAGAAAGAAAAGTATACTATATTACAAATTGGTAAACTAACGATAGATAAAGTTATATATATATATATTATTATTATTATTATTATTATTAGTACTTAATGAACCAAAGATATATATATATATATATTATTTATTTTAATAGGCAAGATAAAAATGGATGTTATTATCCTAAAATACCAACAGTTTCAGTATATGATAGAAATAATCCTAAACAATTAGTAGCTTGGGGGTATCAGGCTGAAAATGTTATGCGTGCACCTAGAGCTGTTGAATCAAATATACTACTCTCTAAATTCAAATTAAATATGGATAAAAACTGTAGAAGACAACCTCTTGAAAATGAATTGTAAGAACTAATAATAATAAAAGTCAGATATATATATATATATATCCATAAAAAGAAAAGGAAAAACCTTATTGTTTAATACAACTAATCAAATTTATTTCTATTTATATACTTGTATAAAAAAAAAAACAAAAGAACAGCAGTACAAGCAGTAGCGGATTATTTAAAGGAACTTCATAATTATGTATTGGAAGAAATTCAAAGAAGATCCTTTTATCAATTGGAACATAAGGATATACGATATTGTCTGACTGTTCCGGCTATTTGGAATGATGTGATCAAACATTATATGAGACATGTAGCTAAATTAGCAGGAATTATTCATGAAGATGACCCTTTTGATAAACTTTTATTAATTTCTGAACCTGAAGCAGCAGCATTATATTGTGAAAAGATACTCTCGGAAATGAAATTATGTACAAATGATAGATTGATGGTTTGTGATGCTGGTGGTGGTACTGTGGATATTACTAGTTTTGAAGTGGTACAACCTTCAAGAATTAAAGAAATTACAAAAGGGATTGGTGAAAATTGTGGAAGTACATTCTTGGATGAACTATTTATGGACCTCTTAAGAGAAAAATTGGGTGCTCAAATTGATTATTTAAATCATATAGCCATCAATAATATGATGGATCAATTTATTGAGAGAATTAAACCTGGGTTTCATCAGAATAATAATTTTATTAATAATAATAATGGGAATCATTTTATTAGTTTACCAGCATCTGTGAATTTGGATAAAATTAATGGAATTGTAGAAGGAAATGTTTTATCAATAAATAATATTGAATTAAAAGAAAAAGTATTTGACCCTGTGGTTGATAGAGTGGTAAATTATTATTATTTTTTATTTTTATTTAAAAAAAAATCATATGTACAAATATATATATGTAATGATTATAATCTCATTCAATTAATTTTTTTTTTCTTTTATATATATATATATATATATATATATATATATATATAGTTAACATTGATTAGAAAACAAATTAATGAAATACCAGATGGTAGATTATCATACATCATCTTAGTAGGTGGATTTGGCACATCTAAATATTTACGTCAACGTGTAGAACAGGAATTTAAAAAAGATGATCGACTAGTATTAACCCCAAATTCAGCAGAAATGGCTATTGTACATGGAGCGGTTTACTATGGATTAGATCCTAAATCGATCACAGCAAGAGTTTCAAAAAGAACATATGGAATTAATGCAGGGTTTAAATTTGAACCTAATATAGATCCTATTTCTACACGAGTAGTTCGACCTGATGGTACTGTTCGATGTTCTACTAGATTTTTACCATTTGTTGTAAAAAATCAATGTATAAGTAGTCAGGATTATATTAGTAAAGAAATGAATACCTATTATGGTAAACATAAAAATGTCTACATATTATTATATGCTACAGAAAAAGATGGAATACCAAGATACTATAATGAACCTGGAGTTTCAAAATTAAAAACTATGATTGCACCGATACCTATAATACCAAATGCAAGATTAGGTCAAAGTATCAAATATAATGTTCGATTTTATTTTGGTCAAACAGAATTAAGAGTAGAAGTTGATTTTGGTACAGGTGATATTCCATGCGAAGCCAAATATACTTTTAATGAAGATGAAATAAATACAATTGAAATGGATACAAGTTTATAAAAATAAAAATTTCTATTTTTAAAATTGGTTGGTGGATGATTATTTCTATTGTTTTTTAATTTTGTATATATATATATATATATATATATATACCTTTAATATACTTTTTTTTTTTTATTTTCAAATGTGTGTGCGGTGTTACTAAATAAAAAAAGTCCGAAAATAAAATAGTTAGGGAGTTGATTGGTATAAAAATAGTATAATAACTTGTGAAATGAAAAAATTTTAAGTTTATGAAAGAATTACTATCATGAAATTGAAGGAGGGAGAGGGGAAAAGGGAAAAACAATTATTAGTAAAATTTAGTAAAAAGATGATATACAATTATTGTTTTATTAACTTTATTTTTTTTTTTCAATCGATTAAGTTGATAACAATGTTTTTTTTTGACCTTATAATAATAAATTAATATTAATAATTATAGTTATAAATATGAAGACAGATGTTGTTAATTACCATTAAACACACAATAAATAAAATTTCCTTTTATATTAATATGCTGTGTAGCAAACTTGTAGTTATTATTTTTATTTGGTCATTTTTTTAAACCTAACAAAATAAAAAGTGACGGAGTTTCAAAAAAGGTAATTTCTAATTTTTATTATTATTATTATGATAATATAGATCATTACTTTTTTTTTTCTTCTTTTCTCTCTTTCTCTCTCTTTTTTGAAAAAAGTCTTTTTTTCTTTTTACACTCATTATATTCTTTTTATTATACTAATTTATATATACCCTATTTATTTATTTATTTTTTTTATCTTTCTTCGCTTCCTTTAATTCACTCCTCATTTCTACCTTTGAACTCAAAAACCTCTTTTTTATAATATAATTACTTTTTCAATTCCCCTTTCATATATTATTTCCTTTTCTTTTCATCTTAATTCTTTTCCCCCTTATTTTTTATATTAATATCTAACTACTATTTTTTTTTTTTTTTTTTTTTTTTTTTTTTTTTACTTAAACTTCTTTATACTTTTTTAACTTATAATTTAATTCTCTTTATATAAATTACATGACCATGTTATATGAATATGATTGGGTAGAAATAATTGATCCAAATTCAAATAATTCTTTTTTTGCTAATCCTGTAAATAGACAATATTTGAAATATATATTTATTACTCTATCTATATACTTTATTTTTTTTTACTGATAATATATATTTTATTTTATATATATATATATATATATATACATATAGACAACTGGAGAATGTCTTTGGGAAAAACCAACAACTGGAATAATGTGTGTATATTAAAAAAAAAAAATAGAATATATATACATTTATATATATGAATAATTGTTGTCTAAAACATTTATATATATAAATAATAGGAAAACAAATGATCCTGAAGGTGAATGGTGGGAATTATGGGATGATACAACTAATTTACCTTATTACTATCATACAAAAACTTGCATTACAGAATGGGATAAACCAATAGATAAACATGTTATATCACTTGTTAAAATTCAGGTATTTTTTTTTTCTTTTTTTCAATTCTATAGATGGTCGATCGATTAATCATTTATTTGTTTATTTATTTATTTACTAATTTATCATAATTAACAAATAATGGGTTTATTTTTACTTATTTATTTATTTGCTTCTTTATATAAATATTTAGTCCTCACCTGTTTTCACAAAACGTATATCTTTAATAAAAAAGGATTCAACAATGACACCAACACCTGTAGAAATGAAACGAAATAGTCGTTCTTTAGATTTACCAGCAACAAGTTCATTACGTCGATCACTTCATCAACGCTCTAATTCTGATGGAAAAAACGATACAGCTTTTGTGGAACCATCCACTAATACAACATCATCAACAACAACAAATAATAATAATCAACAAAATAATAGTTCATCACTTCTTTCTACAGTATTACCTAATTCACCCACTGGTGTTTTTAAGAAACTTGGTTCACCAACAAGAAAACAAAGCGTACGATCACAGGTATAGCTGGATAGATTTTAATTCTTTTTTTTTGTGGATGAATGGATTGATTCTTTCTTTCTTGTTTTAAACATGTAATATTCAATATATTATTATTTATTTTTTAATAGAAATCAGATCAAAATACAATTCCATCACCTACTGAATCTCGTCCAAGAAGATTATCTCATTTTTCAGCTTTTTCAAATTTTAGTTCAAAACCATTATGGAATCTTGTTAATGGTGGTCGTCCTATTTCTGTTCAAAACCCTTTCTCCATTAGTCAACCCATAAATAACCCAGGTATGTTATATATATATATATATATATATAAGTAAACAAAAAAAAAAGTATATATAAATAAAGTTCGATGTCCTTATATGGATATCTCAATTTATTTTATTTGATGTGTTAATTAAATTTATTTTATTAACAATATTTTTAAATCTTATTTTTTTTTTAGATGCAGCAGTAGCAATGAATCCTATCAAAAATCATAGTAATATTGAATTATCACCTTCTACTATTCCAAACGATTATCCGCTGGCTCGGATTCCTGAACAACAGTAAGCTGAATATATATATATATATATATATATATATATATATTAACAACTTTTTTTTCACTTATTTATTTTTAGACCATCACTTCCCGATGGCTTACGACAAGATATTAAACAATTTGCTATTGATGGATTTGCTCAAAAATATTTTTCAACACATAAAAAAGGACTTTTTAGACGTCGAGTACCAATGAATGAAATGTTACAATGGACAAAAGTAAATATTAATTATAATAATTTTTAAACTTATATATATAATCACCAAAAAAGAAAGAAAAAGGAATAATATAGTTATATTAATCACTATCAACTCTTTCTCTTTTTTTTAATAATATATATTTATATATAATATTAGGATTCTATTAAAAAACCTTTAATTATGATGAATAATGATTTATATAAAGACGTATTAAAATGCTTTAAATTAATTCAAATGATTATGGGTGATCGTTCAAGGCCAAAAAATACAAATGATATTGATGATTTCCAAACCATTCTCAATTTTGGTATCACTAAGGGCCAAATGAGAGATGAAATTTATGTGCAAGTATGTAAACAACTCAACAACAATCCAAATGGGTAAGAATAATACTAATAATAATAATAAGTCAACTAATTATAATATTAAATTATGATGTAATAAAAGAATAAGATTATTATAAATTATTATACTAATATTATTTTTTAATTATTTGATTTTATTTGATTATATTCATTAAAAAAATAGATCAAGTATTAAAAAAGGTTGGGAAATATTATGTGTCATAAGTGTTGCTTTTCCTCCATCCAAAAACCTTGAAAATTATCTTACTAATTTTGTACAAGAAAGTCTTAAAGTTACTGAAAACGATGTTGGAATTATGAGCAAACACGTATTAAATAAATTGAAAAGAATTTGTAAACGTGGTGCTAAAGGAAAAGTTTTAACACCAGCTGAAATTCAACGTGCAAAGGTAAAAATAAAATTTAATAAAATTAAAAATAGTACTATTTCATTTTATTATCTATTTAACTCATTTATTATTATTATTATTATTATTATTAATTTAATAATATAGGAAGCACCTTTTAAACCTTCTGTATTTGGTGAATCATTACCTTTTATTATGAACTTACAAAAAGAACAAGGTATAGATTTAAAAATTCCAAAGATTGTTACTTTTCTCGCAGAAACAGTACATCAATTAAATGGTCAACAATCTGAAGGTATATTCCGAGTTCCTGGAGATGCTGACGATGTTACTGATTTGGTAATTTAAATAATGAAAGCTTTTTTGTTTTTTCATCCTTCATATTTACCTTTATTTTTTACTTTATCTATATTTATTTATTTATTTATATATAGCGCGTTAGAATCGAAAATGGAAATTACGATGCTACTGGTATAACTGATCCAAATGTACCAGCATCTTTACTTAAATATTGGCTTCGTGATCTTGCCGAGCCATTAATTCCTTCAGAATTATATGATACCTGCCTTGCTTATTCTGAAAATGCACCAAAAGCAATAGACATTATTAATCAACTTCCTGATGTGAATCGACGCATTGCTCTTTTTATGATTAGCTTTTTACAAGAATTCACAAGTCCATCCATTATTAAAATCACTTTAATGAATGTTAATAATTTAGCTATGGTCTTCGCTCCAAACTTTTTAAGATGTCCTTCAGAAAGTTTAACTACCGTTTTTGAAAATTCTAAATTTGAACAATATTTCCTTCGTACTTTAATTCAAGAATTAGATGTATCAAGAAATAGTTGTGCCTTTGATGATGGTGATATTTTTGGTAGTTTGAAGAAAAATTAATATTTTCTTTACCTTCACACACCCCTTTCATTCGTTTATAAATATATATATATATATATATATATATATATATATATATATATATTAAGTTTTATTTTATTTTATTTTATTTTATTTTGAATCGCATTACTATCCTTTAATTTATTTATATTTATTTATTTTATCTTTATTACTACTTATTACTCTTCTACTAATTTTATTTTGCTTTTAAGTTTGTATTTTTTTTTCTTCTTTTTTAATATTCATTTTATGATTGTGTAGTCAACTTCTATTTTTTTTTCTTACTTGTTTTTCTCTTCCCCTTTCACACTCCTTAATCTATTAATTAAAATCCAAGTATTTGTCTTTTTTTTTTCATGATAGCATTTTAAATAATAATAAAAAATCATCCTTGATGTGATATTGTTTTTATTGTAAAGAAATTAAAGCAAAAAAAATCATTCGGAGGTTGAAAAACGTATTCTTTTAATTCCTTATATGGGTTTTTATTTTTTCGGTTTTCCGTTTTTTCACTTTTCTTTCCTCTTTCTTTATTTTTTGTGTGAGTGTTTATATTATTATTACTATCATTATCTTTAGTATTTAAAAGTTCATAAATAATATATATAACCTTTTCAAAATTTTTACCTTTAAATTATTATACTCTAATAGTAATAAAAAGATGGACCATACCCATCACTGGCTACCACCCCCACCGCAATCACCAACACATAGTTCCCCTGAACTTCCTCCACAGACTTTAACAAGTTTTGCTCAGTCATATGTTACTACTACTGAACAGCAACAACAACAACAACAACAACAACCTACGCCAGCTCAATTATTTGTACAACAACATCAACAAAAACAACATGAATTTTCTATTGGTTCATCTACGGCAATAGAAAATAATAATAATAATAATAATAATAATAATAATAATAATAATAATAATAATAGTAACCTTAGTAATAATAGTCATATCCTTAATAACAATAACAACAATGAAAGTATATGTAATTCAAAAGATTCTTCTAACTCTAGTATCTCTTTATTTGAATCAGCTGCTTCTATAGATAATCAAAGTATTCATAAATCAAAAGATGGTGATGAACAAGTAGTAGAAGAAGAACACGAGGAACAAGTAATAAAAGAAAGGGAGGAAGAAAGAAATAATAATAACAATAAACTTGGGGATTATCATAAAGAATTTTTAGCAGGACTGCATATGCTTGGAAAAGAAACAAACCATCTTTATCCATCTTCTACTATTAATAACAATAATAATGCAAAAAAGCATTTAAATCACCATGATCAATATGGATATCATCATCATTATATTCAAAACACTAGTATTCATACAGAAAATCAAACAGAACCTAATGATGTTCATCATTATAAAAATAATAAAAATCAAAATAAACAATATAAATATTATCAAGAAAATGATCAAAATAATAATAACAATAATAAAAATAATTCGCTTTATGATGATAAACTTAGTAGTTTGAATCCATTTTCTACTGCACATGTTTATAATAGGGATTATTCAACAAATAACAACAATAGCAATATTAATAATAAAACGATGGCAACAACAACTAATACTATTACTTCTATATTAGCAGGTACAAAACTTGAAGAAGAAGAAGATGGTGATGATGATTATGATTATGAAGATGAAGATGAAATAAAAGAAGCAGAAGATGATGATGATGATTCAGAAAATAATAATAATGATAATAATAATGATCATTTAAAATTTGATTCGAGACCAATATTATTAACACAAATGGAACAAGATGAAGAATTAAGAGGGTATCGACGAACACCTAGGAATAATAATAATAATACGGGATTCATTTTTGCTTCATCCCATGATGATGTCACAGATGATCTTGAAAGTCAAATTAAAAATAATGGCGATATTCATGATAGCAGTAGTATTAATGGAATCTGGCATGATTTTGAACCTGATTATGGCATGTTGAATGAATCTTATCAAACTACAAAACATAACATTTATAAAGATATTGAATTAACGTTGGGTAATTTACAACAGTTGGAAGCTCGTTTTGAAGCAAGTAAGCTTCAATTTCATACAAAAATTGAAAAGGAATATGAAAATCGTTCTTATCAATTGGATTTACAACAACAACAACTTGAATATCGTAAAAGAAATTTGAATGAAAAGGAACCTCAAAGTAAAACTTAAATATAATATATATATATATATATGATAATTTTAAATTTTGTATTCATTTATTTATTTATTTAAAAAAAAAAATAGATATTACCACATTTCAAAATAAAATTAAACTTAATATTGGAGGGAAAATATTTGAAGTAAGTTTATAAAAGTATATAAAAAATTAATACATGATCACGATTTTCCTTTTTATATTATTCATTTTATTCATTATTTATTTAAAAAATAAAAAAGACTACTTTAGCAACTTTACAAAGAGAACAATCAAGTTTATTAGCAACTATGTTTTCAGGAAAACATCCATTAGAGCCTTGTCCAGATGGATCTTATTTTATTGATCGTGACCCTACTCATTTTCGATTGGTATTAAATTATTTGCGTGATCTTCGGGTATAAAATAAAATAAAAAAATCTTAAGTAAATATATAAATAAATAAACTCATTAATGATTTTATATATATTTATTTAAAAATATAGCTTCCTCCTACTGTAATACAACATCATTCAACGTAAGTAATAAAATTCATTTTTTTGAAATTAAAAATAATGTATATATATAATCATTTTTTACATATATTTAATTACTATTATTTTTTTTAATATATACATATATTTATATTAGTTGTAAGGAACTGTTACAAGAAGTAAGTAAAAAAGAAAAAATCATCTTTTTGTGATACAATTAATTCATCTGACCTTATTTTTTTTTTATTTTATTTTCACATATGAAATATATAGGCATACTTTTATCAAATAGATGGATTGATTAAAATTCTAAACCAGTGATTTTATTTTTTTGAAATCCCGCGTAAATTTTTTTTATATTATATCTTTTTAAATCCTATTTCTTTCTTTCTCTTTCTAACTTTATATATAATTGAAATACCTTTTTTTTTGTGCGTGTGTAGTAGTAGTAGTATTTTTTATTTTTCTTCTTTTTCTTTCTTTTATTTTCTTCTTTATTATTATTGTATATTATGAATAAAAGGGATCTATTACAGATTCTTTTATTACTTGTTAATATTTACTTTATTCAATGTCAAAATCAAGATTTTGATACAACTATAGATCGATATGCTGGTTTATTAAAAATCAGTAATGGTAAGATTATTTTTTATTACTCAGTAATGATAGTAAAAATAAATATAATACTAAACACATATTGATTTTTTTTTATCTATGTATTTATCTATCTATATATTTATATGTAGGCCTCCAATATGGATTTACTGTACAATATCAAAACTGGTATAAAATAATAAACAATATTAAAGCCAACCAAACCTATATAGTTACATATCAAGGCCAACCTAAACCTAACCAAACTGATTATGCTAATTATATCTATATAAATTCTTCAAATATAAATACTATTGGTGTTACTAATGCTAATGATGCTATACCTTACTTAGAGGTAAATATAAATAAAATGATGATGATGATAAAAAAAGTGGGATATTTATATGATCTGATCAATAATTATATATATGCATATGTATATTATTTTGATCTAGTTACTTGGTTTAGATGATAGGATTGTTTATACAGATGATCAACAAACTGTTACATCCAACTGTGTTAAAAATTTAGGAAGTAATCAACCAGCCATTATGATCACTAACGGTAATGTGACTTCAAATAATATTACTTCAATCACTTTTTCACTAGATGATACTATGACACCTCTTGTGGTAAGTATTAAAAAAAAAAAAAAAAAAGAAAAAAGAAAAAAGAAAAGATAAATGAAGGAGGAGATATATATGAATATATAAATGGACGATGATGATGATTTTTACTATTATTATTTATTCTTTTATTTATATATATCCAATTTATTTTTTATTTTAGAAAGCGGCATGGTTAGTTTATTTAAGTTACTTTTTTGATGAAGAAAAAGTAGCAGTAACTAACTGGAAAAATAACATTGTAGGAACATATAATTGTCATAAAGAAAATTTAGCCAAATCAGGCTCTCAAGTGATTGCCTTTGTTCGTTATGAAAAAAACGTATGGTCTATAGAAACATCTATTTATTACCAAACATTAATTTCAGATGCTGGTATGACACTTTATAATGGGACACAAAGTAATCTTCATCAAGCTAATTATATTATTGATTTATCATCTATTTCTAATGGTGGTATTGAAAATTTTAATCAATGGCTTGCCGCTTTAATCCAAGTGGATTCAGGGGCTAGTGTTTTTGCCGATTCTAGAAATGTGTTTAGAACTGATGGTTTAGTAAACAATGTTGGATATTCAGGTAAAAAAAAATTAAAAATAAATAAATAAATACAAATACAAATACAAAAAAAAGATAGAACGTTTATATATAATTAATTTATACTTTTTTTTCCCTTAAAAATAAATCAATATATAAATATATAAATAAATAGATTGGCCGGAACGATCTCCTTCTAGACCAGATCTCATGATTCAGGGTAAAAAAAAGAAAAATAGAATATTTGTATATATAAAAACAAAATCATGAAAACTAATTCATAAATTTATTTGATAGATATAATTCATATGGTATATCCCACTTATCAACAATCCTATCCATTCACTTGGCTACGTAACTTTGCTAAAAGTTCTTCATCTAAAAGTACCAACCAAGGTAATTACCCAACTTGTAATTTGCCTGAATCATTCTTTCAATATTCCTGCCAATCCTATCCATTTGATCCAAGTAATCCAAACACAGGTTATAATGAAGGTGGATCATCCAATGGTAATAATAACAATCAATCTGGATTGTCTATAGGTGGTAAAATTGGTGTTGCTATTGGGGTTATTGTTGTTGTAGTTGCTCTTGGTATTGGAGGATTTTTCTATTATCAAAAGAAACGAAGTGCTCCTACTCATACATTTTATAAAATGGACGATATATAAAAAAAAAAGAAAAAATAGAAAAATG
Source organism: Cunninghamella bertholletiae (assembly GCA_037043795.1). NCBI lineage: Eukaryota > Fungi > Mucoromycota > Mucoromycetes > Mucorales > Cunninghamellaceae > Cunninghamella > Cunninghamella bertholletiae. The sequence goes on from JAZGVP010000001.1 coordinate 2,213,340, forward strand.
TATTTTTATCTTGTATCATAATAACAACATTAATAACAATTATTTTATTTATCTATTTATCTATTTATTTATTTTAATAATCACATCCATTATATATATATATATATATATATATATATTTACATACATAATTAGTATACTTTAAAAAAAAAAAAAAAAAAACTAATATATAATAAAAGAAAAGAAAAAAAGAAGAATTAATGATTGTTATTGTAGTAAATAAATAAATAAAAAACAATAATCAACCTAGAATTTATGTTAAAAGAATATAAATATATATAAATATATATATATTAGAATAATTCTATATTAAGAATCACTTGAGTATTACTTTAATAGTTTATATTTGTTAGTAATAAATATAATAAATAATTATAATAAAAGCTATATATAAAAAATAATGATTTTTTTAGCCAAACTCCTATATTTTTTTAATATTTTCTTAATATAAGTAAAAACTATTAATATAGAAATAAAAAGAAAAACGAAAAATGTTCGATAAATAAGCATTTTATTTTATATATCAAAAATCAAGAATTAAACAAGTAAAAAGAAAAATAGAAAGGAAGAAAGAAAAGAAAAAAAATAGAGAAAAAAATAAGAAATCCTAATATAGTTTATAGTTAAACGATAGTTTAAAAGAAATTACCATTATTAAATAAGTACTCAGTTTCCAAAAATGGATACAATATATAATTTGATATGAGCGGAGTCTTAAAATACCATGATAATAATATTCATCAGTTCTCTTTTTTTTTCTCTCTCTCCTTTTTTATTTTTATATACAATTCTTTTTATTTATACTTTTTCCTCTCTTTTTTCTTTTCTTTCTTTTTTCTTTTTTATAAACATATATATACCTATATATATTATACCTTTATATATATATATATATAATTATATGTTATAAATCCCTTTCCTCTCATTTTCTATATATTACATTATATACATATATATATATATATATATACTTTTCATATTTTTAACTTCCATTTCATTTATCTAGCATTTTATAATATAATATATATATATATATATATATATATATAAATTATATATAAGCACCAAACTTTTAAGAAAGAAAGAAAGAAAAATACCCCATATTCAATATATATACACATATTAAATTTATACTATGTGGATCATCTCACGTATTGTAAGTATTATTGAGTATTTTTTGGTTTTATTATTATTACTATTGTTAGAATTTGAAAATAAATATATGTAATCAAAAAATAGAATATATATTTATATATGGTTACATATTTTATTTATTTATAACTTAAATCAACTATGTATACACTTATTTTAAATATATACAGTCTTTTATAAATATATATACGCATGCACACACAAATATATATATCAAGAATATAATAACATATACTAATATTTCTCTATCTTTATATTTATATATATATATATATATATATAACAATACGAACACATATCTTAAATAATAATAATAATAATAATAATAATAATAATAATAATAGTTTGGAGAATCAAGATGGACAAGAGCAATATTTTGTCATATTATAGCCCAAGCAATATTAGCTATTATATTTGAAGCCATTATATTTACATACCATGCGGATCAAATAAATATACTTTATGATAAACAATTGGCAAATCATGGAAGTAGTACAGCCGACTTTAATTCAGCTTTTGCAAATGCACGATCACTTTTGGTTTATTTTGTACTATTTATTATTGCTCAATTATTTACTGTTATTTTATTAATTGATGCGGTAAATTAAATCAAAGAAAAAAAAATAATAACCATCTTAATACAATAAGGTTAAATAGTAATCATTCACTAAAAATTTCATCAATTTTTATTTTAATTAGATATATCAAAAAAATACAATTCAATTGATTGCATTAGTAGCTTTTGAATGGGGATTAGCAGCTTATTCAATTATTCAATATCATCAATCTGCCACATTATTTAGTACAGGTGATACTGTTATAGCCATTGCAAAATCTTATTTAGGTGATACATTGCATGCTTCAAAATGGGCCGAAATTACTCAGATTTGTATCATGGTCGTTAGTAGTATTGTTTTTTGTATTTTGGCTTATAAGCTTTACTTGGAATTCGGTTGGCATATTTATAATAAAATTGGTGCTGATTTACAAATGAGAGGTATCTATTTAAAAAAAATAGAAAAGAAAAAGAAAAAATGATAATGATGATATATTAATATATGATTATTCTTAATTGTTATTTTTTAAAAAAAAATTCATGTATAATTAGATCGTTATAAAATGTATCAAATTTTCATGATGTTATTAAAATTTGATTTCTTCTTCTTTTTGGGTTTCTCTATTCAATACCTTGCATTAATGATTGTAGCTTGGTGGCCTGATGCAACAGATCCTATGAATGCTAATACTGATAAAAGGTCTGAATTAGTCAAAGAATTAATTGAGCATATTGTTCTTAGTTGTGTAGTTTCTGTTGTTATGTTAATCTTAGCTTATTTGGGTGTAAGTTTTATATAAATAATAATAATAATAATAATAATAATAATAATAATAATCTGACCAACCAATCAACAAAAAAAAAAAAAAAAAAAAAATTATAAGCCAATTTACATTAAACATATATTTACATTTTTAGTTAAGTCGAGAAAAAAAAATAAATATGTATCTCTTCATTATCTTATCAATGGCTAGCATGGCTTACTTTATTTATACATTGGTTCAAATATCTGCGAACCCTATCAAATTTTTGGGTTCCAAAGCCTTTTTGACATTCTTTTGTAAGTTACCATCATCATTTATTTATTTACTTATTTATTTATATATAATATGTATTATATAAACTAATTAATTTTATTTTTATTTAATTACTATATTTAAAAAACGAATCAATAAATAGTATGTGTTGATATGGTATTAATTTTAGTATCCGTACCAGTTTCTATTATTTGTTTAAGAAACTTTAATCTTGGATTGATGAATCACAGTAAGATAAAAAATTAAATATATAAAAAACGAATACAAATCATATATGTATATTAATTTTATTTCATTTTATTTTATTTATTTAAAACTTAGTATCTCATTCAACTGCAGCTGCAACCTCTGCTCATTCTATGACACCTATTGGTCAAGAAAAAACTAATCCTCAACGTTGGTCCATTGAATAGAAATTTGGATATCATCTAAAAAGATTAAAAAAACCATCATCATAACAAAAAAAAACTTATACTTGTTTTTATTACTATTATTATTATTCTCTTGGTCCATTAAATTCATTCCCTTTATTATACTCTCCTATTCAAACTCTCCCTTTATATATTTATTTATATATTAATCATTATTGTTACTACATCACTTTTTTTTCTTTTTCCCAAGTCATATAATATAGGATTTTCAACTTATTTTTTTTTATATTATTTTTTATTTTTGTTTTTCATACCATTTTTTATTATACTTCCTATTGTTTCATCCTTTTTAGCTTTTATTTATAGCTTTTTATTTTATATTATTTTTATTGTAAGTTACATATATAAAATTTTATTATTCTATTTATTTGGTTCATCCATTTTAAGTAATCATCCACAATCATTAAGGCAAATGTCTAAAAAAAACATTAATGTAACACCATTTTAAAAAAACACTGACATTTAATTGGTTAATGTGTTCTATATAAATATGAAATTTTTGATCTTTATTTATTTATTTTAAAAGACCTGTAAAAAAAATGGCAAAATGTATTTATATATATCACTATAAAAAACGAGAAAGAGATAAACGATTGAATTTTTTTACCATAATATAATTCTCGACTTTATGAAATAAAAAAAGAAATTAGTGATAATTATTTTTTCTAAAACTCTTCCATCCCATTCATATATTTTTTAAATGTATTAGATAATACGAAAAGAATGAAATTTCATAATTTAAAACCTATGATATTTCATTTTTTTTTACCACTTAGATCTGTATAATCAACATTTATTTCAAATCTACGGATCAATCTTTTTTCATAGTGCAGTATGTATATATTTATATATTTATATTAGATGATTTTCCTTTTTTTTGTTTCCTTTTTCTTTTTTTTAATCAATGAAATCAATAACCCATATAAATATGTATATAAAATTATGATGTTAAGATATAAAATACTAAAAAAAAAATTCTAAACGAAATAGATATACATTTTCTTTTAAAAAAAATAAGTAAAAAAAAAAAGAAAGAGAGAAAAAGTAATTTTTAAATTACTGTAAAATAACAATAATCAAAAAAGAGAAAGAAAAAAATATATAAGATGATAAAAAAAAAAGAAATAATGAGAAAGAAAGAAAAAAAAAGATTAATTTGATTTAACAGCAACTTCAGATTTATCTTCAACAACGACAGTAGCAGCACCTTGTAAAGAACCACCAGCAATTAATTTAGCATTACCAATGACGGTTAATATTTCATTCAAATTATCTTTCCAAGCATTCAATCTTACACTTAATTGTTGCCATTGTTCTTTACCAAAGACACGATAAATGCTACGATGAACAATGACGGTTTTATTCAATTGATCCAATTTAGCTTCTACTAAACCAGCACGAATGACATCGATGACCCACATTTCAACATCATTTTCAGAAATGGATAAAGCTTTTGAAATTTCAGCATAACTTAATTCACGAGCTAAATTTTCAGATCCTAAGGAAGCCAATGATAATAATCGAATTTTACGTAATCCGGCTTCTTGATCAGTAATCAACCCTTTATGAGTCTTTACAAATTCTTCATAAGTATCAAGATGTCCGTTTAAGAATAAATCTAACAATTTATATTCATCACTGTCTTTGATTTGTTGAATGGCTTTAAATTGAATTAAATCTTCAAATGCAAAATAATTTTCCATGGCAACGGCTTGTAAAATGGCTTCTTTAGCAATCTTATCGGATTCTTCATTCTTTTCTTCATAAGTAGCTAATTTCTTTAATAAAAAGTCAAGAGCTAATTTCCTATTTATTTATTATTTTTCATTTTAAAATAGAAAGATAAAAAAAGAATAATCAACATCAATATCAAACTTTATTTAATCTCTTTTATCTCTATAATTACTATTTATTTATTTTAATTTTTTCCTCTTTTCTTTCTTTTTTCTTTTTTCTTTCTTATTTATCTCTATTTCTCTTATATATTTACTTTTCATTAGCTTGATCTAATTTTTCAGATAAATATTGATATAATTGACGTTCAGTAGCAATATCGATTCCCCATTGTTTAGCCCAAGTATCTACATTAGCTAATTGAGATGTAAGAGAATCTAATTCATCAGCTTGAGCTGTAACATCTACTAAACCAATGAAAACATCATACCGGAGAGGAGAGTTGGATGGTAATGTATTGTATAAGTTAAGTAAGCTATTTAAAAAAAAAATGGATGATTAATATATTCAATCAGTTGTTTTTAAAAAAAAAAAGCAATACTTATTTCATTAAAAAATAAAATCTAATATATATATAAAACCTACATTTTTTGTTTTAAACTAACTTTGGAACTTTCAGTTTTAGTTAAAGATTCTACCAATGTCTTTACAGCAGAAGGTAATGCTTGTTCAGGAGCATCCAATATAATAATAATGGCGAGATTGAAAGCATGTTCTAATTCTATAGATACATATAATAAACAAATAGAAAGTAATAAATGAAAAAAATCAGATATCTATCTATATAAAGTATATTATTTGATATATATATATATATATATCATCCGTATTATTATTATTATTTTATATATGAATAATTTATTTATTTTTTACCACGATCGTTTTTGGTTAATAAAATAGAAACATCTTTGGCAAGTTGAGTATATACACTGTTTTTATCAGTTTCTAAAAGAGATTGAATTTCTTTAACGTAAGGTGCATCATCTTCGCTTTCACCGCGTAAACGAGAAATATAGAATGCTAAATCGTCAATCTAATAACCAATAAAATAAAAAATAATAATATACATGTATATGTATATATTTCAGTTAATAATAATTTTATTAAGTGTAAATAAATCTAAATCGCATAATTGATATTGTTCCTTCGTATATATATTTATATTTCTTTTAATAATCCTCTTTTCTATCTTTATTGTCACAGTTCAAACAAGCCACGTAGATTTAATACATAGTAATTATCCAAAAGTAACTTTGTTTTGTTTTTTTATTATTTATTGTGATTATTGTTATTTTTGAAAATATATAATACTATTTTTTTCCTTCCTTCCTTCCACAAATCCAATTATATATTCTTATTTTTTATTATTCATAAATTTTATTTACTTGAGCTTCAACTGTAGCTTGTACAGAGATATTGCCAGACATGATTAAATATGTATATATATTTTTTTCAAGAAGAGAAAAAAAAAAGAGAGAGAAAAGAAAAAAAAAGGAGGAGTTAGAAAAAAAAAAGGCTTTTCTTCCAAGTACCTTTAGGTGACTGTTGGCTTCCCGATTTGGAAACTCGTTTTAATCTTGTTTTTTGCTTTAGTGCGCTCAGACCTGTACCTTGATATTATTGATTCTAATATAAATTTATGTTATAGATTACTATTATTTTTTTAATAAAGTTAAAATTATAACTAATATATATATATATATATATATATTAAAATTTATTAAATTTATATTAAATGATCAAAAATTATTGATTAGTTAAAGATTTTTTTAAAAGTTTCAAATCATCAATAGGTAAACCACAAGTAAAATCTTGACAAATAAATGCAGTTATATTTTTCTTATCTTTTTGGCTTGCAGAAATTTGTGATACAATATCATTATTTTTTTGAATAAATCCATCTTCTTTAGCTAAGATAACAAGCTTATTTGGAATATAATGACGATTGATTTCATTTACATAAGTATCAACATTTGACTTAGTAATATTTCCAGCAAGGACAACCTAATTAAATATATCACTTTAGTTATATTTTTTACATTTTTCTCTATTTTCATTTTAATTTACCTGTTTAACACCATGGTACATTAATAAGAAAGAGGTTACCAAAGCAGGCATAGCATATGGAAAACGAGATACTGCAAAATTAAAGCAATCCAAAGTATCTTGAGCTTTTGTTACATATGATTTATTTTCTAATATTGTTCCCAATCTAACTAAATTCTTTAATGAAATAGCGTTTCTATATATATGAAATAAAATATAATTAATATTAATTAAAATAAATGATATTTTAATTAAAAATTAAACTTACGGAGAAGGTTCAGCACCATCTTGTTCTATAATGTTTTTTTTAATAAAAATAAAATAAAACGAAAATGATAAGAAAAATGCTTTGTAATATAGATTTATTTTATACATCATATATGTATACCTTCTTTCATTCGAACAAGTATACTCTTATCACTTTCTTGTACAGTGAAATACCCTCCAGCATCTTTGTCATAGAATAATTCATTTTGTTTTTCTTGAAGATCAAATGCCCATTGGATCCATTTTTCATCAAAATCAGTTTCATAAAGATCTAATAAACCTTGAATCAAATAGCTATTAAATAATAAAAAACAATCAATTTTAATAAATGATTATATATTTACGCATATATTTTCTTTATTTATTTATATTTTTTACCTATAATCATCTACAAATCCATGAATATCTGAAGGACCATCACGATAACTACGAATCAAAGTATTAGAACTAGGATGATACATTTCTTTTTTAATGAAGGTAGCTGTATTAATTGCTAAATCTAATATAGATGGATCTTGGAGCACTTGATATGCTCTAGCTAAACCTGAAATCATAAGCCCTATGTATATATATATGATTATAAAATCAATTTTTTAGTTAGCTAACTACTCACTTTTTTTATTATTTAATTAAAATTTGTATATATTTACCATTCCATGCAGTAATAATCTTATCATCGCGATGTGGTTTTGGTCTATGTTCCATTCTATAATTCCATAATTTTTCTTTAGCTTCTTCAAGAAGAACTTTAGTTTCTTCTAATGAAATATTTAATTTTTTTGCAGTTTCATCAATAGATTCTTGTTGAGATAAGATATTCTAAAGAAAAAGAAAATTAAAATTAATTTTTAAATATATTCATACATCCACTTTTTTTGAAAAAAAAAAACACCTTATTAGTTAGCTCAGAATGAGGATCTTGTTCTGGATTAACATTCCCATTCTCTTTTATGCCAAAATGATGTATAATGGCATCAGCTTGTTTAGGATTTAAGATGGATTCTATTTCAGACTTTGTCCACACACAAAATGCACCCTCTAATTTTTTAAGAAAAAAAAAAAAAAAACAAATAAAAAATTATATATATACGATTTATATACAATTTATTTCCATGATTTTTTTTCCTTGATTTATAAATATTACCTAACTTTTTATTTGAATCAGTTGTTGGTAATGAATCAGCGTCTTCAGCAGAATAAAATCCACCTTGATCGTGACCTAAATCTCTTTTAGTATAAGTAACAATATCTTTCACAACGGATGCAAAATATGGATCTTTTGTTATTTGATATAACGAAGAATAACTATATAACAATTGTGCTTGATCATACAACATTTTTTCAAAATGTGGAACATGCCAATATTTATCTGTTGAATATCGATGGAATCCATTACCAACATGATCTATCATTATTGAATGTGATTATTAATGATGATTTTTTATTGTTGTTGTTGTTTCAGTATATAAAATATTCTGATTAGTATCATTCTTTATTTATTTATTAAATTAAATATCATAATAAATAGTTTATATGTAATTACCATGAATACCACCAGCTGCCACTTTCTATAAAAGGCATGAAAAAAATAATGTTAAAATTAAAGTTTTTTTTTTTTTTTTTTTTATACCTTTAATGTAAAAACAACCATATCAAGAGCTTGTTTAGCATTTTCATCATGATTATGATGTTTTGCATAACCAAAATAGTCTAATAAGAAGTTTAATTGAACAGGTTGTGGAAACTTTGGAGCACCATTAAATCCACCTTGATTTGAATCATAAACTGATTTATAATGATCAAAAGCTTCTTTTGCAATATCATTAGCATTCATATTTACCAATGGATCTGAAGTTCTTGACTTAAATATTATTATTAAAATTAAAAAATAACAATTAATATATTTATGATTTCTATGGTCCATCTATTATTATTTTTTTTTGCATGTGTATATGTATAGATATGTCTATTAAAAAACTTACTTGTACATAAGATCTAAGTTGATTAATAGTATCTTGGCCATTTTCACGTAAAGTATTAGGATCTTCCTGCCAAATTTCAGCTATTTTGATTAATGCTGTTTTAAATCCATCAGGAGGAAAATAAGTACCACCAAAAAAGGGTTCTAAATCAGGTGTTAAAAACACTGACATTGGCCAACCCCCGCGCCCAGCAGTTAATTGAACATAAGTCATATATAATTTATCAACTCCAGGATTTTCTTCACTAGATATAAAAAAAGAATATTATGATTAAGATGAAAATATCATTATTATTTTTTATGATGAAAGAATAAAAAAAAATTATTGTCATTACCGATCAACTAAAAAAAAAAGAAGAATTAAACATATATATATTAGAAAATCAGATTAATAAAGATTGATTTATTTTTTCATTATTTATTACCTTTAATATTAATAAAATAATCATTCATTATTTTTGCTACTTCATCATTTTCAAAAGATTCATGTTCCATAACGTGACACCAGCTGTTTATAAATGTATGTGTATGTTATTTATTTAACTTATTTATTTTATATTTATAGATAAAATATTTTTTTTTATTTATTTTTTTACTTACTGACAAGTAGAATAACCAATACTTAAAAAAATTGGTTTATTTTCTAATTTTGCCTTTTGAACTCCTTCTTGCCATGGATACCAATCAACCTTGTTTCGTTTTTTTTAAAAAAAATAAGACTCTTATCAGTATTCTTTTTATCTAACTATTTTACAGTATTTTATTATTATTATTTTACCGGATTGTAAGCTGTCAAAAAAAATAGTTGATATATAAATATATATAAGAGGAAAAATTAATATTATAATATTATATATATTATATATATATTATACACTAGTGTTAATAATATTTACCATGTTGCTTTTATCATAAAACAAGATAATAATAATAATAATAAATAACATAAATAAACGATAGGTATTAGTTTATATATAAATATATATATATTTAATAAGTATTCATATATATATATATATATATATTACCAATAAATAGGGACTTTTTTCATTTATTAATCTATTTGCTTTTTTTATATTATTAAATAAAAGAGCAGTTGAATGAATAGAACGATGTTGATTAAGAGATAAAAGAGAAGGAGTAGAACGCGTTAAAGTATTATATAACTTCAAGTTGGATACCCTTGTAGGTGCTAGAATATATTGTTTAAGTGGAAATGAAGAAGCTTTTGATGATAATAAACTTCTTTTTATTTGATTAAAATAAAGTTGACGCATATTAAAATTATTAATACACACACAGACACACTAAAAATATATGTATATGAACTAAAAGTAAATAAAAAAGAAAAGGGAAAAATGAAAAAAGGAGTTTTAAAAAGAAAAAAGTTTTATTTAGCTTTTTTTTTATGCTAATAAATCATTCTAAAAAGGGAATATGTATATTTATTATTATAAATTAAAAAAAAAAATAGGTATTAAAAAATTCATATAATAGGATGAATTTTTTTAGATGAAAATAATGATTGAACCCAATTTTGTTGTTCTTTTCGCTGTTGTTCTTTCATTTCTTGATCATAATAATGGAAAGCCATTCTTTCTTTACCTTTTGCTTTTAAAGATTTCTTTTTTTTTTTAAATAATAAAATTATTGGTTTTTTAAACTTTATCTTATTACTATAATTATGATAAAAATAAGTAATAATAAACTGCTTTATATTTAATAAATAATTATGCTGTTGCTTATGATGATGGTGGATAGAGCATCTCTTATTCTCATTCTCATTCTCATTCTCATTATCATTATCATTTTCATTATCATTTTCATCATTTAATATCATTGGTGATGACGATTTTATTTCAATAGGTGGTAATGTAAAAGAAGATATGGAATGAGTAGATAAAGATGGTAAAGAAGCAAGTGATGATAAAAATTGATCATGTTGTAGTTGATAAGAAAGCTCCACTTCTATTTCTTTTTCTTGGTCATTAAAATGATTTAATTGTTTAATTGTAATAGTAGATATTTGACTTAATCTAATAGATTGACGATGTTCTTTCATTAATGTAGAAGAAGAGGAATGATAAAAAGGTATACTTTTTTGTAATGGTAAAGCAGTTTGACAAAAAAAACAATGTTGACATGGATTGCTATTATTATTATTATTATTATTATCAGATGAAGGATAGTGATAATCATATTTATATGTATAGGATGCTAATGATACTGATGATGCTAATGGATCTATTATTTTTTTTCCATTTTCATTGATTCCCTTTATATTTTTTTTCATGATGGAATCATTTAAAGAAGAAGGAGTAGAAGAAGAATGAGGAGGCAATGATAAAAATAAATTATGATCAGTGTTTAAAACCAAATTATCACTATTTTTCTTTCTTTTTTTTTTATTGTCTAATGAAATCATTGATGTTGATAAATCTTGACTTAAATCTATTGAATTTTGCATAATTCGTACACTAGCTTTACCCATTTGATGAATGATTTCTTTAGGTGTCATATATTGATGTTGACAATGATGATTATTATTATTATTATTATTATTATTATTATTATTATTATTACTATTATTATTATTATTATTTTCTATCCATTGTTTAGCATAATATGATATATACATAGAATCCTTCCATTGTTCTTTTAAATACCTGTCAATTAAAGTTATCCATTTCTGGATTAATTCAGTTTCTTCATCACCCACTTTATCCTTTTTATTAGATATTAATTTATTTTCTTTTAATAAATCATTGCTTGAATCTTGACTTATCATTGTTTTATTCTGTTTTATTTTATTGTAAATAAATAGAATAATATGAAAAAAAAAGGGAAGAATATGAAAAAAAAGGGAAAGAAAGATACATATAAATTAAAAAAAATACAGTCATTAGAAAAATATTAGAAAAATATTATAAATTCTTTATCATTCCATTTTTAAAGAGCATAAAATAATAAAAGATAAATATGAAACAACACTATAGAAAATAAAAATTAACTATTGTTTTCAAAGGAATGCTATATATATGAGTGTGTTTTTTACTATAATTATTTACTCCAAATATATTTATCCTTTATTTATTTATTTATTTAAATATGTATATTCATCAAAAAAGTCAAGATGATGGTACTTCTATACCAAACATTTGGATTTAAGTTTCACATAAAAAAAATTGGCTCTATAAATAATACTAATAATAATAATAAATAAAATGTATAATACTATTTGAAATTATGCACCTATTACCCTAAAAATCGAATGACCAGATAGAGTTTTTTTTTCTTATTACACTCTTAAGCGGTTAATTATATATCCTTACAAATACTAAAATTCTTAATATCAACATATCTACATTTTTCATTTTGCTTTATTTCTTTAATATCTCGATTAACAAAAATAGAACAATACCAGTAATTAAATACCAACGAGTATACTTTTGTATTCATGATGGTTGACATTTAATGATTCAAATAAATGTTGTGTGACAGACTAATTCTTTTAACGTTAAATTTTTAGTACTTTTTTTTTTTTTTTTTTTCATTATTGATCATGTAATTGAAAAGAATGTGTAATAGATCACATTCTTTTCGCTCTTCTCTCTTTCTATTATCTTCGTAACTAACATCAATATTTTTTTTTATTATTATTCATCGTTTTTAACTTTTTTTTTAACTTTATCTTTAATACTTTTAATTTTTTCCTAGAGAAAAACTGTGAATAGCACATGAATTTTTTTAAATGTGTGAATTTTTTTTTCTGTAATCTATATCTAACAAGTGATATCCTTGTTATACTGTTGATATTATTAAATGATGGACGATAACAATCGTCCAATTTTTTTTGTTTGTGATGGTTTCATTTTTTTTTTTACGTGCCATTGGCTGAATAAAAACCAATCAATTTAAACGATGATTTTCCATATGATTCAATAAATATCTAATATTTCTATCAATTATAAAAAGCTATCTGACACTAGCAAAGTTTTATTAATATTCTATCTTGCAAACGTGTTTGACTTGATAAACCTATACGAATATAAATTAATGATTAATATACTATTGAAGTATGATAATAAGCTACTTGAAAGGAAGCAGCTCGAAAAAGATGAAAAGAAAGCAACTTAAAAGAAAAAAAAACAAGATAAAAGCAACGATTTAAAACAAAAAAAAAGTGTCATATCTTAGCTTCTAATTAGTAATTTCAGTTATTATTAATGACTCTTATAATACAATATATAAAGTGTTCTTGATTGTAAAGCTCAATATTAATGAAAATTATCTATAAGTATATATAAAGAGAGATAAAGAAAAAAAGAAAAAAGTAAAAAAATAACCATATAACAACGAAATTTAAACTCCAGATTGCCTTTTGAATCTAGGACAATAATATTATGCCATTCATTACATTTCATGATCATCGCCTTACTTTTTTTCTGTTATTCTGATTTCTTATACATTATATTTCTTTTATCGAATAAAATAAAAAATACCAACACATAAATATATAAATAAATAAAATATCAATATTCAAATAAAAAAAACATCTAAATATAATTTAAACAAATTGTAGTACTTTATTTAAAACTTTAAATATTAAGTATACATAATATCATAAATTTCAAAACTTATTTTAAAAAATATGACATATATAAAGAAAAATTAATAATATTATATAAAATAAATAAAATTGAAACAGAGTAAAATGAATAGAAACATCGTTTTAAACAATAAGAATCACGAATTGTTTCATTAGAAATACTATATATGTACATATATATACATTATATGTATATACATTCCCCCAAATATATTTTTTTTGCTTAAAATCATAAAAAAAATATATACTTTAAACTTTCAGATTCATCATTTTTTAATCTTTTTTTTTGTCTTTTTCATTTTTTATTTAAATATATATATATATATTAATCAATAAAATAAATTTACACACATACAAAGTAGAATAAAATAAAATGGGCTATATAAAAATAATTCGTATATATAATGGGAAAAAACCTTAAATAAAAATAATAAATTGCTTTGAATATACTTGGATAAATAATTTTTCATAATATTTATAATAAATGGGGTTTATATATAAAGTATGGATAACTTTTCTTTTTTTTCTTCTTTTTTTTTATTTTTTCATTCTTTCTTTTTTTATATTATTTTTATACACCTCCACCAGATCTAGAGACATCCTTTAAACCAATACCATTATTTTTTTGATACCATTCATCCCGAATATATTTTAATTTTTCAATATCTTTTCTTGTTTCGCAGCTAGATACAAACTGGGTAGGGCTTAAAGGTTGATGTGCTCTTGCTTTATTTACATTATATGCTGAAGCTACTAATAATGTTAATGGAACTCCCCTAATTGATATAAAAAAAAAGGAAAAAAAAAAATATTATTAATATATGAAAGATAAAGATAACTAATAAATAGATAAACTATATAAAAAAGCCTGTCTTTTATTTCTCCTTATCTTTTTATTTTTCTACCCTTTTTTCACTTACCAGTATAAAGATGTTCTTAAAGTGAGTTGTTTCATTATAAGTTTAAATGCTTCTTTTTGAATAAAAAAGTAGAAATAAAAAGTAAAAAGAAAAGAAAAGAAAAGAGAAATAAATAAAAAAAAATAAAAAATAAAAAAAGGAGAAATAGAAAAGAAAAGAGAAAAAAGAAAAAGTGGTGTGAGAAAATATATATAAAAAAAGAATCATCCAAGTCACAATAAATTTTTTATGCAACATGAATATTGGGGTACAAAAATATGGGGATATTAGAAAATATAGAAATAGAAAAAAAAATACATATAATAAGTAATAAAATATAAAATAAAGAGGCAAAATGTGTAACATAAACAAACATATAGGAAAAAAAAAGATATTGATCACGCGATACCATGCAAAGCGAGTGTAAAATTAATTTGCTGTTATAACTCGATCCTTTCCGGCTAAATCCTTCCATACTTGAATATTTTGAAAATCATGATTTTCTAATTCTTGAGTTAATTTTAACACTTGATGTTCACCTCCAATTTCCATAACAAGGCTTGGTAACTCTTCTTCATTTTTTTTAATTTGCTGTTGTTCTTTTTTATGCTGTGATACCAATTGGATGATTTTTTTATGTATTAAAGTTCCTTGATCATCCGCTACCAATGCTCGTTTATCTTCCCAATTTTTCACTTCTAAATCTAATCCATGATATTCTTCATAAGTAACATAAGGAGGATTTGAAACAACTAAATCAATTCTTTCATCATCATTATCATTATTATTAATTAACTCTGATAATGATAATAAATGCTGATCACATATATCTTGTATTTTAAAATTAACTTTATTTCCATTCAACATAGTTTGATGTATTTTTAAATTTTCCTTAGCTAATTGAATGGCTTGTTGAGATATGTCTATACCAGTAATGATCGAGCTATTGGGTGGTAAATGAGTAGCTAATCCTAAAGCAATACAGCCAGTTCCTGTACATATATCAAGTATACGTCGCTTTCTATTTTCTTTTTTTTTCCATGTTGGATATAATAAATTAACAAGTTTATGTGTCCATTCTTCTGTTTCCCACCTTGGTATTAATGTAGGTGGTCGTGTTATAATATCCAAATCATAAAAAGGTTGGGTACCTAAATGTATAATAATAATAATAATAAACATATATATATATATATATATATGCTTCACACTTTTTTAATTTTTTCTTTAGTTTAATAAAGGGTATTATTATTACTACTATTATTAATATCTATTTATTTATTTTTCATTGAACTGACCTAAAATATATTGTAAAGGTTTATGTTGTTCTACACGTTGTTTAATATAAAACTCTAAAAGAGAAACCTCTTTTTGATCTAGTGGTTGCTGATTGTTTGGATCTTTTCGATCAGCCATGATTTTTTCTTTCATCCAAATCAATTGTCTTTTAGCTACTGAAGTATCTCCATCACAAGCTGGTAATAAACGTTTAATTAAATTTGAATATTGACTTGGTGAATATCGTACCATTAAAAAATATAAAAAAAAAAATAGTAGTAGTAATAATAAACAAATAAATAAAACCAAAAAGAAGGAAGAAGGAAAAATGAAAGAACCCTAATATTTTTTTTAAAGTTGGAAAAAAAAGTAAAAATGAATTAAAAGCCCGCTTTCAAATTGTTCTTTCCCTTTTGACATGCTTATTAAAAAAGTATGATTGCTTCTACTTTTATTTATTGCTTATTTATATAAAAAAGATTTCTATAACTAATGGGGTTTTATTTATTTTAAAAAATCAATAAATTAAGAAAGAAAGAATAATGAAACAAAAACTGATCATCCAGTCTTGGCAAATAAAAATAAAAAGCATTCGGATAAAATTGTTTTTCCAAAAAGAGGTTAAAAGTAGTCAATCAATTTTTTTTTAAAATTACCTAGTTATGTAACTTTTTTTTCTTTCTTTTTTCTCCTTCTTTTCTTTTTTTAAAAATAGATATATAATATTGTCATGATAAAATGGTATGGTTTTTTGATAAGAAAAAGGATAATGAAGAGCAAACTAATTTAACTGAACAAGAAGAAGGAAGAAGAAATAGGGAAGAAGAAATAGAAAATAATAATAACCCATATGCATTGAAAGAACAAAATGAAGATTTACCTATGGATTTAGGAACTGTACAAGATATATTTAGTTTTAGTTTTATACGTGGTCGACCTATTCTTAACTTTTTTTTGGCTATCCTTTGGAGTATTGGTTTACCTATTTTACTTTATCATATTCTTCGACCTCATATTGGGCAAGTATTGGCCATGATTATAGCTTCTTCTCCTCCATTGGTTATTGTTTTTCTGTAAATATATATTGAATATATAATAGTAATAGAAAAATAGAAATAGAAAAATAATCACAATCATAATTATAACTATAATAACCATTTATTGACATTATTAATAATATATTCTTTTTTTTTCTGTATTTCATCATCCATTTAAAATTCAGCCGTATGTTTAAAGACAAAGATATAGATATATTAGGTATTGTTGCTGGTATTAGTTTTCTTATCACCGGTATATTGGTAATAAAACAAAATATAAAAAAAGTATAAAGGAATAAATAAAATAGCTAAATATTATTTATTTATTTATATAAAAATATAGTCAATTGCTGAGCCCGATGAAAAAACAAGTGCTATTTGTGAATCCATTGTACCTCTTTTGGTTGGGGTATTTTGTTTATTATCACTTATTCCCATTCGAATTAAATCCTTTGAAATGAGGCCATTAATATTTCAATTTGCTAATCAAGTAATGCCTCGAGAAGAAGAAGATGAAACTTTAATGGATTATGACAATAAAAGATTAAATATCAATAACAATAATAATCAACATAAAACAAAACGTCAAAAATTAGATTATGTTTATACTCATCTAAGTCGGTTTCGTCATGATATGAGAATCATGACAGCTTGTTGGGGAATTACTTTAATTATTGCGTTTATTATCAAAGTAATTGTAGTTTTAACAAATACTGATACTTCTCATGCTGAAACAGTTGGATATATTATTTTTACTTTAGCAATTATTTTAATGACTATTTTTACTTGGATATATACAAAGGTGATTAAATCCCATGTAGCCAAAAGTACAAAAGAAGGTTTATATAATGCTACTTGGAGTGTTCAATCCATGAATAACACTTTTGGTCAAGTGATCGGTGGTGGTTAAGATATTTTTTTTCCTATTATTATTATCACTACTGTTTTGTATATATATCTAATTGTAATAAAAAAAAGATTGAACTCCGAATATAAAAAGGAACTGAATTTTTCTTTATACGTGAATTTTTTTTCTTCTCTTTCCTTTTCTTTACTATTTTTATTTTATTTTTTTTTGTCTTTTGCGTTTTGCTTATTTATTGTATATCTTTTCTTTTTTATATTTATCAATAAATTATTAATATTATGTCAACACCTGTTGCTAAACAATATAAAGCTCTTGGGGAAGATGTTTGGAAGAACAAAGTTGAAAAGATTGTAAGTATACTAAAAAAAACAATAAAGATGAAGAATTAAGAAGCTTGTTATGTATTGAACTTTTTATTTTATTATATGTATTATTTATGGTGTTTAAATATATATATAGAACGCAGAACTTTTCACTTTAACCTATGGTTCTATGGTAGTTCAATTAGTTAAAGACTATGAAGATTATTCTGAAGTAAATAATCAATTAGAGAAGATGTAAGAATATATATATATATATATATAATAGATATAGGTAAATGGATATATATATGATGGATTACTTATATATCCATTTATTATTATTACTATTATTACTTAAAATAAAAAGGGGGTGTAATATTGGACAACGATTAATTGAAGATTTTTTAGCACGATCAGGAATAGCAAAATGTTCTGATTTTCGAGAAACAGCAGAAGCAGTTGCCAAAGTAGGATTTAAAGCATTTTTAAATATCACACCCAATGTCACCAACTGGTCATCCGATTTTAAAGAATTTTCATTAGTATTTGATGAAAATCCATTAACAGAATATGTAGAATTACCAACAGAAGCTTTAGAAGGTGGATTATGGTATTCAAATATTTATTGTGGTGTTTTAAAAGGAGCTTTAGAAATGGTACAAATGCAAGTCGAAGCCAATTTTATTAGTGATACTTTGCGTGGTGATGAGACTACTGAACTAAGAGTTAAATTAGTTAGATACCTTGAAGAAGAAGTACCTGTTGGTGAAGATTAAATCTATATATACACACATAATAAAATAAAAGAAATGAAAGGAAAGAAAATAAGAAAATGAAAAGAGAAAATCCATTTTATTATAACCGTTTATTAAAAATCATTTTAACATCTTCAAAAAAAAAGGGGATCCATTATTTTGAATATGTATATATATAAACTTTATGTATTATTATTATTATAAAATCTTAACCGATTTTTTTTAGTATGTTTTACTTTATAATGAAAAAAAAAGATATTAAAGTGCTTTATTTAAATATTTTCAATCTATTTCTAAAAGGAAATTGCTTTTTTACTATCATTTTTCTTATAAATAACACTAGTAAAAAAATAAAAGATCATTGAGTAAAGGGACCGCAATCTTTCCTTGACTTACCTCCAATTCACAAAACTCGAGTTTTAATTTCACAATTTCAGTAGTCAAATTTCACAAATTTGTTTTTTTTGGATGAGGGCACTTTTTTTAACCAAGTACAAAAATGCATATATGAGTTAATAGTACCAGAATTAAAATATATTTCAATATGATTATGTAAAAAAAAATTATAGTATTTATTTTAAAAATATCAAATTATATAAAATTTTAAAGACTATCCATTCCATTCTGATATTAAAACTTGGCTAATTTTTTGACTTTTAGAGGCAAAAAACGTTTTTTTTTTTTCCTCTTTCCTTTTTCCTTTGATATTTTTTTATTTAATATCATTAACTCTTCATTTTACTATTAGATATATTAATGTTTTTCTATTAAAAGCAGCATATAAAACTCATAAAAATCAATCTAAATATAATAATGGAAAAAAATATAATTATACTTGTAATAAATCTCAACAAAATATTAATTTATTAACCAAATAAAAAATAAATCAAACCAAATATTATATATATATATATAATACGCGTTATTAGCTTATTTTATTTATTTATTTATTACCACTATCATTGCTATTACTTTCACAATAATAATAATAAGAAGGAAATGCGCGAACTTGTATAAGAAATATGCAACGAACAATATTTATAAGCATAAATGAATGAAAAACAACAATACTATGATGCTTTATAAATCAATTAATCAGTACTTCTTTTATATCACAATTGATTATATATGCTTATTTCTTTTTTCTTTTTTTTAAAAATAAAAAAAAAGCAATATTATTGATATTTATATATATATATATATATATTTATAAACATATTAGCAATATTGTAAGCAAAAAGTCAAGCAAAGCAAAAAAAATACCAAATGCGGAATTTAAATTTCCAAGTTCTGTTTAAATTAATATTTCCATTTTGCAGGTTTTTAATCTTCCTCTACTTTTTTTTTGGGAAATGAAAGTAAGTAAGTGGATGATAATGAACAATATTATAATGTAGGGAAAAAACTGATGCATAAAAATAGAACTGGATAAATCAACAAAAAAATGAATGAATGAAGATGAATAAATGGATGATTTAAATGGATGGATGGATGGATATAAAAAAAATTAATAATAATCAACCTTTAAAGAAGCTTAAAATACAACAATTGTCAGAATTATTTTATTCACAATTCATTATCATATTATTTTATAATAGTTGAATATTGCTAACCCAGCCACTGGCTGTCAAAAATTGATTGAAATCGATGACGAACGTCGTGTGTAAGTGAATAAATAACATTGGACTGAAGAATAAATATATATTTATATTTACAAATATGGAAAGTAAAGAAGAAGGAAGGAAGGAAGGAAGAATAAATAAAAAAAGGACGAGATATATTAAATAGACAAACCATATTGATACTTTTATGTTTCTTTTTTAATAAATAGTCGTGTCTTCTATGACAAGCGTATGTCTCAAGAAGTTCCTGGCGACTCTCTTGGTGATGAATTCAAGGGTTATGTATTCCGTATTTCTGGTGGTAATGATAAACAAGGTTTTCCTATGAAGCAAGGTGTTTTATTACCTCACCGTGTTCGTTTATTATTATCCAAGGGTCACTCTTGTTACCGTCCTCGCCGTACTGGTGAACGTAAGAGAAAATCCGTCCGTGGTTGTATTGTTTCTTCCGATTTATCTGTTCTTTCTCTTGTTGTTGTTAAGCAAGGTGAACAAGATATTCCTGGATTAACTGATGTAGCTGTTCCTAAACGTCTTGGTCCTAAACGTGCTTCCAAGATCCGTAAATTCTTCAACTTAACTCATGCTGATGATGTTCGTAAATATGTCATCCGTCGTGAAGTTCAACCTAAGAACCCTGAAAAGAAGGCTTACACCAAGGCTCCTAAGATTCAACGTTTAGTTACACCTGCTACCTTACAACGTAAACGTCATAGAACTGCTCTTAAACGTAGACGTGCTGAAGCTTCTAAGGAAGCTGAAGCCGAATACAAACAATTATTGGCTAAACGTGTTAAGGAAACTAAAGAAAAGAAGGCTGAACGTCGCCGTACTTCTTCTATGCAAAAATCTTCTTCTGCTTAAATGACATAATAAAAAACAGAAAATAAGTAATGAAAAAAAAAAATAACCAAGTAATATTATATATATAATTCATCAATCAATCTATCAATTCATTTTTTTTTCCTAATATAAAAAAAATATCTGTAAATGATTCTCTTCTCCTATCTCTCTCTTTTTTAAATTATTGTTTTTTTATTATTTTTGATATCTATGTAATAACAATAATAATATCAACATCAACAACAATAAAAGATAATAATAATAATAATAATAATAATAATAAAAACGATAATATAATAAAAAGTAAAATACCTAAAAGTTAAAAATTATTATAAAGTTCATTTTAATTGTTACTTATTGTCAAAAACTGTTCATGAAAAATGGAAACCTTAAAATAAGTGCATATAAGCATATAAGCGGAGTTTTTTTCTTAATACAAAAGGAAGAAAAAAAAATCAGTTCCCTCATCTTTTCTTTATTTCTATATCTATTTCTATTTTTCATATATATATATATTCATTCATTATGACAGAGAATGAAGCTCTGGCTTCTTTTGAACCTATTATTTTTCAAGAACAAGAAGTTCAACAACAAAACGAACAAAAGAATCAATTACCTAATCATATTGAATTAGTTTTACGAGAAGAAAAATTCATAGTAGATAAATATGTTTTGGTAATAAAAAAAAAGAATATCTATGTATATGAATATATTACTATTAATATATGTATATACGTGTTTTTTTATATTTTAGTCTTCATTACCAAAAAATATGATAAAGTTAATGTTCAATAATAAATTACAACAAGGTGATAAACTTGCACAAAGTGGCGATTCAGAAAATAATAATAACACATGCAATAGTGGTTCAAAGGATATCATAAAAGTAGACTTTGATCCAACTTATTTTCGATATATTTTAAATTCTATTGAACAAGCAGGACAATTAAATCAACAACAAAAAGAAAAAGATGATGACGATAAAAGAGAAGAACGAGAAGAAAAAAAGCTAAAAGTAAGGTATTATTCTTTAAAATTTTTATTATACCATATGGAAAATAAACCTGATGTTTATTTATATGATACCACTATTTATAATTTTATGGAAAAAGAAACATTCATCATTTTACGTGAAGAATTATATTATTATATGTTACCTCTCAACCCACAACAACAAGATAAAGTCAAATTCATTCAATCATTAAAGTCTAAAGTTGGAAAATTATTAGTTGATGAAGTCAATATCCTTGATCCTTTATTAAGAAAAATAAAAAAAGATCAAATTTCTGCTGATCAACAACAAGATAAAGATAAAGTAAAAGATGACAATGATGATGACGATGATGATGACAAAATAGAAAAAAAAAAAACTAATAATAATGACGATGACGATAAGGAGAAAATAGAAGAAATAGAAACAAAAAAGCATCAACAACAACAACAACGACCATTCAATGATATGCTACATGAATTTGGCTTTAATTCAACTTCTCAATGGGGCCATCGAAAATTAGAACCTGGAAAGGCAACTATTTTAAGTATATCTATGGTACAATTAAATTTGGATGGCAGTTTGGATGAAAGATTAGAAGCAGGCTTTAAAATATTGCATCTTAAGCAAAAACCTGCTGTAAGATTATATACATATATATATATGGCATAAAAGAAATGATCTTTTTTAACTAAAATAAAATATTTTTATTGTTATTGATAGACAAAATGCTGGTGGGAAATGGATGAAGTAATCTTGGACAACATACAGATCAAATTTTGGAAAAGAAGAGAATGGACTTTACAATTATTTTCAATTTAAATGTACATATATAAATAACTATTACTTTTATATTCAATGCATTGCTACTAATGTTTTCATGATAGAGATAAACATTCATCAAATCTTCAATTTTTACTTATATATCCTCAAATTGCATCTTTCAAATATAACGCAAATAATCTATATATATATATATATAAACTACTATTTTTTTTTTACATTCTTAAAATCATAATAAACAATCGCAAGATATATATACAATTTTCTTATTCTTTTTTTATATGGTGCAACCCATTTCTTTTTATAATTTTTATTTAATATGAAAGGATAAATAAAACTATAACTACATTTATTGGGCAGTTAAGATATCAGAGTCACCAGCATCAGTGATGGAGAGGACGGAGGTACGGAAGAGCTTACCACAAGCAGTACCAAGGTCAATGTTGTCTATTAAAAAAAAGTAATAATAACAGTTAACATTTTTTGATTTGATTTATATATATATGATTTTAATCATGATCAATTAAATAAAATAATAATAAAGATACTTACTGCCATTGTAGTGGTGGACACCAGTCTTGGACAACATAGCATAGTATTCAATTTCAGACTTGCGAAGAGGAGGGCAGTTACCAGCAATGATAACCAACTTGGCTATAAACAAAAATATAAAATAGACAGATTAGTTATCAAAGATTGGGGGAACGATCTCTGCCCAAGAGATTCTTTTTTTATTTTTATGAATGTTTAGGTTATTTTTTATATATTTATATTTAATAAATATAAAGGGCTCCTGTTCCCCCCATATAAAATGAGGATGAAAATAATAATAATAAAAAAAGGACTGTAATAAAAAGACTTACATTTTCCTTGACGGAGAGACTTTAAGGTAGTCTTGTAACCGAGAGTGTATTTACCAGACTTGGTGACAAGTTGGAGACGAGAGTTGATAGATTCAGCGTTCTTCTTGGTCTTCTTGACAGCAGGAGCCATTTGGTCTAAATTGAATAGTGAAAGAAAAGGGAAGAAAGAAAAGAGAAATAAAAAACAAGTAGCAAAGTTTTTTTATTCTCAAATATTTTTGGTGGCAATTGAAAAAAAATGAATGAAAAGCAGTCCAATCAAATTCGGAGTTTATAAAAATAAAAAAGGGAGTGAGAGACTTTTCTACCCTTTTTAAAAAAAAATGCACTATTAGTTAGTACATAGGCTTATGATCAAAGGGAAAAAAGAAATATATTATTGGTTTATTTAATTCTAGCTGAAAAACATTAATTATCCATAATTATATTATATAATATAACTTTATATATAGTATAATATAATATATATCATGCTTTTAATCGCTTTTTTTTATAAATATAATAATTATCCTTTCATTCTAATATAAAACATCCTAGAAAATCCTAATCAATGCTGAGTTGAGTTTGTCGGTGTTTTAAAGATCCCAAAAACTTACTAAATCAAATAGATTATTAATTATAAAACTAATGGCGTAAAAATATATTTACATATCCTTTTTTACAAATAATAAATACAAACTCAATAGAAAAAAATATTTTATTTTATTTTTTTTACAATGCTATTTGCTTAATAATGTTAAAAAAAAAAAGAGAAAAATTGTATATACTAATTATTGATAATAGTAAAATGGAAAGGGAGTGAGAAAAAAAAGAGCAAGTGGTTGGATAAGGGATATGATTTATATATATAAATAAATAAATAAAATAAACAAGTATGGTAGGAAAAAGAAAAATAGATATATTTATATATAATATATAAAAAAGAAAAAAGGATAGAGATAAAAAAAATTTACAAATCTACTCCCATGAAAATTCAACAATTTCACGTACTCTTCTAACATATTCCTTACGATTTTCACGATATAAATTGGCAGCTTCAGCGTTAGCAGGTGAATTTGGATTTGGATCATGTAATAAAGATTGAATACTAGTGAGAATAGCAGCTACATCATAAGTTGGACTCCATCGATTTTGTAAAATATCAAGACAAAGTTCACCATTAGCATAAACGTTAGGATGGAACATTTTCGATACAAATTTAACTGATGGTGGTTTGTTTGGCTGTTATATCCATATTTAAAAATGATGATGATAATAATAACCATAATAAAAACATATACGTAAGTTTCTTTTTTTTAATACTACTCATTTGATCTTCTTACACAACAATATATAATTTATCAACTAATTATATAGTTCTCTTCTTTTTTACTTACATAAGTTTCGTCAAATTGTAATACCAATTTGAATGTACCATCTTCAAAAGGTGTATCAGCTATTTAAAGTTCATAAAAATATTGAATAATAATTAATATTATATATATTAATAATCTATTAGTAATATATAGTTACGTACCAGGTCCAAAGATTACTGCATTCCACATCATAATATTATCAGAACAGGGAGCACCTATTTAAAAAAAATACAAATTAGTATATATATATATATAGGTTTTGTATAACTTTATATAATAACAACATACCAGATACACCTCCTATTTAAGTTTAATAAAGTAATAAAAAAGATGTTAATAAATACAATAGAATACTTTTTTCTTTTTTTTAAGATGTAAACTTAATTTGAACTACGCCATTAAGTATTTTATAATAAATAATAATTTACCAGGAGGATCGCTTTGGAGTCTCTTGAAATCTCTCATAAGACGTCTTCTAGTAGGTGTGGACATTATTTATTGCTATTATTATATATTAAAGAAAATAGATGATATAATCTGTTTTTTATTTTTTTTAAAACCGATATATAATTATAAAACGAAAAGAAAAGTGAAGAAAAAAAAGAACCGACTTTTTTTTGAAGGTTATATATGTGACCAGTTAATTTTTTTAACCAATTAAAAACTCAGACTGGATATACTTCTCCAGTTTTTTTAATCATAGAATTTTCTAATGCGGTTTAAGTTGACCCAAAATCAAAATCAAAAGAAAAGAAACAAAAAGAAAAAAGCAACAATTTAAATATATTGAATATAATATATACCTAATTGATTTTTCTTTTATAAAAAAATCAATTGATTTTCTTTTTTAATATTTTTCAGTGAAAAACAAATAAACTAATTAGCTAGCCATATTTTTTATTATATTTTTTTTAATTGATTTCAATTCATACTATAATGTATATATATTAAAATGAATGATGATCATGATTCAACTAAATTATAATTCCCTTTTTGAGTTTAATTTATTTTTATTTCTTATTTATACATTAAGCTAATTTAAAAAAAAGGCATTAGTTGGTAATTATATGAAAATAATTGATTATTTCATTCAATTAGGCATAATTTCAAAGATCAAAAAAAAAGACTACCTTTTTTCTTATTCACTTGCAGATATTCCACTTTTTATCCTTTTTTATTTTTAAACAGTTAAGGTTAAACACAGCAATTTTATTAATTCAAAAAAATAAATATTTTAAACAAAACTCTTTGCTTATTCATCAATAAAAATAGTATAATACCAAAAATAATAATAAAAAGCCTTTAAAAAAATATTATGTATTTCAATTAATAAGAACATATAGAAGAAATCGATTCTTCTAACAACAATAGCCTTGCTAGCTCAATCGGCAGAGCGTGAGACTCTTAATCTCAAGGTTGGGGGTTCGACCCCCCCGTAGGGCTTCATTTTTTACAAACTTTACTCGGATAAATTATTAAGCGATTGATCTTGTCGGTGCGATTAGAGGGTTTTCAAAATTATTTCCTTTTTAGGAGTTAATAACAAAGTTTAATTTTATCATAAAATTAAATATAAGTAATAGTAGTGAGCACCAGTATCTTTTTATAACAAGTAGATACAACTTGAATAATGTAAAATAAAATAAGAATGAAGATAAAAAAAAAATATATTAATATCGGATAAAGATCAACAATATTAATATGAAGAAGTAAAATAAAACAAAATAAGTATTAATATCGGATAAAGATCAACAACATTAATATAAAATAAAATAAATATAAGTTAATATATTATTTTAGGATTTGTACTGGTATTTTTTTTTAAAAAAAAAAGTTGGCTATTTATATAAAAATTTTTCAAGGTTGAAGAAAATTTAAGTCTTTTTGAGAAGACAAGAATATTTTAGACTTTCTGAGAAGATAATATTCTGATTTTTGTCAGAAGAGTAGCGTATTCCTTTAAAACTCCGATATAGCTTGAATTAATTTTTCCAACTGAAGCCATTTAGTAACACCTATTTTGTAAACGGAGTAAAAAACTGATATAATTACACCTTTAAAATACAAGTATAAAGGAAGGATTTTTTTTTTTTTAGATTTTAAATAATATTTTCTCCAAAATATAAAAAAAATATATATACTATCAACTTCAATACTTGGCTTTTTATTTTTATCCCTATATTTTTAATATTGATGAATATCCAAATATAATTAAAAATAAAAAAGCAATTATCAATTATTTAAGCAAAATGTAATAGTTTATTCATAATTTTAGGGATGATTCTTGAGATAATATATTTTGAATTATAATATTATATATAAAAATTATATTATTTTAAAAAAATGTATAATATTTGTGTATTATATAATATAAAATATTTGTATTATGATGATTTGAATGTAAAGATATATTATTATTGATTTTTACTCAATATTAATACTTTTATTTAAACACTTTTATATTTGATTTTTATATTTTAAGTTGTTGATTATAATTCAACTTTATTCTATTTTTTTTTCTTTACTCTAAATCTTAATCTTTATTTTATTTTAAGTAATCTAAATTAAGTTGTATCTACTTACAAAACAAGATACTGGTGCTCACTACATTATTAAATATAATCTATTAAGCTCAACGATTAAATCCTAAAAAGGAAGATTTTCTAAAAATGATCAAAAAGCTCCACTATAGGCTAGTTTATTAGTGCATTAGCGGTTTTTCGATTCATTTCCCTTTTTTGTACTATTATTTTAATTTAATAATTTTTTCAAACATTCATCAATTCTTGGTAAAGGATAATTATTACGAATAGTATATTTAATGAACGATAGTCAATGCACGATCTCATTGAACCATCCTTCTTTTTCACAAAAAGAACGGGAGTACTTCAAGAAGAAGCACTTGGCCCAAT
Source organism: Cunninghamella bertholletiae (assembly GCA_037043795.1). Taxonomy (NCBI): domain Eukaryota; kingdom Fungi; phylum Mucoromycota; class Mucoromycetes; order Mucorales; family Cunninghamellaceae; genus Cunninghamella; species Cunninghamella bertholletiae. The sequence goes on from JAZGVP010000001.1 coordinate 2,241,661, forward strand.
TAATCCTAGTTCAAGTAGTTCATCTAATTGTTTGCGTAATTTACTGAACTCTAATGGGTTCATTTTATAAGGTGGTTTACTAATAGGATGAACATCTCCAGTATTCATTACATGTTGTATATTTCTATTGTGTGGTAACCCAGGTAGTTTATTTTGAAATACATCTTTGTAATCTTTAATCATGCTTTTCCATTCATTACCTGATGTTCCTTTACTGTTTTTGATTTTAGGATCTTTAATGCATACTAAGAAGCATTCAGTTTGATAATTCTTATTTAATTTTTCAACCTGTTTAGCAGATATTAGATAATTTAATTATGGGACTTCATTTGTTATCTATGTAGATGTCATTATGTAATTGGTATTGTTTTTATTTATAGTCCATTCATCCATTGTCCAATTGGGTATAGGTTTCTCTTTTTGTAACCTTGTCCTTCCTAATATAATATCAAACTTACTATCAAATATATTTTCTTCTATTTCACTACTATATTCATAGATATTTAACTTTAACTTAACAACTTTATCTATGATATTCACTGTATCATTTGCTATTTCTATACATCTATTTTTAATTGATCTTATACTTTCAGTATATGGAATTAGTTTTGGAGATACATAATTTTCACTTGCACTACTATCACTCATTACATTAAACTCTTGATTTTGTTCTTTTACTTTATATAACGATAAAATAGTTGTATTAACAGTATGTAATTCCGGTAAGTATTGATTATCAATATTAAAAACATCAGCAGAATATAGTTCAACATTATTATCTTTATTAAGAAAAGGATTGTTATTAATAACTATGCTACTATTATTATCATTACTAAAAGCAACAGAAATATCAGTATTATTATCAATATCATTGGAGATGTTCATGCCAGAAGTATCATTATTAAAATAATTATAGTTATCAGAGTGTTTTTTATACTATATAACTGACCTCTGTATGCAGTTACATGTTGTGGGAATCCTGCTGGTTACGATCCAATTCTTTGATAGCAGCTATACGTTTTTTGCAGTATCTCTTGATATGGCCAGGTTTTTTACAAAAGAAACAGGTAATGTTATTATCACGAGGTGTTTTATCCTTATATTTTCCAAAGTGACTCATTTGTTGTTTAATAGCGTTCGATTCAGTCATTACAGTTTTCAGCATATCTAAACCCATAGGCGTAACACCATTATTATTATGATTGTTAAATGAAAAAGGATCAGGTTTTGTCGTCACACGTGCAATCTGTTGTACCATTTCAAAGTACTAGCTTGTTTATATGCTTCTAATAAGGTAGAAGGTTCCTTCAACATCACCTGCAATTTAGCTTCATATTGTAAACCCTGTAAAAAATGAAACTTAGCATCACCGTCATGCATATTCGGTAAGTCCATCATAATTTTTCTAAATTGTGCAACATAATCAGAAATTGTACCAGTTTGCTTTAGAAGTGACAAGTCTTGGCGAGCTAAGTATTCAGCATGAAATACGTTGAGTCGTTGATGAGTCATAATAATAACCAGTTATCTTTATAATTAAATCAGAGAAATATAATTTAGCCAAAAGGCAACAGTTCACAAAGCGTACAAATAAGTTTTTTTTTAGTTCAGCTACTAAATTGTCAGTTCTGAAATCTGATTTTAAAACCAGTGATAAATAAAAAATACTAATGTCAGCTTTGAAGTCTGACTTTGATTAATGTTTTATTATGTTTTAAAATAAAAAGTGGATAAAGATGATTCTTTATATCTTTTGCACAATACAATCGTATTTATATTTGAGATAAAGTTAATAAAATAAAAGTATAGTAATTATTGAATTAGGAGTTGTAATGACATTAAAAAATTAATTAAAATAATATAATATCTGCTTTGAAGTCTGAATTTAATTAATGTTTTTAATTTGAAAAGAGGATAAAAAAGATCTTTATTTTCTTTAAACAAAATCAGTATATATATTTTTTCGGATTATATACGATAATATGAATCAGAATTGTCAGTGTGTCAGTGCAATGAGCAGATTTTCAATCCACTTTCTTTTTTTATCCTTTTTACCATCCTAATCCATATTAGTATATATAACTTTAATCCAAAAATTATAAATGTTGATATTTTATTGAAACAAAATAAAAACCATCTTCTTTTACTTTTGATTGAAAAGTAGTACATTTAGTTATTAGTTTTAAAGTCAGACTTAAGACCTGACAGAATGACAAAAGGAAGCAATTTTAAAAAGCGCTAACTGTACCAACAATTAACCATTCGCTTATTAATTTACCCGAATAGAGCTTGTAAAAAATGAAGCCCTACGGGGGGGTCGAACCCCCAACCTTGAGATTAAGAGTCTCACGCTCTGCCGATTGAGCTAGCAAGGCTGTTATTGTAATATAAACTGTTTGAACATATATGAGTATATTAAAAATAATCTAAACTCCGTTTTTTATTTATTTATTTATTAAATTGCAACACTTTTTTGCTTTTTCTTTACTTTTTAAATATAAATGGCAAGAACAACCTTTTGGTTTCCTGAAAGAATACAGTTTTATCAAAATGATAAACGTTTATTATTAAATAAACCTTACTATGATAAAAACGCATATTTGCGAATTTTTTTACTAGCACTTGAACGTTATATTTATCATATTTATTATTTTGAAAAAAAACAATTTCCTGATACTAAAACAGTACAAAAAAGCTTTTTCTTGAAATTGAATTTTGATATAATAATGGAATTAAAGAAATATTTATCTTCATTAGATTGTTTTAATTTAATGTTAACCTGTCATCAAATGTGGTATAACATAGGTTATTGTGAATCTCTTCTTTATCAAGTACCTATATATGAATTTGCAATGAAAAGAAATACGCCACAATATAAACCACGCAATAAAAAAAATATCAATCTTTACAATATTTGGTATCATGGCTTTGAAAGTATAGAAGATTCGCCTAATCCATCTTTTACTAAATCTATTATTACTTTACCGTTTGAGAAACAACGGCAAAAACAAAAAAATCATTCTTGCACTTTTCTATTAAATATATATTATTCATTATTAAAAGAAATATCTTGTTGGATAAATAATGAATATAAACATCATAGAAGATATAACGTATTCCCACATGGTTATAATACTGCAAGTAGATGTGCCAGTATAAATGATTCTGTACAAATACAAGAATATTTTAAAATAATTGGAATGTCACCAATGTATGATTTTATACTTAGAGTTTTTAATACAAAAATAAAAAACAAAGGGCGATATATATTTGAAGAAGGTGTTGGTAGTTTTAACAGTCGTGAAGTACGTCAGATATATTCATGTTTAAGAAAGTTACAACCTTTTTGGAAACCTTTTGATAATCATTTAGATTTAGATGTAATTTTAATTTTTTTTGAAGAGTGTTTAAATGAAAATATTGAATTTACTGTTAATCAATTTTGTATAAATGCAACTGCAATAGGATGAAATGCAACTTGTGAACATAAAAATCCTTTTATTCAATAAAATAAAATAAAAAGATAATAAAGTTGATTTTTATTCTAATGATTAAAAGAGATTTGTTATATTTTTAAAATTAAATTATTTATATCATCTTTAAATTTACATATATAAAAGAAAAAAATAATGGTTTATTTTGAAATGATTAAAATGACTATACATATATATATAATTTAAATAATATAGTCAAGTAAAATATTGCCATTCCAAAATACTGGTTTAACGAGGCTTAACGGGAATAGAGAGATCAGATGGATTGTACTTTCAAGCGGTTGAACATGTTAATCAAGACTTTAGCCTTGGGAAATATAACAAATCCTATTATTACTATTTTATTATAAATAAACTTTTTTTTAACTCAGTAAGTATTGATTATAAATAGATGTATTATATATAAATAATAAAATTAGTGTATTGAAAGGAAAAAAAATTAAACAAATATTACTTATAGCAGTATATAATAGAAGCATCCTATTTTTTTTATTATTAGCCTAATTATATACACATAATAAGCGGAATGAACTTGACCCAATATTTTTTCTATTTTTTAAAAAAGTTTTTTTTTGAAATTATTTAGAGAAGCTCGTTTATAAGTATTCAAAGAAATCAGTGACAAAAAAAAAAAATAAGAAAAAAGAAAGCAATCAGCAATTGTATTTCAATTAATAAGAACATATAGGAGAAGTCGATCTTTGTAGCAGCAACAGCCTTGCTAGCTCAATCGGCAGAGCGTGAGACTCTTAATCTCAAGGTTGGGGGTTCGACCCCCCCGTAGGGCTTCATTTTTTACAAGCTCTATTCGGATAAATTATTAAGCGATTAGTTAATATTTTTGCGTTGATTTGTCAGCTCTTTAAACTGACTTTTAAATATCAAAATATAGGTTTATATTTTTAAACAAGGGAAAGAAGATTATTTTTATTTACTTTCAACAAAAATGTCAGTATTTATATTTTTTTAGATTGATAAATATTTACATTATTAAAAATATAAAATTATACACTTAAATTAAATCCATAAATATTAGTGTTGGATTTTATGCATAACTATCAGATTGCCTCTTGACATTAAAATTAAATTATGAATAATAAATAATCCAGAAAATATTTAATTATCCAATTTATATAAATTATATCATTAAATATATATTTTCATAATATATAATCTTATTTTAAAAAAACATTAATTTTTAATAATATTATGGATAGATTTTTTATATTAAAATATATATCTTTTTAAAAAAATTGAATTTCTCTATATAAATAAAAAACATATGATTATTTGTGAAGAATTATATAAACATAAACTAGAAGAAGTAATAAATAATAAATGGATTGAAAAATTAAATAAAAAGTATCCTATTATTAGTAAAAGTAATAATAAAAATTTCCATAGATCCGAATTAAAAAGTATTAAAAATATAGAGCATGTTAAAAATGTATTATTTAATAAACTTGGTGTTTTTCCTTTGTATGTACTTTTAACAGATTTAATTTCAGATATTATAATAGAATTACCAGGGCCATATAGATTATCAGAAAAAATATTTTTACTAATTTACCAACTAATAGAAGGAAAATCAATTAATGATATGGATGATTATATTCCATATAGCACATATCATAGAATATATATAAAATTTTATAAATCATACTATCAAATAATTACAGAATGGTGTGAAAAAATGTTATATCATAATATGTTTTCTAATATAGATTTAAGATTATTATATGCTAAAATAAATAACCCAATAAGACTAAAACATGTAACATTATTTTTAGATGGCTATGATAGTAGAATAAGCTATCAAAACATACATTTTAATAAAAAAAAATTATATAGTTATAAATTTAAAAAATCAGGTTATAGAACACAGTTTATAGTGGATGTATTAGGTTTTATTTTATATATTTCAAAATCTGTTCCATGTTCTGAATATACTGATGGTCAGATGATGGAAGTTATTCCATTTGTAAAGTTTTTAAATAATTTGGATTGTATTTTGGTTGATGGTGGATATACATTACATATAAATAATACTGTTGAAATTAATGATGATAAAGGATTCGATATAAATATTGAAAATTTTTGTTTTCCAATTAGAAAAGATATAAATATAGAATTATCACAAAATGAAGTTACATTTAATAAAGAATTAGGCAGTATGAGATCATCAATTGAGACATTTTTTTATAATTTTACGAATACTTTTCAACGATTTAATAAAAATAAAATGGTAAGAATAACAGAAACTCATATATATAATCTTCAATTTAAATTATCTGCTTGTTTGTTTAATTTAAAAAGATTTTCAGAAATTTATAAAATTAATACTTATGAAAATTATTTACATAGATTATGGATTCAACCAAATTTTGATTTTGATACAACAGAAGAATTAAATAGTAGATTCTCATATTTACCAATGGATAAATTATATAAACAAAAATATATAGATAATAAAAATAATGAACATGATAAATATTTATCGGTTTTAGTAGAAAACTTTAATAAAAGTGTTAAAATTCAAAATATTGATTCTCATGATGATGAATTAAATAACTATATAGAAGAAGATAATGACATACAAATGATAAATACTAATAATAAAGTAAATATTGTTGAAGAAACAGAAAATCAACAGTATAAAAGTAATGAATACATAGTGGAGTCTATAAAAGAACATAAGTATGTTAATGGTATATTACAATTTAAAGTCAACTTTAAAAATAATAATGAAGAATTATGGATTGGTCCGTGCGATTATAATGTAATGGATTTTATATCAGATTATTGGAAAAGTAAAGAATTGTAAATGCCAAGAATATGCCAAGATATATAAAATTATTATAAATTAAAAATTTAAAAAATAATTATTTTTGTTATTTTTCATTTATAATTATGACAAAAAAATTAAAAGATTATTATTATTATGCAGTTGTTTTAACACTTGATCCTAAAAAAAAGGATGTGGAAAACAAAACGGACGATATATTACAATCTAGAATATTAAGATGGGCATCTAATATAAAAAATATAAATGAAGTATTATATAATGGACCCTTTTATGATATAGGAAGTAAAAATAATATACATGCAAATTTAACTATTAAAACAAATATATCAGATTCAGAAGAAGTAAAAGAAAAGTATTTTAAATCATGGTTATTTAGAAAAGGTTATGTATATATAAAAGAAATTTATAACTTTGAAGGATGGATGAAATATGCTAAAAGAAATCATATAGAAATAGATAACATTAAATAATATAAGAAGATAAATATTTACATTATTAAAAATATAAAATTATACACTTAAATTAAATCCATAAATATTAGTGTTGGATTTTATGCATAACTATCAGATTGCCTCTTGACATTAAAATTAAATTATGAATAATAAATAATCCAGAAAATATTTAATTATCCAATTTATATAAATTATATCATTAAATATATATTTTCATAATATATAATCTTATTTTAAAAAAACATTAATTTTTAATAATATTATGGATAGATTTTTTATATTAAAATATATATCATTAAGCATATTTATAATATGAATCGGAATGAAAAAAGGATAAAAAAGGAAACTATTTGTAAAAGGAAATAATTTTGAAAACCCGCTAATCGCACCGACAGATTCAAAAATTTGATTATGGGCTCTTTTTTTTTGAAGTTCCTTTTATGGTATATAGACCAAATTAATGCAATAAATATTCATTTTATATAATGTTTGAAACTTAAAGTTTCATTTAATAAATAAAAATTATTTAAATAGTTAATATTTATAAAAATTGGTGTATATATATGCATATAAAAGATAGATTAAAAAAGTACCATGCATAAAAAAAAAAATCAAATTTATAATATATAGAAGTAATATAATTTTACAATTGTATTGATTTGTATTATTATTTTTTTAAAAAAAAAGGTATTAAAGGATTACTTTTATAAGCATCATTATTCATAAATAAATAAAACAGTAATGATCTAAGATATAACTTTAATAACACCATCTCTATCTCCACTAATGATCATAGGATAAGGAATTTCTGTTAGTATAATGTCAGTAATTGCATCAGTATGATTTCTTAATAAAAATTGTTGCTGTGGAACTGCGCCATTATATGATTGTTGTTGACTACTATGATATGATCTTGAATTTTTATTAGTTGATGAGTGTTGTGGTGGTCGTTGATGAGGAAACTCAAAATGAAATCTAATGTTATCAAAAGAATTTGAACTATAATATATATAATTAAATAAATATTTTTTTTAAAAAGATGTTATTATTGTTATACATAGCAATGTCGTTGTTTTTATTTTTTTTGCAAGTATTTCATACCTATATCTTGGTTTGGGCTCATCAATATCTAGGCCTAATATGACGGCTGAATTTTCAATTCTAGACATATCCCAAAATCTTAATTTACGATCTACACCGCCAGTTAATAAAAAGCGACAATCTGAAGGTGATGATATGGCACGAATGGTATTTTCTGCAAAATTATTCTCTTTATCTGTAAATACATCTTTCATAATATCAGATTCTGATAAAACTTCTAACGCCTATCATAACAAATAAAAATGAAAAATAAAAAGTAAAAATAGTTAGAAACATTATTTCAATTATTATTTTATTCTATTATTATTATTATTATTTTACTTTATACATTTCCAAAATGATTCCTGCAGTTTTTTCATCACTGGATTTAATGGCATAAACCTCTAAACATTTCAAATTGACAATATCCCAAATAGATAATTCGTTTTTACCAGATGCAATAATGACTTGTCTACTTTCGGCACGAGGATCATGATTTAACATCATTGCACTAATTCTACTTTTTGTTGGATGAAGCCATGAACGTAATGGAATTTGGAATCGAAGATCATAAAGTGTAAGTATGCCACGAGTAGTTCCAACTAATAGCCATGTATGAAGTCGATCAGTCACCATAGATGTAATAACACCTAATAATAATAATGTGTTATTGGTACGAATAAATGTACAGAAAGCATTATTATTCTTCTTTTTTAAAAAAAAGATAGCACTTACCATAGCTTTTTGGATTATGTAATGTAGTAAATATATTCATTGTAAATAAATCTATTAAATAAATGTTTCCCTTATTTGTAGCAACAAGTAATATAGATTTGGATCCAACCATTGTATTAAAGGAGTCTATAAATGATTGTAATCAGTCATATATTCTTTTTTTTTAATAGTCTGTATATAAAAGTATATTAAAAACTTACTACTAGTAAAATGTTGCATGGAAACAGCAAATTCATCTACTAACTGATATTCCCTTATGGTTATACATTTTCCAAATTTTAGAGATGAACCTGAATTTCTTATATCCACCCTAAAAAAAAATAAGGAAAAATTTCATAAGTATAAATTATGTAAATACAAATATTCATATTATATATATATATATATATTTATAAGAATAGTGTATACCTAAATAAATGAATACTTCCATTATCTGAGGCAGCTGCAATACTATAAGTTTGTTGTATAAACGTCAAACACTTTATACTTCCACCTATACATTACATTATATTATTTATTAAAAAATAAATAAATTAATCCATCTTATTTTATTAAATTTAACTACCATATATGACTTTTTTTTACCTTGCTTATTATATGAAACTCTTGATCGATTTGTTACGTTCCTTTCTAATCTTGAACAATCCCATATTTTAACAGATCCATCATCAGAACAAGAAGCAAAAATAAGATTATCCCATGATATAGCTAACTGATTAATAGCAGCAGTATGTTCTGTAAAGTGAGCAACAAGTGCACCTATGTATTTTTTTTAAATAAAAAGGTATTAATAAATAGTCAACATATCTATGAATTATATCATTTTACCTTCTGGTTTCCAATTACTTATTGTTCTAAATGAGGATGTGCCTTGAGGAAGACGACGGATATGTTTCATTATTGTAGCATCACCAGTAAACTCTGAAAAAAAAGAAAAGTAGGAAATTTAATTAGATTTTCTTTGATTTTATAGTCAATTATTTTTTTCGATGTTATTGTATACCAGGCATATAGGGTGGAAATGCTTCTACTGCTGTTTTATATAATAAATTTTGTAAATGGTTATATCCAACTATATATATAGGTAAATAAAAGTAAAAGTTAATATTGTAACCATGTTAATAATGAAAATCATAAGGATGATGATAATGCTATATGAAACATACCTGTTGTATTTTTTATGCTATTTATAAACTTCAACAGTTGATTATCTGTATTATTATCAATACTTAAATTATTCAATTGTTTCCTAGTATTTGATAATGCATCTATGATATAGTACATACGTAGTAAATAAATATTAATTATAAATTTGGTAAGTAATTGGATTCACTTTTTTATAAATACTTACGATCCCCTATTGCTGTATCCTGATTCAAATTTGAGGTATTCGGTATTTCAGAATTCTGTGCTCGTGTGGTAGTTATATTTTGTTGTTTAATAGCTGACGCCTTTTGTAATGTTCTAAATAATGTAATAACAATTTAAACTTAATGTTCAAAATTTTATTGCAAGCTATTTTTTTTTCTATTTAAATTTATACCTATATTTATTGTCCTTCTAATGTAAATAAAAATAACGATAATATATCAGTAACTAATATATAAATTTATAGCTTAATTTTTTTTTCTTTCAAATTAATAATAAATAATACTTACAGTATGAGAATGTTGAGATAAGTCAGGAAGGAATACTGTTAAAGGTGTGACACCAAGATTTTTTAAATATATTTCACCATTCTATAAAACATCATATAAATATTAGATTCATCAAATAGTATCATTATTATCATTAATTTATGTAAATAATGGATGTTACCTTCGTTCCGTTTTCATCAGTATTTGTTAATCTACAAAATATTAGAATAATGATGATTAATATTTTATCATCTATATATATGTATATATAGTTATTGATATACTTACCTAGGTTTAGTTTTTGATACTTTATATATATAATCCCGCATGTGCATTAATATCAATTGATCACCGGACTTCATTCCAACATTTCTAAGACGTTCCAAGAAAGATTCATCTCTAAAAAATAGATTTTCAATAAGTAAACAATTTAGGGAATATAGTAGTATCTATTCATCCTTACTCTTGTGTTGAGGTTAATTGTTCATCTGCTAAAAGACCATTGAACAATGACCCTATATATATATAATTAATACAGCTAACATAAATAAAAAGAAATCATATATGTATTAAATAGTATTATATATACCTTGCCGTATTAATCCACCTGATCCAGAGCGTGATTGTCGTGAATTTCCTGTATTTGAGCGATTTTGCTTATCATGTTGTGGTTTCCAAAAATTAGATTGATTTGATGCACGGCTTGCCCACGAAATAGCTTGTTCGTATACTTGACGAGGTATCTATTTTTTTTAAGAATACAAAATAAAAATGGTGTATATTACTATAAATTATACATATATTATTTTGATTTTATGCATAATTAAAGCTTACAGGCAATTTAGCATTTTCCAATAAACTTTTTTCATTTGTATCATCAATTTCAGATCTAAGAAATGGTGTTAGCACAGGGTATATAATACACCAGCGATCAGTTTGAGATAAATGTTTATTTGCAGAAGTGATAAAGCCAATGGCACCTAATTCATAAAATATAATTTACTATTTAATAAATAAATGATCATTTATATATATATATATATATATATTACCATAACGAATCCACATATTTGGATGACATATCAATGGTGAAATTATACCAATCAATTCCCACAATTTCATTTTTTGAAATAATCCAAGATCTGCAAGACTAGTCAAAGAATTTAATACTTTTTCAACAACAAATTCTTGAGAATCTATATAATAAATTCATGAAATAAATAAATGAATAAACATACACATAAGATGCACTAATATATATTTTTCATTGTTTTTGTTTTTATTATTATTATCATAATTATTTAATACCTGTTAAAGCTTGAATCATCAAAGGTAATATATATTCTTCCAAACTTCTTGCACCTACAAAAGTCCCAACACCTTTAACACTTTCAAAAAATGCACTACATATATATAAATATATATTAAAAAAAAAAGAAAAGAAAATTAATATTAAAATACACAAATTATCTTAAACAAATAATAATGTATGATTTTAATTATATTACCATCTTAACATCCAATCTTTATCATTAAGATAAGTAATCATATGACTGAGTAGTACATCATTAGCCTTTTGACGACCAAAAAACACACAAAGACATGTAATATTAGTTAATAATGCCCTTTTAACAACACTTTCACTGTCTATAAGTAAAATAGTGACTTGTTCTTGAATAGTAGTTTGTAAATCTTGCAACGATGTATCATAAGCAGTCTATTTTTTAAAAAAAGATAAAATAAATAAATAATTAAATAAATCATTACCATACAAGATGAAATATAAATTATGACTATAATATAAATTTACTTCAAAATCAACTTCTTCAGCATCTGTGTCTGTTAATGGAAATGCATCTTCAGTTATTAAAATCTAAAAAAAGAAAAAAAAAGTTAATATATATACAATATAAAATTTAAATTTTATACTGAATCGTATTACCTGTGTCATTTCTAAGAATCTTAACGCAGTTTCAGCTAATAATGCAATACAGCTGGCGTATGTTGTTCTAACCAAAACATTAGGATCAGTAGCAAAGTCACGAATAACTGGTAATATATATTCTGGAAATAATCTTGCGTTTATTGGAGATATAGATTCAACGATACATAACTATATATATATATATATATATTAATATAAATATTTTGATCATTATCATCATAGTTATTATTATGATTATTAAGTAAAAAAAAATACTTACAACTTCAGTCAAAACTTTTAAAGCATTTGAGCGTACAAGTGCTGATTCATCACTTAATAACACAATGACAAAAGGTATTAATCTATCAAGTTTTACATCATCAGGAACGTGTTCAGCAAGAGCAAGAAGGATATCTAGAGCCTTAAGTTTAGAACTGGAATATGATGTATTTCTTATTAGAGAACATACATAAGATAAAATAATTAGTGATCCTTCACCTATAAAAAAATATAGAAGAAGAGATATTAAATTAAAATCATTTATTACCATTTATATTTATTTTTCACTTACTTCCAGAATGTGTATTATCATTTTGTTGATTATTATAATTGGGTATGTTAAGGGTAGGAGGTAATACATTCTAAATTAAGATAAATGATGTTTATTAGCATTTAATATTTTTTTTCTTTTTTTTCCCTTTTTATTTTATTTTATTTTTGCTTACAGAAGATGTTGTCATATTAGGTAAATCTAATTTAATAAATTTATATTATTAAAAAATAAGATAAAATATAGGATTAAGTTATAAGATCATTTATTTATTTTTTATCACTATTATTTACTTATATATTTTTATTAATGCATACCTGAAAGTGTTCTACGTCGACCAGGAGTTGTGCCTGTAGAAATATCGTGCTTATTTAAAGATGTATCTTGTTTATATAATAAATTTGCAATTCTATTAAAATCATAATATACATATTCAATTTTTTCATCCGCATTGATATATTTTTTAGGCTGTTGATTAACTGTCGGAAACATAGATGAGATGGCAGGTATAAAATTATTTTCCATAGATTGTATTTTTGATGTTAAAACTCCATCTTTATCTGTAAGAAATCCAATATATTCATGTAAAAAATCATAAAAGTATGTAGGAAATGCTTTACCACACCTAATTAATAGTAGATGATTAGTTCATCATAAAATCTTTATATATATAATTCACTTACCATTGTTTGAGATATTCTTTAGCAGAAAATCTTGCTTTTGGATCAATTTGGATCATGTGAAGAACCATATCCTAAATAAAATTATCAGTGACTATTCTTTTATAATTTATGTAATTTAATATCATATATATATATACCTTGATATCAGAATCGCCCATTTTATCTAATTTTGTTGCAGGGTCATATTCATTGTTTTTATATTTGAATAGCTGAGAAAGTGAAAAAATTGAAGTTCCTTCTAAAAATAATTCAGCTATAACACACCTTTTTTTTTATTTTTTAAAAAAAGCATATAAATCTTAGTTATATTACATTTATATAATATATACATATATATGAATCTTACCCCACAGAGAAAATATCCATTTCAGGTGTTAATTCACTTTTAAACTCATTACCACCACCAAATCTTAAATCTTTCTATAAATATATATATAAGGTTAATATATTTACGCATTATTGTATATAAAGCATATGCCTGATTATTTACCATCCGTTGATCAATATCTGTACCAGCTTTATAAAATCGTTCAGGTGCAATGTAACATGTTCTACGAGAAGATGTATCAAAGAAAAAAGAAAAATCGGCAGGATCATCCTATCGTATGTGATATAAATAAATTTGTAAATAACTTATAAATATATATATATACATATGATGATTATTAATATTATTGTTACTTCTGGTAAAAAGGTTGGTTTATATGATGCAAAATCTACAAGATAAGCCCAGTTCCATGAAGTGATCAAAATATTTTCGGTTTTTATGTCCCCGTGATATACTTTTTTTTCATGGCAATCGGATACACATTTTAAAAGTTGATAAGCAATCCATTTTTTTTCTACCATTGTTAAAAAGGGTCGAATACTAATTAAAATACATATAAATATGTAAATAAGAATAATTTTTATCATATATAAATATATACATATACATATATATAATATTTACCTAATACGATCATATAAACTACTGTAAAAATATTGTCTAACAAGATATGCTGCACGTTCAGTTTCAAGAATTTTTTGTACTGTAAAGACATTAGAGACTTTATGGATAGCATCATATTCATCTGATTTAGTATATATAAATAAAAATATATGTTATAGATAATATTTACACATTGGTAGTTAAATTATTATTTTTTTTTATCTTTACTTTGCAATTGTTTAATTTCTTTTCTTAAGGACATATCTAATTTTGGCTTCACGAATATTTTAACTACTACCAAACCATCTTTATGTCTTCCACGAATAGTTTTCATAAAACGAGCATTTCCTAAACTGTTTTAAAAAGAAAAGGAATACATATATTTCAGTAAGGATGTATTTATACTGAAATATTGACTATATAATTATAAATCTTATCTACCTCTTTTCGTATTGAACATCTCCTAGTTCACTGACGTAACTATCAACACCAACAATCGTTGTAACATTTGATATGTTATTTCCCATATTTTTAGGAACTTAGTATAAAAATATTGTTTATGCGTTGTATTCTTTTTCGTTTTTTTTAAAAAAATAAGAAAAGGAAAGGAAAAAATGACTGAGAAAAAAAAAAAGCAAAAGTGAATAAGCTGAAATTTAAAGTCCGCTCTTTTTCCTTGCTGTATAAAAAAATGCATTGATGTGTAAGTGATTTATATTCAACCTTTTTTACTATTCAACTATTATTCATTTGTTTATTAAAGCAATATTGAAGAAAATATATTTTACTTTGAATAAATTAATAATAATAGTTTATCATAGTTATATTTTTGATCATCTTTATTTTTATTTATTTGTAATATAGATATCAACATATTGAAAAATTAATAACAATAATTATCATTTTAATACTATGTTTTCTTAATACTTAATTTTTTTCACTTTTTTAAAGATTTAGTAGTTAAAGTTGATCATAATCAAGAGAAAAAATAAATAAATACCAAAATGTCAAAATATGGATGGATTTCAAAAACATATTTATTTAAACTCAGCCCGTCAGTCTGTAAACCCGTGAGAACTTTTATTTCCCTGTTCCCACTTTTTTTCTTTTCTTTCTCTCATTATTTTTATTTTTTATCCTCTTCTTCTTTTCCTTTTCCTTTTTTCTTTTCTTTTTCTTTTTTTTCCATATCTATTATAAAATATATTAAACAAAAATATGTTATCTTCACGATGGTTAAAAACTAGTCAGTCTATTTCTAGACACTCTATTAACCTAAAAAGAGCAACTATGGTTCGCGCTTACCATGTTTTTCATGAAGAACAAGCCAACGTTTTACCAAATAAAGTTGAAACTGCCAGTGCTTCTTTCAAAGTATAATAAAAAATAAATAAAGAAAAAACGTGTAATATTTTTTACTAACATAAATAAACAAATTATTCTTAATAGGAAAACGCTACAAAAATGGATGAACTAGTAAAAGACCTTGAACAAAAGATTGAAAAGATCAAATTAGGTAATATAAAATAGTTTATAAAATAATATACTGTATTTGTTTAGTTAAATGTTGCTTGTTATTTTATAAATAATTAGGTGGTGGTGAAGCAGCACGTAAGCGTCATTTATCTAGAAATAAGATGCTTCCAAGAGACAGGTTAGTATTATTATATTTTTTAGAAATAGGAATACTACTTTATTTAAAATAATAATGATAATAATACCGTGATAATTGAATATTTAATTTAATTTCAATAATTATATTTATACATATCATAAATATAGAATCAACCGCTTATTGGATCCAAAGTAAGTATCATGCTATATTAGCTATATAAAATAAAAAGTTTAGTATAATAGGACTAAAATATTATAAATGTATTGTTTATAGCTCTCCTTTCCTTGAATTATCACAATTAGCTGGATATGAATTATATGAAGATGATGTTCCTGCTGGTGGTATCATTACTGGTATTGGTCGTGTCAGTGGGTAAGCAAATTTAAAAAAAAGGAGAGAAGTTTCTATATTAGCGATAAAAAAAAGAGGGTACTTAATATATTGATTTATTTTATTTTTCATTATTATTTCATATAAAGTGTTGAATGTATGATTGTAGCAAATGATCCAACAGTTAAAGGTGGTTCTTATTACCCTATTACTGGTAAGTAAATAGAATTTAAATTGTTTAAATAGATTTCTTATATATATATATATTAACTCTATTTTTTTCTTAAAAAAAAATTCAAATTAATAATAGTCAAGAAGCATCTTCGTGCACAAGAAGTAGCAAAGGAAAATAATCTTCCATGTGTTTATTTAGGTAAATATATAAAATATAAGGTTATATTAAAAGAAAAAAAAAGTAAATAATCGAAATATAGATGATATATATGGTATATTAATTACAATATTATGGTTTTTAGTTGATTCCGGAGGTGCCAATCTTCCTCGTCAAGCTGATGTATTCCCTGATCGTGAACATTTTGGTCGTATTTTCTTCAATCAGGTATTTTATTATCATTTATTTAATAAAATTCTTAACGTATAATTAATCACATTATATATATATATAATAGGCTAACATGTCTGCTCAAGGTATTCCTCAAATTGCAGCAGTTATGGGTTCTTGTACAGCTGGTGGTGCTTATGTTCCAGCCATGTCTGATGAAAGCATTATTGTAAAGAAACAAGGAACCATTTTCTTAGCTGGTCCTCCTTTGGTTAAGGCTGCTATTGGTGAAAACATTAGTGCTGAAGACCTTGGTGGTGCTGATTTACATTGTAAGTGATATATATGTATGTATTCAAAAAAAATGAATACAATTGATATAATAAACCTTTTCTTCTTTTTTTTAAAAAAAATAGGTCGTACCTCTGGTGTAACAGATCACTATGCTTTAGATGATGAACATGCTTTAGTTCTCGCTCGTCGTGTAGTTTCTAACTTGAATCGTGTCAAGAATCCTCAAGTATGTTTTATTTATAAATATAATATATATATATAAGCATGATGATTTTATATAATAATTCATATATGTTAATCTTTTCTTTTTTTTATAAAAAAAAATAGTTGGCAATGCGCGAAGTTGAAGAACCATTATACTCAGCAGATGAAATTGGAGGTATCGTTGGAGATAACTTAAGAAAACCATTCGATAGTAAAAACATCATTGCTCGTATTGTTGATGGAAGTCGTTTCTCTGAATTTAAAGAACACTATGGTACTACATTAGTAACAGGTTTTGCCCATATTCATGGCCATCCTGTTGGTATTGTTGCCAATAATGGTATTCTCTTTTCTGAATCAGCATTAAAAGGTGCTCACTTTATAGAATTATGTTCACAACGTGGTATTCCATTAGTCTTTTTACAAAATATTACTGGTTTTATGGTTGGTTCCTCTGCTGAAGCTGGTGGTATTGCTAAAAATGGTGCTAAACTAGTCACTGCTGTATCTTGTGCTAAAGTACCCAAGTTTACAATCATCACTGGTGGCAGTTTTGGTGCTGGTAATTATGGTATGTGTGGTCGTGCTTATTCACCTCGATTCTTATGGATGTATCCTGTAAGTATTCATTTTTCCTTTTCATTTTTTTTTTTAATTATCATTATTATTAATAATATTTATTCATTCATTCATTCATTTTTTTTTAAGAATGCTCGTATTTCTGTAATGGGTGGTGAACAAAGTGCAAACGTTCTTGCTCAAATTACTCGTGAAAGTAAAGCTAAGAAAGGAATCACATGGCCTAAGGAAGAAGAAGAAGCATTCATGGCACCTATTCGTGAAAAATATGAACATGAAGGTCATCCATATTATTCTAGTGCTCGTTTATGGGATGATGGTGTTATTAATCCTAAAGATACTCGTAATATTCTTGGTTTGGCGTTGAGCGCTAGTATGAACGCACCAATTGAAAAGACTAAATTTGGTGTTTTCAGAATGTAGATTATTTTTGTTATCATTTCCTTTTTTTCCCCTTTTTATTATTATTTATTTTTTAATAGTTACCAATATATAATAATATTTATGTAGATGAGATTTTTAAATTCAATAAAAGTTTTTTTTTTTTCTTCTTTTATATATTCATAGATATATTAAAATTAGATAAAAATCATTTAAATCAAAACACATATATCAAAATATTTTGATGATATAATAACTATATTTTTTTATTATTTATAAAATTTGTATTTTCTTTATTAAATGACAGTTATCATTGGACAAGTTAATCATGTGCTATTGATGAATTCAAACACTCAATTTATAATTTTATCTCTCTCTTTCCTCTTTTCTTTATTTTTTTACACTTTTAATATGTGTCAAATTATAAATTTACCACAGGAAATATATAAGAATATTGCAAAATATATGAATACAAGTAGTATATTAGGCTTATCAAGAACTTGTAGAAAACTATTCCATATTATTAGAAATGATAATAGTGGGATATGGGAAACTCTGGCTTGTACACAATATCAACGAAATTGTTTCGAAAGTAATAATGAAAGCATTACCAGATTTTTATGTAATATTTTAACAACTGAATCAAGAAAAAGTATAAAGCATATTCATCTACTATCATCGTATAATAGCCTTATAACAGAAAAGAGTTAACAAATTATGATCGGAAAACGAACATTGCTCTTTGGCATTTATTAGTCAAGACTTTATGTCCGAACTTGATTTCTATAACTTTTAGAATGCATAGTTATAGAGTTAAAAATCCACCACCAGATTATTTATTTACGATAGGTTACAATATAAATAGTCCTTTATTTAATCAACATGAAAATACTGCGGAATATAATATATATATATCTAAATGTGAAAAATGTTGCTTTTACGTTTGCAATTCTTCTAATTCTAAATTTTTATGTCATCATCATGAAGGAAATGGTAGATATTAATTAAACTTGCTATTAGGAAAATAGGAATCTTAAAGTTCTTTGGGCTCTTTAAAAATTAATCATTTTTGTTATAATATTACTATTACTTCTACTAATAGAGGTAGTATATTCCTATTTTTTTTTTAATTTTTATTATTTAATCTTTTTTATATTTCTCAACTTTAATAAAAAATATGATATCTCAAGCATCATCCCCAAGAATTATTAATAAATTATTTGATTTTATTTATATTTAATTCTTAAAAAGGAAATCAAAATTCAAAAAACTCTACAATAAATCTTATTGGACAATCGCTTATTAATTTACCCGATTTAATAATGTAAAAAATAAAGCCCTACGGGGGGGTCGAACCCCCAACCTTGAGATTAAGAGTCTCACGCTCTGCCGATTGAGCTAGCAAGGCTGTTGTTGTAACAAAAACTGATTGATATTATATGATCCTATAATCCAATACCACATTGAAAGTCAATAAGACTTTTTTTTTAGCTCAATGTAGATACTTTTTTTTAATATATTAAGCTTTTTGCTTTATTTTTTTTTTTTTTTTTTTAGAATATATTTTAGAATACAGCCTTTTCTATTTTATTTTATTTATCTACATTTTTTAATATAACTATTTCTATTTGTTTTTTTATGCATTTAAAGCTATCATGCTGTTGAAAATCTGTAACTCCGCTTATATTTAAATAAATATATGTACTTTTATTTTTTTCAGATCTTTCTTTCTCTTTCTTTTTTTGATTTTGATTATATTTTATAATTATATTTTTGATAGTTTTTTTTTAATGTTCTGGCGTTATTATGTATATTAATGATTAGTACTTAGAGATTCTTTTTAAATAATTTTATTTTTGTTTCAAGATGATTTTTAAGTTCAACTTTTTTCGGCTGGGTTACAATTTTTTTCTACCCTTTTTCTTTTCCTTTCTTTTTTTTTTTTTTTTTTTACTAGCATCGTTTATTTATATTTTACTTTTTATTAAATGGGTTTATATTTTATTGTATAGATATTTCAACATATATAATATTTATTTATTTATTATTATTATTTATTATTATGGCAGAAAATAGACCAGAATATCGCGATCCACGAATTCCACGTTCAGTAAAAGTATATACAATTGCACAAGAATCTAGGCACCTTATAATCAAAAATATACCAGCAATCAGTGGAGAAGAAGAGATCATACAAGATTTACTAAATAAATGTTGGTTATATGGACAAGTAAAAGAATGGAAATTATTAGATAACTATGAAGGCGAAAAAAAAGAAACTTTTACCAATATTCTATATGTACAATATTCAACCATTGATCAATGTCGTTTAGCAAAAAATAAAATATCTGGATGTGTATTTTATGCTAATTTATTACGAGCTTCTTATGCACCAGAGTATGATTCAATAGATGATTTACGTCTAAAATTTCAAAATAGGCAATTATCAGTTTATAAAAGATTACAACAGTTGGCTAAAGATAATCATAAAATTAAAAATTATCATCATAAAAAAAAAAGAAGACAGCCATATGATAGCATGATCAAAAAAGAGGACTATCATGAGCAACAACAACAGCAACAACAGCAATCACGACAACCTTTAATGGTATCTAAATTACCACTATCTAATACAATTACTATTTCTCAACCAAAACATGATAATAATAATAATAATAAAACAAAATCAATATCTCAATCATTATCATCATCAATAAATAAAAAACAAAGACGCAGAATATAAAAAATCATGTATACATAAATATATAAATAAATAAGAAAAAAAAAATGGTAGAACAATGGAAACGTGAATAAAAGCTATAATTGTAAGTTTGGCATTATACTTTTTTTTTTATTCTTAATCAAATGCTTTCCTGTTTTTCCAGTTGTACAAAACTCAATAACACACAAGCCTAAATAAAGATTTAAAATAAGCCATTTCGGTAAGGCTAATTTTAAGATTAATTGGCTCAGCCATATTGTGTGTAATTTTTTTAAACCCAAGATTTTAAAAAGTTACCATTTTTTAATTCACCCCTTTTTTTTTCTTTTTCTATTTTAACTTTTTACATATATAATATAATATATAATATATAATATATAATATAAAATATATATATATATTCTTAAATTGTATTATTATTTTATTTTTATATAAACTTACCTATTATTTATACTTATTATAATAAAAATATTTATCTAAATAATGTCTAATTTATTACAGAATATCGACGATTATGCATATGTTGTAGGAATTGATTTTGGTAAAAAAAAAATAAAAAAAAAATAAAAAAAAATAAAAAAATAAAAAAATAAAAGCAGGTTATTTTTTAAAAAAGCATAAACTCACTTTATTTTTTCTTCCTTTTTTTTAGGAACAACATTTAGTGTAATATATATATATATATATATATATATATAAAATACTTGAATAATATTATATAAACTAATATTTTATTTTTTTATTATTTAGGGTTGTTGTTATGCTTTTACAAAAGATAGTTTCGACGATTTTCAAGACGTAACTGCATGGTAAATAAAATAGTAATAAAAAATAATGGTAGTAAAAAATAATAATATTAATAGATATTATTATTTATTACTTGTTTAGGCCAAAACAAATAAATTCAGCATATCCTAAAACACCAACTATTATATTATATAAAAATAATTCGCAAGAAGTATTAGCATGGGGAGATGGAGCTCGTCATCAAGCAGAACGACCCAACTTGCAAGATCATTTATTAGAAAGATTTAAATTATATTTAGATGAACTCACATCACCAAACTTACCAGATTTACCTGGTGGATTAATACCTATTCAAGTGATATCTGATTATTTACGTTTATTACATGAATATATATGTGAACATATGAAAAGAGGATTTGCACAAAATTATGATAAACATCAATTTAGATATTGCCTTACTGTCCCAGCAATGTGGAGTGATAAAGCAAAGACCATCATGAGGGAAGCATGTATCTTGGCAGGTATTATTAATCGTAATGATCCAACAGACAGACTAATGTTAATTAGTGAACCTGAAGCAGCAGCCCTTTATTGTCAAAAGACTTGTGATCAATTTAGATTAGGCCATGGACAACGATTTATGATCTGTGATGCTGGAGGTGGTACGGTGGATTTAATTGTATTTGAAATTGATGATAGTGGACAAAAGAGAACTTTAAAAGAAGTGACAAAAGGAAGTGGTGATTCTTGTGGATCTACATTTTTAGATAAAAATATGGAACATTTAATAAAAGAAAGATTTAAACATTTTGGTGAAGTGAAGAAAAAATCATTGGATCAAATGATGGCTACTTTTATTGAAAGAGTGAAACCTCAATTTAATGATGATGATGATGATGAAGATCATTTTATTCCTATCCCTTTTTCTTTAGGCTACCCACATCAAGATAACGAAGAAAATGGTATTTTAGATGGTACACTTGTATTTAATACTCTAGAATTAAAACAAAAAGTGTTTGATCCTGTGGTAGATAAAGTATTAAAACTTATTGAAGATCAATTAAATGGTTCTACTCTTAAACCTGTAGATGCTATTTTCATGGTTGGTGGGTTTGGTAAATCTACTTATCTACATAAATGTGTTGAACGTACTTTTGTTCCTCGTGTCAAATTTGTTGGTATTCCTCCTCGTGCTGAAATGGCTGTTGTTCGTGGTGCTGTTTATTTTGGTTTAAATCCTAACTTGGTTTCTCAACGTGTCTTACGTAAGTATTTTTCTTTCTTTTTTTTTTTTTCTTTTATATACATAAATATAAAAAAAAATAGATTTATATGTTAATTTAATTTATTGTGTTATATATATATATATATATATATATATATTTACCATTTTTTCCCCCTATATTCATAATAAAAAAAAATGAATAGGTAGAACATATGGTCTTAGTAGTCAAATACGTTTTGATCCTGCACGAGATCCAAGAGAAAATCGTGTTATGGTTGATAATTTATGGTATTGTAAACAGAGATTTAGCGTTTTCGCTAAAAAAGGACAAGAGGTTGGTGTAAATGAATGTGTAACAAAAAAATATCAAGTCATGTACCCTCATAGTACTGAAACAGGTATGATATTTTTTTTTATTGTTATTACTACCATTTTTTTTTTTCTATATTGTATATAATCATAATAACATTTTTTTTTATTTTTTATTTTTATTGTATAGATTTATATGCATTTGATGAAGATGGTCCTGTACCAAGATTATCAACAGATCCGAAAGTTAAAGCAGTAGCGCGATTTCCAGTTGTTATGCCAACATTTAATGATTTAAAAATTGGTGATTTAGTATTGATGTTAGTTAATATGTATTTTGGACAAACAGAAATTAAAATAGAGGTCATCATTCGAAATCATCGGCAAGTATTTACTTCTAGATTAGATTTAATGTCGGAAGCACAATGTAATAACATCGGTTCATCTTCAGTTTCATCACCATCACCTACATTAACATATAATTCATTAACAGCAGTAACATCGCCATTACCAACATCACCACCACCACCTTATTCAGCAGGATTACAAAATTCATTACCATCATGGCCATCATCACCATCATTATCATCAGCAGTAGCAACACCATCATCATCATCAGCAGTAGCAACATCATCATTATCATCTTCATCAACCCCATCACCAATCATTAATACACCATTACCAGAAACCCAAACAACCTATGCTAAACCAAACGAAATAGATGATTCAGCAACAGCAGTTTATAATAAACCTCATCTTAATGATCCTATGTCTCATGTTTCATCATCATCATCATCATCATCATCATCAAATGCAATTCAAAATAATAATAATAAACCTCATCTTACTGGCCCTATGTCTCCTAATCTACCAGTACCTACAACTATACAAACTCAATATCGTGAGAATTCTACATATCATGCATCATTCCAAAATTTAAATATAAATAATAATGATAACAATAATGAGATTAATACTCATCATCAGCTTAATATTAATAATGTATTAAACCATTCACCATCAACATCATCATCATTTACACCACTTGTAATTACATCTGGTCATTATAATAATAACAGTAAAATAATTCTTAGCGGTGAAAAATCATTAGAATCGGATGATAAAGTTTTAATAGCAGAAGATCCAAAACCAATTACGAAAAAGTCTAAAGGTTTAAGTAAACTATTTGGAAAACTTAAGAAAACTTAAGAAAACTTAATATACATTTATTAATAAAAAGTTCTGGATTTGTTTTATATATATATACTATTACTTAATTAATATAATAGTCTTGTGAACATAAAATTTATTTTTAGTGGTGATATCATTATTATTATTTTAAAATGAATTAAAACTTTTCCTCCTCCGATATCTTACTTATTAGGCAAGTGCTTTTTAAACAGAGAAAAAAATAAATAATCAAAAGTTATGTAAATAAATAAATAAATAAGTAAATAAAATATATATTACAGAGTACTTATTTATTATCCATGTGGTAAATAGGATAATATAACTAAATACACAGACTTTTATGTTTTAATTGTATTTTATATAAGTGAAATGACGATATTTTTTATATAAATAAACAATCATATACTATATATATATAAAAAGAAAAAGGGGATTAATGAATAAATAAAGTAAAAAAGAAAAAAGGAATATGTAAAACATTCGAATACCAAGAAAAAAGTTTAATAGGCTAATCATTTTTTTAAATTCAGCATTTGGACCTATAGTAATTATTAGATAATTTTATCTCTGGAAAAAACTTTTTTTTTTTCCCTTTCTTTTTCCCAACTTGTTCCTTTTTTAAAAACCTATCAATTTCTTTCTTTTTTTCTCTCTCTTTTCTTTATTCCTTACTTTTTTCTTTCTTTCTTTCATTCTTGCTTTTTTTTTTTTTTCTTTATTCCCTTTTGTATTTTTATTTCCTTTATATATCTTTATTATATCATTCATATATATATATAAATATAAATATATATTTATTCATTCTTATTCTTTCTCATTTTTAATCTTTTTCATTCTTCCTTCTCTCTCTTTTTTTTATAAATATATATAACATAAAAAATGCCTACTTGGTTAATGGTTGACGAAGAAATACCTAGATCTGCTTCACCAGATTGTTTAGATAACTGTGAATGCCCAGGCTTATCTTCCTCCATTTCCACAGAAGGATCTCAAGATAGTACTTTTTTACAACCCTCTACACCAAGCGGAACATTATTAAGTCCTATGGATATTCCAATGAAAAAGCAAAATCATCACCAAAAGAGATTAAGTATTAATATTGGAGGATTAAAAATGACACCTACCGAACCATCCCCATCTCCATCATCATCAAGTATTATGCTTTCACCAAGACATATTAGAAGTAATAGTTTTAGTAATACTATTAGTAGATCATTATCATCCTTATTTAAAAAATCATCATTATCATCATCAAGTACTTCTATTTCTTCAATGGATGATCCATCATCATCATCATCATACAATAATAATAATACACCTATTTCAACATCACCATCACCATCATCATTATCATTATCATCATATACTAATAGTAATACAATGCCTCATTTTCATGAAAAATATGGTGATTTTGTTAAACTTTCATCATCATCAAATAATATTTTATCAAAAAAGAAATCTTATGTCGGTAGTGGTGCTACTGCTAATATCAAAATTATTAAACATAAACAAAAAGATATCATTTATGCTGTTAAAGAATTTAAAAAACGTGAAAAGAAAGAATCCGAACGTGATTATCACAAGCGTATGGGAAATGAATTTTGTATCAGTAAAACTGTCTCTAAATACCCTCATCCTAATATAGTTACTACTTTTGATTTGGTGGTTGATGAACGTGGTAGATATTGTACCGTTATGGAATATGTAAAGTGTTTTTTTTTTTTATAATTATTATTATTAAAATGATTATTATTTTTAATTTACATATAACTAACTTTTTTTTTTTCTTAATTTAAATAATAAAATAGTGTGATGGTGGTGATCTTTATGATTTAATTCAACAAAAACCTAATATGACACCCGATGAATGTGCATGTTTATTTAAACAACTTTTACTTGGTTTACAGCAATTACATCAACTTGGTATAGCCCACCGAGACATTAAACCTGAAAATTTAGTTTTAACTCGTGGCGGTACTTTGAAAATTACTGATTTTGGAGTAGCGGATGTAGTGCAATCATGTTTTGAATCTAAACCAAGACCATGTCATAAATGGTGCGGATCTGAGCCATTCTGGTCACCTGAAATGTGGTTATTGAAAGATGATCAATGTTCTTATGATGGTAAAGCTTTAGATGTATGGAGTGCTGCTATTACTTATTTTTGTATTAAAAATAAACAATTACCATTTGGTGCAAGTTTTTATCATGGATGTCGTGGTGGTAAAAAGAATATTTCTAAAAAAGCTCAACCTGGATCTCCTTATCTTGTTTCTTCTCAAGCTATTGATGGCGGTGATCAAGAATATGGTAAATATATTTTACAACGACAGCAATCATCATCATCTTTAGATAATATCAGTCAATGGGATTGTTTCACTGGTTTTACTGCCTCTGAAAGTGAATGTTTGGCTGGGATGTTAGACCCTAATCCTTCCACAAGATGGACCATTGATCAAGCTTTAGATTCTATTTGGATGAAAGAAACTACAGTTTGCGATGATGGTGTTTTACCTAATGGTTGGTGTCATACTCATTGTACTCCTAATTATAAAAATCATAAACAACGATAGATGATATATTATATATATAATATATATATATATATAATTTACTATATTTTTTATTTATTTATTATATCTTTATTTATCTTTATTTATCTTTTTGTGTATCTATTTATTTATTATATTTTTCTTTTTCCATTTTCTTTTCTTCTTTTTTTTTTGTATCATATGCTTCTATTTTTTTTTATTTGTATTTTTTTTCTTGGTTTTTTGTACACATTTTTTTTTTCTCCACTATTTTTCTTAATAGATTTTTTTCTTAATTTAAAATATCAAATCATTTATAAATTTTTTTTATAGAATCTTTTTTTTTTTTTAAAATAATAATAATAAATATCATTTTTAATATACATTTTATATATAAATAAATAAAATATAATAGTTTTTTATGTAACTTTTTTTTTATTGTGTCATCATTTATTATCAGTGTTATAAATAAAATAGTAACTTTAGAAGATATCGGGAGATAGAACATAATTGTTTGTCCGACTTTAATCTTTTTTTCTCTTTTGTTTTTTTTTTTTCCACGATTGAATTAAGTAAAAGAATGGTGAGAATGTATTATTAACTAATCACTTTATTTTTATTTTCTTTCTTTCTATTCACTTTTTTCTTTTTAATAAAAAAATTAATCATATAAATAAATCCTTTATTTTAAGAAAATAGAAGAAGAAGAAAAAAAGATGATGGGAATAAATAGGTAATATTATTTATTTACCCATTACTTTTTTTTTTGTTTTTTTTCTTATCATATTGTACCTGACTGACATATCCTGTACGCTTATCTTTTTTTGGATATATTTTACTGTTTTTGGTCATCTATAATATTTTATTATTTTGCCACATATAAATATATCCTTGATTGTTTTTTATTTATTTATTTTATCATTTGATATCAAAAGGGATATTATAGTATATAGATATATAAAATATGATCTTATATTTTCAATAGTCACAAGTTTTTTTTTCTGAAAGGAAAATGATAATGGTATAATTTAATTTGATATTTATATTTAATATATTATAATTATGACCAAAAAATATTAAGATAGATTTGTAGAAACAAAAGGTTGATCAACTATTTCTATTTTCTTTTTCTTCTAATGCTCCTTTTTTTTTTATCTTTATTCTTTTTTTAATAAGATAACAAAAAAAAAGGTGATAAGATAATATATATGTTTTAAATCATATTGAATATGGAAAAAAAAATTCTTTAAAATAAAAGATTTACAGAATGATCATCTAGATTTTTTTTCTATTAGGTTAAAAATAAATTATGCTTTATGTTTTGTACTCCAAATGATGGTAACTCAAAAAAAAAAGAAGCTATTTATACTGCAATCATCAATCATCATGATAAAAAAAAAGATGAAAATTATTCATTTATAAAATAATAAGACATCTATTAATTAACTTTCATTGTAATAATAATAATAATAATAATAATCATAGTAAAAAAAAACCCTGAGGATGCGGGGTTTAAGTGGAGATCTGTTGTTTGATAATTTTTTCCCTATTTTTCCACACCTTTTTTTAAAAACAATATGATTGGTTTAGAAAATTGAATATCAGATTCTTAATAATCTTATTATTGGATTTGCTACGATCATGGGTGTATGCGTGAGGTGCGTGCTACTAGTGGTGTGGGTTTTTTTATATTAGTATTTTTTATTTTAATAAGGTTAAATTTCTGAATAAATTGAAAATTCACAAAAAAAAAACCAGTCAATGTACCAAAAACTATAATTTAATAAATAAATCATCACTAAAATATATATTTATTTTCAAACATAATCAAATCTAGTAATAAAAAATTGGAGTATATTATTTATATATTTAAAGAACCAACTTTATTTTTTCTACTAAAAAAAAGGGACAAAACAAATGAACTATTTACTAAATAAACATATTCTATACTAGCTTGAACTCTATCTATTAAATAATAATAATAATAATAATGAGTATTATTCATATTTATATTTTAATTATGATTTTTTAGCCATAAACATTATTTTTTTTATTCAGAATAAACGCGAATATTTATCATCACTTATTTCTTTCTTTTAAAAAGAAAGAAACGCAGACTGACGTGCAAATAAAGTAATACGTTTTCATCATTTTTCCTTATATATAGTATTTATGCTTATTTTTATTCTTTTATTTGCTTACCAATAATAAATGTATATATAATATTAAATGAATAATAAATAATAAAAGAAAAAAAAAAAGATAGAAGAAGAGCGTAGTATATATACTAGTGAAAAAAAAAATTTCAATTTACAAGCCCAGATTAAAAACGGTCACTTTCACTCTATGCTAAAAATTAAAACTAAATAGCCAATAAAAATGAAGAAGTTAGAAATAAGAAAAAAAAGGGGAAATAATTTAAGCCTTATACTTCTCCCTTTTTTATATCCATTTATATCCATTTTTTTATTTCCTTTTCCTTTCTTTCCTTTTCCTTTCTTTATTTTTTTTATTTTCCTTTATTTTATTTATATACACATACACATACAAACATATCAATATATATATAAACAATATGTCCATTCAAAAAAAGAAAGAAGAAATTTATTTAAAGTAATAACTAATATATATAAAAGTTTTAAAAGATATATATTGTTAAGCTTACAACCTCTTCTTCTTTTTAAATAAATAACCATACAGTAATGTTGTAAACACTTTACTTCGGTCACCAGAAAATAAAAGGTGTTTCGATTGTTCAAAAATGGTATATATATATAAAGATATATAATATAAAAAGAAATAAAAACCAATTATTCTTTTTTTTTCTTCTTCTTTCACATAGAGTCCTTCTTTTGTAAATATGACTATACAAACATTTATATGTTTAAGATGTTCAGGATTAGTGTAAATAAATAAAAAATAATTATTAATATATGTAATAATCATGGTGATCATATTTATTAATTGTATATTTTATTTATTTTTTCTAGACGAGAAGTAGGTCATCGAGTCAAGTCAGTATCTAGTAGTTTTTCAAGAACAGAGGTAACAGGCCTAGAATTGGGTGGGAACAAAATTGGAAAAGATATATGGTTACATCATTATCATTCTCCGCATTGTGAAATGCCTGTTTTGGATGATGATAATAGTGTAAGGTTTAGCATGCGCCAAAAATATTTTGAGAATAAATGGTTAAATAAATCTTTATTAATGGATCATAATGAAAAAATCAAAAGTGCTATTAATGAATCTTTAAAAAAGGCAAATGAAATAAAAAATAAAATAAAATAAAATAAAATAAAATAAAATAAAATAAAAAAAAAAGGTATGATTATTATTTATTTATTTATTTATCTTTTATAAACATACATTAAAAAATATAAATACAAATACAAATATTGTATATTTACCAATTATAGGAATACAACGATACAATGATACCAAAAATATCTACTAAAAAATTAAATACTTCTACATCATCATCACCATTATTTATTTTACCGCCTCCTCCTTCATCACCTACTAAAATTCTTCCTATAAAACAACAAAAACAACAACAACAACAATCTTTGGATGTATTATTAACACCAAATGATGATGATATACCTCTTGGTTTAGTAATGGGACATCCTCAAAAATTAAATCCTACTTCCATACCTATTTTAGTAAGTTATTCAAAAGAAGGAATAGTTTTATTTCATTAAATAAATAAATAAATAAATAATCAATCAAAAAGAAAAAAAAATAGGTATCTAATTGATTTGTTATTGTTTATTTTATTTTTATTTTTCTCTTAATATAAATTAATTAATTATTTAGTCAAGTCAGATTCCTCCTTCTCCAATATCACCAACAAATCATTCTACTTTAATATTTAATCAAAAAATAGAACCTTTATCACCAACATCTCCATTATCAACTCAACAGCCAACTACTACTACTACTACTACTACTATTCAATCTTTAGATAATCCATTTGTTGCACTTCGTGATTTAGCTTTTTAGCTTTCCTTATATATATATTTATGTATGATTGATTTTTATTTTAAAGATGTACATCATCTTAAATCATGTGTTTATAGTTAAATATTATTTTTATTATTATTATTGGTTTATTTTAATAAAATAAAGCATATAAATTTATAAATATATTATATATATATATATATATATTTAAAAGAAGATGGTGTTTTTTATATATAAAAGAAATAAAAAAAGGAAGTATAAAATATTCATTCATTTTTAAAATATGTCATTTTTTTTTCATTTTCTCTTTTTTCATTTTTTTTCCTTCCTTTTTTCTTTTTTTTTTTTAAAAAAAATGAATAAAACAATATATATAATAAAAGCTAAACTAAATCATATGTATATATAATTGTATAAATAATAATAATAATAATTAACAAAGAACGAATATATATATTGTATTTACCATTCAAAATCACCATTAGCACGATGGAAGAGATAATCACGACCATTTACAAGCATGATACCATCTTTTAATACACACTTCCATTTGTTTTTTGTACGTGTTACTTTATCATAAAGACATAATATAATATGTTCAATTTCTTCACCACCTTTAGCATCAGAATCAGATTCATCTGAATCATCCAAATCAGAATTAATATCATCCTAAATAAAGTAAAAAAATAAAAAGAACGAAAAATATAATGAGTATTTATTTATATATAATAAATTTATTATTATTATTATTATTATTATTTACGTCATTGTCTGTATTTTTAGCATTGTCATTATTATTAGCAGTAGTATTATCACTGTCACCGTCTAATTGGCCAATGCGAGATTTAGATCTAATAGCACCTGCTTGAATGGCTCTTTCTCTAGCATCTTTCATTAATAATTTAATATGATCAGGTAATTGTTCCAAAGATAATCTTTCACCTGAAAAAGTAGTTGCTGAAAATATTATTTCATCTTTATCAACATTATTTTGCGTTTGTTGTTCATGAACTTCCATGATTTTCTTTTCAAGATGAGCATCAATTTCCTATTTTAGATAAGGACAACAATAACAAAATAAATAAATAAATTAACAAAAAATCAAAAATCAATATAAACAAAAGTAAAAATAAAAAATGAATGTTAAATACACACACATATATATTCATATACTCATATATTTTACCTCAGTTGTCATACTATCATTTAAACCATCATTTTGAGGAAGATTAGGACGATTACCACCACCAGGCAATTGAAGATCAGGTAATGTAGGAGGTTGTTGTTGTTGTTGCTGTTGTTGTTGATGATGATGATTAGGAGATGATAATGCAGTAGGATGTAACATTTGGTGATATTGATTACCACCATTGACTGGCGGTAAATGAGGTAAATTATAAGGTGTTTGTTGTTGAGGTGATGTTATAGATGGAAGTGTAGGTGGTTGTTGTTGTGATTGTGCTTGTGGTTGAGGAAGTCTTAATGAATTATTATTGTTATTTGGATTAACATTGGAAGTTGAAGCAGTAGCGGGAACATTATTATCATTATTATTTTTATTGGGTTGAGTTTGAGTGCGTACAGTTGCGTTTCCAATTGTAGCAAGATTGGCTGCAGCGGGTGCATTTTGAGAATAATGCTTTAATTATTTTTATATAAATATTAAAAAGGTATTTAGTATTTTTTTTAAGTATGATACACACATATATATATAATCGTTTATTATTATCTTACCTCTGAATAGGAACCTTCGTTTTGTGTATTTGCGTTGGATTGTTCACCTTCTTCATCATAATAATCATCACCATTAAATCCAAAATTAGCTACACGAGACCTTGCTACTTTTGTTTCCCAAGACTACAATATATATATATATAATAAATAAATAAACATAACACATGTATATTAATTTTATTTATAATCCTCTTTCCTAAAAAAAGGTAGTACTTACTCTTTGTAATTCTCTTAAAACTGCTTCATCTATCCCCATATCTTCAAATTCTCCACGTACTTGATTAATAACATCATCAATAACGTATCGGTAAACATTAGACTATATTAAATAAATAAATAAAATAGCAATAAATAACAATAAATATATAATATTTACTTTTTTAATATCTATTTACTTACAACAATAGCGTTCGACATGGTTTATTTAATGAGTGATATTTGAAAATTTTATTATATGAAGTTGATAAATAAAAAGTTTATAATAAGAGAATAAATATTACAAAAGTTTTGTTGCTTTTATTATTTTTTGGATTTTTCTTTCTTTCTTTTCTTTCTTTTAGTGTTGTAAGTTTATATAGATTATGGTATATTGACTTTTATTTTTTTTTATTCTTTTACTAATATATATTAAAAGAAGGAAATAGGAAAAAAAAACAAAAAACAAAAAAACAAAAGAGAGTTAGTAATTAAAAATTAAATAAGAATAAACAGTATATCTAAAGAAGGATATATCAATGAAAAACTATTATGATTCACATTATTTCTTTAATGATATTTACCTGATAAA
This sequence comes from Cunninghamella bertholletiae, assembly GCA_037043795.1. NCBI lineage: Eukaryota > Fungi > Mucoromycota > Mucoromycetes > Mucorales > Cunninghamellaceae > Cunninghamella > Cunninghamella bertholletiae. Next base: position 2,275,070 of record JAZGVP010000001.1, read on the forward strand.
AGAAAAAAAGAAAAAAGGAAAAAAAGAGGAAAAAGAAATTGGAAAATGGGAAGAAAGGTAAGTTTATATATGAAAAAAATCGATATTTATACAAAAACAAAAATTTTAAACTCCGGATTTTTTTTTTTAGCAGTCATATTTTCTAACTTGTATATAAAGCCTAAGGAGAAAAAAGGAGTTTTTCTTTTTTTGTCATTCAATACACTTTCTTTTCTTTCTTTCTTTCTTTTTTTCTTTTTTTCTTTTTTCTTTTGTTTGTTATTATTGTGTTTTTTTTTTATAGTAGTATATTAATACCTTTTATCTTTTAGAATATACATATAAATATGTTTCAATATATTAGAATAGTTTACTTCAAATATAGTAGCTATATTGGAGTATCAAAGTGTGGATGATGATAAAGTAAGAAAAACTAGTTATTAGTAGATGAGTGTTTATATGATGAATTTATATATCTATTTTTGGTTTTGGAGTGCTATTATCGATTGTATATAAATGGATAAATAAGTAAACAAACAATAAACAAATACAATTTAGTAGTATAATTTTAAATATAAGTTGCCTCTCCCTTTTTCTTTCTTTATTAAATAATATAATAATGATAGGATAGATAATACAAACTAAATCTTTTCTAAACTATAGATTAAAAATATCATCATCATATAAAAATAATGATAATATTGATATTAACAATGATTTTTAAAAAAATAAATGATACATATATATATATATATATATATATATATATATATATATATATATATAAACATAAAAAACATGTCATGTAAATGATCTATAAAAATCTAAAGCTTCAGAGTAGGTTTATTTTGTAAACAGTTGATAAATTGTTATTATAAAATGGTATATAGCTTTTTAATTTCTAAATGATAACATACATAAATATTTTATTAATACACATTTTTTTTTACTATTTACTATTATTATTGTTGCTATTGTTTTTATCGAATGGATTATATATAGTTACAGTAAATATTAAAATAAGATTAAAATAAGTAATAAAAAAGAAAATGGATCTCTTTAATCAGTAAAATCGTCCTTCCAATTCTTTGAAACAATATCAGTATTAAGTTTGATATTCTTTTCATATTCTTCAATTTTAGCTTGAAGTGATTTAACTTTAGCTAATAAGAATTTGATACGGTGATTGATTTCGCTAGGTGGTTTACCATTATATACTTGTGATAAAGAAATGATTTCATCTTGGATTTTAGCTAATTTAGCTGTTGCTTCCTTTTTCATATAAGTATATGTTTCGATTTCCATAGATGCTGCAAAGACTGTATCATCTACTAATCGTTTAAATACTGTGTAATAAACAGGCTTAGCTGGTCTAATTGAATTGGGTCGTCCTAATATACATATATTATATCATGAAATTAATTTTTTTTTTTTTTTTGGATCAAGTATTTTATTAGCATACCATCATAGTGTAAAATATTGATTAAATCAGCATGTTCCATGGCTCGAATAGGTTTATCTTTACCATCAAAGAATTCGCCCCATTTCATTTCATCATAGTTAAGCTATTAAATATAAGTATTTGTTATTATTATTATTATCATTGATATTATACATTTTTTCATTTAATAATAATAACAATAATAATAAAAATCCAATAAATTTTCAATTTATATATAACTTACAGTTTTTGTATTTGCTAATTTTTTGACAATTTCCCAAAATTGGATGACAGACCAGTCTAAATCATAATCTTCATCATCGACTAATTCACCAAAACCATATTTTCTAACTTCTATGACATTTCTTTGTACAATTTCATCAAATGCATCTATGAAAAAAAAAATCATACAAGTATTAGAAATTTCGTACATACTAATGGGTACACATGTATATATATATATATGTGTGTGTGTGTGTATGGGTATATAATTGATTTACCTTTTGGACTGATGTTTAATTTTATTTTTTGTACTAATTGTTCAAGTTCATTAAGACGACCGCCTAAACCATCTACAATATCTACAATGTCTTCTGTGATCTTTTCTTCACCTGTTTTTTTTAAAAAAAATTACATTTAGATAATCATTTTTATCAACATATATATTTATATTAATTACCTATATGTCTTGCTAAAAATTGATATGCAACTTCTTTTGGAGCATCCATCAAATTAATATTTGAGAAACTTTTACCAGGTAATGCTAAATAAATAAGTAAATACATAAAAAATAAATTTAATGATTTAATATTATTTAAAATCATAGATATATATATTTACCTTTTGCCAATACTTTTCCAGCTTCAACATTTGAACTAACAAATACAACATGAGCAATACCATTTTTAACCAACAAAGCAGCCCATTCAGCTATATCTTCCCACTTCAAATGACTATTAGATGTATCTTTCATAAAACTATCAATAAAGATAACAGGTGTAACAGCTCTAGGATCAAAATGATCTACTTCGTCATTGGCTTCTTCTTCTTCAATAGCTATCCTTTGTTCAGGTGTACCAAAATTCTTTCCTACCCAACGTTGAAAACGAATTTTAAGACTTTTCTTTGCAAGAAGTTTACGAACTGATTCTTTCTTTTCTAAAGGAACTAGATCTGCAATTGAAATTCCGACCATTTCCAAAATATCTTTATTCATTGATTCTGGTGTGGTCGATAATCCAGTAGCTTGTCCAGTAGTTGCTGCTATTAATGCTTCTAATAAATTGCTAAATGAAGCAACCCATGTGAATACTGGGAAATAACCTACTTGTTTTGCAAGCATTTTAGTGACTTCAGATTTATTACGGGCATTTACTAATTCTTCACAATCAAGAATGAGCTTATTTCTAAAGAATTTTTAATATATAAAATAAAAATGATTTAATTTCAAATTCATTCCATGTTTTCTTTTTCTTTTTTTCTTTTCTTTCTTTCTTGCTATCTTTTTTTCTCTCTTTAATATTATTATTACTTTCTATTTTCTAAAGCAGCTTTCACCAATTCACTTTTACCAGATCCGCTAGGTCCACTAATAATAATGAAGGTATCTATTATATGCATATTTTTTAAAGTATAAGATATTAAAAAAAACAAGTATATATATAAGCACATTATAGAGTTCTTTTCATATTAATTTATTTTTATTCTCCCTCTTACTCTCACTTTTTTTTAAACTTACCAGGTTTTTCACGGAACCAAGATTGTAATTTTTGTAAATGAATAGGATCATCAGTCCAAACATTTTTATCAATATCAGTAACAGGAACAAGTTTAGCCCAAGTTTCACGTCTTAACCAACGATAGAGACGATATTCTTCAGGATTAAATCTTTGAGTGATTTTAGATATAATACAGAATTCACGAAGTGGATCAAAAATAGCGTAAGTAACACCTGCTGCAATAGCTGCGAAAAATGGGATGGTGATTCTAGGATGATTTTGAATCCATTCTTTGACAGCGTTTGAATGCTATATATATGAAGATAACAATAAGTAAGTTTGATATAAATAAAGCAGGTCTTATTTCATTTTTTAAATATATACTTATATATTATATACTTTACCAATTGACTTTCATAAAGAATATTTAATCTAGTATTTCCAATTTGATGACCATGTAAACAAGTTCTAGCGCTTGTAGCAGAACGAATTCTTGTAAATTGAACGATAGCATATCTTGCAGGATCTTTACCAACAGTAGGATTGGGATAAGCAGCAATATCATAAATTTTACCATAAAGTCTTACATGTTGATATAAATTTTCAATATTGATAGGTTCACCTTGAAATTCAATACGTAAACGCAAGGATGGGAATCGGCTCACCATATCTTCTAAGAATGGGTGACCTTTTACTAAAAAGGATCTGACAGGTTGGAAGTTATAAGGTGCCAAAGTTCTATTGGTTGATAAATAATCATTCATTTTTTTGACGATTTCATTAGATGCTTCTACTTTATTTTGATCAGCACTCTTAAATCCAAACTTAACAATAGCCCCACCATCTTTATATCTAAATGATAATAATAATAATAATGAATGATGAATTTAAATAATAATAAAAAAAGTAATTGTATTAAAAATAATAATAATGATGATCTACTTTTTTTTTGTTGTCAGATATATATATATATATATATATATATATATATATAATATAAGCCATTTATTTCCTTTTTTAATTTTTTTTCCTTTGTAAGTGTTACCTTCCAATAATATCTTTAAGCTCAAATTGATGAGGTAAGCCTTCTTTTGGTACACAGTTATGAACGACGTTTTCTAAAGAACGATTACTATTTCTAAATAAATATTGTCTCAAATCTAAAGTATTTATTTTAAGTGGAAATACGTTATCCAAGTATAATAAAGCAGTTTGGTCTTTAATTACTTCTTCTGCCTTTGCTAACTAATAGTGTATAAATGCATTTATATATTAATAAATAATGCTTTATATGTATTATATATCTATATTAACTTACGGCAGTTTTATCTATATTATTATTTCCAAGAGTTTCTTCAAGTCTTTTAAACTGAGAAGAATTAAAACCGCGTTTGGGGGATAAATTGAAAGATCTAGTGCATAATTGAGCACTAGTCTTCACAGTACGACAGTACGATGATTGAAGATAAAGCCGTGTTAGCATATACCAATAATAATAATAATAATAATAAAAGGGTAAAACTAAAAAAACCCAGTAAACAAATAAATAAATAGAAGAGCAAGAAAAGGTATACGAAAAAAAAACCTAAAATAAGCTTTACGGGGTTTTAATGTTTTTTGATAATGTACGTATTTAAAAAAGGGATGAGGATCAAAATATTTATAATGATACATGAAAGTTTTTCTATGTAGAGTACATGTATAATATTTATTATTTATTTAATTATCATTTTTAAATTTTATAATGAACAACGTATACATATATACATATATACATATATATATATGTATGTATGTATATATAAATATAATTTCATTATTTATGTAAAGTTAAATAAATGATCATATATTTTTATTTACTCTTTGTATTTTATAATAAATAATAAAAACAAAAGAAGCATATTAGAATTCAAAAATGATTGTTTATATATATATTTAATAATACTATTAATATTAAACATGAAGTTACTGAATCTTAAAGTTTTAATTAACGCCAAGAGAGAAGTAGAAATAAAAATAGGGGAAACAACAAAAAAGCACTGATCTATTTAACCCATATTATACATTTACCTCCCCTTTTATATATAACCAATCATTTAATTTTATTTTGCATATATAAGCCAATTTTTATTTCAATTCCATTTCTTACTTTCTTTTTTACTTTCTTTTCTTTTCTTTTATATATATCTATATTTTAATCCTATTATTAACAAAAACATAAAAAAATAATCAAAATGAGCAGAGACAATAAAAAACCAACCTCTTTAGTTACTCATCTTGTTGCTGGTGGTGCTGCAGGGTTTATGGAAGCTTGTACTTGTCATCCATTAGATACCATTAAAGTTCGTATGCAATTATCAAAGAATGGTGTAAGAAACGCAGCCGTAAGTCATTATTATTATTATTATCATTGATTTTATTTTTGTATAATAATAATAGTAATAATAATAATAATTATCATGGTGATGTTTTTTTTAATTTAAACTTTAGGGTCAACGTGTTGGATTTCTTGGTGTTGGTATGAAAATTGTTCAAAATGAATCTTTTTGGGCTTTATATAAAGGTTTAGGTGCTGTGGTTTCTGGTATTGTTCCTAAGATGGCTATTCGTTTTAGTTCTTTTGAATTATATAAACAATGGTTAGCTGATAGTACTGGAAAAGTTAGTACTAAAGGTGTATTTTTAGGTAATAATAATAAAGAAAAAGAGATAGAGAGATAAAGTGATCATTAAAAAAAAATCAAACATGTATATAATAATTAATATTTCATTATTAACATTATACTATTTTTTTTTAATTCTATAATCATCATGGTTATCATCTTTAGCTGGTTTAGTAAGTATTAAAATTTAAAAAATAAAGTAAAATAAAACCATCATGTTGCTAATAAATTGACTTTTATATATTTATTTATTTTATAATCGATTAGCTTGCTGGTACTACTGAAGCAGTGATGGTAGTTTCGCCTATGGATTTAATTAAAATTCGTTTACAAGCTCAACGTCATTCTATGGCTGATCCTTTAGATATTCCCAAGTATCGTAATGCTCCTCATGCTGCTTATACTATTGTAAAAGAGGAAGGTATCAGAGCTTTATATAAAGGTGTTACTTTAACAGCTTTAAGACAAGGTAAGTTCTTTTCTTTTTTTTAAACAAGGAGAGAAGAATTTATTTTATTTTTTAATCGAGAAAAAAAAAAAAGGGGGGGGAAGAGGGGAATCAGAGAGGGAGAAAAATCATTTTTTTAATATTCTATTTTATCTATTTATTTATTTATTTACTTACCTTATTAATTTTTTTTAGCCACAAACCAAGCTGCTAACTTTACCGCTTATCAAGAATTAAAGAAAGCAGCCAGAAATTGGCAAAATTTGGATGAATTACCATCTTATCAACATTTAGTTCTTGGTGGTGTTTCAGGTGCTATGGGACCCTTATCCAATGCTCCTATTGATACAATTAAAACTCGTATTCAAAAATCAAGTGCTAAAGGTTCTGGTTGGGAAAGATTTAAGATTGTTACTTCTGAAATTTATTATAAAGAAGGTGTAAGAGCTTTTTATAAAGGTTTAACCCCTCGTGTATTACGTGTTGCTCCTGGTCAAGCCGTTACTTTCATGGTTTATGAAAAAGTCAAATCTTGGATTGATATGTTTACTGAAAAACCTGCTGCCCAAGTTTTGCCTGCTAGAAAATAAAAATTATATATTTTAAAAAAAAATAATAATGTTCTTTTTAATTTATAAGCAATCTTCCTTTTTCTTCCTTTTTTTTTAATGATCACTAATTTATATATTAATGATTAATTTATATAAAAAAAATACAAAATTATATACTTAATACTATACTGTGATCCTTATTATTTTTATTTTTTACCTTCATACATACACTCATACATACATATTTATATTCCTAATAATAATAAAACATAAATAAATAAATAAGCAGATAAAAATAAATATAAAAAGAATTAGTTGCATATTCGGATTGGCAAAAAAAAAAAATGAAATAGTACTTCATCAGTTACCATCATCATTAATAAACCATAATTAATAATTTTCTGGCGTATCAAGATATATATATATATATCGTAGATTGTTTCTCTAATTTTTTTCTTTCTTTCTAATTATATATATATACTTCTAATTTTATATCAATCATCAGATATAAATAAAATGTTGTTTTGTTTTTGTTTATTGACAATAAATAAATAAATAATCAAGCGGTTATATAGAAGCATTCTATTTATAATTCAGTATGTGGGAAGGGGTCCAATTCCAAATATTCACATACAAATGCTCTAAATAAGATATCAAAGTTATTTATAGTAGGTGGATCAAGACAATCAGCATTATCCTAAGTTTAAATTTTAAAAAAGATAAAAAAAAAAAAACAATTAATCATTTCATTTCCTTTCATTTTTTCATTTATCATTTATCATTTTTTCTTTTTAATACATATATTAATAACAAAAAAAAAGATGATTATTTATGTATTTACCGTTGGTTGATGCCAAACATCTGGGAATGGATGTGGGATTAAATGTAAAATATTAACACCACGTTGCATAAAAGGAATATGATCATCACCAATAATTCCACTTTGAAACATCAATTGAGTATAACCAGTAGGTAAAGTGGGATTTAAAGTGATTCCATTTTGACTTTTATCAGCCAATAACTTAGAAGAAAATAATCTTGATTCCAAATTTGATAAATGAGTATAAAGCCAGCTTGTAGATCTAAAATAATTATGAAAGGTAGGATTAGGTGTACCAAGTAAATCCAATAAAACCAAAACATCCATTAAATGTAATCGATTGGCTTGTTTAACAGTTTGAGGATGATGATTTAATAAACTTTGTTGTTCCCATTTGCTTGCTAAATGTCTAGCTCCATATATAGAATCGGTAGCAGACCAATGTTCAAAGGCTTCTTCACCATCGAAAAAAATCATTTCCAAAGTGGTTCTATCATTTGGTTTTTTACTTTGATTTTTCATATTCCAGTCAGATTCAAGAGATAAATAATCATTTAAAGTTTCAGCTACTGATAATAAAATACCACAAGGAACAGCTGAATCAGTGGCTCCAATAAATTTAAAATTTGGACTATACATGGAATCAAAATGAGCAGCTAAGACAAATCTCTTTTGTGCTTCAGGGTCTTTGGTCACAATCACATTGGTGAAATTTTTTTCCCCTAATGGTGTGGAGGCTGTAAAAGGATCTAATTCTATATGCCACTTTAGTTGTTTAAAATGTTGGATTATGAAATCGCGTACTTGTTCATTAGATTCGGTACCTGATATTCTTTCAACAAGAAAAGGTTTTAGTAAACGCCCCGTTTGAATATCTAACGTTTCAGGTTTTGATAACTTTGCTATTTTTTCTAATGATTCTTTAGATAATACTTTATATCCATATACAACAGTATGAATAATACTGAATAAATAGAATAAATAAACAATTCTCATTGATTATTTTAGTATATATATATATATTAATAGAAAGTAAAACGAAACAAAAACGAAAAAAGAAAAAGAACAGAAAAGAAAAAAACCCCTCCTCTTTATATTAGGCTAATTTTCTAGCCAATGAAAATTCTTTATATAGACTGAGTTTGAAAATGCATATTCTTTAAATTTTCCTTAGACTCCTCACTGATTCAAAAGTAAAAAACTATCCCATATACACATTATAATTATTAATATGACATCCCCATGATGATGGTAACCTAATTATCATAACTCCTTTATAGAAATAGAGGAATAAATGCTTAAAAAGATATGTATGTACATAAAACTACGAACAAATGTTACAATAACACCAAAATCATACTTTTTTTTAGATTTTACATGTAATATCATAATTATCAAGTTTTTTAAAATGTTAGATCTAGTATATTATTATATAATTGTAATTTAATGAAATATTATATTTCTAAGATAAAATATCATACTCTGATATATTTATGGTGCCAAAACGCGGATCTCTCATATTAATAAATTATACTACATTTTTTAATGGAAACTGGTATAATTAAGAGTTGTATATTATATTAGATTTTTAAAAACTTTATCAACATTAATCCGATAATATATACATATTAATATGTTTTATTAAAATATCTGATGAAATTTTATTATATGTGTAGTATCATGTTTGTACTATTTCAGACAATTTTTAGGTGGGTTTAATAAAGCAATAGTTATTTCTAATATTGTTCCTTACTTTTCATGCACCTTATTCCTAAATAAGAAATGATCTGAACTTAAATTTCAATTTCTAAAGTCTTTTTTTTACATATACATATACAAATTATTTTACCCTTATTAAAACCATTTGCATATTAAAAAAATAAATACTTCTATAACAATCAAAAGAACATTATATTTATCTCCATTTCCATATACAACTGGTACTAAATTAATATTGCAACAACATACATGAAATTAAAAAATTATATTACAAATATACTGATTGTATATATAATTCATAAAAACTTAAAAAAATTTATTCAAGTAGAAAAACCAAAAAGAAGAGGAGAGTTAGCTATAGTAATAAATAGTTATGAATTTTTGTACTTACATAATTAAAAAAATGCTCCCTTCAAAAAACAACTTTATGAAATTTGATAATTGGAATTGGAAAACTAAAATTTAAATTTCGTGAATCAGTAGGAAGTCTAAGGAAACTTTATTCTTTAAATTTTTGGATGTGATATATCATTTAAAAAATTATTAATATAGTTTTTATATATATAAATGCATTGGCTAATAAAAATAAATATAATAATAATAGTAATAATAACAATATGATAATAGTAACAACGAATAAAAATAAATAAATACAAAATAATAGTAATAATATTGTTTATATAAAAAAAGAAGAGATTTTTATGATACAATTCCATAATCCTTCGTTTCAATTAAACAACGACATCCACAACCAGTGGGACATACATCGTATTCTTTAAACCATTCTTTTATATGTTTACTATGGCCACCATGTTTACAGTTAATACAAAAGTTAACCAGTCCTTTGACCAATTGATGACAAATGCTACAATTAACTTGAGTACGAATTTTTCTACATTGATAACACATTCTTTCTGTTCCAATAACTTGAGAATCACATACATGACAGTTGATTTGAATTTCCATTGTTCTTTCTTTTGTTTTAATACCACTATTACTGTTATTGTTGCTGTTATTATTAAAGAAATAATTATTGCTATTATTATTATTATTTGATATGATGTTATTGTTGTTTTTAGGATGAACAAATTTTAATATTTCAGCACGTTGTTCCCATAAATCAAGTCGATATAATAAATCAGCATAATTGATTTTGGTTACATCATATTGACCAGATTTTTTCGGTGATAATAAAGGTATACGATTATAAACAAATTCTTTTTCACTATCAAACCATTCCATATTATTAAATTGAATTGATAAATCATCACATTGTAAAATAGCACCTTCTTTATTGGCAACAATGACAGGCGGTGTACCAGGTAAAATACTTGGTGAAGGTAATGGTACTGAACCAGATGAAGTTATCAAGGTTGAAAAATTAGAAGATACATGATTACCGACTAGTCCGGATGGTGCTGACATAAAAGATTGAATTGATCCTTGACTACCCGCTACTGTACGTACACCAGGTGCCGTATTACTAGGGATTTTTATACCAGAATAATTTGACATCCATGATTGTGTGCGACTGGTCATTCGATTAGCTATATTATGAGTACTACTGGTGCTCTGACTATTTACTAAAGGTTCTGTTATTTCAGTAGGTGTATCAATTAATGCTGGTTTTTCCGATGATGGTGATATACGACGCTCATTATTGCTGTTATTATTATCCCAAAAATAAGATAAAAAGTTACCACTTTTTGTTCCATACGACTGGCTAAGTTGAAGTTGGCTGTTACTATTATTATTACGATTAGATGCATTGGAATTTGTATTCAGGTTTGGTCCAGAGTTTGTTCTATGTATATTTTGTTTTGTTTTTTTGATAGAAAAATAGTCCACATTTGTTGGTTTATATAATGGATCTATACTATTACTAGGTAAAATAAAATCTTTTGGATTCCATGGTTTTAATCTTCGAATTTCATGACGTGATGATGACTTGTGTATTGGTATATGAATATCTTGAAATAGACAAGAGAGTAATGCAGCCATTTGAATATCACCAATTCGAATAAAGTGTTGTAAACTGTAAAATATACATGATAATAATAATTATAATCAAAGTTAATTTCATTATATATAAGATTTTTTAAAAAAAAGAGACTTACATATTATCAACTAGTTTTTGTCCTAATGGATGTGAACCCCAACGTACATGACTTTTTGGTAATTCTTCAATCATCTTAATGGTAGCGTCTCTGTAATTACGAATAGCAACAGCAGCATCAGTAACCTTTTCATCTTTATGATGAAATGTTTGTTTTCCTAAAAGTGGTTCACTATCAGATTGTTGCTGCTGTTGTTTATTTAATAATAATTCTTCAATCAAATCCAAGTTAGTAATTTCTAAAGGTACACAATCACGTAAAATTTCCATACAAATTTTCCAAATTTGAGCTAAATCTTCACGATCATGAGTAGTTGCTATCTTTGCATTATGTCTACAAGCTTCAGTAGGACTACAAGTGGATAATCTATTTTTTTTAGAAAAACAAAAAATAAATAAGTAAATAAAAAGAGTATTAAACAATTAGTTTTAAAAAAAAATAATGCAATGATAGATAAAAAATAACTTACATAAATTCTTTAGCTAACCAAGGATCAAAAGGCATCATATCTGAGTAATCAAAAACCATAACCTTATGAGTAATTTGATCTGTTTTTGAACCATGGTATAATAAACTATCATCAGGTTTCATCGAAGAATCCAGTGCCATTCCCTATTTACAGTTAAAAAAAAAAAGAAAGAAAGAAATTTAACCCACAATAAATAATAATAATAATAATAATAAAAATAAATTACATCAGGTTTGAAATAAATAGATGCCAATCCATCATCAATATCATCAGGGTCATCATCATACGTATATTCACCAAAAGTGCCAGAACCATTAACTACAACTGTAGCATTTCTTCCTTGACGTGACATAGCAGCAATTTCTTTGTATTCTTCAAATTGTTCATAAGATTTTGGATGTTTATAAAAGTCTTGATAAGTATTTTCAAAATATTCACCATTTGTATTAGTTGAAGAACTGACTTCTGGTTTTGATTTATTTTCATTTTTATTTGAACCTTTTTTTGGATCACGTAATGTGGAGAAGAAACATACAAGCTGACCTAAAATAACAAAAATAAAATAAAAACAATCATAAATAAATAAACATCATCGTTGTTTTATAAATACTATTTTTTTTTAAAAAAAAGAAAAGGTAAATTACCGCTGCCTGAGAATACGCCACCACATAAACGAGGGAAAGGAACTTTTTCATCTGCAGATTGTTTTGATGATAAATCAAGTACAATACCTTTTTCACTTTGTAAACTACCACGTTTTCCATTAGACAAACCATATCCACCCTATATATTTAAATAATAATAAGTATGGTTATGAATATTATTATTATTATTATGATTTTTTAAATATGTATTTACCATAAATGAAGGGCCAACGAATATTTCATCATCAGAATCTGCCTCACCAACAGTTGTGCCATTCCAATTACCAACATAATTTGTGTTTGATTGATTTGGTGAATCTTTATTCATTCCATTATTATTATCATTAAATGTTGATTCTGTTGATTGTAAGACTTTTGATTCATCATTATCATCATCACCAGCATTCTTATATTTTATATTATTATTTGACAAGACTGAATTTGGAGTACGATTACCACCAGTATTTCTAAAATGAGATTCTTCTTCTTGCATGGTTTCACCTAATAAGTAACGAATACAAGGTTCTAAACACCACCTATTTTGTGAAGTATAACTTGATGCTAAAGCATTAAGATCTTGAGCTATATGTGTTCTATAATAAATGGAAATCATACTATTTTTTTGTATATCAAATTCAGGTGGACTATTATCGGGGTACTGAGGACTAAATCGTATAGTGATTCTTAAAAAGGTTGTTCCGGATTCTAACCATTGTCCATGTAACGATATTGTACATGTTCTAGCGGCTGCATTTACCTAAAATCAATATATATATATATTAAAAAAAAAGAAAGAAAAAGCATGGATTTTTATTATCTGATCTGTTTTGATCATAAATATGATGAAAAAATTTACCTTTTCAGTTTTGACACCAACACTAGCATATTTATTTAATACACTTGATAATTCCTCAGCTAATGATTGATAAGTATTTTCTGACGAAGTATTCTTTTTTAAATCATTATTTGGTGCAATGGTTTTAACATTTTGCATCCATAATAAAGGATTAATAGTATATTTTTGTTCACGGTATGCATTTGAAGTAAAATTATAACCTGTTATTGAATGATTTCCAATTATACCAGTTCCATTAAAAGCAGCAGGTGTATTAGAAGGTATTAGTTTGATAGGTTCTATAGCAGCTGCCACTGAAAGTGAGCGTTCATCTGTTTTTTGATCTTCCACAGGTGTTTCTTGAAAAGAATGTGAATGATATGTACCATCTGGACTAAGTGCTTTTAATGGGACCCTATAGCATGTTTTTTTCGAACTAGGACGATGACCAACAGACTAATATATATATTTAAAAAAAATTATCAATATGATTGATCATTCTAATTATGAATTTTTTTTTTTACCCTCATTATATCATCAGATACTGGCCATAGCCTTAAATTTTGATCTTTAGACCATGTTACCAACTGGAATTCACGATCATCTATATTTAAAATGATAAATATATGTATAAGTCCATACTATTATTATTTATTATTTACAACTATAATTTTTTTTAAATTATATTATTATTACCAGCATCACTAGCTTGACCACCTTTCCATCTCCAAACAAATTCCTTCACTGTGTCCGTATGACCTTCAAATAAATGAACAGGTTTATCTGGTGTTGCACGATTGTATAAATAAAGAGTTGATTCTGAACGTTGAGGCATTGTTAATACACCATTACCAAAAGGAGTATTTCTTGCACGCCATACAGGTGAATTTGTTGTAATTGTTTCTTCTTCTTTTTCTGGTGAATGTATATTCCAATACTATTATTATTATTATTATTATTTAAACATTGGCATTAAATTTCTTTCTTTCTTTCTATTATTAATTCAATTATTAATTCAAAATTACCTTAACTAATTTATCCAAACTACAAGTAACAATATCATGATCGTTTTGTCTACTCCAATCAATACCATATATTTTTTTTGAATGAGCCGTAATACTTGTCATAGGTACTGCTCCTTTCTATATTTAGATGATTAAAAAAAAAAGACACTTGTTAAATACATACATACATACATACATATATATATATATATAGATTTGTATATAGATTTTGATTCAACTTACACGCATATCCCATATTTTCACGTCCTTATCATGGGCAGATGCAACTAAATATTCATTTTTAAAATTAAATTTGACTTGGGTTGCAGCAGCTGAAGGAAAAAAAAGAAAGAAGAGAAAGAGAATATGTTAATAAAGACTATTAGTCTTAATTTTTTAAAATATATATATGTAAATATTACCATTCCATGGCGTAAAAGAATTTGCAGGTCTATAATAAAGATCATCTTCACGTCTTTGATGGCTATTACCAACACAACGAAGATCCCATACACAAACATAAGTGTCTACAGAACAAGTGGCTACAATATCAGGATGATGTGGAGACCAATTTATATCAGAGATAGCGCGTGCATGAGCATGAATTGTATGTTCAATAACTTGTGAACTTGAATTTAAATTCCATATCAATAATTTTTGATTTGACTAAAAAAAGGAAATCATTTATTATTACTATTATCATTTTTATTTTAATTTGATATTTATATATATATATATATATATAAACTTACAGTAGATGCTACCCAAGCTTCACGGCTTACATAAGGACTCCATTGTACATCGGCTACTTCCCATTTTGACATATGTGGTAAAATTCGTGGAATTAACCAAGGGTTTTCTAAATCAATGATAACAAGACCTTGTCGACTATTGTGAAATAATAATAATAATAGAATAATAGGAATGTTTATTATTCATAGTATTCTTATCATAGAAAATATCGTATATATATATATATGTTTACTGAAAAAGAAAAAAAAATAGTTTACCCAGCTAAAACAACATCACGAGAAGCAGGACTTATACTTAAACTGCCAACAGAATGATGAAGTCGTATTTGTAGTGACTGATAAAAAGTATCTTCTTTGCGTTGTTCAGTAATAGTTTTAATAGCTTGTTGTTGTATATCTTTATTACCATTTATATTATTAGTTGAATGAAAATAAGGTGACTCTTTATTATATTTATATAACTCTTCATGTTGAATTGTATTTGATATGTTTTGAATATGATATTGTTGTTGTTGATCTAAACTATTTACATTTTTTACATCGTTGTTATTCTTGATATTATTATTTAAAGTTGAAGATTCATAAGAACTTAAATTATTATTATTTTCAGTCCCTATAGCTTCATTTTCAGGTGATAATTCCATTGAATATCATTTATAATTTTCTTTTTTAAAGACAAAAAAAAAAAAATAAGAGGAGAATGGAAATAAAAAATTGAGTGTTTAAAATTGAATGCGGAGTTTAAATTGTTTTATACGTTCATTGTTATGACTGAGTTTTAAAATGCTTTGTAAGGCATAAAGATGATTCCTTTATGCATAGCTTTGAACTACTTTAACATACATCTTTTTTTTTTTCCATTTTATATAATACATTATAGTATAATGTTTTATCTTTTAGGTTTGATTGGTTGCTTTTAGATATTTTTTTATTGGTTGATTTTTTGTCTGTCTTTTGATGATCATACGATTAAAAAATGATTATTTCATGTTGATTTAAAAAAGTCACTTTGAAAATCAGATCACAAAAAAAAAGTATAAAAGGGCTGTTTTTTTTTTTTTCTTTTCCTTTCTTTTTCTTTATAGACTTTAGGGTATGGCCAGAGAATACATATATAATCACAAGGTGCACTTAGGTGGTCAGTAATAAGCTTCCCTGCGAGTGCTGTCAGTTCTATTCCGACTATAAATTCGAAAAATGAAAATGAAAATGAATAATAATAATAATAATAATAATAATATATATATATATATTCTTCTTTTTTTTCTTTTAATAAAGTTGAGTTCTTTTTTTTTTTTTAAATTAATCTCATTTCAGTTTATTTTACGTTATTGTATTTTATTATTCAAATAACTATAGAAACTAAATCGAATAACCTATTTATTATTATTATTACTATGTTTATATAAAGCGCGATTGTTTACTTTTAATATTAATAAAGAAAGTCCATAAAGCAATTCTCTCATAAACTTTATTTCTTATCTACCTGCTTTTTATTTTTTGATCAAAAATAATAGTAATAATAATAAGGATCTGTTCTAATTTTTATTATATAGTATATTAAATTATAATAAAGTAATTATATGTAGATAAAAAACTAGCCAATAAAATAATAATAAATAAACATCAAGTTGTTATAACATTAGATTTAAACTATTTTTTAGGTTTATATTAAAAAAAAAACGTATCATTTTTCTTGGATCATTTTATGCTTATTTTTCAATATGTTATATTAAATCAGGCAACAAATTTGAATTTCCGAATTAACAATTGTTTTAATCTTTTTACATAAAGTAATTATAGTCTATCATTAAACTATATTTTATGATTTAATAATTTTAAGTACTATTTTTATGATATTTTTATGTTTTATTAATTAAAATATCATTATAATATTATTAATGAAGGTGTTAATATTAAATTAAATAACTAAAAAACAATAATGGTAGTGATTAAAATGAAAAAAGAAATCATGCACATATCAACATTTAAACTCAGATTACACGTGGAGAATGATATAATTTTTTTTTTACCTTTTTCATTCTTTCTTTTGTTTTTCCCCTTTTCCGTTTTCTTTTTTTATTTATTTGTTTATTTTAGATCCTAGTCAAATACAAATACAAATATATATTTATTGTTTATTTATTTTTATTATTTAATATATCATATCTTTTTTGATATATATATATATATATATATATACAGCTGTGTTAATAAAAGATGCAGGAGATACAAATTCAACCAAGAGATGTTTATGAACACTATGTATATGTGAAACATCCTGGTACAACTCTTAATTGGTCTTTTACTACAAAAAAGAAAAATATTCATTTTGGTTTATTTTATAGATCAGGTTCTCCTATAGCTTTTGTAGATCATTCTTCTACTACTACTACTACTACTACTAATGGAAGTGGAATAAATTCGGTATCAATACCAAATAGTTTAAATTCTCTTACAAGTGATAATAATAATAGAAAGCTTTCTTTAACTCATGGATCCTCAATAAGTCATTTACGTAGAAAGTCTTTAGCTTCTTTACACTTGATTGAACATGACTTTCAAGAAATAATCCCTATAAGCCATGTTAACTCTTCTGAAGAACAAATCCAAGGTTCTTATACCGTTAGTGAACCAGGAAATTGTATTTTAATATTTGGTAAAGAACTTATCAATATATAGATAACAATAATAAGAAAAAAAAAAAAAGAAAACATATCCATTAAATAATAATCCTTTATTTTAATTATGATTATTGTTTTTTTTAAATAGATAATACAACATCTATCAATACATCAAAGGTATTAAGATTTCAAGTAACAAGTGATGAACCAATTCAAGAAGGTGCAACTAAAGAAGGTGATTGTGATATTTCTGGTTATTTATTAAAAAAACGAAGAAAAAGAATGCAAGGTAATAAAATAGTAATAATAATAATGATAATGATGATGATGAAGTGATTAAGTTTATAAATATAAATATTAAAAAAATGGATCCATTTAAATATATATAAAATATATATATATTCATTAATATAGGGTGGTGTAGAAGATGGTTTGAATTGTCAAGTAAAGGTGTATTATCTTATTCAGTGAATCCTGGTGGAATAAAACGTGGATCTATTCAAATATTAATGACAATGATATCCATTTATCCTAAACAACGTACCATTCATCTTGATACAGGAACAACTGTTTATCATTTAAAAGCATTAACAAAAGAAAATTTTGATAATTGGGTAGATGTTTTTAGACGACAACGAGCTTTAGGTCAACGAAATAAAGATGCTGGCATTTTAGTAGATGGAGCTTGGTTGTTACCTGATAATCGATATAGATTAACACCTAATCCAACACTTCAAACCAGGCACCAACAATCTAACAATAGTAATAATGATAATAAAGATGAAAATATATTAAATATATATGTTGAAGAAGAAGAAAATGAAGAAGAAGAAGGTGATGACTATTTTATTCGTGGTAGTATAAATAAGGATTTTAAATATTTAGCTGATGAACTTGATATGTTACAATCTGAAATTAATTTATTTATGAAAAAGTCATCATCATTAAATAGTAGTAATAATAAATCCAATTTAGAAAATGGTTCAAGTCATTCATCATCAAGATCATCATCTTTTACAACAACACCTACACCAAATAATAATTCTATTAAAAGAAAATTCCCATTTCGCCGTGGTTCATCTCAACCTGATCAACAGCTACAACATCCACTTACACCACCGACAGCAACATCATCATCATCAATTATACATCAACAACAATTAAATGAGTTATCGTCACCATCATCGCCATCAACGGATGCTCTTATAATACAACAAGCTAACTTAAATCAATGGATTCAATCTATTCAACGTATGATTCAAATTCGTGATACTATTGAAAAAAAATATAATCAACAAGAAATAGATTGGATGTCAAGAATTAAAAAACCTACTTATTCATATGGTTCCATTTATAATCAGCAAGGATCTGAATTTGGTACTCCTAGAACACATAGTTTTTATTCTTATCATTCATCCAATCATTCTGAAATGTATTATGAGGCTGAAGAATTTGAATTATCAAATGATGAAGATGATGATGCTGATATTGTGCAAGAAAAAAATGGTGATAATGATGAAGATGAAGATGATGAAGAAAGTTCTTTGGAAGGTAATAGTAATATACAATAATATATATAATAAAAATTATAAAAATTAAATTTAAAATAAATACTGATATATATATGAGTTTTTTTTAATATGTAGTTCCAAATAATAATGAAACCACTACTTTAAGTAAACCAATCAATGATATCCTTCAATCACCAATCCCATCATCGATTAAACGTAGAACCATTTTACCACACCCTGTAGCAGGTGAAAATGTAAATATATTAGGCGTCTTAAGAAAAAATATAGGAAAAGATTTATCAACCATTACCATGCCTATTAGTCTTAATGAACCATTGAATTTATTACAACGATTATGTGAAGAATTAGAATATTCAGAACTTTTAGATCAAGCAAATCATATGGATGATTCGATGGATCGTTTAATGTATGTAACTATTTTCGCAATTTCCGGTTATGCTTCAAGTCAATATAGAATTGGTCGTAAGTTTTGGAATCCTTTATTATTTGAAACTTATGAATGTATTCGTCCTGATAAAGGTTTTAAGTTTATATCTGAAAAAGTGTCCCATCGACCTAACGTGATGGCTGTAAGTTTTTTTTAAATATTTATAAAAAAATAAGAATTGAGATGGTTACATATATATATATATATATATATATATATACTCATCTATATTTATATACAATAGTGTCATGCTGAATCAGTTAATTTTACTTTTTGGCAATCAACTGAAGGCAGTACAAAATTCTGGGGTATGTTTATATGCAAAAAAAGAAAAAAGAAGAAAATCAGAAAAAAAAAGCCTGAATAGCATTTATTTATTTTTTCTTTATTTTTTTATGAAAGGAAAATCCATGGAATTTATATCTGAAGGCACAATTCATGTTAAATTACCTAAACATGATGATCATTTTATTTATACCAAGCCAAGTAGTCATATGAGGAATATGATTTTAGGACAAAGATATTTAGAACATGTTGGACAGGTCAAAGTAATGAATAAAACTACAGGTGATTATGCTGTTGTTACCTTTAAAGAAGGAAGGAAAAGTGGAGGAGGGGGTTATTTTGGAGGAGGAGGACAATGGGAAAGAAATGAAGTGGAAGCTTTATTTTATTCATCTAATAATGAAAATGAAAATCAACAACCTATAAAAAGAGTGGTTGGAAAGTGGAGTCAATCTTTATCACAGGATCTTGGTGATCAAAAATTTAAAATCCTTTGGCAAGCCAAACCTCCTACTGTGGATAATCCTATGGATTATTATGGTTTTACTCAATTTTGTATGGAATTGAATGAAATCACTGATATTGAACGTGATCAATTACCTCCTACTGATACACGTTATCGACCTGATCAGCATTTGTTTGAACTTGGTAAATATATATATATATATATATATATGTACTCCTTTTTTTTATTATTTTTATTATTTTATTACAAAAAAAAAAGAAAGAAAAATAAAATAAAATAAAATAAAAGATTATGTTAATGATTTTATTTTATTTTAATAATAATAATTTAGGTAAAGTGGATGAAGCAGAAAAAGAAAAAGATAGGGTAGAAGTAAATCAACGTGAACGTAGAAGTCAAAATGAAGCAGCTGGTATTACTCCTCAACCATTATGGTTCCAACAAAGTTCAAATGATCCATCAGAATGGGAATATAAAGGTGGTTATTTTGAAGCAAGAAAAGCAGGCGATTGGCCAAAAGAAATGATAACATTATGGTAGTTTTCCTTTTTTTTTGAAAGGAAAAAGAAAAAATAATCCATTTTTACAACAATTTTTATATACATTTATATACATATATCACTATTACAACAAAATGATAACTTTTGATTTATACAACTATTTAATACCTAATAATAATAAAATGACAAGAATGATACAATATAATATATAGTTTAATCTAGTTATTTTCCTTTACTATTTATAGATAAATATTCGTTTTACATATATCAATTTACTAAGAAATAAAAACAATACATAGTATTTTAATAATTTGATTCAACTTTTTTTTTTTAAAAATAATAATAATAATATAGGTATGAAACATGTATTATTAAACATTCAATGCCTAATAAAAAGTTATTTGTAAAATATAAAAAAAATACTAACTAATAATGCAAAAATGATATTTATATATTGATGATATTTACTAATATTAAGCATGATTTTCTAAATGTGGAAGTTGAATATGATGATCAAAATCGCTTAAAGAATTTGAACGAGATAAACCAATAGTAGGTGTAGATGAAGTAGTAGACATAGAAGATAAATAAAGTGAAGAAGCGGTATCATCATCATGAGATCCAATAGTAGAAAGTCTTGAAGATAAATGAGAAAAGGCATCATCATAATCAGTGCTGACTAATGAAATTCTTGATGAAGATAAATGAGAAGCAGCATCATCGTACTGTGTAAAAGAGGTAGATTCAGTATGTATAGAAATACTGTCATCATTATCATCATCGCCATTATCATCATCGTGATCATCATCAAAATATAAACTTGCTAGTTGATTGGATGTTGTTGGTAATAAGCTATAGCGTTTTGTTACTGTTGAAATGGATTCTCCGCTACTTGTGCTAAGACAATCATCATCATCTTCATCCATATCATCCATATTATTATTATTATCAACTGTTATATTTATATCCTTACTTTTATCCTTATTATTATCATTATTTCTATCAACGTTTATAGAATGATCCATTTCAGATGATGTTTCTCGTTGAGGTGATTCTAAAATTCTATCATTTTCATTATCATTATCATTAGTAGGATTTAAATTTGAATTAAGTGCTGTAAATTTATGTACCAAATTACCAAGGGTATCTTCTTTAGATAAAATTTCAACAGGTGATAAAGATCGATCAAATTGAATCTTTGAATAATCGTCCATGTTGTTGGATTCTTTTACTTTGAAGTTTTCAATGCTTCTTTTAATTAAAAGTTCTGATGTTTTGTTGTTATCATTATCATTATCGTCATGATTATTATAATTTTCATTTTCAATATCTTCTTTATCAAGATATGGTTTTGTAGGTGGTAGTTGTAAATGATTTTTATGATTATTAAAATTGGTA
Organism: Cunninghamella bertholletiae; assembly: GCA_037043795.1. NCBI lineage: Eukaryota > Fungi > Mucoromycota > Mucoromycetes > Mucorales > Cunninghamellaceae > Cunninghamella > Cunninghamella bertholletiae. The sequence goes on from JAZGVP010000001.1 coordinate 2,297,462, forward strand.
TCAGAATGGTTATTGGAAATCACATTATCCTTAATATTACTTATTTTTTTCTTTAGTTGTTGTTGTTCAATTATATTAGAAGGTTGTAAACTATCATTACTATGTGTTGATAAAGATGATGATGATGATAATGCATCAAACATATTAGATTGGATAATTATTTTATTACTATTATTATTATTATTATTATTATTATTATTATTATCAATTAATTTAACCATTGTTTGACGTTGTAATATATTATTGCTACTTTCTTCTTCCTCTAAACTTTCAAGAGTATGATCATCATCATCATCATTTTTTGATTGTTCTATTATTGTTGTTATATTTTCATTTTTATTATTTTTAGAATGAATATTAATTAAAATATCTTTAGGCTCAATAATAGAAGATGGATAAGGTGATAATACTGCTGAATTAGTAGATGATGACGATGATTGAATTTTATTATTATTATTATAATTATTATTATATTGTTTATCTATTAAATGAATTGAAGAAGATGATGATATTGGTGTTGATGGAGCTGATGGTTGAATATCTTCATTCCATTGAGATTGAAAAGAGTCATCATTAGCAATAGTAGCAGTAGTAGCAATTGTGGTAGTTGTTGTTTTGGTTGATTTATTAGGTAAACGTGGTTTGACAAGAGGTAAAGTACCATTTGCCATTTCTGAAAGGATTTTACACCAAGATAACATTTCTTCATTATTTTTTGCCTTAATGATATATACTTTTTGTTTATTATTATTATGATTATTATTATTATTATGATGATGAAGATTTTGAGATCCATCTGAACCAGCAGATGATGTTGTTGCAATTGATACAGATGTTGCTATTCTTCTATTTGGTGTTGCTGTTGCTGTAGTTGATTGTTTTAAATGACGTTGAATTTCAAAAGTACAATCATCTATAGGATGAATGGTAGCACCAGGAATATAAATAGATCTTTCAGGAATTAATTTATCTTGTAAACTGAATTGATGTAAAAATCCACTTTGAGTTAAAACATAAAGACGTTCACTGAATCTTATTTTAATACCACCTATATAACGTTCCATATTTCCCTTTTTTAATGTTACTACTTTAGAATGTAATTTATTTGGATAAAGGATTCTTAAATAATCTTTGATAGGATTATCTGGATCTACTAATTCTTTTTCTTCTTTTTTATAAAAATGTTCCCATTCATGTTGTGGTACAATTCTTTCCATTAATAATTGAAAGGGAGTTGTTTCTTCATCTTCTGATCCATCCCATATACCTGGTGCTAAATATTCACAACAATATTGTACAATAGGTTTTAATGCTTCTATTAATGATTTTTCAAATTCTGCTGTTTCTTTTTGAATAGGAACCATTAATAATCGTAATCTATTTTCTTCATCCACTTCTTTTTTTAATTGTCTTAAGACATCTATATATATATATATATATAATAAAATATAAAGTTATTTTTTTTTTTTTTCGTAATCACCATCGTCATTGTTTATATATATATATGTAAACTTACATAAATTAGCTAACCAAGGATCATTTTTACCAGAAAGAAGAGTTGTAGTAGGATTAGTAGCATCAGCCTGTTGACAAGATTTATTTAATAAATCCATGGATTTTTTAGTTTGTTCAGCGCGTCTTAACAATTCATCCAATAATAATTGAGGATCATTCCTTAAAAGTCTGATTTTCTCTTTACATTCCTTTTTAAATTTTAATAAAGTTGGAATATAATTTAATTGAATGGTAGTACCAAATTTATGGTGACTATCAGAAACACTAGAAGTAATTAAACGAAAACCAGCATATAAAGTAGAAGCTGTAGGAGTTTGATCCGGTTGAAGTTCCATTTGAAATAAAGGTAAATGACGATTAGAATAACCACGACTTAATTGTAAATGAAGTTTTGACGTTTCTTCTAACCATTGTAATAAAGATTTAATCAATTGTAACCATTGTTCTAAACGAAGAATAATCACACTTGCACGGTTTAAAGATAATAATAATTTTCCAGTACCTGTGGATCTAGCTACAGTACTTGCTAAAGTGGAGGGAGGACGACGATAAATATTATTATTATTATTATTATTATTATTATTATCTGAAGCAGTAGTAGTTGTATTTGTTGAAAAAGAACGTTTAGGTTGAGGAGAAGGCGTTTTAGAACGACGTGAAGCAGTACTAAGTTTTCTAGATAAGGAGGCTTGTTTTTTTAAAAAAGAAGTGGAGGTAGTGGGAATAATAGGAGTAGAAGGAGAAGGAGTAGGAGAAGAAGGTGGGAAATAATTTTCACTTATTGGTTTATTATTATTGTTATTTTTGTTTTTATTTTTTTTAAAAGATAAAGATCTTTCTATAGTTGGGGTACTAATTGTTCTTTGACGTTGTTGTTGTTTTGCAGGTTTATTTTCATTGATAAAATTTAATAGTTCTTGAGGTGGTAGTTGATCAAATTGTTCAATAAATCTACCTCGTTTTTTTATGTTATTGTCACTATTTTGTTTTTTATTAAGACCTCTTAAATTACTTTTTGTTGGACGAGGAGGAGGTGGAGTTGATGGTTTATTATATTCTACAGAATTTATCATAGCATTAGAAAAAAATAAAAGCAAATAAAGGAAAGGAAGGTGTTTTTATAAATATATAAGTGATAGATAAAAAAAGTAGAGAGAAGAAAAAAAAAAGAAAGAAACAAAGAAAGAAAGGAAGAGAATAATAAAAACCTTAAAATCATTATTATTATGGGATACTAATTATAAAATCAAATATAAAACATTTAAACACAGCTATTTTTGGTTACTTTTTATTTACCTTTTTTTTTAAAAAAAAAGGGCTGTATGAATGTAATTTATTCTATTACTTACTTTTACACTTTACTATTATTATTATATATTTATATGATTATATATTCTTTATATACAAAAGAATAAAGAAATTATCGTAATAAACTAAAGAATCAATATAATTCCATAGTTATTATTTAAAAGAGTACAATAAAAATTGAGTTACAATCAAATTCAATGAATAATATAAATTGTAAGGAGGACTGTCAAGAAAGAGATCAATTGTGTGTAACGATAACCAATATCAGTTTGGGAAAAGAGAATGCTCTTCAATTATTATTTTAGTGATTTACTTGATAAATAAATTCAAAAAGAAATTAAGTCACTAATTTTCCAGTAGTGTATATAGATACATATATAATATTACATAATATTGTAAAGCAAAATAAAAAATGAGTCTATTGCTAAATGGTAGTACTAAAATCTTTTTTTTTTAACTTTCTTCGGAAGTACATAGTGATGGTGACTGGCGATCAGACTTCTATCTTTTTTATTTATTTATTTTATCGGTGATAACTAAATTATTTATTATAAAGAAAAAAAAATATTGTAAATAATCATCAATATACATACATACATATATATATATATATATATATATCTAAAAACAATTATTGGTTTTTTTTTCTATCAAAAGTTTGATTTAGAAAATAGTTAGGAAGAGCTTATTGATTAAGAAAGAAAAGAAAGAAAGAAAAAAATAGAATGATTTATTAGTTTTATGTGAATTTTTTTATGTAGGTAAGAAAAAGGAACGAAGAAAGATAACTATTATTGTAAAGGGTTTTTAAGAAAATCCCTCTCTCTCATTTCCACTTTAAAAGTCAATTAAAGCTGATAAAATATTTTTTTAAGTATAAAGAAATATTAATTGTCATAAGATTTTCTAAATAGGTAAAAAAAAAGATTATTATAATTTTTAATATAAATAAACAAATACGATTTTTTTTATATTTGTCATTTTCAAAATAACATTATTTTTGTTTCACAAATATCGAAAACGTGGAAGTTGGATCTAAATTGCCCAGAGTTTCTTACGCTTTTTTTCTTTATTCTTTTTAATATAATTTATCATTAATAATAATGGTTTTATAAAAAAAGAGAAAACAAAAAATAAGAACAAGTCATAATAATTATCATCGTCGTTATCATATTAATAATAATAATAATAATAATATCTGTTTAATTTCTGTTTAAATATTAATATCATATGTATGCATATCATAAAAGTAAAATAATAAGTATTAGGTTACGCTTATTAATTATAAAAGGAAGGTATATATCCAAAAAACTGTTTACCATTACATTTTTTTCTTTTATTTATTTTAACGCACGGCCACTTTTTTAAACTAACTTTCATATGAAAAACTTCATATCGATTAAATACATAAAAAAACGTGATACAGATTAAAAAAAAAATTATTTTAACTCCCGTTAAAAAAAGCTCATGCTTTTTTTTTTTCTCTCTTTTTCATATAAATACCTTTTTCTTTCTATTTTCTATTTTCTATCCTTTTTTTTTTTTTTTCTTCCATTCCATTCATTGAAACTTTTTTTTTGTATATAGATTTCTTTTAATATATAAAAATGGATTTTTTACAGCTAATAAAGAATGGCGAACGTATCACTTTAGATATACCCACTTATGCTGCAACTTTTGCTATACCTTCTGCTGCTTTAGCTTTACTTATCGCCATCCCTAATGTACCTGCTATCATTAAACAGATCCTTGCCATTCCTCTTCTTATAGCTAATACCCTTTACCCTCTTATTTTCACAAGTCATCCATGTAAGTATAATATATATATGCCATTATTGTTTTTCTTTCTCTTTTTTATTTAACTCTATTTTATATATAAATATCATATATAGTATTGGATCTTGTTGGTAGTCCTTTTAATTTTACTGTTGACCTTAGATTTATTGAACTTTATTTTACTGCACCTTTATTACAACAACGTCCTGTTTATACCTCTTTATACAGTCTTTGGGTTGACTTTTGGTCTTGTCTTAAAAAATTCCCAAAACCTGCAAAAGAAGATACTAAAGACCTTAAAAAGGGTGAAGTCAAAGTTTATAAAAATGATAAGGTAAATAAATAAATAAAAAGGGATAGATGATCGATAAAAAAAAAAAAAAGAGGAGAAAGTAGTAGTATAAATATATACTTGAAAAAGTAATAATTTCATTTCTCATTTCTCATTTCTCATTTTTCAATTCTCCTTCATTATTATCTTCAAATAGAAATTTTATCATGTATTAACAAATTGGTTAATAACAGTAATGATCATGGATGTTTTAAGTGCTTGGGTTGCTACTTTTACAACTTCTGATATTATGACTATGGAAAAAGAACGTCCTGTTTTTCTTTTCATTTATTTCGTTATTACCGGTTTATTCATTACTTGTGGTTTTAATGCTCTTGGTTTTGGTTTACATTTATTCCATTGTATTGTTGTTGATAGAGGTTCTTATTCTTCTGGTAAGTAAATATATATATATATATATATATATATATATATATATATGAATAAAAATAAAGTGGATCAAGTGATAATCATCTATTTTTTTTTTTATCTTTCTTTAAATAGAACAATGGAGAAAATTAATGGAAGATCCCATTTTATCATCATCCTTAGATGAAGTATGGTCATTCAGATGGCATCAATTATTCAAATCAACATGGTTAGCCTTCCCATTCCGTCCTGTTCGTCTTCTTACTCAACGTCTTTTAGCCAAACGCACTAAAAGTTATGTAGGTATTTCCATTTTCATGGGTAGTGTTGCTGTATTTTTCATTTCAGGATTAATGCATGAATATATGATTCTTTGTAATGTTGGATGGCCTGTTTATCGTAGATTATTTATTGGTCAACAAACTTTCTTTTTCACTATTCATGGTTGTGGTGTCATTTTTGAAAAAATTGTTAAATCATTAAGTCAACGTTATTTACCTCCTAAAATTTATAACTCTTTAGCTGTTCGTGTTCTTCAACATCTTTGGGTTTTAATCTTTGGTATTGCTTTCTTTACTAAATTCATGGAAGGTTTCTCTTATTGGGGTGTCTATAATCATCATCCTTTCCAATTCTCTAGACCTTATATTTATGATTATGTAAAATCTCATCCTCAATTACTTCCTTATTTTGGTAGTAATGTTGTTTAATTTATTTTTATTTATTTTTCACTTTTTTATCAGTAATCATTTCTTTATACATTTTTATTTATTTATTTATTTATCTGTTCATTTTTTTTTAAAAAAACTTATTTATTTATACATCATTACATTAATATATATATTTAATAAATATTTTGTTATTCACAATAATAATAATAATAATAATAATAATAATAATTAAAATTATAATTAATATATAAGAATGATGATACAAACTTATAATAATAATAATAAAAAATGAGGTGTTTTAATTTGGTCAACATATTTATTTACATATCTTTATTTTATTTTATATCTTTACTTGATTCTTTATTGAATATAACCAACTTTTTATTTTTTATATAAACCAAATATGTCTTATTTTTATTTTTCTTTAAATCATTTATTTATTTATTCCTAATTTGGATTTTTACTGAGCTTAAATTTGATTTTTAAGGTTGCATTTATTTTTTTACTTTTCTTTCCTCCCTTTTTATCTTTTTACTTTACTGCATACTTTTATTCTATTTTACCTACTATATATATATGTATATGTATATATATTTAAGTTGTACTATCTTACAAAGCTAGTATTACTACTCATTACATTTACTTTTTACATTTACATATTTATTAAATCTACTCATTTCAATAAAAATAGTAACCAAAAACCCATAAAATACTAATAATTTAATATAAAATCTATAAACGATTAAAAAGAAAACAAATTTTTTTAAAAAAAATAACAATATAGGATATCATATTAATTTATATTTTATTGATTTTTTTTATATATTAATAATATCATAAGAAATATATATATTTATATATATATTATAGAATTAAAATATTAGTTTTTTTTAGTTATTTAGGAATAGGATTTGTTTGAGTACCATCTTTTGCTCTACACACACCATTATTTCCATCCATACAGCATGTGGAATCATTTGGACAAATGAATTTGTTAGGCATATAAGTACAATCTGGCTTTATATCAGCTTTGCTTATAGTTGCTTTAAGAGTTCCAGGGCATAGAGAAGGTAATTGTAAAGGAGCTATATAATTCCCATTTCCTGCCCTACATACACCATCACAACCTTTCTTACAACATGTGGAATCTTCTATACAAAGAAATTGATCAGGTAAATGATTACAATCTTTTCTGAGGTTTTCTGTACATACTATTGTTAGATTAGTCCCAGAGCATACAGGGGTTCGTGTTAGAACAAAAGGTAATAAAACAACGAAGGAAAAAATTGGATTTTAATAAACATTCTTTTTTTATATTATTAGAAACCTATTTGGTTAAAAAAAGTATATATAGATTAGAAACAAAAAAAAGTCTATATTCAAATATCATATTTACCACAAAAAATCAATTTGCTTTTGTATTATTAATATAAATGAAAAATTAAAGAAAAAAGTAGGAAGAAGAAAAGAAGTTTATAAAATAAAGAAAATTTAGTACATATATAAAAAAAATTATAATATGGAGAAAAAAAAAGGGAAAATACATAATGAAGATCCTTGAAAAGAACTGACAAATGTATAACATTTGTATCACAGTGGAGAGTTTCACTGCAGGGAATTTGCAGATCTGGCGTAATTTATTATCCAACACAGTAGAAAATTCTATTGCGTAAGAAAAAAAATATCAACTCTATGAAATGCAACAGTTCACATAGTACTACACTTAATAAAATTAATTTTTTGAATCTATGAAATGATTACAATTTTTATATGCAATTAGATCAGAGTTTTTTTTGAGATCAAATTAACTGGGCCATTCTTTTTAATCGAGAAACATTACTTGAAATGAGAATATATTACAAGGTCAAATGATACAATGTAATTTTTTAAATGCATCAATCTCCTGTAATAGAAATAAATTAGATATTATTAAAAATACGATTAAATAGAAAATTAAATATTTATTAATATTAAAAAATAAACATGCTTTTATTATTTTTCATTATTTATTACTACTACAATTGTTATTATTATTATACATAAAAGTATGTATTAAAAAAAAGGATGATATTATCTATAAAAAAAATCATTTAAGTATGGTGATATTTATGTTATGTTGATAATGGAAACAACGATGAAAATAATGAAGCCAAGTTTTTCATTCCTTCAAGTACTTGAAATGATGTGATAGCTTTACTATTGGTCTAAAAAACAATCAAATATTAATATTAATCATATCGTTACATTAAATATTGGTATTTATTTTTATGTTTTCATAAATAGTATATATTTTGTATCACTTTTTCTTTCTTTCTTTTCATGGAAGCAATTATCTATTATTAAAAAGAAGAAATAAGTTAATAGATCTAATCATATCAATAGAAAAATAGTTTAATTATATTGACTCTTAAAGCTATTTTTAATGGCACTATTTTATAATCATCATTAATAGTTGTAAAACACTGTTTGCAACGCAAATTTTTTTTTTTATTTCTTTCTTATTCATTTTAAAATAATAAAATAATGCTTTTTTTATACTTTCACTAAAAGATTTTAAAGGGAAGGAATGAAGTAGAGAGAAAAAAAAGAAGTTACAAATTTCTGTTGGTTCAAAACTAATTTTTGATCAACTTGATACTAGTATAGTAAATTTTAATAGAAAGTTGATTATTATAAATGTAATTAAAATAAGCCAAATTTTTGTATTATAATATGTTTATATACTTCTTTGTATATCGTATATATATATAATATAAATATAAAGGAAAGAGTACAAAATGAAAAAAAAGTAATAATAATGATATCATATTAATTTATATTTTATTTATACGTTAATAATATAAGAAATATATATATATATATATATTGTAGAATTGAAATATTCATTTTTTAATTGTTTAGGGTAATATTATGGAATCTACAAAAGTGCTATCTTCTGCTCTACATATACCTTTATAAACACCCATGCAACATGTAGTATTTTCTGAACAACGGACTTTATCAGGCATTAGAGCACATTCTTAATTGATCACAATTCTACAATAAAGTGGTGGTTTAGATCCAGGAAATTCTATTACTTGTGTTAAAAAAAAGATAATAAAACAAAGAAGGAAAACAGTTGAATTTCATAAACGTTTTTTATTTATTTACTTATTATTAGAAACATATTTTGTTTAAAAAAAGTATGTATAGACTAGAATGAAATAATAAAAAAAAAACCAAAATCTATATTCAAATATCATATTTACCATAAAAGATCAATTTATTTTTGTATTATTTATTTAAATAAAAACTTAAAAAAATTTACAAAATAAAAAAAACTTATTATATATTATATAAATTGTAATAAGGTGAAAAAAGGAAAGTGAATAATAATGATCTTTAAAAACAACTATACAGTAGTAGATATAAAAAATGAAAGTTGAATAAAAAAAATCATGATTTTTTAACTTTTCATTTTTATTTTTAATCTTTAGAAAAAAAAAAGTTTAAGTCTGTATGATTATAATAAAAAAAATCCAGTTTATATAAAACTAGTTGTAAAGCCTTGTTTGCAACGCGGGTTTACTTTTTGTTTCTTTCTTAGTTCTTTTAAAATAATAAAAATAGTCATTTTTTTATGCTTACACTAAGGAAAGGAAATAAAAAAAGCGGTCTTTAAATTTGGTTTTAAAAAACAATAATCACAATAATCAACAGAAATTTTATTTATACTTTTTATCTCTTTCTCTTTCAGTTTTTTTTTACTTTACTAAATAAATCAATCAATAAATAAATAAACATGTCTAATAATTCTGGTGATGAAGCTGAATTTGATTTAAAGGAACAAGATCGTTTCCTTCCTATTGCAAAGTAAGAAAGAAAGAAAAAAAGGAAAGAACTAGCCAGTATTATTATTAATATACTAATAAAGAAGTTATATATTATATATTATTATAGTGTTGCACGTATTATGAAAAAATCATTACCTGATAATGCAAAAATAGCTAAAGAAGCTAAAGAATGTGTACAAGAATGTGTATCAGAGTTTATTTCATTTATCACTAGCGAATATCCTTTTTATTATTTTATTATATATATGTATATTAATCAAATTAAAACATACTAACAATAAACCTATCTGTATATATAATATTATCCTTAACTTTCAAATCTATTTTTATTTATTTATTTGTTAATACAGCTAGCGATCGATGTCAACAAGAAAAGAGAAAAACTATTAATGGTGAAGATATTTTATGGGCTATGCAATCTCTTGGTTTTGAAAATTACGCTGAAGCTTTAAAGATTTATCTTGGAAAATATCGTGAAGTAATAAAAGAAAAGAATAATATATATATACTATTTAAAACAGATATATACATACGTATAAAGTAGTTAAATATAAGAAAAAAAAGGTAACTATTTGTATTAATCATATATTATTTTGATCATCTTTTTCTATTTTCATTTTTTATTATTGTTTTAGACAACTAAAATTGATAGAAATGCCGTAGTCAAAGAAAAGGAAGAAGAAGTACAACAACAAACACAACATCAAATCTATGGTGTACAACAACCTGGGGAGCATCCTGGTCAACCTGTTTCTTTACCTGGTTCAATACCTCAAGCTAATTATTATAACGGTAAATAATAATAAATACCATTTTTTTTTTTTGCTGTTTCAAGCAGATGTTTCAATTGGACAGTGGATTTTAATTTTTTTTTTCCTTTCTCTCTTTTTTTTTTTACAAACAAAACACAAAATGTAGCTATGGCTGGTCACCCATATATGGATCAAAAAAATTAAACTTAATTCTCTTTGATATACATCATTTTTTTCTTCTTCTTTAAATATATATATATATACTTTTTATTTTCATTATTTTTCTATTATTATTATTTAAATATTTACATCTCCCATTCGTTTTATATTGATTGGTTTTGTACTGCTGTTTTTTTTTTCTCATTTTATTTTTTTTTATATATGCTGAAAATGTCATTTTTTTATTACCTAAAAATATGACTTATAAAAAAAAACTTTATATAAATATATATTTCAATATATAAATATATTATTTTAAAAAAGAAACATTCTTTTATGTTATTATTATTATTATTATCTTTATTAAGCATTAATTTGAAAAAAAACCTAATCCATTTTCTAATTTTAGATTTTATGATTTTTTCATTTATTGTTTGATACCATATTGAGCCTTATATTCTTTCATAAGAGCAAGTTCCTTTTCATAAGTGCCTTTTTCTTCCATATATTCCATGATATGATCCATAGTAATGATAGCACGTACAGGGATATTGTTCTTTTCTTGAACGGCTTGAATAGCGGATTTACCAGTACCATCGGGAGCGACTTCAGCACGATCAACAGCAACAAGAACACCACTTAATTGACATTGATTAGCACGGATGATTTCAATGGATTCGTTAATAGCAGTACCAGCGGTGATAACATCATCCACTACCAAGATATCACCTTTCAAAGGAGTACCAACAATATTACCACCTTCACCATGATCTTTCTTTTCCTTACGATTGAATGAATAAGGAGCTTCTAAACCATGATCATTAGCTAAAGATAAAGCAGTAGCACATACTAAAGGAATACCTTTGTAAGCAGGACCAAATAAAACATCATACTTGAAATCAGCATCTACAATGGCAGCAGCATAAAACTTACCAATAGCACCTAAAGTCTTACCGCTGTTAAATAAACCAGCATTAAAAAAATAAGGTGAGGTTCTTCCTGACTTTAATACAAAGGAGCCAAACTTGAGTACATCATTAGCAAGGGCAAATTCAATAAATTCTCTTTGATAGTCTTTCATATTAATAAACTCCCTTTTTTTCTTTTGGTATAATAATAATAATAATAACAATAACAAAAAAAAAAAAAAAAAGAAGAAAGAAAGAGAGAAAAGAGAAAAAGAAGTTGAATTTTTTTTTCTCTTATAATAATGTTGAAACACAGTCACCTCTCATGTTAAAAAAAAGGATGATCAGTCAAATTTTTGTTAAAAAAGAACTTAATCATTATGCAAGTATTTTATTTTATACATTATAAAAACCTTTTTTTTATTTTTATTTTTTTTATAAGAAATACTAAGCATATTAAAAATACAATTATTTCTTTTTTTTTTTTTTTAAACTTGAGAATGATGATTATTTTTGTTTTTTGATTGTGCTTGTATAACAATAAGACTTGATTTAATACCAGCAGAGATAATATCATAAGCTAAATGACCTAAGGCGACTTTAAATTCTTTACTATATAAAGTACCGGGCGTTTCTAATACAGGATGATTTTCTTCTATTCCTACTCTTCTTCCCAAAACAATAAGATCATGTTTTCCTAAAGGTGTAGGAGTATATTTTTTAGATAAATAATAAGGTGTGATTTCATCTACTGTTTGATAAGTGATATTGAAAGTTGAATGATCATCATCAAATAATGTTTCTAATAACTGTTGATCATTATCATTATCATTATCATGATCATTCCAATGAGATGATAAACAAGCTTTGACAGATGCTGAACTTGCGTATAATTTTTTATTATTATAATTATTATTGATGGATGGTGATGATTCCACTGATGTTTTTTTATGTAATACTAATACATCAGCATGACGATACATTTGTAAACGAAGAGCAAATAATAAAGCGGTACGATCATCTTTACCACCAAAGAATGGGACAATAATTTGAAAAGTAGAAGCATGTTGTAATTGAACATTATCACCATCAATAATATTTCCAAATCCACGATCCAAAAATAATCCAATTGTACATTGATTTAAAGTAAAAGCATTTTTAGCAAATTCAGCATCAGATAATTGATAAGTGCCTTCGCTATTATTATTTTTCTTTAATGATGATGATACTGGTGAGGAAAAGGAATGATCAAAAGGATTAGATTCTTGCTCACGAGGTGTAACAGCATTTGATGTTGATGATGCTGATGAAAAATGTTTTGTTTTCCAAGGTAATAAAATCATATTTGCATCTACCATAGAATAGTGATTTCCAATCCTTTCTACAAAATCACTAGTAGCAGCGTAATCTAAACGAGTGGTTGTTCTTATTCCAATTAAACTACCAAATGTACGAATCACACTAAGGACTGGATCAATACGAACTGTTTCTTCAATATCTTGGATTTTCATGATATCTGAAGGTCGTTGGGTTAATTCTAATAATCGGATAGCATGAATATGTGGTGAAGCTTTAATAATATCATCATCTCTTTTTAATAATCGAATTAATGCCATGACTGCTGGAACTGTTTCTAATTTATTTAAGACAGTGATCATAGTAAATTTATCATCATCTACTACCATAGAAAGAGCTGATGGTTCGATTTTCTTACTATTATTGTTGTTTTTACTATCCTTTTTATTTTCAACTTCATCATTATCTTCTTCTTCTTCTGAAGTTTTTTCATTTTCTTGAATGGCTTGTGTTGATCTATCTCTTACTGATGGTGGGTATACTTTTATAACAAAGGGTGTTGTCATAATAGTAGTTACTAATGCCATAACAACTAAAATAACAAAAACTTTATATATATATATATATATATATATATATATGAATAGTTTGTTCTTTATATAAATATATGTTTCTTTTTTATTTTTATTTGATCAAAAATCTTTTTTTTTATTTATCTTATTCTTTCTTTGATCATCAGTTTTTTTTTATATCTAGCTCACTTTTTTTTTTCCCTATCTTGCTATTTCTTTTTTGTTTCCTTCCTTCCTTTATTTTATTTTGTTATTTTTCATTCTTTTCACTTATTGCCTCTTCTATTTTTTTTTAATATATATACATATAAACATAGTATTTTTTTTTACCTTGATCATTTAAAACACCGGCATCATGTCCAATATTTAAAACAATAAGTTCAACTAAACTATATATTTATAAATAAATAAATAAATAAAGAGAAGATGCATAAAAATGGAAATATGTACTTTATTATATGTTTTACCCTTTGCAGTTCATTAAAAAGCCAATAGCAAAAGATTCACGCGTATTTAAACCACTTAATTTAGCAGCAGCAGTACAACCAACGATTTTACCAAAGCAAGCAACTACAATGACAAGTATAACATAACCCCATACTATACCTGAATTTAATAAACCAATTTGTGTTTTTAGTCCTGAAAGAGTAAAATACTAAAGAAAATATGAAAACAAAGCAGAAAATGTAAAAAATAAAAGGAAGGAAAAAGGGAAACCATTTATGTTAAAAATTAGGAGTTTTAATTTTCTTATATATATATATTTCTAATTTCAGTCTACAATTCTTTTTTCTTTTTATCTCTTCCTTTCCTTTTTTTTTTTGAACTTACCAATGGTAAAAAAACAATATTCATAATATCTTCAATTTTTTCAGTGATACGAATAGGTAAATTATTTTCATGAGGAACTATAACACCTGCAAGAAATCCCCCAAAAATAACGTGAACACCAATAATATTTGTGATGAATGCAGACACCAAAACAAGTAATAAAGTAACTGTCATTAATAAATGTGTAGGACCATTTTCAAAGGAATTTGTATAAACACATAATCGATAATATAATGGGCGGATAATGAAAATTAAAAATAATGAAAATGCCACTGTAGTTAAAAACACATATAAAGCTTCTAAACCTCCACTTGCATTTAATAAAGATACAACTAACGCTAATAAAACCCAAGCTGTACAGTCATTGAGAAGACCTGCTGACATAGTGATAGCACCAGGCTTTGTCCCAAGTAACTTGAGTTCTGCAAGAATACGTGCTAATACAGGGAATGCCTTGAGTATTATATAAACATATATATATATAATTATGTTAAAAAAGATTGATTTTAATGATTTTTAACTTGTTTACCATTTTCTTATTCCCTTTTTTTTTAATATTTTTTTAATTTACAGTGATAGAAACAGCAACACCTAAGAATAATAAAAAACTACCAAAAGGAACCGATGGATCATCTTGTAATTTATATAAACCGACAGAAACAGCTATCCCTAAAGCAAAAGGTAAAGCCATTCCTGCCACAGCTACTGCAACACTTGTTTTCCAATCTAAGCGAATTATTTTTACATCTACTTCTAAACCAACTTGAAATAAAAAAAAAATTAATCCGATGGTAGCTGTTAAATTAATAAATGGTAATGATTGTGGAGGAAATATATGATCCATATAACCTGGAATACGTCCCATTACAGATGGTCCTAATATAATCCCGGCAATAACTAAAAAAAAAATCATTAAAGATAAAAAAATCATTGGAATGTCTTGTAAAAAACAATAATGATAATAAAAAATTACCTTCAGATATAACTCTAGGTTGTCTAAAATATCCTAATGGAATTGCTAGTACTCTACAAAAAACTAAAATAATTGTACACTAATATAGATCATAAATAATAATGAATTGATAAGATCTGATATTTTTTTTTTTTGTTCTTATCTCTTTCTTATTTTATTTACTTGAATAATAAATAATACAATAGGATCACTTGAATTAAAAGCGGATGGATTTAATCCTGAAAATACACCAGCCTGAGGAGTTGCTCCTGCCATTTTTTCTTTAAATAAAAACTAAAATAAAAATAAATAAAGAAAAGAAAAGTATAAAAAATCAAAAAAAAAAAAATCAGTATTCGTTTATTTATAACCATTCAGCTTTGATCATTAACATTCAACCTCCGATATATATAAAAATAAGGTGAATCCAAGTTATCGAGTTATTAAGTTACACATTCAAAAGAAATAAAACCTTCGTTAACCTTATTTTATTCTTGGTTATTTCACGGATAAAATGAATGAAAAATCGTCAAAAAAAGAAGAAAGAAAGAAAAAAAAAACCAAAAAAGTTGTGAGTTTAAATAGAATCAAAGGAAAAATAATGATCAAGAAAAAAAAAAAACGTAAATAAACAAAAACAATGCAAGTATATTTTTAAATACCAATGAAAATCAAATTTCATTTAAATACAATAATCATTAGATAAAATCTGAGCTTTTCAATACACGCGATATTTAAAGTCCGATTACAAATTTTAACAATGAAAATGGAGATCGTGGTTTTTGGTTTTTTTTTCTCTTTTTCTTTTTATTTTATATACCAAGATTATATAAAAAATATAAATGGGCTGTCAAAATATAATATAAAACTTAATACTAGATAAAAATAAGCAATTATAATTATATAATACACGAAGTGAATATGTTGAATATTTTTGATTTGCTTCTGCGCAGTTTTTAATGATCTAATTTACTTAAATAACCATATTAAAAATAACAATTAAGGTCTAAGAATAATTTATCGGTTAAGATACAACAACAACAGCAATAATGATATAAAGTAATAATAATGAAAAGTAATAATAATAATAATAATAATAATACTAATAATAATAATAATAATAATACTAATAATAATAATAATAATGAGAGTTTCTTTATTTTATACATGGACTAGTTAACGATGTATTCGATATTGAAGATTTTGAAAACTGGTGTAAATCAAAACCAGTTGTTTTATCCATTAAGGAATCTTGGTTATAAAGACCACTTTTCTACATAATAACAACATATTAATCACCAAAACAAGCTGTAAAATACCAGTATAGTATATATATATATATATATATATATATATACTATGGATCATTTATTAAATGGCTTCAAGAAATAATCGGTTATTGCTTTTGTCAAAAGTCACTGTATTATTACGGTAAACTATTCTAAAATATTCTATGTTGTATTATTTATAAAAAAATTGATTACATGAACAGCAGTACCTATTTAAAACGCTGTTAAAGGTAATAAATAATAAAAATAAAAAAATTGAATAAGAAACTTATCTTTTTAATTTTTATTTATTTCAAAATAAAAGAAAATATCTATAAACCTAAACAATGCATTTTATGCCTCACTAATAAAAAAAAATAATTAAAAGGGGATATTTAGGTAAAAAGCACCTGTTATAATGAATGTATTAACAAATGCTTGATTTGAAAATTTCGACTTCAAGTTAGGAAAAAAGTATGCTTGAAACATATATTTTTAATTTATCTTGCAATGATACCCATAAAGTGAAGATAGAATTGCCCAAAATCATTATCGCTGCCATCTGCATAGTAAACATAAAGAAAATATGAAAAAGAGAATTCAAGTTGCTAAGTTACACATTCAAATGAAATAAAACCTTCATTAACCTTATTTTATTCTTAATTTCCTCACGAATAAAATGAATGAAAGTTCAAATAGAATAGAACAAAAATGATATACATGAAATAAATAAAACCAATAAACAAAAACATTGTAAAGTATAATTATTAAACACCAATGAACTAAAAGTGGTAAGAAAAATATGGATTGATCACATGATGAGACTAAGTTTTATCCAATTGGATTTGACTAATATTTTAATAAAGCTATGTTTTTAAACAAAGTAATAATATAAATAAACATAAAGTAAGAATATGGTAAACACATGATAACAATAACTTTTTTTTTATAAACAAATGAATTTATATAAAGTAATCGAATAATCCAGTCGTTTATATTACTAATGGTTTGAAGGGAAAGACCAAATGAAATTCATTAATAATTATAGATTAGCCATCCATTGGCATGATTATAAACAAGTGACCTGTTGATTTAAATTCCGATTTCTCTTTTTTTGTTTAATTCGCAATCGCTTTTTGGCATTGTTCTTATCTTTCTGTTCTTTTTTTTTTTTTTTCCTATTTCTTTTTTATAGATTGTTTGTTTTTATATATACATTAATAATGTATAAACTAATAGTTATTTTAAAAACTTTATTTTTATTTTCATTTATAAATGCACTACCTCAAATACAACAACAACCTTTTCAACATAAATCGTTCGACAACATACCCAACACACTTGACTCACCTATAGTTGAAGATTTAGTTTATCATACAACAAATGAATGGTTAAATGCAAATTCAATCTACACTTCTTGTAGTAGCTGTATTTCTTTACTTCAAATGATAAAAAGTTTATCTTATACTTCTGAACACTTTCTTATAAGAACTTTAACAAAAGTTTGTATACGTACAAATAGGGTTTCTCCAGAAGTGGTGAGTTATTTTATTTATATAAATAAATAAGTAAATAAATAAATAATTCTTAGAGGTTTTATTTATTTATTTATTTATTTATTTTTGCTTTCCCTTTCTTTTTATATAAAAAATAGTGTAAAGGTGTAATGGAGGAACAAGTGCCTATCTTTCGTAAGGTGGTCAAGGTAATAATATATCTATATATGGAGTGTATACAGATTATATGATCATTTTTTTTTAATGAATAATGATTATAATAATAATGATAATGATGATATTCATTTATTTTTCTATTTTAAAATAAATAGACGATGAATATATCTGGTAGAGATGGCCATCTTATGTGTGCAGCTATTGTTAATTCTTGTCCTTATCCTGATATTGAAAAATGGGAAATTCAATTTCCAAAACCCAAACCAAAAAATATACCCCAAAGTGAACCATCAGGTGAAACATTTAATATCCTTCAATTAAGTGATTGGCATATAGATCCTGAGTATGAGGTAATTTATATATAGAATGCATAATGTAGTTAATTGCCTTTTATATTTTTTTTGTTTATTTATACTTATTTATTTATGATAGGCTTTTTCTGATGCAATTTGTGATAAACCAATTTGTTGCCGTTCTTCATCTACTGATTATTCTAATATAACTAAACCATCATCACCTTGGGGTAAATATATGTTATATATATATATATAAAGATAAATAGTAATGATTTATTTTATTCTTAATATGTAATTTTTTTTATTGTTATTATTAATGATCATCATTATCATCATCATAGGTGAATATTCATGTGATACACCCCTAGCATTAATTGAATCTATGCTAAGTTATATACCAACTGTAGAAAGTGATATATCATTTGGATTGATGACTGGAGATATACCACCTCATGAAGTATGGTCCACTTTACCATTTTTAAAAACACAATTTATCCAAGATGGAAGTTATGCATTATTGCATGCTCACTTTGATGCACCCAATAAAATCAATTCAGTTTTGTATCCAGCTGTTGGTAATCATGAATCAGCACCTACAAATAATTTCCCATTAAAAATCAATACTTTACCTGAAGATGAAGATTATGACTTTCTCTCTTTATCTTGGTTATATAAAAGTTTAGCAAAAAGTTGGAAAGGTTGGCTCTCTAGAGATTCAGATACTAACGTTGAAGCAAATACTGGAAGCTATGTTGCAAGACCTTTAAAAGGTTTAAAATTGATCAGTTTAAATACTAACTTTTGTTATACTTTAAATTGGTGGTTATATCAACAACCTAATCAATTGGTAAAGGAAATAATAATGATAAGGATGATGATGATAAAAAAAAAAGAGTCATCAACTTAATAATAATAATAATAATAACAAAAGACAAAATATACTTAATATTTTTTTTCTATCTTTTATCCAAAAAAAACTTATTTATATATTTTAACCATTTTTAGGATCCAAATGGAATATTAAAATGGCTTGTGGCACAATTGCAAGAATCTGAAGATATTGGTGAACGTGTTTGGATTATTGGCCATATTGCACCTGGTGATTCAACATGTTTTCATGATTATTCTAATTATTATTATCAAATTATTGAAAGATATGCTCCTCATGTTATCACTGGACAATTCTTTGGTCATACTCATAAGTAATCACTTTTATATATAAATTAAAAAAAAAAAAAGTAAAAATATAATAATAACAATACTTTTTTTTTTCATTTAGAGATGAATTACAAATCTTTTATAAAAATGGTCAACAAAATGCATCAGAAGCAATATCAGTGGCTTATGTAGCACCTTCTATCACTCCTTATTTAAATGTTAATCCTGGATTTAGGTAATAAAAAATAAAAATAAAAATGAAATAAAAATCATCAGATTAATATTTAATTATGATGATCATTTTAATAATCTTTATTATTATTATTATTATATATATAGAGTCTATAAAGTTGATAAAAAAACATTTGAAGTAGTAGATTCAATAACTTATATTGCTGATCTTGATCAAGCTAAAAATTGGTTAGATGGCCCTGTAGGTTTTTTTTTTTTCTAGAAATAAAAGAGATGAAATAAATTAAAAAAAAAAAGTTGAATTAAAAGAAAAAAAGGAAATATTAATTTAAATTAATTTATATTTTTTAGAACTGGCACGTGGAATATTCCGCTAGAGAAGCATATAGTTCAAAGAATGCACAATTACCATCGGAACAAGCACCTTTAACAGCCGAATGGTGGCATAATGTAACTGTAGATATGGAAAACAATAAAGATACTTTTGATAAATATTGGTATTATCGTACAAAATTAGCACCCCAAACACCTGAATGTGATGAAGATTGTCAAAACAATACCATTTGTAGTATTCGTGCTGGTAAATCTGAACTTCGATGTGATTATGATCCTGATGTATTATTTGGTGGTGGATCTACATCTTCAAGTAAAATCAAAAAGAATCGTTATACTGAACCTCATTCATGTGGATGGAATTTAGAAGGAATTCGTTCCCTTCAAAATTCAAATTTGTAAAAAAATAGTTTTTTTATTTTATTTACTAACAACATTTATATATATATTTTAAGTGTTCATATATTTTTTATTGTTATTATTACTTTATATTATACAATTATATATATATATATATTATCTATTTTTATCTATTTTAAAGTTTTTATTTTTATTTTTTATTTTTTAAAAAAAATATTAATAACATTTAAGGGAGTTTTTATTATAATATAAATAATATATGAAATTTATGAAACAGTTTATATAAAATAAAAAAAAGGTACAGTTATATATAAATCGATATGCATTTTTTATTTTTTATTTTTTATTTTTTCATTTTTTTTTGTTTTATTTTTGGTTTTGAACGGTAGGTATTTCTTGTAATGTAATACTATCATTTGATTGTACATGATTATTATGTTGAGAATGTGGAGAATGTAGTTGTTGTTGTTGTTGCTGTTGACCTTGATTAAAAGGTTCTTGAGGTTGTAATACATGATTATCATAATATAGTTGTTGGGGTTGATGAGGATCATAATGTTGATCATATTGATAATAATCGTTATTATTACTATTAACAGGGGCAGTATTAGGATCATAATTATTATACTGTAAATTAGGATCATAATTATTATATTGTTGATTAGGATCATAATGTTGATCATATTGATAATAATTATTATATTGTTGATTAGGATCAGCAGGATAATATTGACCTTGTTGTTGTAACTGATGATCTTGAGGAATTTCATATTTATGAGGATCATTATAATCATTATAACCAGCACCAGCAGCACCAACGGCAGCCATAGGAGCCATATTAATATCTTGATAATTCATGACAGGAGAAGTAAGATCTTGGAAAGCATCACCACTTAATTGAGGAGCATAAGGTTGCATAGGCATTGATCTTGGTCCATTATTATTACCTACAACAGCAAAATTATTTTGAGGTGACATAGGTGATTGAAAAGGTGATGATATAACAGGAGAACTAATTTGTTCTTGTTCAACATTTCTTGTACTATTATTAGCACTTGCATGATAATCAGCCATAGGTTCAAATCCATGTTTATCGGTGTTAAAAAGATCATCCATATTACGATTTTGACTATTAGCTCTTCTTTTTCTTCGTTTTAATAAGCTAAACACAACACCAATAATAGCGATGGCACCAACAACACCGCCCACTATTCCACCAATCATAGCTGTGTTATTACTATCATTTGCACTACTACTTGAAGTAGGGGAAGCTGATATAGTAGTAGAAGAAAACAAAGAATTAGAAGAAAGTGTGTTTGTAAATGAAGAAAATGAAGATTGAATATTTGTTGTAACTTGAGCAGTAGTGGTTGGTGCTACCTGAGCAGTTGTTGTTGTTTGTGCTACTGGTTTACTAGTAGTAGCAGGATTAGGTGTATTTGTAGGTTTATCAGTTGTTGGTTTATTTTGATCAGGTGTATTAGTTGGATCAGGTTTACCAGTATTATTATCAGAAGTTGGTTTAGTGGTTGGGTCGGGTTGTGTATCTTTTGAAGTTGGAGAAGGATCTTTTGAAGCAGTAACTGATGCTGGATTTTCAGAAGCATCACCTGCAACAGCTTTAGGAGTTACATTAGGACCAGCCATTATTATAAATAATATTTATATTTATGTAAGAAATAGAAATTACAAAGAAAGACAAAAAAAAGAAAAAAGAAAAAAGGAAAGGAAAAGGAAAGGAAAGGATATATATATATATATATATAATAAATACAAAAGTAAATAAAAACTACAAATATATATATATATATATATAATAATAATAATAATAAAAAAAAAAAAAAGAGAGAGAAAAGAGAAGAAAAAGAGAGAGAGAAAGAGAAAAAATCAAAGACAAAAAGAAAAATTATTATTTCGACATATTGAGTTAAAAATATCAACCTCCAATTAAAAAAATAGACTTCTTAGTGTAACATTATATTTTTTATATATTTATATTATATCTATAAATTTGTAAATTCTAGACTAGATCAGTACCATTCATCTTTTAAGAAAAATAACTGAATTTTTCTTTGTCTCTTCTTTTTTAATATTACTTAATGGAATATACTAACTATAGCTAAACTTTATTAATGCAAGGTAAGTAAAAGTAGTACTTCCTCCTCCTCCCCCTACTACTTTTCGTTAATTTATACTTTTTCTTTATTTTTTAAATTCAGTTTAATGGAGATATTGAAAATGAAAAAATATATATAAAAGTTTTAGTTTACTTTTTCATTAGATTTTACTACTTTTTAATATAAATAAAAATAAACAAATAAAAAAAATCTTTATTATATCTTTTTTTCTTTTCTTTTTTTTTTTTTTTTTTTTTTTTTTTAAAAAAAAAAAGGTTATTTTGTATCTTTTTTTATAATAGTTAAAATGTTCTATATATAAAAATGTATAAAAAAATAGATACTTTTTTCTTCTTTTTTACTTTAATTACTGGAAAGGAATCTTTATTTTCCTTTGTTGTACAGTTTAATAAACTAGGTAACAACTTTTTCCTGGTAACTTTTTTTAACTTTCTGAGAAGATTCTAATAAAAAAGGTAAAATCAATTTACAATTCGGTTTTCATATTTTTAAGACTTGTTTAAACTGCCGAAATTTTTGTTTCATTTTTTCTTTTTTCTTTTCTTATTATGTATATAAAATTTTTGACACAATAACTTTACATATGAAAATAAAAATACTTGAATGAATAAATTTTTAATATTTATACAAAAACAAAAAGAAAAAAGAAGAAAAAAAAAAAACCTACTATTTTATATAGCCAATGAAATCATTGCTTTTATTGTTTTTTTGAGGTAAATCATTTATAGGTTGATCCTCTATGAATAATTTTATTATATATATTAATGGGTAAATATAAATAAATATTATTTATTTTTTTATATAATTAATTGAAATATTTCTATTTTTTTAGAATTTATTATACAATTATATAATAAATAATAAAAATACTAATAAAAATAAGTCGTATTTTGGTTCTTTTTTTGATCCACCCTTTCCTATTTTGGATTTTTAAAACCCAGCTCTGGTTTTTAAAAAAGGTTGCTGTTTATTTTTTTTTCACTTAGTTATTTTTATTTACGTTAATATTTCTTCGCTTTTCTTTTTTTCTTTTATTTGCTTTAATTATGACTATTTGCAAATTTTTTCAAAATGGAAATTGTTCTTATGGGAATAATTGTAGATTTGAACATATAAGATCTGGTGGAGGACAACAACAAAATGCTTCAGCTAATTATCAGTAAAGTTCGATAAATTGATTATATCTATATATCTATATACATAAAACACTTTTTTATTTTAAATATTAACCGCAGTCTAATATATTATTATTATTATTCATAATAAAACAATAATAAATAAAATAGTGAAGCATCTATACGGAATGATATTAAAACAGAACGACCTATATGGCCATTATCAGTATATGCTCCTGCAAAGTCAGAACCTAATATCGTTGTTGGTACTGATCATAGTCCTGAAGAAGATAGATTAGCTTATTACCTTAGTATGCAAACAACTGGAAACGATAGTCAATATGTAAGTATTTTTTTTCTTTTATTTTTCTTCTTTTTTTTCCATTTAAAAAAATTGAATGATATATATATATATATATATATATTCTTTAATAATATTAATAAAGGATAATCATATTTATATTTAAAACTAATCATCATCACAAAAAAAAAAAGGTAACTAGCTATCAACAAAAAAGCCAAGAAATGGAAAATCAAGTCAATGCTATTAATGGAAGTACAGCAGCAGCAATAAAACATTATGAAAAGGAAAAATCAACTAAACAATCAAGTGGTGGTGGCTTTGGAAATCCAACAACAGTAAATCCACCTTTTGCACCTTTTACACAAAATCAATCATTTGGATCAACTTTTGGAGTTAATAATAATACTGCATTTGGCGGTAGTGGTGGTAATCAATCTGCTTTTGGTAATAATACAACTTCTGCATTTGGAAAACCATCTGCATTTGGTGGTGGTGGTAGCAGTGGATCTGCTTTTGGACAAACATCAGGATTTGGACAAACATCAACAAATCAAAGTGCTTTTGGCCAAACATCAGGATTTGGACAAACATCATCATTAGGTGGAGGAGGATCAGCTTTTGGTCAAAAACCAGCATTTGGTGGAGGAGGATCAGCTTTTGGTCAAACTTCATCATTGGGTAGTGGGTCAGGATTTGGCCAAACATCTACTTTAGGTGGAGGAGGATCAGCTTTTGGTCAAAAACCAGCATTTGGTGGAGGGGGATCAGCTTTTGGACAAGCATCTACTTTAGGTAGTGGAGGATCAGCTTTTGGTCAAACATCATCATTAGGAGGGGGATCAGCTTTTGGACAAGCATCTACTTTAGGTAGTGGAGGATCAGCTTTTGGTCAAACATCATCATTAGGAGGGGGATCAGCTTTTGGTCAAACTTCGCAATTAGGTGGTGGATCAGCTTTTGGCCAAACGTCAACATTAGGTAATACAGGAGGTGCTGCATTTGGAGGAGGCGCACCATTATCATTATCATCATCAAATCAAGGATTTGGATTATTAAATACATCTACATCTGCATCTACAACTATACCTTCATCATCATCATCATCAACAACAACAACAACAACATTAAATATTAATGGCAATGCTCATCAATCAGATGATTCTGATTTAAGAGCATTTAATTCAAATGTATTTGATTTACATGGTATACCTGAATCAGAACCGCCAATTGAAATTCGTTAAAAGCGTGTTATTTTTATAGTATATATTAGTTTCTTTTCCTTTTTCTTTATTTTTTAGTTTTTATTTTTTTTTACAATTATTCACCAACTTTGATTTATTATTACGGCATTTTATTTCCTTTGATCTTGTATAAATACATAAATATATATATATTTAAATATTTTTTTTTTTTTATCAATAGTATAAAATTGGATATCTTTATATATATATAGTGATGATAGTAAATTTAACAATTTATTTTGTATCTAAAAAAATTCTATATAAAGAGTTTAATAATATACAATTCTTTTTATTTCATTTTTCTTTAAAAAAAACAAACCAAAAAAAAACAACCAATTCCACTGATATTATGTAAATAATAAAATTATAAGTAATAGTAAAAATTATATATTTGCATTATTTTTTTTTTCTTTTCCTTTTTTAATTATGATTTTCCATATTTTGCTTTTTTTCAAATGCTTGTAACATATGTTTACGACGTTCTTCAGGTGATAAGGCATTCAATTCATCTACTGATAAACTATCAGCTTTAGATTTTGATGAAGTGGCAGTGTCATTATTATCATTCTCATTAGTAGTTCCATTCATTACTGGAGTAGTTGTGGTGGTATTTTCATCATTAGATGATTTTGTTTCTTGTTTTTCTAAAAGTTTCCTTTATATATATATATATATAAATAATAGATTATGTCAATATATTTATGTATTGTTAATTATCCTCCTTTCCCCTTTTTTTCTTATATATATATATATATATAAGAGAAGTCTTAGTTATACTTACTTTCTAGCTTGAAGTACCATAAATTCCTTTCTCTTCTTCAACATTTCTTGACGTTTTTCAGCACTTGACTCCCATACTCTTGGTGGTTCTTCCAACTTTTCTTCATTCAAACTTTGTGAATCTATTTTATAACGTTGGATTAAACTTCCATGGTTGGTTGCTTTTCTTGAAGATGATGATGATGAAGAAGTGTTATTAAGTGAAGGTGAACCAGGTTGACTAGGTGGTGTTGGTATAGCAGGCTATGTTTATACAAACAAAATAAGATAAGATAGTGTTAGTAATAAATACACGCATACATACATATATATATTTAAAAGGTTAATATTTATGATATAAAAGAAAGTAGTTCTTTTATATATAAATATATATATATATATAAAGAATGTATATTTACCATAGGTAAACCACCGTCACGAAGAGCATTATCAACTGTTGTTTCTACAGAACCTGTTCTTTGTAAATCAGCTTGAATTGCAGCTACTGGAATGTCAGGAAACATAGCACGAACCATTTCAATCTATGTATTAAAAAAAAAAAAATAGTATATAAATATGAAGTTGAGTGTTATATATGTATATATATTTAAGGATACTATTATTACTACTACTATTATTTTTAAAAGTAAAAAAGTATTCATACCATTTGTGGAGTTACTCTATGGGCTCTTCTTACAGGAGCTCTTCTTTGTCTTTGTTGTGGGTTTTGTGGTTGTCTACCTTTTAAGATAAAAAAGAATATATTTATAGGTATATATATATAATAATAAGAATAAAAGGAAAATGTCAATATATACTTATTCTTGATAAAGAAAAATTATTTATTCACATACCAAGCATCCATCTTAATGCAATAAGTATTAAGAAAACAGCCACTAATATAGATATACCGTCATTCATGGTATATATATATAAAGTCTTTTTTTTGAAAGAGATAGATAGAAAAGAGAAAGAGAGAGATAGAAGTAAAGGAACACCGCCCGCTTTATATAAATTTCCACGTCACAACCATTTTTGGACAGTCGCTATCGGAATTTTAAAAATTCCCAAAGAGTATTTTTTTTCTTCTCTTACTCTCTCTCTCATTTTCCTCTTTTTTATTTCCTCCCATCTCTTTTAATTATATTTTTCTACTTTAAAAAATATATTATAATACTAATGGATACAATAGATACAGAACTTACTCATTTAAACCTCTGTGATCAATTAAGATCTAATTCTTCATTTATGAAAGTAATGGCTACATTATATTATTATGGTAATCAAAGTATGAATGCTGCACAATTAGTTGTAGCTGTCAGAGCACTTGATTTACTTCCTCTTAGGTAAAATGAACAACACATTTAAACTTGTATATTATAAATATATGTATAAATATATTATGTATATGTATATGTATATGTATATGTATATGTATATGTATATGTATACATGAAATATATGGGAAATTAAATATACATATAAAATAGCATAGTCTGTATAATTATTAAAAATCAAAAAATACTTAAAATTTTTTACTTTTTAAATTTTTTTTAGAGGTGAAACACCAAAAAGTACTATTCAAGGAATTATTTCTACTTCACGTAAAACAGCTAGAGATTTAAAAAAACCTGATCCTTTTAGAATAGAAAAAGATGGCTCTGGTAGACAAGCAAGATATTGTATATCTAACGAAGTTCTTAATGGTGTTACTGTTCCTGAAATTCAACAACTTCCTGACGATCCTATTATTTTGAAACCAGTTGAACATGCTTCTCAATATCATACTTCTAACTCTATTGGTAAAAGACATCGAAAATTATTAAAGTAGGTATTTTTTCCACCATTTTCATCTCTCTTTTTAGTTTATTATTATAATTATATAAAGTAAAACATTAATACTAATAATGATCATTTCTATTATTTATTTTTATACATTAATATCAATAGATTGGCTAAAGCAAAACGTAGAAAAAATAATGGTGGGGAATCTGACGATAATGATTCAGACATTGATATTGATTCTGAAGATGATGATTTTGGGTAAATATTATTATTATTATTATTTTGCAAGGAAAAAAAAAAAAAGGAAAGGATCAGACATAATTAGGAAAAAAAAAAAGAATAAATAAGATTTTATTTGTTGTTTGTTTGTTTTTATTTACCTCTTTATTTACATTTTATTTTATTTTTATTTACCTTTCCAAATAGGTTTGGCGCCTCTGATGATGAAACAAAAATGATACTTTTACCAGAAGAAGATACTATTTTCGATTATTCTCTATTATTTTCACCACCACCTTCTGATCAAAATTATATTGATGCTATTGATTTTTCATCTTATCCTATTGCTTCTCATTTTGCAATCGTACAACAAAAAGGTTATTCTTATCCCAGATTTCGATCACAAGAAAAAATTAAAATTCCTAAAATACGATGTGAAGATAAATTCAGAGTAGCAGATATATATAGTAATAAAGAAGAACAAAAATTAAAGGATGGAAAAAAATTATGTATAGGTCGTGTATTTATACTTGCAGATGGACACGGAGGATCAGGATGTGCAGAATTTTTTGTTCGTCATACACCATCAGCTATTCAAGGATTATGTGATCGTTATGATGTTAGTAAATTTGACGATGAAAAAATTCAACAGCAGTTTAAAAATGATATTATACAGCTTGTGGATATATTAGATCAACAATATTTAGATATGAAAAGAATACAACTTGGACGACAATTACAAAATGAATTAAATAATCAATCTAAAGTGCATGACAATAATAGTAATAATAATAAGGAAAAATCATTGAATGACCAACCTAATAATAATGATAATAATAATGACGATGATGATGTTAAAAATGAAGAAAATGAAAAAGTAGATAATGATGGATGCACACTTATTCTCAATATATTCTTTGGTAGTTGGTTAATTAATGTAAATGTTGGAGATTCAAGAACTGTTTTAATATCAGCCCCAGCACCTGGATCATCATCGCCACCAGCTACTCATACAAGTTCACATGGAAGTTCAGCATCAACCAGTCCATATGTAATGCCACCTGGAGGATTTGATAAAGACTATATTATGGAAGTAGCATTTGCTTCACAAGATCATAAACCATATTTGGAACACCTTGTTCGTCAAATCATAGAAAATGGAGGTGAATTTGTAGATTCTGTACAAAATCGTGTTATCAAAGTAGAATTAGATAAATTACGAGATGATGGTAATCGACAAACTAAACGATATGCTTTAAAAAATGCTCGGATTCGACCAAAAGGATATCAGGCTGGCCAAGATTATTCTAATGGTGATCCTTCATCTACTTCCAATTTTACAGCTCAAAGTGCAATTCGTACTACAGTAAATAGTAATAATAATAACAATAATAATAATAATAATAATAGCAATAATAATAATGATAATAATAAACATCATAATGAACAAAAACAACATTCAACAGATACCCGATCACAAAATGGACGTGGAAGATCTCGACACGGTTATGTACCTTCACTAAATGTAGCTCGATCATGTGGTGATTTAGATTTTAAAATGAATCCTAAAAAAAAAATCATATCTTGTGAACCAGATGTCACTTTTATTCGTATATCAGATACTTTACCTACAGCAGATAACATTGATGATTCAGCATTATCTTCATTAGCACCACGTACATTTGTCACTTCCTCTGGAATAAATAAAAGATTAAAAAGAAACTTTTTATTTATGAGTACAGATGGCACCTTTGATTATATGTATGAAGAAACACCCGAAAGACAAAATAGAGCTATATCAAAAATATTAGGTCCAATGATAGAGGATGGCGAAAAAATTGGAAAATATCTTTTAGAAGAAGCTGAAAGAAGTCAAACCATTGAACATAATAATAATATTAATAACAACAATAATAATCAAAATTCAAAATCAAATGAAAACAATCAATTAAATAATGATAAAAATAATAATAGTAAGAATGATGACAGTGAGAATGAAAATAATATTGTTAAAATGGAAACCGTTGCAAAATTAGAGACAATGGATATTGATGATTCTTGTAAAAATGCTGAAATGAAACTCACAAATGGAGAAAATAAATCAACTACAGCAAATGGATTAAACAAAAGGGACGATCATGATGATAATGATAGTAATAATAATAATAATAATGGTACAGATAAAATTGAACGTAAACCTCTATTATATCGAGAGCTTAACGAAAAAGAAACTAAAGTACGTAACACAAAAGAAAAAACATTAGTATTGGCAGCTCGCTTTTTTGCAAATCGTGAAGTTTCAAATGGATTTTTCTCATCAAAATTACAGGATTATGATGATTGTACTGTTATTCTTGTGGAAATTTGAATTGTTATTATCATTATTACTATTAGCTTATTTTTATTTTTATGTTTATTTTATATTTTATTAAAAAAACTAAACTCTATTGTATTTTATAGCATGTTATTATTGTTATTATTTTATTATTATCACCTTATTATTACTTTATGATTATTATTTTATATATTATGATAACTGTTTTCTTTTATTTATCGACTGTAATTCAATTTAGGCTTTAAATAAATTTTTCTCCCCTTTCCTTTTTTTTTTTTTTTTTACCTCTCTCTTCACTTTTCTTTACTTCCTTATATTTTTTATTATTATTACTTTTATATATAACCTTGGAAGATATCTTCCTTTATATCATTTAATATGCAAGTATATGCTCTAGATCTTAGTATATTAGCATCTTATTTTATACTTATTGGATATCTAGTATGGAAAGTTTGCCCACAAATAAATTTAAGTACACAGCAATCTAACTCATCAGTTGTATTTGTCGGGTTTGCTGGTGTTGCTTTTATCTGTAAAATATATTTATACGTATAAATAGATAATATATTGCTGAATATTACTTATTTATTATTACTTATAAATAAATATATATATATATATATATATATTAAAATAGGTACTTGGACTTATATGTTTGCTTTTTTTAAATACAACTATCTCTCTTGGAAAATGTATTATGGAGTAGAAGAAGGTTTTTCCATTTATACCATGTCCAGCTGGTTACATCACGTTAGTTTATTTGATGATGCTTGGAGAACTGTTTGTTCTGGTGATTGGCAATGGTTATGGAGTATACAATTGTGTACTTTTACTGTTAGTGTATGGACACCCATTCTTGCTATCGAAGGTATGTGTTTGCATTTACATATATATATATATATATATATATATTACTTTTATTACTATTACCATTATTTGTTACTGAAGTCTTAATATTACACATGTAGAAACTGACTAATTTTCTTATAAAATATATATATATAGGTTCGCGTCGAAAAATTCCTTTTGTATGGGCATATATGTTAGCAGGTCAAGTTGTAGCTATATCTGTATTTTTAGCATTATTTTTTGCCGTAATGCTAATCCATTCACAAAAATCAACACAGTTACCATCTAATACATTAATAAGTTTACTTGGTTTAGCTAGTATTGGTGGATTAATTTCGACTGCTTATATTCCATATGTTACTGATTCTCATTTATTTTTACCTGTGCTTTTAACAATGCATCTTTTTACTTTGATTCCATTAATTTATATGTGCTTTGTTTCTCAAAACACTTCATCATCAAAATCAAAATCAAAATCAAAATCAAAATCATCGCCACGTATTGGTATTATTGCTCTTTATATCATTAGCAGCTTAGTGAATATGATTCTTATAGGTCAACAATGGTATCTTGCAATCAGTAATTTGATCAAATCCCAATCAATAATCACTGCTTATGATATATATACTAGATTGATTCAAATCTTTTTCAATCATCCAGCTCAGTCGAGTATCAGTTTTGATGTTGTATGTGTTTATATTATTTCTATTTTATGGATGATCATCGATTCTAAATCAAAGCAAAATAATAATACTTTTAAATTATGGTCGAATGTCTTGGTATTTCTTACTCCTTTATTGACACCAGCAGTAACACTTCCAATTTATTTTGCTTTGAATGAATATGTATCTTCTGCTATTGAGCATCATAAAATAAAATAAAAAATTATAATAGAAAGAAATTATAATAATAAATGTAAAATCACATTATATATATATATATTTGTTTTTATGTGTGCAATTCATTCTTTTTTTGTTATTTAGGAGAAAATCAGACATGCATCTTTTTTTAAGTTGAGGTTTAAAATGATTTACCATTATATAGCCTATTTAAAATACGCGTAGCTCTTATCAACTTAAAAAACTAAATCCATAAGATATATCTTATTAATTAATTTTTACAAATAATTAATATTATTCTTATACTAAAAAGATTTTTTTACTTTGAATTATTATTTTAAAAGCAATGTTATATAAATATATATACAAAAAATGAATAAATTAAGAGACGCTTTCAAAAAAATAGATATCTTACTTCATAAAGATGTATTACAATAGTAATAGGATTGTAAAACGTTCATTTTTTTTTCTTTCAAATCTAAATTTTTGATATTATATATATTTAAAATATAATCACCAAGATGCAAAACAATTATAAAATATTTGAATAATTATTAAATATAAAATTACAGGAAAAAAGTTGTACTAACTGCATATGTATAATATATCAACGTTAATTACATATACTAGGAAAAAAAAAGGTTTTCAAAAATGGATGATTTAAACTTTTTGCCACAAATTAAAGTTATATGTATCTCCACATTCAATGGTCTAAATTTCATGATATTTGGATCAATCAAAAGCTATAAATGCATAGAATTTATGCTTATTGCAATGAAAGAGCAAAAATAAGATGCAAGTATAGCGGATATTAAATTGCACCTTCGCATGGTTGATTCTGTTAATCAAGACTTTAGTCTTAAGAACTAAATCAAATCCTTTTATTATGACTATTTTTAATTATTATTATCTTTTTTATTTACTCTATTGTTGTTTTAAATCCATTGTAAAGTTAGTTGTTTATTTTTTTACTTTTCTATTTATTGTATATGTATTTTGTTTCTTTAATGTATACATATATATATAAAGTTTACTACAAAAGATGATAGGAAATAATAATAATAATAATAATAATTAATTAATTAAGAAAAAAAAAATGCTATGTAGTAAAAGAAAGTAATATGATATTGAAAAATATATGAAAAGGGAGTTAAAAATTGTCAAAAAAAAAAATGAAAAATGAAAAATGAAAAAAAAAAGAATATCAACAAGCAATTATTGTTGATTTTCTCTTTTTTCCCCTTTCCTTTTTTTTACTTTTATAAATATATAAATTATATGTATTTTTTTTTTTGTTTTCATTTATTATTATTATTATTGAATTCCTTTTTTTTATTATTAATATTATATAAATTAGAATCTGTTGTAAGACATGAAACCACGAACTCTAAGGTAGTCAGTTAAAGATTCAATAGGACCAGCACCAGCAACAACAACTTCTTGATCCCAGAGGTATTTGTTACCAGCTTCACGAACATCGTTAACGGTGATCTTTTGGATAGTTTGTTTGATTTCATCAGCAGATAAACGTTTACCGGTAGTTAAGACTTGAGAAGCAATATCTTGGGCAATAGCTTCGTTAGAATCCAATTGAAGTAAAATAGAAGCTTGGAGTTGTTGTTTAGCACGTTCAACTTCAGAAGCGGTGACAGTAGTAGAAAGACGAATCCATTCCTTTTGTAAGAAATGAACGAAATCATCTAATCTAGTAATGTTGTCACTAACAAAGTAAGTACCCCATAAACCAGTGTTGTTGTAACCTTTGTTGAATGAAGCAAAAGAGTTGGCAAGATGATCTTCATTAACAACAGTAGATAAACGAGAAGATAAGTTGGCAGCAGCGCCTAAATTTTGATCCCAAGAACCAATGATGGTAGACATAACAGCTAAAGTGAAGTAATCAGCAGATAAGTAAGGAGCACCTTCAACAGCAAAAGCAACATGAGCTTGAGGTAAAAGATCATCACGTAAACGGATTTCAGAACCAGTGAAGGCAGGCTTAACCTTGCTAGCAGCAGATCCACCGTTAGTTAATTGACCAAAAGTCTTTTCAGCTAAACGAACTAAAGCATCATGATCAACATTACCAGCACCAACAAGAACTAATTGATCAGCATTGTAGTTATCTTTCTTGTAAGCATTTAAATCTTCTTTGGTTAAAGCTTCAACAGTTTCCTTAACACCAACAACAGGACGACCTAAAGCTTCATTTTGGAAAGCCATAGCGTGTAAGTGATCAAAGGTAACAAAGGCTAAGTTGTTTTCATGGGCTAATTGTTGTTTTAAAATATCACCACGAGCAGATTCAACATTATCAACATCGTTAGCAACAATTTCAGATAAACCAGCAACAGCAGCATCAATGTTGGAGTTGTTAACTTGAGTAGCATAGAAAGCTTGTTCACGAGTAGTACCAGCAGTTAATCCACCACCTAATTTTTCAAAAGCAGAAGCTTTGTTCTAATAAATAAATATATAAATAAATAAAAAACCAATAAATAAATAAATATACCTTTTTATCTTTTTTTATTGCTATTATTTTTATTCTCATTTTTCTTTTTATATAAAATATTGAACGTAATATAGATTGAAGTAACTTTTTTTTTCTCTTTTCCTTATTATTATTATTATTTTTTTGCTTTCTTTTTCTTATTTAATAGCTATTTGTTTTTTTCTTCCTTCTATCTTTCTTTTTTACTTATCTTTTATTATTATTAGTATATTTATTATTTATTCTATTATTATTTATTCTATCTTTATTTATTTATATATGTATTCCAACTATTTATTTGTTTATTCTTTCGTTTATTTTTTATTTTACCTTAAGGATAGTATGTTGTAAGAAGTTAGCAGCACCATTAGCAGAAGCAGCTTCAGCACTAGAACCAGCATTTACCCATACACCAACAGTAGCAGCACCAGTGTTATTGTTTTCTTCAGTGGCAACAGTGAAACCGTTAGGAAGAACAGTGGTGCGAGTAGTTTGAGAAGCAGCAGTAGCTAAAGGGCGAACGAACTATATATATTTATATTTTTATATTTTATTGTATATATTGATGTGTTTTTTTATTAAATAAAATAAAGTTGATGTTCATTAGTTTTTGTTAAATATACTTTATTTACATATACATATATATTTATATTTATATATTCGTATTTCCAATAAATATTATTCCATTTCGCGTTGAATAATTGATAAATAAAAAATAATAAACAGTTGTATTTATATAAATATAAATATATATACATGTATATATATATATATATATATATATTTGTATATATAAAATAATCGTTTAAATGGTGATCCTCGTCAAAAAAAAAATAATTACCTGCTTGCTGAAAGCGGCACGTGGAAGTGTATTTGAAAGAAGTTTGGATGCCATGATTCTATATATATATTTTTTCTTTCAATAAAAAAGGTGTTAAAGAAAAAAAGAAAAAGAGTGGGGAGATTATGGGTTGTATTAAAAGAAAGAGAGAAAAAATATTTCAATGACCTAAAAAAAAAGTCTTCACAAAAAAACAAAAGGAAAAAAAACAAGGGCCAGGCAATTTTTTTAACAAAATTCAAATGCCGTCCCTTTTTTTGTTAGAAAAGGCTTTTTGAATGGTTATCCAATCAAATTTCTTTTAATTATATATATATATATATATTTAAATGAAATGAAAGTAAAAAAAAAAAATGGATCTATTCTTTTTTTTACTTCTTTTTTATCTTTCTTTTATATTTCATATTTCATATTTTTTTATACCTTATTTATTCTTCTATATTAATATTATTTTTTGATACCAAAAAAATAAAAAAAAAGAATGGTCATTCAAAATTTATTATATAAATCATGTATTAGCGTTATCAAACTACCATTAAATATATTATGGAATATTATTTAGTGCTGTTAAAATTATTTGTTGCCTTGTTTATATTTATAATAATATTTAATTTTTTTATTATTCTTTCATACCCTTTTACTTATGTTATGTTAATATTATTATCAAAGTTAGAAGGAAAAGACTGGATAGCTGAAATGGAAGAAAAAAAAAAAAGAAAGATAATGACAAAAAGAAACAGAAATAGAAAAAGAAAAAAATGAATAATTTTGAACGATCATACTTTTTTTGCCTATCATTATAATAAACTAAAAAAAAGGATCAATTAAAAAAAATACATAAACTTTATATACTATATATATGTCATTATTTATACAAATATTTATTTAAATAAGCAAATCAATAAATATGAAACAGTTACAGTTTTCTATTAAATTAAATACAATATTTTTAAAAATAGCAAATATAATAATAATAAATTCATCCTATTCATTTTAAATTGTAAGATCACATTAATTAAAACCAATATCAAATATAATTAACGTAAAACATATATGTATATATAAAGACACCAGTGCCATCAATCTTTTTAGGCTCTTTTTTTTTAGTTCAATAACATTCGGATTTTTAGCAAAATATTAATTGAAATATAAATATAATAAAGTTTGAAAGATGCGTAGCCAATGTTTGGTTTATTTATTTTTTTTATGTTTATGTTGTCATTTTATTTTATTTAACGAATATAATAGAAATACAAAGTTGTAAACAAAAAAAGAGAAGAGAAAAAAAAAAAAGAATGAATGAAATGTTAACAATAAGATACAAAAAAAATAAAAATAAAATAAAATAAATTTAAAGTATAGAGTGGGAGAGGTTTTTTGTTTCGTTTTGTTTTTTACTTCCTTTTTTTTATAATGATAAAAAAAAAGGATGTAATGTAATACATGTATTTCTTTTTTGTTTTGTTTTTCATATGATTGGATTTTATAAATTATTTTAATTTTAATTAGAATCAGAAGACACTTTAGCTAAACGCTGAGCTAATACTGCTTTAAATTCATCATTTTGAGGAGGATGGATTTGTTTTTGAGGAACTGTAGTAGTACTAGTAGTGGCTTTCATTATATTTGTAGGTCTTGGAGGAATAACAGGAGCTTGAGTTGTATTTGCTGTTGATGGTGATGATGAAGTAGATAATAAAGATGATGTAGATGGAGAAGGTTGATAAGATAATGAAGAAGATATATTTGGTGTTGAATCATAAGCATTATTACCATTATTATTATTACTACTATTATTAGAATGATCCATACTACGTCTAAAAGGCCAAAAATTACTACCAGTGCTAGTACTATTTCCACTATTTATATTTTGTCTTGTAAGTTCTTCAGATTTACGATAGTGATGATGATCATCAATATCAACACTAGTAGGTCGACTATGTTCACCACTATTATTACTATATCTTAACATGGATGTATTAGAATTACTATTATGACCACTACTATGACGTTGTCCACTAGATGATGTTGAGGATGATGTATTTGATTTTTGTCTAGGAGCTTCACGTAATATGCTAAGTTGATCAACCGTATCTTGATTTACCCAAGGTCTCATTAATATATATTGAGTCACCATTTCTTGTTGTTCTTCCATATTTCCATCTTCTGAATCATCATTATCTTTATCATCATCATCTGCACCAAATCCATGATATATACTAGATGATGATGTATTATCACTATCACGTCCATTATTATTATTATTATTATTATTATTATTGTTATTGTTATTACTTCCACCGAATCCAAATAAACCATTACTGCTTATCCTTCCGATACCAGATGCACCACGAGAAAGAGCATTTGTAAGTGAAGGTCTAAAGTGATGTTTTTGATGAGCTTTATTATAAGTTCCAGGTAAATTAATTGGATATTTTGGTCCTTGTTGGAATCGGCGAATTGTATCTAAAATTTCTTTTATTCTAGGTTCTTCTTCAGCAGATAGATGATGATTAGTCGATGATTTAAAAGCAGCCATTAAATAAGTAATATCATGTATAAAAGTCCCCAAAAATGGAATGGTAGGTTTGGTATAATGTTCAGCACGAATTTGAGCTACTGATTTTCCATTGATGACAGTTGTATTTACCATACCCATATGTTCACGATAACGTCCATAATTGTCTGCCTCTGACATTAATTCATTTAATGATTCTAATTTGGTGATACTCTTTTTTGGTATATAAGCCCAAGTTCTTCTTAATCTATCTACAGGTGGAGTACCTAAAGCTGAAACAATTGCTTTCAATGTTTGATAATTATTTAATTCTAAACACCGAGAAGCTACTTTAATCCAATAATGAATAAGCTGAGCACGTTCTGAAGCTTCTTGCGGAAAAAGAATAGAATGTTCAATAATACGAGTGAAATAATTAAAAAAATCAGTAGATGCTACAATTCTAGGATGAGGTTGTTTTGCAGAATGCACTAATAGTGCTTGTGGTGGAATAGCATTAAATATAGAAGATTCAATCAAAGTGACTTGGTATGCAATGACATGTGCTTTAAAGTGCATAAAACTTGGTATTGTAGCAGCACTCATATATATTGTTCTTACACGATTTAAAGTTTGTTTGGTATCGGCCACTTGTCTTGAATATTGAAGTATTTTATGATTGATTTCATCTTCTGTCATAGGATCTAATGTTTGATGTTCTTTAATTAATTGTTGTTTACGATTACGAGTTTCTTTTAATGCTATTTCTAAATCATCTAATTTAGCTTGAAGGACACGATGAGTGGTTAATAAAGGTGGTGTTGGAATTAATGGTACATTATCAGAAGAATTTTGACCTGATATTGAGGATGTGAGACTATCTACATTGGTTTGTGCTGGCACTAAATGTGTTGGGTCCACTTTATTATCAGAGGCAATGACTATATCATCTTGTAAAGTTCTTATTTCTGTATATGGTCGATGTTTTTGTAATTGTATACTATCAGGAGATGGTACGCTATAAGGTCGTGAAGTGATTATATTGTTGGTATTGTTTATATTGGTTGTATTTGATATTGATGCTGAGTCTATGGAGTGTTGATATGATTGTTGTTCCGAAGATTTGTCTAAAATAAATATATTACATCAATTAAAATAAAGCACGTGGTTATAAATATTGAATGCTTAAATATAGTATTAATTTTTTTTTTCTTATTTATACTCTAATAAACTTTTTATTTATTTATATTCTATATATTCTATTATTACTATTAATAATAATTTGTTTTATATTTATATTTATGTTTATGTATATTTATTATTTATATATATATATATATATATATATATTCTTTTTATTATTATTATTGTTGTTGTTGTTATTTATTTACCCTGCAAATATTCGTCATTAGTTGTAGTAGTAGAAGATGAATCTATTGCTGTATTTCTAGAAGGTTTTGGCGGTAAAACGGGCTTATGGATCCGAGAAGGTTTTGGTGGTAATGGGGGTTTTGGAAATTTCTGAGAGTCACCTGTATTTTGAGGTTGTATTTTTGTTGGTACACCAGGAGTATGTGATTCAATAATATGTTCTATATGTGTTAAACAACTTCTCATTGCTGATAATAAAGAAGCATACTGTTTTGGTTGGGAAATAATAGCTATTAATATAAGATAGATGGAATTATTAATACATGTATATATATTAATTAACAATTATTATTATTATTATTATTATTTTAAAATAATATTTACAAGATTGTATAAATTTGATATCTTTAAGAGATATTAATGAATCTTGAGCTAACTTTATATAAGCATGGTATGCATCCTAATTTAAACATAAAAGTTTAAATAGTAAAAAAAAAAAAAAAAAAAAAAATGTTAATATAAAAAGGAAGTTGTATTT
Source organism: Cunninghamella bertholletiae (assembly GCA_037043795.1). NCBI lineage: Eukaryota > Fungi > Mucoromycota > Mucoromycetes > Mucorales > Cunninghamellaceae > Cunninghamella > Cunninghamella bertholletiae. The sequence continues at coordinate 2,337,337 of JAZGVP010000001.1, forward strand.
TTTTTATTCTTTACAAGTTAATAAAATAGAAAGCATACTTTAATTTGACCATTCTCTTCTAATTGGTTAGCCAATGTAAGAGAAGACTGAGCATCTTCCATTGTGAGAATAGATGACAAAGAAAGAATATATGTATTATTTTTTTTTGTGAGTGAGTTAGAAAAAAAAAAAAAAAAAAAAAAAAAAAAGAGAAAGAGAAGATTGGAAAAAAAGAGAGAGAGAAAAAAAAAGGAAGAGGACTTTAAAATTTCCTTTCTACTTTTTTTTTTTCTTATAAACAAAAAAAATAAGGCCCGCCTATATTATTCTTATTATTATTATTATTTATGCTAATATAAACAAATATCTAGAGGAGATTTTGTTATTTATCTAATATATTCATTTTTTGTGTTTATTTATTTATAAATGATAATGATACTTCTCATTTGATAAATTTTTTTAGTGATTAAAAGAAAAGAAAATCCGTTTAAAGTATAGTTAATAATTATAATAAAAAGTGCCTCATTATTCCAAATAAAGCTGGAATACAATTTTAATCAAAAAGATACCCTTTTTTTGGAATTACTAAACTCTATCTAGCTTGATTTTTATTTATAGCAAAAAATAAATAAATAAATAAAAGAAGTACTAAAAATTCATCATTGTTATTATATTTACTATCATTGTTCTAATTTATTCATTTTTTAAAACATCGATTTTTTTTCTTCCTTATTTCATTACAAAAGAGAAAAATAAACAAGTATCATTACGCCATAACAATATATATTATATATATTTCTGTTGAAAATGAATATTGGTCATCTGAATTTAGAATAAAAAAATGTGTTTTTATGACATTTTAAGGTTTACTTTGGTAAATTTTATTTCAATTTCAATATATAATATTTGATCTCTTTTTTAATTTTATTAATTTTTTAATATATATATATATATATATATATATACATAAGAGTGTTTTAATATATTATAAAAATAATAAAATAAAATAAAATAACATATAAAGAAAAAAAAAATTGAATTTTATATTATAAATATAATATTTAGCCAGTAAAATAGGATTCAATTGGTTTATACTCAATTATCCGGACCGTGGAATTCATTATCCATCCAACCTTTTTTTTTTCGTCATCAACCTCTATTTTTTTTTACTCTCTTTCCCGATCATAGAAATTTTCTTTTTTTTCTTTTTTGTTAATTATATGATAATCATTATTATTATTTTCATTATTATAATTATTTAACATTTGTTAAATGTTAATTTTTAATATATTTTAACTTTATTGATCATTTATTAAAAAAAAAAGAAAATACAATAGTAAAAAAAAAGTATATCTTTATGATCGAAAAAATATATAACCGGTGCATGATATTTTTTTTTGTAATTTATTTATTTGGATAACCCTGACATCATTTTTTTTTTTTTACTCTTTAATACGGGACACAAAATTAAAAAGGTTATTTTAAACTATGAGTTTGAAAATGCTTATAAATTTATTTAGTATTTTTAATAGTATGAAAATTTCATTCATTATAAGTTTATGTTTATATACTATGATCTTATTTAGTTGATTTTAGTTTTTTATTTGTTATCTCCCAAAAAGAATAATAAATAATAATAAGAAAAATAAAATTACCAATTAATTTTACGTTTTAATCTATCTGTACAACATGATTTTAATCCATTTTTTTATAAAAAAAAAAAAATACTCACAGAACTGCATTTGGAAATATAATTGTATATCTATATAATGACGATAAATAATAAATCTTATATACTATTTATATAAATATAAAAATAAAAAGGCATATTTGGTTAGTAAATGAGTATGTATTTATAGATAATTAATAAGTACTTTTTTTTGAGTTTTTTTAGTTTGTTAAATATATATAAATAAATAATATATATGTGTATGTATATATATATAAGATGATATTAATAATTGAAATAATAATATTATTATGATAATAATAAAAATAAAAGAAAAATCAAATTGAAAAAAAGAAGAATAAATAAAATTTAGAAAAGGGTGAGATTGAATAGAATAATAATCATAATAATAATAAAAAAAAAGGAAATGATAAAAATAAAGACAACAGTAAAAAAAAAAAATGTAGCAATAATAAAAATAATAATATAATAAAAAATAAAAGAATAGTAATAATAATAATAATAATAATAAAAAAAGAATGTACAGAAATAAAATAAAGAATATACTATATATTTACATAAATGCCTGGGGGTTCAATTGATGAGCTGGTAAAGTTGATTGAGGATGTTGAATTGGTAAAGGTTGTTGTTGGGGTTGTTGTGGTTGTTGTTGTTGTTGCTGTTGTTGTTGTTGTTGTTGAAGTTGCCATGGAGTAGCCATCCATGGAGGTAAGGCATTTTGCATTTTTTTAATATGAGTATGTTCAATATGATATTTAAGTCCGTTCATATTTTTATAACGTTTTCTACATCCCATCACTGTACATTGATAAGGTTTTTGTAAAGCATCTTGTTCATTATCAGAGTCTGTTGATTCGCAATGGCCATGCATACGATGATATTTTAAACCATTTGGATTTTTATATGCCTTATCACAACCTGGGACATCACATCGATAAGGTTTATCAGCATCTAGAAAGTAATAATAATAAATGATAATGAATGATAAATAAATAAATATATCATTATATTTTATTTTATTTTATTTTATTTTTATTTTATTTACCTGGGTGCATCAAACCTGCGGCAGGTCCAAAATGACTAAAATCCATATTTTCTATTCCTAAACTATCATGTTCTAAAGCAGACATATCTTGACTTGATAATAATATAGGTAAATTACCATTAGGATCATCATCTTCTTCCATTTCTTCATCCTCATCTTCTTCTTCTTCATGTTTAGGACTAGCAGGTACATCGTTAGGTTGTATTTCAACATGTTGTTCTTCATAATGTTGTAATAATTCATGTAAGTCTGCAATAGGTTGATTACAACAAACTAAATCTCTACAAAACTTTGATTCTAATTCTCTTTGGTGAACATAACTATCTCTATGTCTTAAAGTAAAAGGTGAAGGTTGCATAAAAGATGAAGGTGATGAAGCAAGCATATTTAAAGTAGGTGAACTATTAAATATATATATATATATATATAAATATATATATATAAATATATATATATATAAACATATACATTCGTTAATATATATATATATATATATATACCTTGTATAGGATTATTATTATTATTACTATTATTATATTTTTAAAAAGCCTTACAATGACATCATATTAAAATTAAAAAGCGAATTTTTTCTTTGTGGTGAAGTCATTTTTTAATAAATAACAATAATGTAATAATAATCAAAAGAAAATAAAATACAAAGAGTATATATAATAAATATAAATTAATTAAAGGCTTTTTTTTATAATAAAAAAAAACGGTAAGAAATAAAAAGGAAAGAAAGAAAAAAAAGAAAAGGAAAGGAAAAAAAAAAAAGAGTGGCAAAAATATGGATGCCAAACTCTTCCAAAATAGGATTGGTGCGGTTTTTAAAATTATGTTTCAATTTCCAATCTTTACATCCCATTATTTTAAATCCTTTCTTTTTTTTTATTAGTAATATATTGATTTTTATATATATATACATTAATTATAAAGTACAAGTTAGTTTATATAATATAAATACAATTATATATTATAATGCTATAAAAAAAATAAAAAATAACATGAAATGGTTTTTAAATAAAAGGTTTATAAATAAAACAATTGTTAGTATATAATGTACGTTTTAATCCCATCTCCGCCCGAAATTTTTAAATTTTATATGTTATATTTTTAAAAGGAAGAAAAACTGCGTAATTATATATATACATACATACATACTATAATTATTAATACATAATTATTATTAACTTGTTCTAAAAGATGTTTTAATTTATAAATCAATTTTTGTTTTCTCGATTTCTTTATTTTCTTTTTTTTTTTTTCCTATTATTCTTTTAAAAATGAATGCATCAATATCTTCTTTTTTTTTTTTATCTTTATGTTCACCGAAGGTTTTTCATTAAACCGTAAAAAATAAATACATTCTCAGCCGATCAAAGATTAAGTCGAAAATTAGTCTCTGTTTAACGTTTTTTTTATGTTTATGTTTATAAAATAGATATAAATATATAAATAAATAGGATTATCTAGCTTTATTATTATAATTTATCGTATATTATGATTATTATTTTATTATTATATATAAAAATAATAGTATTTCTTGAAAGAAAATGAGGTTTGAAAAAAAATCCACTGAAAACCGAAATTAATAAAAAGTATGATAAGAATACATATATTCCTTTGCATTTTAACCTTTTTTTTTTTTACTTTCGTATTACCGTGTAAGTATCCCTCTTTTTATTCAATTATAAATCTATAAACTATAACAATTAAAAATAGAGAATAAGAAATCAAAAAATCGATAATAATAGGTTTATAATGAGAGAGAGAGTTAAATATGGATTACTTGTATATATAAAATATTAATTATATGTATGATTTATAAAAAAATATCAAGAAAATCTAGACAACCAATCAAAGATATAGATTTCAACCATCCATCCCATTGGTATTTTTGTTTTGGGGAATAACTTTATACCGGTTTAAAATGCTAAATTATCAAAGATCAGGGTTATATATAATGAGTGAGAGCGAGAGGTAGAAAAAAAGAAAAGAAAAGAAAAGAAAGAAAAAAAGAAAGAATGAGATCATAAAAATAAAAATAATCATTATAAAAATAACCTCTTTAAAAAAAAAAAAGATCATTAAAAATAATAGCAGTGATCATTAAAAAATAAAAAAGTTGATTTTTTATATTTTATATAATGATAAAATTAAGTTTGTGTTCTTTTTTTGGTTTGCGCGTATAAATTTTATTAGCCAGACCTTTTTTATTTTTGCAGTTTCCATTTTTTAAACTTTCTTTTGCCTTTTCCTCTTTTTTTTTTCTTTTTCCTTTTATAAACCCTTTATTAGAATATGACAACTGCTCAACCTATTAAAATAGATTTAAAAACTCAAAAATATGATCGTCAATTAAGGTATATATACAGTATAAACCTTTTTATCTAAAAAAAAAAAAAAAAGAAACAGTTTATATATATATATAATATAAAATCAAAGAAAAAAAAAGCATACAATTATGATCAACTTATTTATATTATTAATAAAAATACACGTATATAGATTATGGGCTTCTACAGGTCAAAAAGCTCTTGAAAATGCTAATATTTGTTTACTTACTGCAACTACAACTGGATGTGAAATATTAAAGAATCTTATTTTACCTGGTATATAATTAATATATATATATATATATAAATAGCAATGTTAGTAATGATAAATATATATTACTAATATTTTAATAGGTGTTGGTAGTGTTACTATTGTTGATGAAAAAAAAGTGGATAAAAAAGATGTTGAATCTAATTTTTTCTTGGAAACTGAAAATATATCAATGCCTAAAGCTGAAGCTGTTATGAATTTATTAAAAGAACTTAATGAAGAAGTAAAAGCAAGTTTTGTAGAAATGGTAATAAAAATAAAAGAAAAAGAAAACGAGTAAGTGTGTGTGTGTGTGTGTGTGATTAAAATAATTGATAATCATTTATATATATATATATATATATAGGATCCACATCATATTATCGAACAAAACCCTGGATTTTTCGATGCTTTTGATTTAGTTATTGCATCCAACTTACTTGATGATGATGTAATCAAATTAGCTGATATTTGTAAAGAAACTCAAAAAAAATTAATCACTGTTCATTGTAAAGGTTATTGTGGTGTATTCCGTATTCAAGCTAATGAACACACAATCATTGAAACTCATCCTGAAAATATTGTTGATATAAGATTATCTGAACCTTTTCCTCAATTAAGTCAATTTGCTACTTCCTTTGATTTGGATACTTTGGATCAAACTGATCATGCCCATGTTCCTTATATTGTCATCTTGTTGATTTTTGCTGAAAAATGGAAAGCAAATGTAAGTTCACTATTATATATAATAATAATAGTAATAATAATAATAATAAAAGGGTTATGAATAAATCATTTATTATGATTTTTTTTTATCTTTATATATAAATATAGCATGATGGCAAATTACCTCAAAATTATACTGAAAGAAATCAACTTAAAGCTGAAATTAGAGCTAGTATGCGTACTGTAGATGAAGAAAATTTTGAAGAAGCTATTTCAAACATTTGGAGATTATCACCATCTTCTAATAATGTAAGTTTATTTTATTCTATATATATATATATATATATATTTATAAACATTATGTCTAAATTATTTATTATTTTTAAAAGATTCCTTCTGATGTACAAAATATCTTTAATGATTCATCCTGTGAAAATATTAATAAAGATGTAAGTGATATTTATAATTGAATTGAAGAGGAGAAAAAAAGCATTACCATTATTAATTTTTTTAAAAAAAAAAATTAATTCTATATATATACATTTAGTCAACTTATTTTTGGATTATTGCAAGAGCTATTCGTGATTTTGTAAAAAATGAAGGTAATGGTCAACTTCCTTTACCTGGAAAATTACCTGATATGAAATCAGATACAAAAAATTACGTTGCATTACAAAATGTGTAAGTTAAAATGTATATATACTTTAACAATAAAATAACCATCATATTATTAGTTTTTTATTTATTCATTTATTTATTTATTCTTTTGTTAACTTTTTTTTAGATATCGTCAAAAATCAAAAGAAGATTTAGATGCTGTTAGTAAAAGAGTGAAATCATTATTAAAAGAACAAAATATACCCTCTGAAAATGTACCAATGGAAGCCATTGAAAACTTTTGTAAAAATGCAGCTTATGTTAAAATGATCAAATACCGTAGTATTAAAGAAACTACTAATCAATCTTCATCAACCACAATTGGTAATTATATCTATTTTATTTTTCATTTTTTTTTATTGTTAAAAAACATATTATTATTATTATTTTAATCAAACTGACTCCGTTTTTTTTTTTTTTTTTGTTATTATTAATAATGTCTTTTAGAAAACTTGATTTCATCAGATGAAAACTTTGGTTATTATATTGCTTTTAAAGCTGCAGATAAATTTTATAAACAACATGATCGATATCCTGGTAAGTAATTAAATTAAAATAAAAAATAAATAAAAAATCAAGCACAAGTATTTCTCATTTTTAATACATTCTTTTATTAATAATAATAATAATAATAATAATAATAGGTACTCAAATTGATGATGATAATGATGAAGAAGAAGTGATACTTTTTAAACAACAAGTAGTAGCAACATTACAGGAATTAGGAATAGAAAATGCTTCAACCTTGGTAGAAACAAATTTGATTAAAAGCATCACTAATTATGTAAGATTTGCAGATATAGAAATACCTAATCTTGCAGCATTAGTTGGAGGACTTGTAGCACAAGAAGCTATCAAATTAATCACTCATCAATATATACCTATTAATAATACTTGTATATTTAATGGAATTGCTTCCACAAGTAGCGTATTTGAATTATAAATCAACAATACTTCTTTCCTTTTCTCACTCACTCACTCACTTAATCAATCAATCAATCAATCAATCACACACACACTCTCTCTCCCTCTCTAAACATATATATATATATATATATATATATATATATATACGCATAAAATATAATAAAATATAAATTCTATCAAATATGTTTTTTTTCTTTTATTTAATGATTTCTTTTTTATAAGAAAAATATATATTTATATATATATATATATAAAAATGTGTACAAAAAAAAGGGGGATTTTTTTTTAGAAAAGGAATATGAATATGTATGTATAAAAAAAAAACAAAGAAAAGTAAAATGGAAAAATAAAAATAATAATAATAATAAAAGGATTTATTTATATAAGATATTTATTTTTTACCAGCCATTTTATCAGCAACACAAGCAGTTAAAGCAGCACCAACACCACTACCATCACGAGCTAAACCAAGACGAACAGATTTTCTAACATCAGTATGTTGAGGTAATAATTCAGCAATAGCAGAATACATACGATCTTCAAAGGAAGGATAGAATTCATATAAAGAACCATCAATACCAATATCACAACCTTCCTTTTCATCAATATCAGATTGTTCAACGATAGCAGCGACAGACATACCAGCCAATCTAGCAGCACGAGTGCCTACTAATTCACAAATACGTTTTACAATACGTAATTCTACATCAGTGACTTCAGTTAAATTAAGATTAGTATCCAAGATTTCACGAGTAATAGATAAATCGGGAGTATTATCGCCTTCAATATTAGACATATAGGCGGTTTCAAAGGCATAATGTTTTGAAATAGGTTGTGTATTTTGATTCCAATGAGTAAATAATAAATTACGATCCATCATATCAGTAATGACATTTCTAGCAATTTCACCAAGATACATACCAGAAATTAATTTTTCAAAGAGTTGATAATGAGGATTAATAGATTTACGATCCAATTTATTATCAAATCTTGTTAATGGTAAAACGTTACGTTCATTATCAAAGGCACCAAACTCCATATTAATAATCATTTCATTTTCAGGATTACTATCTCCATCATTCCATTTACCAATCTTTCCCATTTTTTCTATATATGCTCCATTAGATCCTGTTCCCAAAATCAATCCAGCAATGGTATCGGGTTTTTGATATGCATTGGATAATAAAGTACCAACAGTATCATTTACTAAAGCAGTTACTTTGACAGGTACATGTTTTCTATATAATGCATCTTGAAGTAATAATACTGGATCTTTACCGATGGCTCCTGTACAATTAAATCCTTTTGTCCAACTAGTTAAGACACCACGATTAATCTATATATATATATATATATATATATATATGTATAAATAAAGATAAATAAAATAATAATAAATATATATTAATATTTTGAATTAAAAAATAATAATAATAATAATAAAAAGGATCTCTTTTTTTTTTACCTTAGTTTGATCGACAGGGAAAGAGAATGTATAACCAAGAGGAAGTTCAATGTCAACATTATCTAAGTTTTGTTCTGTTAAGAAAGTATCAATACAATCAGCAATATAATCTATTGTTTTAATAAATTAAATAAATAAATAAAAGGAATGATTAGATTAATAAATATATATATATATATCCTATTCTTTTTTTTTCTTTTTGTATCACAAATAAAGTGAGATGCCCTCTTTTTTTTTTTTTTTTGAAAAATGATCACATCTATCTATTATGATTATTATTATATTTTACCATATAAATTTTTAATAGGACCAAGCTTTAATTCTTCTGAAACGCGAGCTTTAGTAGATACAGTTTTGAATTTTCCTTGTCCTTCCAAAGTAACAAGTACAACACGAATATTAGTTCCACCAAGATCTAAAGCAAGATAGTTACCTTTTTCCTCACCTATATATAAATATATAAATATATATATATATATACAAATATTATTATTATTTGTATCCATATTCTTTTATTTTTATTTTTTTACTAGTATGTTATATATATATATATATATATATTATTTATTTACCGGTTAAACGACCTTCAACATAAGAAGGAAACATAGCCACGGTTTGTTTTTCTTTATTAAGACCTTTTCTCATTTCAATAAGAAAGTGATCTTTAATAACAGTAAGTTGTTCTTTAGTTATAATAAATTCTCTTTCCAACTCTTTCATATATTCCATCTGTTCAGGAGTGCCATTAATAGGACCAACTTCATGAGCCTTTGGTGGTTGATGAGTATGCATATTTATTTATTTATTATATATATATATTAAAAAAAAAAGTATATGTATAGATAATATAAAATACAGAGTTAAGAAAAAAGGAAAAAAAAAGAAAACGGAAGAAAGAAAGAAAGAAAGAAAAAAAGAAAGCCCTAAAAAAAAATAAATTCATTTTTCCTCTCAGAAAAGAAAAAAGTCCAAACCTTCTAAAAAAAAAAAAAAAAAAAGCTGGGATATAAAAAAAAAAGCATGATTTTGAATTTTTACGAAACCCGTAAGGAAAGTCCCGAAAGAGTGTGATTTTAACTTTATGTATTTACCTAGATTTTATTAGGTTTATAGAGAAAAAAAGATCATAAAAATATATTGATCAAAACAATTACCTTTTTTTTTTTTTTTCTTAAATTACTATGTGAAAAAAAAAAATCATTTTCTTCTTTCCTTTTAATTATTCTTTTTCTATTTTTCTTTTTTTTCATATTCCTTTAAAAAAAATATTACTATGACGTTCTATTATTTCATTTTATTATTTTTTTTTCCGCATTTTTCCATTTTTTCAAAATAAATAAATTTATATGTCAAAAATAAGACTAAGATTATTTATCATCATTTATTCATTTTTTTTCCATGTTTCACCATACTAAATTTAAAGTTGAATTGTTAAGAATAAATTTTATATTTATTTCCCTCTATTTTCCTATTTTATAAATGTAAGTACCTTTTATATATTTATATAGATATAAAATTATTATTATTTTTAATCTACGTTATTATTTTTTTTTTTTTTGATCATCTAATTATGATTCTTTATCGCAATCGCTGTTTTAAATAATTAAATATTAAAATACCAATAAATGATAATAATATATATATTAGATAGCCCCCCAACAAAAGTAACCTTTTATTTTTTTTTTTCCCTTAAATACCATATACGTTTTAGCATTGATCATTACCAAAAAAAAAAAAAGAAAAGAAAATATCTTTATTATTATTATTATTATTATTATTATTTAAAAGTTCAATAGATGAGTAAATAAATAATAATAATTAATACAATTGTTTCTATTAACAACAAAATTCTCTTTTTTTAATTTAAATTCATTTCATTAATATTTAACAATAATTGATTATAGTATATAATTATATATATATATATATATAATTATATATATATATATATATATATATATATATTAACATACTAATATCATTTCATTATATATATATATATACTAAAAAATAAAATTCAATCTCCATTTCTTTTTGCTATTATTAATATCATTGCTATATTAAAAAACAATCAATTTATTTCATTAGTTCGATAATTTAATATATATAAATATATATACCATCATAAAAAAAAATAACAAATAAAAGAAATTAGTCAGATGATTTTGTATGTGGAGAGATTATATGAAAAATTGGAAAAAAAAAGAAAAAAAATAGGCCCCACCATTGGAAAATATACCCAACCAATCAAATACCTGTTTAATATGAACTTTAAAAATAGAACCCTGAATTTTATTAATCACCTTACCTTATGAATGAGACCATTTCCTTTAAGAAAGAAATATGATACACTAAAATCTTACTGTTAAAGCCTATCTTGCTTATAAATACTTATATATCTATATATTTGAATGAACTTATGATTAGATGTTTTTTTTATTTATTTTCTTATGATGATATATATATATATTTATATATATATAGTTATTTATTTACCGAAGAAAATACAGGTACTTTTTTATATGTTACATTTTATCCAATAGGTGGATTTAAAGGCTAGTTGAAATAACTACAATAGCTACCTTTATAAGTATTTTTACACTAAAGAATATTTTATTATTTATTTAAAATGACAAAATACATACTAGTATATTTTTAAATAGTATAGTTAGATAGAACTTTTATATTATTACACAATGAAAATATTCATTAATTTCCATTTTTAGACGAGAATAAATTTTTTTATATATCGCGACACTGGATTTTCATTTTCATTTTTTACTTCTCTTTCGCTTTTTACTCATTTTTTCGTTTTCTTTTTATTTAATGTTGTAATTATAACGATACTTTAACGAGATGTTATGAGTGAGAGCAGATAGATTCTTTCCTGTTAACCAAGACTTTTAGTCTCAAGAACTAAAACAAATTCTTTTATTAATAATAATGATAATAATTGTTTTATTGTAAGTAAATATATATATATATATATATATATATACATATTATTTACTCATCAAATCCTTTTATTTCTTTTTTTTATATTAACATTGTTTATTAATTTTATATAAATGTATAAATATTAAAAATTTAAGAGTCAGATAGTAAGGAAAGATCCTTTTATTAATAGTTTAAAATATAATAACGGAATGAGCTTCACTCGTTGTTATTATATATTTTTTTGATCAGTCTATTTTATTTCAATTTTTTTAAATCAATATATTTATTGAAATAGTAAAAGAAAAAAGTCTTCTATATTTATATATATAGGGTCTCTTCTTTTTTTTATAAGTGAACACTATTTTTCAAATATCTAGAGATACTGTTATTACATGATTTTTATATTATTTTTAATGCAAATAGATGAACTTCTTCAGTAAGACGCTTTTACTATAAAATGTAAAATGTATTATTACTTATATTAATGTACATATATATATACTACATATTAATTTTTATTGGCTAAAAATTGAAGTCGTGTCGGAGTTTAATTTTTATTTTATTTCATTTTCCTCACCTTTTTTTTCCCCTCTTTCCTTCAATCTTTATTTCTTTTCCAATATATATATTTATGTACATTATCAATATTTATTAAATGATTTATACTTCTTTTATTATTATTTTTTTCTGATTAACCCTTTTATTAAAAAGATATGTATATTAACATATTTTTTATGTTTTTTTTTTTTTTACGTTCATGTATATGTTATTCATTTATATATATGTAAATATATATATATATTAATAAAAATAAAAGGTTCTAATTTTTTTTTTTTTTTTTTTTTGATTAAGTTTAAATTTTTTATCCATCTGTTTTCATACCAAAATGAGAAATACTTTGATGTATAAAAAAAAAAAAGATCTATAAAAGATCTATAAAAGATAATAATAAGTTTATTTTATTACTAGCCATAATGAAAATAGTGAAAATTAATAATATTATAATTAAAATAAAAAGAATAATAATGAATAGCTTAAGATGGTTAAGAAAAAATAAAAAATAAAAAGAGAGAAGAGAATAACTTAAGATGGTTAAGGGAAAAAAAAAATGAAACTTTTTCAAAAGATAGATAGATAAAAAAAAACAAGGGAATATGATATTTTAAATTGAATGCATGATAATGATATATATGATTTTTAACTCCTCTCTTTTTATATTATTATTATTATCTTTGTTAATTATTACTTTATTATTATGATTATTAGTATTAATAATAGTAGTGTTAGTATTGTTAGTATTATTTTTATAAAGCGATCATTTTATTATAAGAAATACTTATAACATGCTTTTTTTTAGAAAACAAATCTGTCTCGTAAAAAAAAAAAAAAATGATCCCCGATTACATTTAATTTTTTTTCTTTTTATGGTTGACTGACATTTTTTTTTCTTTAAAAGAAGTAAAAAAAAAAAAAAAACTAGGAGGGAAGGTTAGGTAAACTAGTTGTTATGATTAACACTTGACTAAAATAGGTAATGAAAGGGGAGGCAAATAAAAAAAAACTAATCAGTAAACTATTACTGTTTATTATTATTATTATTATGTTAAAAACTAAAAGTAAACCCACTTTCATATAAAAAAAAATATTTACTTCATATGAAAATATATATGATTTATATATATTTGTATGTTTAAAAATTAAAAATAAACTTTTTAAAAAGAAATGAAAGAAATATTAGAAGTATAAGAAATACAAGAAGATCTTTGATCATTCTATTTTTTTTGTATAATAAAAAAATTAGCTAACACATATTTGAATCATTTTTTTTTAGGGATCGATTATTTTTTTGTACTAACGTAAAGAGGAAAATAAAATATAAAATTACTAGAAAAAGTTAAAAATGATGATTTATTTTTATGCTTTATTATTAAAAAAGGTTACATTTATTAGAAGAATAAATAATAAACATGTTTTTTTTATTACTCGTGTAACCCCTTCGCGAAAAATATTATATAAAAAGTTATATTATTTAAATTTTGGTGTATATTTATTAAATAATGAGGCGCTGTAAAATATTAATATATTATATTTTATAGTAATAATAAATAAAATACACGAAAAAAAAAGAGATGATAATAGATGTTGAAATAAAAGAAAGAGAGACATTATATATTTTTTTTTTTCATTTTTCCTTTATAATAGTAATAATAATAAAATCATTAAATAAGTGTTAGTTTATATAGTAATAATATGTGTATTTTGATGGTATATTATATTAATAAATTATTTTTAAAACAATAAACCAGCAGCAACAACAGCAATAGCCATACCAGCTAAAGGACGAGCAAGAGCAACAGCATCGCTGGATGGTTTAGTAGAACTGCTGTTTGAGGATGAGCTGTTACTGTTAGATGATGAAGAGGAAGAGGAGCTAGGAGATGATGCTGATTCAGAAGCAGATGATGATGGTGATACTGCAGAGGATGAGGCAGCAGCAGCTGAAACTGATGAATTACCAGATGGAGTAGTATTAGTAGAGTTAGATGATGAACCACCATTAGCTAAAGCACCAGTACCCCATGGAATTTTATCACCTTTATAAATAAATAAATAAATAAATAAATAAAAATCAGGAATTTAATATATAACTATTATTTATTACTATTATTTAATTGTATTTTATTATTTACCATTAGATTGTGTAGCATGTTCAGGGTTAGCGAGTTTACCATCAGCACCAGTAATACCAAAACGAGTGGTCCAAGCAGATTCACCAGCAGCTATTTATAAAATAAATAAAAATATATAAATATATAAATAAATAAAACAAATAAACATTTTATTTTTATAAATATTTACCATTAGTGAACATGAAGAAGTAAATGGCTGAGTTAGGATTAACTTCTGGAGCGGTCCAAGTGAATTTAGTAGCTTTGGTGGCATCCAAATTCTAAAAATAAAAATAAAAAATAGGCAAATATCCAATTAATAACGATCTTAAAATAAATAAATAAATAAATAAATGTTGATAATCATAAATAAATAAATAATGTCATCATAAATTAATAAACATACAGAAGCAACATTAGTAAGGAATTTTTGTTGTAAGTTGTCACCAGTCATGAAATCTAAATAAATAAATAAATAAAAATGAGTATATATATATATATATATATAATTATATACATTTATTTTTAAATTGATTATTTACCAATTTTGAAGTTAGTCCAGCCTTGGTTCATGTTAGGAGCAGTACCATCATCACCTATTTAATAAAAATATATAAATATAAATATATAGAGCTTCGATAATATATATATATACTTATATATATGTATATATTTATTTATATATATATTAGATGTTGATTTTCTTTTTACCCCACAAAATATCATATTGTTTTCCTGATTGCCAAACAGTGCCAGGTGAAGGATAGGAAGGTGCCATGTTAGCATCAACAATGGCAGAAGAAGCAAGTAAAGCAGTAGCAGCAACAATAAGTTTAGAGAACATATTAAAAAATATATATATATAAAGGAATGGAAAAAAAATAGGATTGATGAAAAAAGAAGAAGAAAAAAAAAAATATAAAGTAAAAAGGAAAGAAGAAAAGAATGAAAGAAAGATTGATTATAAGGAGAATATAGTTTAAATAAGAAAAAAAAAAATTAACAAATGTGTAACTATTATTTAAAAAAGGAAATTAAACATATTTAAATTTAAATATTCAAAGTTTAAAAATATATTTAATATCCTTTTAAATTCCGCATAGGCTTTGAGTTTATAAAATATATATAAATATAATTTATATTCAATTTGTTATAATCACTTCTTTTTTTATTTTTTGTTTCGGTTGTATTTGAAAGTATAAAAATAAAAAGAGGCTGATTTTTATATTAATATCTATTTTTATTGTTGTTGTTGTTGTTATTGTTGTCGTTGTTGTTTATTTATTTATTTATTTATAAACATCCATTCTTTAACCGATAATAAATAATCATTTCGATGGTGATAATGATGATCATCATTAATTGTTTGTATCAAATTTGATGATATTTGTGTATTTTCCAATATAAATAGATCTAATGCACCTTTTCTATTTAATATAGAAATAAGATGTTGATCTTGGATATTTGTATTTGATATATGTAATTTTTTTAATTGATGTAAAGGTAACCAATGATGTTGATAATCATATAATAATAATTTAATACTTTGTGATAAAATTAAAGTTTCAATAGATGGATGTTGTTTAAAAAATCGAATTAAGGTATTATTATTATCATCATCATCATCATCATTTTTATCATTACATATGGATTCCATTTTAGTTAAATGTAATTCTTTTAAATGACAAGTGGTTGGTAAAGTAAGAAAAGATGATGGTGATAAAGGCGTGGTTGTAAAACTGATAGAGGTTAAACTTTTTAAACTTGAAAAATCGCATTCCAACATAAAAGGAAAAGTTTCTAAAGCACCTATAGATAAATATTGAAGTTTAGGACAATGTGAAGCTAAATATTGAATGGTAGTTGGTTTAATACTAGTTGGATGTCCTAAGGTGGCTGAAATTATATTTGGACAGTGCCTTAGTAATTCATGTATTCTTGTATCTATACCATATTTATTTATGGCTGTTAAGTCTAAGCGCTGAATATATTTCCCATAAGGTAATATCTTATTTTTTGATATGACTGTATTATAAAAATTAATAAACGTTATATATTTTCTACAATTATAGTCTCTATAGTAATAAAAATAACAATAGCGTTATGGTTGTTAGCGTTTTTCTTCTTCTTTATTTTCTTCCTTTTCTTCTTGTAATAAATATATACATTTTTTATCATTAATAATCACCTATATAAATAACTACATATAAAATGAGCCCATAATTTATTTACTGTTAATAATTGAAATAATTGAGTTGTATTATTATTTAATATTTGTTTTAATACAATATTACAAATAACATGTTGTATTTCATTTGGTATTGTACAAACCATAAATATGGATTCGTTTTTATTTTTATTGAATAAACAATTATAAGCAAATATTATGTAAAAAATAAAAAAAAGAAAAAGAAAATGAGAGAAAGGGAGCGGGATTTTAAAAATGAAAAATTCTATATATGTATATTTTAATCTATTTCTTTTTTATAATATTAATGCTTGATATTATAGATTATTTTTATTATTTTTTACATAATGACACACAATAAATCTGCACTATAAGCAGTTTCTAAAAAGACAACATCTATTTCTTGGTTCCGGATCTAACTTATTAACAAAAGGGATTATTGATTGATTATTCTTGTTTTTTTTTTGTTCTAGAAGATAAATTAGTTTTCATTAGCTTGAATTAACATTTTTTGTTTGTTTGTTTGTTTTTTTTACAAATAATAATGATAAAAAAGAATAAAAATAAAAAAAAATAAAAAAAAATAAAAATAGAAAAAAGAAGTTAATATTTATTTATTTCATTAGTAACAATAAATAATTAAAATAGCAGTCATGATGATGATAATGATAATAATGATAATGATAATGACATATACTTATAATAAAAGTATGAAAAAAAAAAGATAAGACTTTCTTTGTTCAGTTTTTTTAAAATATAAAAAGTAGATCATTTCATTATTCTTTAATATAATATGGATAAAAAAAATAAGTAGAACAAAATAAAGAAATTAAAGTAAAAAAAAAGTATTAGTACACAAAAAAAAGAATTGAAAAAAAAACACAAATGAATTATATAATTATTCGAATGAAAGTTATATTGGCATCAATTTCCTTTTTTAAATCCCGATTTTTTTCTATTTTATTCATTTTTCATTGTTTTCTTTCTTTCTCTTTTCCTTTTATCCTTTATTTTTTATTTACATAAAAAGTCAAAATAGAATAGAACCATGTTATGTAATTCATTGTAACTATTATTATAAATAATCATATATAAACATTTACTATTTTTATTTTTATCTTTGTTAATGAGCTTCGTAAGTGAAAACAACAGTTAGTATGTAATAATATATATAAATATATTAACTAAAGACATAATGGTATTTACTATTATTATTGTTATTATTATTTAGCATATATATTATCCATTCTCTTTATAAATTATATATAAAGGTATATAATAATATTAAGTTAGATATTAAAAATAATGGGATGATTGCTGAGTTAAATATAGAAATAATAAGAATAAAAAAAATAATAAGAATGTCTTATTAAGAGTATCATAATAAGAATAGAAGGTTATTCGGAAAACTGTAATTTAAAAAAATGGTATAACATAATACATAAATAAAGGATGCTACGCATAGAGTACTGTTCTTTCTTATAAGTATGATGATGATGTATTTTAAAAAATTGTTTCACAAATGAAACTATTTATCAATTATTTTTTTATGAAAAAGATATAAAAGGATCAGGTTTTTTTTGTGTTCTTATTATTCTTTATTCTACTTTTATTTTTTTTACAAAAGTGCTATATTAAAAAAAAGATGACATCTGTTATTGTTACTGTTCGTAAGTATATAAATCAATACCTTTTTTATTTATTTATTCATTTTTATACTGATTAATCATCTTTTTATATATATAGACTCTGCTAAAGATTTACATTTAGAAGATTTTTTTAAAAATGATCCTTACGTGTAAGTATTACATTTATAACCATAATAATCATAAAAATCATAAAAATCATAATAATCATAATAAATGATTCTTATACTTAATATTTAAATTAATAGTGAAGCTTGGTTTGATGAAGATTACAAACAACGTACCTCTACTGTAGAAAACTCTAATTTTCCTAGTAAGTATATATATATATATATATATATATATATATATATATATGTATGTATGTATGTATGTATATATGCCATTTCTTTTAATTTAATCATTGATCATTTTATCGCTGATAGCTTGGGAAGAAGATCTCACTTTACTAATTCCTGAAGGTTCTGGTCGTCACAAACTTAAGATTAAAGTAATGGATGAAGACCTTATTAGTGACGATAAAATTGGAGAAGGTAAGCTTGATATTAGTCCTCTTTTAGATGGTGAAGTCGAAGTTATGGAAGAAGAAATCAACTTACCCGCTAAATTAGGTAAAGTGCATTAAGAAATGATAAAATAAAAAATGGAAGATTAGGAAAAAAAAAAAAAGAGGAAATGATCTTTGATTTTTTAATGTTCATTTTGATTTTTTCTTTTATTCTTTTAGGATTAACTTCTCATGGTACTGTCCAAGTTACTGTTAGACTTGCTTAAATGTATATTTAGTTTTATAAATTCAATAAAATTTTTATGTAATATGGAGCTCTATACTATTATGGTTATTTATTTATTTATTTATTTTTATTTTAATTTTTTATTTTATGATGAGTTTAGTAAATGAAAACACCTAATATACCTTTTTTTTTTCTTTATTTTCTTATATAAATATTTAAGTATAAAGGTGAATAATTTCTGAGTTAATTCAAGAATTAAAGGCTATTCGGAAAACTGTTTTAATTTATATATATTGAACGGTGATTTAAAAATAATGATGTAAACAAAAAAGTACTATACTATTTAGTATTATTTTTGGCCATGCATAAAGCATTATAGTATGCAATTGTGATGATAGATTTTAAAGAACTGTTTCACAAATAGAACATTTTCACAATTTTCTATTTTCTCTTTCAAAAAAAAAAAAATCTATATAAAAGACACGGTTTTTCTGTATTTAATTATTGTTTTTCTTTTCTCTTTATCTTTATAAAAAAAAATAATTAACTTAAAAAATGCCTTCCGTTGCTGTTACTATCCGTAAGTATACAAATCATTATCTTTTTTTTTTTTTTTTTTTTGCATGTTCATCTTTTTTTTATTAATCATATCATCTTTTTTTTATATAGACTCTGCTAAGAACTTACACAAAGAAGATTTCAACGGAAATGATGCTTTCGTGTAAGTGTTTTTATATATAATGATGAATAATGATGTATGATCATGTTTACTTACTTTATCTATATCATCTATATTTCTATATTTATAGTGAAGCTTGGTTTGATGAAAAATACAAGCAACGTACTTCTGTAATCAAAAACTCAAATAATCCCCAATGGGATGAAATCTTAACTTTCAACATCCCTGAAGGTTCTCGCGATCATAAACTTTACTTAAAAGTTTATGATAAGGATCTTCTCTCTAATGATAAAATTGGAGAAGGTAAACTTGATATCAAGCGTCTCTTAACTGGTGAAGCTGCCGTTCTTGAAGAAGATGTTAACTTACCCGCCAAATTAGGTAAATAATAATAATATAATAATAATAAAAAAAAATGAATAATATAAAGAGGGTTGATTTTTAATGACCTACTTTTTTTTTTAGGCTTAACTTCTCATGGTTCTGTCAAGGTTACTGTTAGATACGCTTAAATGTATATTTTTGTTTATAATAATGATAATAAAAAATAATTTGTATGTAATATGTATTTTTTTTGTTTTAAAAATAGTAATAATAGTACGATAATTATGTATATGTGTTTCTGTTTATTGTTTATACGCGTTTTGTTTGTGTATGTGAAAAGTGGTATGTTATTATGGATAGTAACGGAGATTTAAAGAAGAAATAAATAATTTTTATACTGAGGGCTATTTTAGTAACCATTGTTTAATTGTTTCATCCAGTCTAAAAATGGACATGCGGATTTTTGATTTTAAAAAACCACCTTTTTTCTTTTTCATTAATTTATTTTAATTTATGCATAACTTCAAATACTACTACTATTATTATTCAATAACATAATTATAATTATATTTAATGATAAGAAGGTGGTGGTGATGATGATGATGATGATGATGAAGAAGAATAAGAAGAAGAAGAGATAAATAAAATAATATATATATAAATATCTAAAAGTATATAAAGGAAAAGACTGAACCTCCTTATTTTGCCTCGATTCTGGATTTTGAAATTTATATGGCTGAGCTGGAAATTAATTTTTGATTTTTTGATTTTTATAATTCCTTTTTACTTTTATTCTTTTTTTCTCTTTCTTCCTCTTTTATTTTAATTTTAATTATTACATACACTTTAACTTTTTATTTTATTTCATAAAGTTACAAATATTATTATTACTTATATATTATAGGTAAATATTAGTATATTAATTAGTATTTAATGATTATCTTATTAAATAAATCTACTATAGGTGGGTAGTTTACTACCTAGTTTAAATTCATTTTCAGAGCAATGCTTTTTGATAGTTTTTTTTTTTTTTCGTTTTATCTTTTTAGTTTTGATGACAATGTGAATATACTTGAAAGTTAATAAAGTAAATATATTTATAGTAAATTATTAATACACTTAGAGATAATATAAAGTAATTTATATGAAATAAAAATAATATTGATAGTTAAAGATAATAAAATAAAATATCAGAAAAAAAGCAAAATAATATATAATAGTAAAGTAATATTAATGAAACGAAAAAGGTTGCGGATTTTTATGTTTTAACGCATCAAGCAAATTTAAAGTGTGTTTAATAGAATTTTCTATTTCTTTAATTTTTGCAGCACTTATACCTAGAATAAATAAAAATAATAAACAATAAATAAAAAAATAAGCAAGATAGGGAGAAAATAAAAAGTTTTTACTAGTAGTATATGTTTATATATATATCTTTAAATTAAGTACATGCTAACGTATATGTTCTTATAGATCATTTGCACCAATATGTTTCCTATTATTATACAAAAATAGAGGGATAGACAAAATGAAAAGTCATATAATAAAATAAAAGATGAAAAAAGTGGAAAGATTAAAAAAAGAAGAATTAAAGGTACAAAAAGTTAAAAAGGTATAGTCAGATCGCTAAAACTAAGATCCGAAACCAAGGTAAAATAAGGAGATCCTTCCTCTTTTCTGTTCTTTTTTTATTCTTCCAGTTTTTTTATTCTTCCTTTTCTCATTTTGATATTCTTACTTTAATAAACATTTATTTCATTTTATTTTATTGATATTAGCTATATTAAATTAATAAATTTTTTTTTATTAGGTAGACTTTCTGTTGTTTTTTTAGATATTAGTAAATAGTTTACCTATTAAGTTTTGGTTTATAAGAATCCGTTCTATTTTTATTTTATAGAAATTATTTAATAATATTCACAACTAATATCATTGTTGTGTATTTAAAATTATATTTTAACCAAAACTTATTTTTTTTTAATTTACAGTATAAACAAATAATATATAAAATGAATAAAAAATATATGTATGAATAAATTAGAAATACTTTACCACAAAAGATATAGTTTTGTATATAACAATAGATAGAATAAAAAAAAATTATAATTAGGATCTTCTTAGTAATGATAATAAAATTGGAGAAGGTAAACTTGACATTAAATCTCTCTTAGTTGGTGTAGTTGCCGTTCTTGAAGATGTTAACTTACTCGTCATATTAGGCAATCCTTTAAAAATAAAATGAAATGGTCATAAAGATGAATAATAAAAAAGTGGGTTGATTTTTAATGATCTTTTTTTTATATGTTTAACTTTTCATGGTACTGTCAAGATCACTGTTAGATACACTTAAATGTATATTTTTATTTATAATAATGATAATAAAAAATAATTTGTATGTAATGTTTATTTTATTTTTTTTTTTTTTTTTGTTTAAAAAAATAGTACGATGATGATGTATGTGTGTTTTTGTTTATTGTTTATACGCGTTTTTGTGTATATGTGTGTGTGAATGTGATATGTTATTGATATTAACGGCGATTTAAAAAAAGTAATAAAAAATTTATACTGGGGACTATCTTTTATTTTCTTTTTTAGTAAGGTTTATTTAAACGTTTCATCATCATCAAAATAAGGTGCATGAATTTTTTTTTTTCTGCCAATCAATTTAATTATTTGCGGCACTAAAATAGGACCGATGGTAATAAAAAGGTAATTTCTAAAAAAAAACGAAAAAGATATTCAAGAACTGTTTCACAAAGTGAGCAAAATAAAAATAAAATGGAAAAAACATCTAAAATGGTATCATTTTGATGTAAGATTTTAATACCAAGAATTACAATTTTATTAGTGACTTAAACCAGGTTTAATTTTTTTTTGGGTGAGAAAAAAAAAAAACGAGACATAAAGAAATGAAAAACTATATAAATGGCCTTTTTTTTGTTATCGTCTTTTTTCTTCTTTTTCTTTTTTTTTTTTTATTTATCATTTATAAATAAATATAATTAAACAAAATGCCTTCCGTTAACGTTCAAATTGGTAAGTTCTTTTTTTTTTATATTAATAGAAAAAAAAAAAAGACGCGCTTTATTAACATATAAATATAATTTTTTTAATATAGTTTCTGCCAGAGAATTACACCGTGAAGACATCAACAACAATGATGCTTATGTGTAAGTATTTTTTTTTCTTTTTAATATCATATCATCAGTGAGTTTTTATTTATTAATTTATTATGATTATTTATTTTTTATAAATATATAGTGAAGCTTGGTTTGATGAAGAATATAAGCAACGTACTAGCGTAGTCAAAAACTCTTCTACTCCTGGTAAATATTTACATATACATGTATACGTAACCTTTTATTTAAATTTATTCATTTTATTAATTTTTTTATTTTTTTATTAACCATTATAACAATTTAGAATGGAACGAAACATTATCCTTCAACATCCCTGAAGGTTCCCATGATCATAAGCTCCACTTAAAGGTCCTTGATAAGGATACCCTTGGAAGTGACAAGGTAGGAGAAGGTAAACTCGATGTTAGACCTCTCTTAGCTGGTGAAGTTTCCGTCATCGAAGAAGAAGTCAACCTCCCCGCCAAATTAGGTAAATAATAATAATAATAATAATAAATGATTGACGGGTACACAAACTAATTTGGTAATGGTTTTTTATTTTAATTTTAGGTTTAACCTCCCATGGTAAGGTTCTTGTTAGAATCACCCTTTAAATATATATAACATCATTATAAGAAATTATGTATATATGTAGTATCATTTTATTCCCTTTTATGAAATAAAATAAAAACATTCTTTTATGTTTTGTGTCAATAAATTTTTTTCCTTTTTTGTATTCAACATGTGTTATTTTTTTATATGCCTATTATTTATTTATTAGTTTTTTTTTGGGGAAGTTTCATGTTTATGACGCGTAAATATAAATATAAAAATATATATATGTTTATGTTTATTAAATATTAAAAGTGAAAAAAATAATAATAATATTTATATAGCTACTGCTGTTCCATCTGATAAACATTTATACTTTTGGTTTCGCCAAGAAATTTCAGTTCCAAACATAGCATACAAATATAAAGGTAACGCTAGGATTTCCCGGGTAGTCCAGGCGCGTATAAAGTTAATCCAATAGGAATAGGAGGAGTGATTATTTTTTGTAACATTATAAAATTGAGTATCAATACCCGACGATGATAAAATGGATAGTGGCGATAATGATGGTGATGATGATGATGTGGCTGTAAATGATGATGATGTTGATGCTGATGTTGTTGCATTTAATAAAGTCCGATAGAGCCAATAATCATTGAGGCACCAACATAGCCAATGAAAGAATAAAAAGTATTTTACAGAAAAAATGGCTGGCCATAAATGAGTAAATCCCCAAGCACCCATACAGCCACAAACAATGGATTCGGTAATAGGTTCAACCAATGTAGCTGCTGTAACTATATATTTTCTTAATCGAACCCATCTTGCTCTTCTACTACAATATTCTTTTGGTGAAATATTACCCAAAACTTGACAAGCCATATCTGCTGACATACGATGACGAAGACCTTGAGCCCATAGTGCTTCTCCAATAATATTATCTTCAGCCATATATTTTCCAAATACTTTTAATCCACCAGCTTTATCTAAATCTGATTTTCTATATAAATTGGATTTTCCCATGACACATGATGCTATTCCTACTTTATTAATAGCTAAATACATCTTTGCATGATTGGTATTTAAAAACACTTGTTCGACGTGTGCTGCATAACTAGTTGGTTCTATAGCCATAGGTAAATGATGGACCAACCCAATACCTGGTTTTTCTAATTCATCTACTGATCTGCCTAAAGTGTCAACATGAACATGAACATTGGAATCTAATATCCATAATATATCATATTTGGCTGTATTATAAGATTTAATTAAATTGTTGATTTTTGGGTTAATCCCTATTTTTTGATCGCCTGATCATCATCCACACACAGACACAAAAAAAAAGTATATTTATGTCAATATATGTATATATATATTTAAATATGTATGTACCATATCTGTTCTATTTTTTATAAATAATGGTTTTTTCAACTTCCCTTTCTCTTTTTCTCTCTCCTCTTTCTTTTTTTCTTTCCTTTTTTTCCTTTTCTTTTCTTTTACCTATGATCAATCTACTGTCTATTTTATTATATTCTTTCATCAATCGTTGTACAATAGGAATGCATGGATCTTCTGCAGATGCTACTGATAATACAAGTTCAAATTTTGGATAGTTTTGTTCAAAGGATGACCTTAAGTTAGCTTCTAATTGTAAATCTAATCCTTTTAAGGGTCGAAGTATAGATACTCCTTGAATTTGTTGCCATGGTAAAGTAGATGATTTTGGTCTTTGCCTTCTATTATATCTTAGTTGTCTATTTCATAGAAATAATAATAATAATAATAATAAAAGCAGTAATAAAACCAATAAAAAAATAAGTATATTAAAATTAATAACTATATCAATATTTTATTTTATATTATATTCCACTTACGCAACACATTGGCCCAATATACTAATTAGTATCATAAAGGTATACCATACTACAAATACATAGGCTATAACATTATCTAGTTTTATGTCCATCAAGTGAATAGTTTAAAATTTATATTAAATATTAGTTTTTTCTGTTTAAAAAAGAAAAGGGAGATAAAAAAAAATATAATCTATTAAAAAGCAATAATTTTTCTTCTATTGATTTTAGTTTTTATATATTTTATATTGAAAATATAAAAGTACAATCTTTAAAACATTTATATTATAAAGAAAAAGAGAAAGAAGAAAAAGGAAAGAGAAAAAAAAAAATAAAGGAACGTGAAACCGACAATTTCCTTGAAGAAAAAAGCGGAGCTTAAACCCGACTATATAAATTTAAACTTTGACTTTTTTTTCCTTTCCATTTCTTTTTTTTTTCCGTTTCCTTTATTTTTATATTATCTTAAAAACAATTTATATATAATACTTTATGGGTAGTGTATATAATGCTACTACAAATGATACTTATACATTAACAATTAATACTCCTTTAATACTTGGAAGAAGTTTGGTAAATAAAAAAGATACACGTATTAGTCGTTCTCATGGTAATAAATAAATGCAAAAAATAAGGAAGCGATATTTTTGACTATCTTTTTATATTCCTAAGTGTCTTCTTTCTTTTTTTTTATGCAGTTCAAATAACATTATTAGATGATGAACGCTGTTTTGTTAAAGCTGTAAAAGAATAAATATATTAAAAATATCATTTGTTTGTTTATTTATTCTAATCGATTATATATATATATAGCTATCACAAAATGCGTGTACTTTAGATAATGCTATTTTACCGAAAAAAATAAACGATCAAGGAATTGAAGAAGGGGAAGAAATAGAAGCTTTTGATGGTCAATGGATTCATTTATTACCGGTACGCACTTTTAGAAACATAGATTTAAATAGTATTCATTTATCTATCATAATTGTTATTATTTACTGTTAATATATTTATTTATGTAAATGATTTTTAATGCATAGGGAAATTTATATCCATTTAAATTAAATTTACCAAAAAGTTTAAACATAGATACTTTACCACCTCGCAAACCTCTATACCAACAAAAACATGACACGGATGACGATAATGAAAGTGAATTAGAAAATAGTAGTGATCACGATCATGATAATATTGAAGATGAAGACATGGATAATAATGGTGATTATAATTATACCTATACTTTTAAAGAAAAAGTCAGATACCATTATAGTAGTAATGAAGATGAAGAAGTAGTAGAAGATGGTGATGATGATAATGATAATGATGATGATGACAGTAACATATCAACAGAATCTAGTTTAATTGGTGATGAAAGTTGGTCAGATTAATATCTCATATATATATTGTATTTATTTTTATAGTGTATATATAGTTTAATATTTAAAGAAAACAATAATTCATCAATAACATCATAAAAAAAACTAAATCATTAATATAATTTATTACTATTTTTAAATACAAAAATTTTGAAACAAAGTAATGATACAATTAATTAAATATGGTTAATACTGTTATATTTTTTATTTTTTTTAATGGAATTTTCCAGGAACAATTGGATGTGAGGAAGATAAACCACCATCAACAGCAATAGCTTGTCCATTTACATAGGAGGCTTCTTCGCTAGCAACAAAAGCAACAACAGCGGCAATTTCAGCAGCAATACCATAACGTCTAGTAGGATTTAATTGACCAATCTTGTAAGAAGTACCTCTTTCACGAGCCATATCAAATGTGAATTTAGTCATTCCAGTTTCAATTAATCCCTATTATTATAAAAATTTATATAATGTTAATAACAATTTAAAAAAGAAGTTTATTTTCTTTTTCCTATTTTAAAATATATAGATGTTACTTACCGGGCAAATGGCATTAACACGGATATCAGTACCTGCTAATTGATAAGCAGAAGTTTGACATAAATTAATGACACTATTATTAAGAGCAAAATTACAAAAAAATAAAATAAGCATTAGATATGTAATGACATTCATTATTATCATTATATATAACTTACGCAGCTTTAGAAGCAGAGTATTCGGGTGATCCAGCGCCTAAATAAAATAAAAAACAAAAACAAAGGAAGAAAAAAAATAAACATAAAGCATTTCTTCATCATTTCTCATTGGTGTAAACATATATATATATATATATATATATGAAATGTGTAATATTACCAGATCTAATACCAGCAACTATTTATATTAAAAAAAAAGAGAAATAAATATCCTATTGATTTATTGATTAATATATTTATATAATCATATGATTATTACCTGAAGCTGTACAAATAATGGAACCACCAGATTTTTCTTTACCACCTTTACCAACTTCCTTCATAGCTAAACTACCATACTTAATAGCAAGGAAAGCACTATTATAAAATAATTAATCAGAGAAAATAAATAATCATATATATACATAAACACTCACACATACAAGCAACTTATATAAATAATAATTATTTTATTTACCTGAGAGCATTAACACGCATAACTTCCATAAAAGATTCAGAGTCTTCAGCGTGTAACATAGTACCAGTAGCGATACCAGCATTAGCAAAGAAAATATCTAAACGACCATATGTATCCATAGCTTCTTTAACAATAGCTTGAACAGCAGATTCAGAACCAGCATCTAAAGCTTTTGGAATACAATCAACGCCAAGTTGACGGATTTCTTTAGCTAACTCTTCTAAATTGGTATCATATAAATCGGTTACATAAATAGCTTTAGGACCTCGTTTAGCTAAAGCGTAAACTGAAGCACGACTAAATATACATATATATAATAGCGAAAAAGAAAAAGAAGAAAAACCAGATAAATAAATAAATAAAAAACATATATGAATACAGAATACTTTTTTATATTTCTATTACCCAATACCAAGAAGAGAACCAGCTCCAGTGACAATACAAACTTTACCTTTTAAAGAAGGTCCAACACTTGATAAATGAGCAGCAAGTTGAGCAATACGTCTATTGGCTTCGTCAGTTTTAGCTTGATTGGACATATTTTTTTATTTCAAGTATTTATATATGAAAATATGGTATATATAGTTTTTATTTTTAATAATAAAAAAGAAAAAGAAAAGGAAAGAGAAAAAAGGAAAAAAGAGGTATTAAAATATAATTAGTTTTGAACTCTTTTTATATGTATAAGTTTTTTTTCCACACTTTAAAAAAATTAAAACACCGTTCATTAATATTATTCATTATTAATAAAATTTTACCATGAGCTAAAAATCACATATACGTCTTTTAATTCCCTTATTCTATATATAAAAGTCAAAAAATAAAAATACATAATACATACTTTAATTTTTATAAATAATAATTGACGATAACCTATATTATTATTATTATTATAATAATAACCTAATAAATGATTATTGAATATAAATTTTTAAAAAAAAGCATAAATAATAGCTAAAATGGTAAATTACCAATTTTTGCCTAAATGCTATTATTAATAAAAAAAAAAAAAAAAAAAAAAAAAAGGAAAGGATGGGATAAGATTAAAATATAAATATAAAAAGAATGATAATTTAAAAGAAAGGATTATGATAAGATTTTTGCATAAAAATAATAATAATATATATATATGATAATATTAAATTAAATAATAAAAAATTAAATATATGAATAAATTATAATGAATAGAAATAATAAATAATTTATGATGAGAATATAAAAATAACAATAATTAATTGAAGGATTGTATAATGTGTATGTATTGTATAGGTATTTTTTTTTCTTTTTTTAAAAACGAATTAATTCTAAAAACGGATAAAAGGTGATAATAATTTACGGGTTGAGTATTTTCGTTTTTTAGGTTTGGTAGTAGGTATGGCGGTCGTATTTGTTGAAAATCCAGTTTGTTGTTTTTGATCTACTTCTAAAGAAAAACGAAGATCTAAATCAGTTCCTCCAAAATCAAGGTTAATATCAGATTCAGTTTGTAAGCCTTGATTATGTTGATTTTCTTTTTCTTGTTGTTGTTCGTGATGATGATCAAAAAGATGGTGTTGATCATAAGGATCTTTATTTAAAAATTGGTCTTTACTTAAAAATTGGGTATCAGGTACATAAGAAGATGTATGTAATGAATCATCCATATTATCATCAGTAGTAGTGGTTGATGATGATGCATCTATCATTGATTTCGGTGTTGATTCAAATATAATATCATCGTGAGTATTTCTTCTTTTAATTGTACGATCATGATCATTATGAATTAATGGTGAATCTAATTGGAAACTATCCACTTCTGAAAGTAAACTAATACTTCCCCTTTTGCGAGCAGGTTGGAATTTTGGACTAGTTTTTTGTTTTTCATCATTGTTATTATTATCTATAATTTGTCCAACTACTAAATCAACATTAGATGATATTTGTTGCTGCTGTTCTTGTTGTTGAGAATTATTATCTATAGATGATTGATCATGATCATGATCAACGTGATGATCATCACCGTGATTATTATCAACATTAACTTCATCTATCATCATATCATCCGTTGTAAGACCTACTGTATGATTATCCATTTGATCATTATCAACATGTTCTACTTCCTCTTCTATGATTTTTTCACTATCAGATATAATATGAATATCATTTTCATGATCTTCCACTTGTTGTATGGTATCCAATTTTACTAAAGATTTACTTTTTGGTAATAATTTATTATCATTGTATGAATAATCTTCAAACACGTCCTGCATGTCATTAGTCAAATTCACTTGTGAAGCCATTGGTGTTAAAATAGTAGGCATTTCCAAAAATGTAGCATCAAAATTAGAAAAATCTGTCTGTGATGTTAATGAAGGGATATAAGGTGGTTTTAATTTTTGTTGATAAACATCGTCCCATGAAATACCAGCAAAATAAGCATGTGATTTAATTTCCTGAACACCACCAGCCCCTAATCTTGTTGTAGGGTTACGATCCAAAATAGCGGTTAAAAAGTCGACTGTTTCATAATCAAATTCAGGTAAACCATTTTCATCAGGCATAGGAAATTCTAAAGGATCTTCAAGTACTCTTCTATACATTTCCATATGATTATCTGCCCAAAATGGTGTGATACCAGCTAACATTTCATATAAAATAGTACCATAACTCCAATGATCAATACCAAAAGAATAAGGATCACCCGTTAATACTTCGGGTGCTAAGTATTCAGCTGTACCACAAAAAGTTTCAGTATAATCCGTATTCACAAGCCATTTACTAAGCCCAAAATCTGTCAAGACAACATGACCTTCTCTTGTTAGTAAAATATTTTCTGGTTTAAGATCACGGTAAAGAATTCCTAATCGATGAAGTTCACCAATCCCTTCAATCATTTCTGCAGCATAAAATCGGGTTCTTTCCTTAGAAAATGTCATACAAGTACTCATTTGAGTAGCTAAATCACCTCCACAATAATAATCAGTCACAAGATAAAGCCGATGAGTATCTTGAAATGCGAGATATAATTTTGCCAAATTTGGATGTTGAATATCTGCTAATATTGCCAAGATTTCTCTTTCTGTTAAAGAATGAGTGATTTCTCTTTGTTCAATAACTAATTCTTTTACAATACTTTTTAATGCATAAAGTTGATGATTAATGTTGGATTTGACTAAAAATACCTATTTATTATTTTCATTTTAAACAGAGAGCGAAAAAAAAAGAGTGAGAAAATAACAAAAAAAAAGTAAATAATTATGCATATATACAAATTAATATATATTACTGTTTTATTATTATTATTATTATTTATTTTCTTTCTTTCTTACCTTGCCCATACAACCTTTACCAAGTACTGTTATCATTTCAAAGTAATCAAGAGGAAAAATAGCTGATGTGTTATATTTTTCAATAGTCACTTCTTGAACTGGTTCATCTACACTAGCAGGTAATGAAGGAACGGATTGATTTTTACCAAGTAAATCATCTAAAGCAACTAAATCATCTTTAACTGATAATCTTCTAGGTTCATCTAAAGGCGAAGATGGTGTAATATCTGTAGTTATTTCATTATTATTTTTATCATTTGTAAGGGTGGTAATAGCCTGTTGATCATCATCATTATCATCAGTATTCATTTCAGTAGACACATCTTGTTGATTTTTATCATCTTTCATTATTTTATCTAAAGAATGTGAACCCACTGTTGTAGATGGAGTAATAATAGAATGATCAATGTGATTATTATCAACTTGAGTTATTGATGTTGTACAATTCTGTATAGGATCCTGTTGTTTCTGTTTCTGTACTACTACAGTAGGTTCTAAGCTTTTTGAAGAACAATCAGAAGAAGTGGATGATGAAATAGAAGAAAAAGGGATATTATTATTATTATTCATATGAGTTGTCGTGGTTAAAGGTTTTGTTGGTAATTTTTGATCTTCATCACGTTGAATAGAAAGAAAATCTCTTAAAATAGTAGATTGACGTATAATAGGATCTTGTAAACATTGATTTAAATATTTTTCCACTTTTTCAGAATTAGTTTTCTTTCTTTTTGAATGACCATGGTGTTGAGAAGATAAAGAAGTAAAAAGCTGTCTAATACTACTTCGTCTTTTTGTTCTTGAAGTCTTTTGATTTTTTGGTTCTGATAAAGTAGGGAACTGGATTTTTACTTTATGATAATGACACTTTATCTATTACATATAAATAAATAAATAAATATCATGATAAAAATAAAAAATTAATATAAAAATATGATGAAAAATGATTAGAAAAATATGTAATTTATTATCATGTGATTCTTAATTTTATCGTTTATATTTTATACCAGTTGGTCAAATTCAATCAAGTCAGGAATATATCGGACCAAAGAGAGTACATAAGAATCAGTGTGAACAATGATATTTAACAACTAATAATAATAATAACAACAATAATAATAATATATATATATACTATTAATATTAGTCTTTTTCATTATTATATGAATATGTCAAATATATATATATATAAATATATATTAAATGATTCAATTAATAAGCTATATTTTTATTTTATTTTTTTACCTGTAAAGAACGCATAGTTGATGTACTATCTGTTACAATTGCTGTAGTTTCGATTACAGCAATTGAAGTTGGTCTTTCCATTTCCATGGTGAATTAAAATATGAAAAAAAAAAGATATAATGTTGAAAAGTGTAAATATCTTTTTTAATAATATTTGACAAGAGTTAAATAAAAGGGGTAATATATATATTTAAATAGAATTAAAAAAAAAGTGAGGAATTGCGGAAAGAAAAGGTTTTTTGAAAAGCGATATGAAGTGATAATAAAAAAAATAGAATTGAAATTCCGACAGCAGATATTTGTAATAGATTTTTTTTAGTGATCGATCCCCAAATAAAGATATCGCCTACAACAAATATTAATATATAAATAAAATCACTATATTTGTGAGAAAATAAAGAAAAAATGAATAAATAACAATAAATTATTTTTTATACTTACACAAAAAAAAATTCAATATTCTAAACAAATACCTTTTTCTTTTCTATTATTTTTTAAATAGAAAGAGAAAAAAAAATATAATGAAAGGAGAGGATTTATATAAGTGTGTCGAAAAATCAAAACTACGAAATAAAAAAGGAAGATTAAAAGGAAGGAATTGAATCAAAATTATTTGTTTTTAATAGAAGCAAAGAAGCTTCCAAGAGTTTTCGTTATATAAATATAAAGAAAAAATGATAAAGAAAAAAAAAAAGAGTGAAAAAGAGAAAAAGAGAGAAAGGAGCATCATCAGGTTATTGGAAAATATGGTTATTTTCGGAGCATCAAAAAATTGTTTGTCAAACATTATATTAATATTTGCTCTATATTGGGAAAAAAAAAGAGAATTCCACTCACTCTCCTTCATTCAATGGGTAAAGGAGGAAATAGTCACGCGCTACTCTCCACGTGGTTTCCAAGGTATTCTACGTATTTCTTTTATAAAGAAAAAAAAGAAAGATCAATATTATTATTATTTTTATTTTTATTATTGAAAATGTTTGCTATTCATGCAGATCATAATATATTTTTTGCATTTGATCTTATAAAATTTATGGCAAAAAGATCATTTTATTTATTCAAATTTTAAACTCCAGCTAATAATGACTTTTCCTCCTGAACAAATGAATATTTTTTTTTTTTCTTTAATTCTATGTAAAAAAAATAATTATGACCCAGGTAATATTTCTGTTGCTGTTGTTGTTGATGGTAATGGTGATTATGATGATGATGCTCTTCTTCTAGTTGATTTTTTTGTATATTTACCATTTTATTCATATCATTTTGTTTAATATTTATTTTATATTATCATGCATTTTTAATTTTATCTGTATTTAATAAAACGATTAACTTTTTTTAACAGTCTATGTATATATGTATATATATATGATTTACATTTTTATTTTATTTTTATATAAAATTTCTATAATAAATTCTATTTTCATTTCCATTTTTTTTCCTACTTTATTTTGATTTAGTAAACCAAGATTTCCAACTTTGTTTTTGATCATTTTTTTCTGATTTTTCATTTGATGAAGTTGAAGTAATTATATCCTTAGAAGCAGTTGCACTATTATCATTTTGTAATAGATTTTCTAATCGTACAACATTTTCATCATAGCGAGCTTGACTTTTTGAATCATCTAATGTGGAAGCATATACTTGAGCTTGTTTATAATAAACTAAAGCTTGATCAAATTCACTTTTTAACTATTTTTTTTTTTTAAAGAAAAAAAAAATCAATAAAAAATCAATAATCGATTATAAATATATTATATATATATATATATGTATACTACCTCAAGTAATCTTCCTAAATTATTAGAAGCTACACTACCACATTCTCTACAATCTTTTGCATCTAAATAAGTAGCTAAACCTTTTGAAGTAGATTCTAAAGCAGATTGAGCCCAACCAAGAGCTTCATTTTTTTTACCCATTCCAAAAAGAGTTTCACTTAATTGATTTTGAAGAATGGCTTTTTTACATAACCATTGGTATTTTTCATCATCATCTTCATTATTATTATCATTATTAGGAATAAGTTGAAGTGCTTGTAAAAAGAGAGGTAAAGCTAATTGAAATTGTCTTTGAAGTGCATATAAACTTGCTAATGAGCATAAAGTATTGATTTTAAATAATAATAAAGGTGATGAAGATTGTTGTTTTTGATTTTCATTATTTAGTGTATGAAAAGCCCAAGCTAAATATTCTTCTGCCTTATCATAATCGCCAATACTAATATATAAATCACCTAAATTTTTAGCTGTTTTAATTAATAAGGATGGTTGATCATCATCTTCATCATTGATGGGTGAACTTATATTATTATTATTATTTAATAAACTTGTCCATACATGAGTATATTGTGTAATAGCATCAAATAAATTTCCAGCATGCCATTCATCAAAAGCTAATCTTAATCGAAGTTGAATAATATCATCATCATGTTCACTTAATTTTATTTCTTCTAAAGCTATTTTTAAAGCTTCTTCCATATAAATGGCTGCTACACTATAATCCACAGCTATATGTTCTCTAAAATAGGCTCCATGAAGTAAAAGTTTTGCTTTATAATTCATTTTTTTAGGTGAAGGTGATAAAAAATATTCAATATACCAATGATAGGATTGCCATATTAACGCGGTTGCTGTGGTCATAGATAATATCGTATATGCTGTTATTTTAAAAGCCATTTTGGCTTGTTTTTTTAATTTTTTCATAGAATCAACAGAAGGATTGGTTGAGAAAATGGGTGATTTATTCATTGTTTGGTGAAGTGGATTAGTAGTATTATTTGACATGTTAGTGGCAGTGCTAGTTGATACTGGATACTTAAATATTTTATTAAAAGTGTTATTATTATTATTGCGAGTCACTAAAGTAAATAACTTATTATTGCTATTTATTTTAGTATTATTGATAGTACTAAAACATCGTTGCGATTGATGTCTTAATATAAATGGTATCCTATTATGTATTATATTTTGCATTGAATAGTGAAATATATAAAAGAAAAATAAGAAAAGGAAATAAAAGCAAAAAAAAAAAAAATCAAAATAACCTTTCACCACTCAATTTAAAACCCCGCACGTGACTTTGCTGAACGGCCTTATTTTGGTCCAGAATAGTGTAGATTCAATTTCGGTCGGATTTTTAAAAACAATAACTATATATATATATAAATTTATTGCATGAAAATGATTTTTTCCTTTTTTTTTTAAAATAACTAATCTATCATTATTTTTTATTTATTTATTATAAAAACATCGTATCGTCAACAAACACCATCAAAAATCCATTTTATATATTTATTTTATAATAAATAGATTCTATTGAGAAATATAATCATATATATATATTTGTACATTTTTCTGTTTAACTTATCATCAGGATATAAAAAGTCTTTGAATTTATATATTATATAGAGTATGAATATATTTTAGTTATTAAATAGGGTACAGTTTTTATTTTATTTTATTTCCTTTTATTTTATTGAATAAACCTTTTTATGAATGTAAAAAAAATTATATATAGAAAAATTGCTGGCATTTACATATTAAGGTTAATAGATTAATATGAGGATTAATATTATTAATTTAATGTGATACTTTTTTCTTTTTTTCTTTTCAATACTATTATTATTACTATTACTGTTTTTTTAAAAAAAGGGATAGCATTAAAATTACAATTAGCTATTTAATGAATAAACCATAGATTTAGAGATTATTTTGATCATATCATTATCACAGTGATATTCTATAGGGCAAGTTTCCAATAAATGATTAAATAATTCCTAAATAACATTTAAATAATTAAATAAATAATAAAAAATGAAGTCTTTTTTTTGTTTTATAATCACTTACATGATCACGAAATAATGACACCACAATTAATAATTTTCCAGCGATTTTAGAACAGAATTCAGGCTTTATAGATGATGCAAATATTTCTTTAAGATGTTTTAAATTTTGAAATGTTGATTTTAATTCATTTTTCATTTCTTCTGATTGATCTTGATTAATATTAGTCATTTTTAAAATGTTAGGAAAGGTGAATAAAATCCTTTGAATATCTAAAAGACTGTTTACGATTTGTTGAATGTTGCTGTCATTTGGATAAAGTTCTGATAATTTAGAAAGGTATAATTTTGTAATATCACTTTGATCAACTATGTATATTGTAAAATATATATATATATATATATATAATTAGGATTAATAATTATAAAATTATTTATATATATATATATATACCTTTAAAAAATGATACAGGTATTAAATGATTTATTATAGCATTATAAGCTTTATCAATTTCACCTGCTTCAAGATAATAGTGGATTTCTTTTGTATACATACGATGATTGAATGCATAAGTTACCTATATTTAAATAATGATAATAATAATATATAAGTAACCTAATCATATTTTGTTTTTTTATTTATTTATTTATTTATTTCCTCATTACCTTTGCATCAATGATCCATTGTTTAGGTATCTTTAACTGTTCTATTAAATAAAATTCTTTTTCCCATTCACGTAATGATAATAATCTATAAATTGTATTGTGTGGACTATATATATGAATATAAATAAGTTAGCAAAAAAAAAAAATCCATGTTCATTGTGATAAAATTATACATACTTTAAAATGAAAAGTGAAGCATAAATAGCCAAGTATTCCCATTTATCTTGATATAAAAGATCACACCACTGATCTTTCCAAAGATCTATTTCATTGATTTCATTATTAAAAAGAGAAGGTGCATGTAAAGATAATAACCATCTAAATCTTAAAGGTAAATTTAATTCTAATTGTTTTCTATGAATAGTGTCATAATGTAAAAATGTATTAAATGATGTAAAAGAATAAGATGAAGGAGATGACAACCACCATATTAATAGATAATACCAATGACTATAAAGAGAAGAAGGAGCAGCTGTATGATTTTTTGTTTTTAATTGATGAATACCAACAACTTTATCATTATTGTATGTGATGTAATGGTATTGGGTTAAACCAGAAAAGATATTTCCATATCGATCAAAATAATTCATATATAAAAAGAGAGCTTGAGGCCAATATAGATCTTGAACAACTACTGATCTTAATTCATTCACATAACCTAAATCACCTTGAAGTATATACCATATCTTTTTCTGATAGATGGGAAGTGTTTCTAAAATACCTTGATCTTTCCATAATTTCAATTGTTCTATCACGGATTCACGTATATCGTAACCTTGATGATGTAAAGAAACCAATGTAGATAATGCGTTATCTCCTAATTCAAGTAGTAATTCACAGGTTTTAAATATTTGTCCAGTTGACATATAATATAATGCTAATTTCCAAGGATCATCATTATCCTTTTTTTTTATTATTATTTCCACAATATCCTTTTCATCATTGCCATTATCATCATTTTCTTCAGCCATAATACCAAATTCTTGTTGATAAATTAATTTCGTTTCTTCTAGGACTGTATTTTGAATCCACTTTTTTAATTCTGAAATATGTTGTGATGATGGTTTTATAATGTCATTATTTTTTTTTACAGTCGGATGATCATCATCATTTACTGTTGTTGTAGTTGTAGTTGTAGTTGAATCATCATCTTCAAATAAAATAGTCATTATATTCCATAATAAACGTTCTTCCCTGTTACAATTTTTATCTTGGTTGATATTCTCTATTAATCTAGTTGAATATATATTTCTTGTTAAATTTGCTCTCGGAATACTATCAATAACATCTATAGAAGAACTACTTTGAACATATAACATGATCAACTGAAGAGTATAATGATAATAATAATAATAATAAAAATTTAATTCCATATATCATTATTTCAATATATTTGTATATAAAAAACTATTACCTTATTCATTGAACTTTGATATTTCGATGAAGAAGGAGTTGTTGAAGAAAGTTCCAATTGAGTGTTATTAATTATTTTATCCAATATCTATATATATATATATATAAATATGAAGATCGTAACTATTAGTATTATAACAAAAAGCACTAATATAATAAAACATGTATTATAATTCCAAAAAAAATAAATGAATAAAAGTAGTCAATAACGTACCACATTGTTGTTATCAATAAGATCTAATTTAGTACTATTCATAAATCTGTATAAAACAAAAAGATAGATAAATAAATGTGAGTATGAATAAAAATAAATATAGATAATATTTGTTATATCTTAAATTACCTAGAGTCAGAAATTGAATCTTCTTGCCGTAATCTTTTTATTTCACGATCACCAAGTATTGATGGTTCACTCTTTCGTTTACTTAAATAAGTTGATATAGAACTAGATGTATATATAATTCAAAATAACAACAATAATAAAAATAAAGCATAAGAAATAGAAATAAAAAAGATAGAAAACAATATAAAAATATACATTGTTTCAAGTTTAGTAAAACATTATAGATAGTAAAAACAAAAAAAGTACATATTTATTGATGCAAACCTTAAAAATGCCATTTAATATATTTTTACAGTATAAAGATGTGGTTAATATATATATATATTATACTATTCACTATAAAAAAGTAAAATTGAAAGAAAGGTGAAAAAAAAATATGCGGAAGACTGAATGAAAAGAGATTTAAAAATATTTAAACTCCGTCAGACAGACACGCTTTTTTTATCCTATAAAAATCAATTTTATTTCTTATTGACTATGATAGAAATTAAAAATAAAATTTTATTTCATATTATTATATTGATTGATTTTTGGTATAGGATAATAATAAATAAATAATAAAAAAGGTAATCATAATAATTTTGTTTGTTTATATATATATATATATATATATATATATATATATTATGTGTATGTGTATATATAATTTAAAAATTATTCTTCTATAGTTAATTTTTGATTGATTTGATCACATAGATTGGTATTATTGGATTGTAAATAGGCATCCATGGTTTGGCGTAATTCCTGAATTACAGTTTTACAAAAAACTTCAACGGCTTTTTCCAACTACAAATAAATAAAGAAAAAAAAATATTAAATGAATTTGGATCATTATCTTTATTATTATTATTTTTCTTCTTCTTAAATAATGATCATTAGGAATCCTCTTACAGGAAAAACTAATATTCATCTCATAAAAAAGATATGTGTTTTCTTAACGGCTTACCATAGTTAATCCTTCATCTGTTTTTCTTGCTATAGCTGAAGGATCAAAAGGATCAAATACGATTTCAAATCGGAATTTACATGCACTATTTTACATATACGTACATAATATAAATATATATATATATATATAATTAATGTAGTTCTTACTAATGTTATATATATATATATATATATATCATTATATAATATTTTCATATAATATTGTGTCTCTGTTTCATTTTTTTTTTTACTCTTATTATTATTAATATATTTTTTTTTAAAAAAAAGAGAGACTTACGCAGCAAAAAATCGAAGGTTCTCGATTGAACGATAAGTTCTTTGGGTATCTTCATGAATTTTATTAATAAATCCAAATGGACGACGTGATTTCTTTACAATACTATTATAAACATTACATAAGTTACGTCCATCACTATAAATAATAATAATAATAATAATAATAATAATATATGCATTAGATGAATGAAGTAAGCATATGTATT
The DNA here is from genome assembly GCA_037043795.1 of Cunninghamella bertholletiae. Classification (NCBI taxonomy): domain Eukaryota; kingdom Fungi; phylum Mucoromycota; class Mucoromycetes; order Mucorales; family Cunninghamellaceae; genus Cunninghamella; species Cunninghamella bertholletiae. Next base: position 2,377,767 of record JAZGVP010000001.1, read on the forward strand.
TGATAATAAACAAATATAAATAAACAAATATAAATAAATAAATAAACATTCATTTATATTTATATGTATGTTTACTTGTATATACTTTAAGAAACTTACGATAAATATTCCCAGAATAATTTCTCATTATCGTGAGGATCAGGTATATCATTTGGATTAATAACGTGGTCTTTTAATAAAGCATGGTATCGGCCTAAAAAAAAACATTAAATAAGTATATATTTGAAAGTATTTTATATCCATTCATTTTTACTTCTTTATTTATTTTACCAATATCATCATTAGTAAAGGATGATCTCTCAAGCCAATTAGGTATAGCATTATTTTTTGAAGAAGCCTTTTCATTATTTTCATTGTTATTATCATCATCATCACTATCTTTTGAAGAAGAGTTAACATCCATAGCATTTTTGATCAACAAAGCTTTAATTTCACTAGTAAAAGAAGTAGGAGGAGCGCCAATATGATGAGGAGGGTTTAAAGCGAATTTTTCTACCATTGAAAGATAATGATGAATAGATTTACGTTCTTTTTCTAAATGATGAAAATCAGAAGATTTATAAATATAACCATTGTTATTATTTTGATCATTTTCGTTATTTTGTTGTTGTTGTTGAGAATGTGAATGATGGTTATCTTCTTCATCTAAACGATAAGTTGTTTCTAAATCTTTCATATCAGATAATAATGTAAGAGCGGCTTGTCTAAGTTGAGCCAAAGCTTCATTAGATAAATCATGACGATGCATAGTATAAGTTTTTACAGAATTTAACATTTTTGTTACAGATTGTAATAAAGGTAAAATATGAAAAGAGGAATGACTACTATTGGTTGCATCAGATATATCGGAATCTACTGAACGATCTGATATTGACATTCTTGGTCCTGTCACCATAGCCCAAGCTGTTAAAGTTTGTTGAATATCTTGAAAACACGTATTAAGTAATACATCTAAATCAGTTTCAACATCTAAATCTTTCCAACTTGGTGGTGGCATCTTTGGAGTTGGTAATTGATCTAAATCATCTTGTTCTTCTTCTGTATATTTAAAACCAAGTGTTCCTACCCTTTTTTTTTTTTTTTTATGTGATAGAAGAAGGGAAAAAAAATAAGGGTATGCAAAAAAAAAAAAGGTTATAAATATACATGTATATATATATTTGGTATTATTATTTATTTACATATATATGTATATGTAAATAAATAGATTCACTTACTTATTTACAACCAAGTCTTTTTTTGAATAAAAATGTTGTAAACGCTCAATACTTCCTAATGTCAAAACAGAAGATCGTCTTTGTGCTATATATGAAAGTAAAAAAAAATATTTTAATATATATACATATATATACGCCTCTTATTATTATTAATATTATCCGTTTTTAAATATATATACCTGAGCGAGCAAAACCTTTTATTTGAATACCATTGACAGGTTTCATGTATCGACGACCTTGAGGACTCGCAGTACGAACTATATTATCAGGAGTTGGACTATTAGAACGACTACTATTAAACGAAAGAGGGGTTTCATTTAAAGGTGGAAAAGAAGTTGGATGTTCAGAGATTGGTTCATCTAATATATTTGTTGAAATACCATTACTATTATTATTATTATTATCAGTTGGAGCAATATCAAAAGGATGTAATGACATTTATTTTTTAAAATATGTGTATATATAGAAAAAATAATAATAATAAAGAAGAAACCCACATCCTATATTTTTTTTTCGAGTTAGAGATTTAAAATAAAAGTTTAAATCCCGAATTCCTAATTTGGACATACAACAGCATAGTTGTAGAAATATAAAACGTTTTGAAAAATATAAATAAATAAACAAAAGGGAAAATAGTATAAACATAAAAAAAAAAACAATCACACACACATATTTAAAAAAATTACTTGATTTGTTTCTGTAATTAAATAAACTTTCTTTATATTAATTTATATAAAATATTAGATTAGATGCTATTGCAACTAATTAAACTTTTTAATATACTTTTGCATAATGAAAGTTGGTATGTACAAGTTTTTACTTACCAAATAGTCATTTTTGGTGAATTGTTTTAAGTACACTTCATTTTTTTTTAAATTGTTTCCAAGTGTTTGATGTTCCGTTGCTATTATTAATCTTTTTTTTCTTTTTTTTTTTGGGAAAGCTTTTTAAATTGAGTGCGTGTTTTTTTTATTTTTCTGACTGGATCTGGGCTTTAAAGCAGGTTTATCAGTTATAAAAAACGATTGATTTTATTTTTTTTATTTTTTCTCTTTCTCTCTTTAATTTTATATCTTAAAAAAGCTCTAGAATCCATTTTAGAAAAATTTGAATAGACGAATTTAAATAAAATATACATATACACTTATATAATAATAGTATATTTAAAACTAAGTAAAAAAATGATAACGCGTTTTTTATTTATTTATTTATGATTAATTATTATTTTAAACATAAATAATGATGATAATATCTCCTTGAAATCTATTACAAAAGTAAAAATAAAAATAAAAAAGAGAAAACCAAAAAAAATAAAACTGCTTCATCTATTAAAAGTATGGCTGGTTTATTTCTTTCCTTTTTTATTTTTTAACTTTTAAAAAGTGTGTGAAAGATCTTAAGTGTCTCAAAATAATCTTTAAATGGAATCATTTCAAATTTAAACTCCAGAACCATTATCTCGTAAAATTACGTTATCTAGATTCAAAAGGCTTATCCATAGGATGATAAATAATTTTTCAAAATGATAATTAAGTAATATTTAATTTATATGTATTAGTTAATTTATAAGTAAAAAAAATAAATCAAAAATAAATCAAGATTGGTATATTTTAATTATATATATAATAATAGAGCCATTAAGAATAAAATGAATTCAAGGGGTAAAAAAAAAAAATCGAGAAAAAGAAAGAAAAGTTTAGTATTTTTAAATAGTTTTAAAAAAGTGGATAATGAAATAGAATTGGAAAGTAAATAAATTGGAAAGTACTCCTGTAAAAAAAAAAAAAAATGATCGAATCACAGTAAAGAATAGAATAATAATCAAAAAAGTAAAAAAATAGGAAAACAGGAAGTAGCCACCTGTTTTATAAATTATATATAATGTGAACAAAACTTAATCATCCTCAGGAACTCCGATATATTTATATCATTTAGTTTTGTGTTGCCTTTAAAAAAAAAGATATTATAACTATTTTTATTTATTATACTTTAAACAATGATCACAAATTATAAACTTTTAAGTAAAAATTAATATTTAATATATTTTATTATTTATTTATTGTTTAAACTATCCTTATTATTATTTTACATATATAATATTTATATATAAATTTGGTAAGTTGAATTTTTATTATATTATTCATTAAATGACAGATTTTGGTAAACTTTACCTTTTTTTAAAACACCGCCATTTAATTTTTTAAAATGTGAGTGTAACCTTAAAAAATTACATATATATAAAACAATATTCTTTCTTTTCTCTTTTTCTTTGTCTTTTATATTTTTTTACATTACTATCTTTTTTTTTTTTAACTTATATATATTTATCATATTTATTTATATATTCACTTATATTATAAATATATATTTATATATAACTCCCCCATTCCACTCTTTTTATATATATATACTAGTATTAATATTCATTTAAAAAAAAATGTATATTAAACCCTTTACTTTCGTTATTTTTTTAATTTACTCATTAGTATTTACAGCTAGTGCCACTAGTCAACATAATAATAACAATGTTAAAAAACCTTTAGTCAGTAAATCACAAAATTATCTTATTCAACTCGACCCAAGCACCGATATTATTGAATTTATTCCAAACCTTTTAAAAGGTGTCTTCGATTTACTTGGTGATTTACTTGGGCTTTCAAAATTCGATAAACGCACTCACCCTATTCATGTTTTCGAAACTTTTGATATTAACGATTCTTTTAAAGCTATCAGTCTTCGTATTGAAAAAGATGATCTCTTATCTGAAATTTTAAGTCATTTTGATGAAGTTGTTGATATTGTTCCTGATGATATGATTGATTTCCATTTACCTAAACCTGAAACCCTTAAGCCTCGTTATTACATGGTATATATATATATATATTGTCATTTTTTTTTTTTTTTTTTTTTGATTTAATATATTTTATATAATATTGATTTTTTGATTCTATTATTATTATTATTATTATTATTATTATTATTATAAATAGAGAAATATGAAACCTCAAGTTCATACAGCAAGTACTAATTCTACTTCTAATAGTGGTATTTCTAAACAATCAAAGGCTCCATGGAATCTTGCTCGTATTTCTGAACATAAACTTGATTTAAGCTTACCTTATGTTTATCCTCAATCTTCTGGGTAATAATAATAATAGTAAAAAAAAAAAAATGTATTACATGATTAAATTATATAATAATTATCATATAAAAATAGTAACTTTTATTAATATTTAATTTCTTAATTTTTTTTTAATAATGATGATTATATAGTAATGGTGTTCGTGTTTATGTTATTGATGATGGTGTAAATAAAGGCCATAAAGATTTTGGTGGACGTGTTACTTGGGGTTTCTCTGCTATTGCTGGTGATAATGATAACAATGGTGGTGGCCATGGTAAGAAGAAGAAAAAAAAAGAAAAATAATAGAAATCAAATGAAGATAGAAAAAAAGAACTTTTCATCTAATTTCTAAACTTTAATTTGATTGATTTTTTTTTTACAAAAATAAATAAATATAAAAATAGGTACTCACGTTTCTGGTATTATTGGTGGTACTAACTATGGTGTTGCTAAAAATGTATCTATTGTATCTGTTCGTGTATTAAAGAAAAATGGTCAAGGTGCTGTATCTGGCGTATTATCTGGTTTACAATGGGCTATTAAAGATGCAAAGAAAAACAAAAAAGTAAAATCCATTGTTAACATGTCTCTTGGTGTTCCTAAGATGGCTCCAAGTGCTGATCTTTTAGATAAAGCCGTTACTGCTGCTATTAATGGTGGTTTACCTATCATCGCTGCTGCTGGTAACTCTGGAAGGTAATTGGAATTTCTTTTTAAAAAAAATAGTATACATATATATATCATTCTCATCCTTATTCTTATACTTTTTTATTATATAGTGATGCTTGTGAATATATTCCAGCTGGTAATCCTAATGTATACACTGTAGCTGCTCTTGATAAAACCGATACTTTAGATCCTAGAAGCTGTTATGGTAAATGTGTCAATATTGCTGCTCCAGGTATTGATGTTGTAAGTGATTATATTGGTGGAAACACCGCCACTGCCACTTTATCTGGCACTTCTATGGCCGCACCTCACGTGACTGGTATTGCTGCTTTACTTCTTCATGATTTACCTGATGCCAACCCAAAGAAATTATATTCTCTTCTTACTTCTATTGGTACTAAAGGTTTAGTCAAGAATAATCAAGATGATACTCCTAATTTGATTGCTTATAATAATGCTAACCCTACTTCTTCATCTACTGATAAAAAGACTCAACCTAAAAAGAAGACTCAACCTAAAAAGAAAACTCAACCTAAAAAGAAAACTCAACCTAAAAAGAAATCTCCTCCAAAAAAGAAAACTAACTAATTATTTTTTTAGTTAGACATTTCCTTTTCTTTTGATAATATCTATCTATTTATTTATTTTAATTGTAATTTGCTTATTTAGCTAGTCTATACTTTGTACTATTTTATATTTTTATTAAAAACTGATATTATGATGTAATAATATTGATAATAATAATAAAAAAAACAAACAAACCATAATTATTTAAAACTTTTATTATCCACTTTATACACGTTGCTCTTTTTTTTTTATTTATTTATTTCCCTTTTCTCTTCCCTTTTTTTTTACATTATAATAAGATTATATAATAACATTAATGTTGATAAGATATATATTTATTGATATTATTTTTTAATGTATTTTTTTTTATCATGATCTTCTATTTCTTCACTTTCATCTGTTTCATCATCATCGTCTTCATCAGTAACTTCATCTTCCTCTGAAGAGCCATCTTCATCTTCTTCACTTGTATCTTCATCTTCTTCTTCACTAGAATCAACTTCACTTGAATCATCTTCATCAGTAGAATCATCTTCATCTTCATCATCTTCATCTTCATCATAAAATGCATCTAAATCATAATCACCATTTTTCTTCTTTGCAGCACTAACTGTGCGATAGGCATTACCTGATGCCTCAATGCCAGATAAAGCCACAGAAGCATTTGATGTAAATCCTGGTCGATAACGAGCATCAAAACTATCGCTTCCAAATCCAGTTTCTATCATTGTTGTACGACTACCAGCCCATCCATCTAATTCTTCTACATCTCTAACACTTGCATCAGGTTGTTCTTCAGGATAATCGGGTAACGGTTCATATCCAGGAAGGGGTAAATTAGCAAGTAATGATAATGATCCAATTGTGTATTGTATAGAATCTACTTATTATAATTATTATTTAAAAAATAATAATAAGCAAATAAGATATACATATATAAATGAACGTTGTCCTTTTTTTTTAAATATATATATATATTAAACTTACTTTCAGTAATAGTATCATTAGCAGTCGGTAAATCATCTGATAATAATATTTTTTGAATATGTTGTTTTAATTCATTCAATCCTTCTTTATCTTCTAATGGAATTGTTAATGATCGTAAAAATCTCGCTCTATCTCTTACATCATAACTCATATCATATCGTGCCAAGTTGAGAACATATTGATTTAATAAATTAAGAGTTGTATGTGATGGGTTTAAACAAACTAGCTTACTTGATAAAGTAAGAATTTGAAGTTTTGTATTATTTGTCTATAAAATAAAATGATCATGATGATGATTAGTTATTAAATATATATATATATATTTGTAAAAAAAAAAATAGTATACATACTTCATTTGCAAAGTTTTTAACAGCTTGTCTTAATACATCAGGACCAATTTGAGGTAAAATAGTAGCTTGTTGACCAATTAACCAAAGAATATTTGAGCGAGCTGAAGGAACTTGAATGGTTTCTAATAATTTTGCAAGTGCAATGACATAATTATTATGTTCATTAGGTCTATCTTTTAATAGTTTTGTAACAACGACTACTGATTCAGCTACAACTAGCTCTAAATACAAAAAAAAATATGTTTATGTTCGTTAATACACAAAAACCTATTTTTTAACCATCTTATTTATTTATTTATTCCTTACCATTAGAACTATGTAATAATTTCATTAATAGACGAAGACAACGATCAGCTGCTGAAGGAACAGTTGTTGCACAACGAGCAATAGCTTGAATAGATGCTGCTACAAAATCTTTGTTGGGGCTTTTTATATATTGCTATATATAAATATTATAAATAAATAAATAATACCATCAGTATTAAATAAAACTGGTCATCGTTTTATAAATACAAATATAGTTCTTATATATATATATATATACCTGAAGTTCATTTAATAATCCATGAATATTAACATCAGTTGCAATATTAGCAAGGATTTTGAGTTTGATATCACGAATAAAAGCTGGTTCATTAGATTGAACATAAAATTGTTGAATGAAAGATTCAAAAAGATACTTTGTAAAAAAAAAAAAAAAAAGATTATAAATATAAACACATATACACATACCCATATTTTATACTATTATTACTAATTTAATCAATCACTTACTGGTCGATTTGATGACATTGTGGCAATATTATTTAATACAACATATTGTAATTCTCGATGATTTCTTAAAATACGAACCAATGGTTTTGTTACTTTTTCTGCTTGAACAGCTGGCGCTAAATGATAAAATAATTTTGCTACTGCTAATACAACCTATATATATTGATACAAATTATATAATGAATATATACATATTCTCTTTTTTTTTAAAAAAAAAACTGAAAATAAAATAATTACTTACGCCACTATTTCTACTTTGTAATAAAGGTAAACAACTCTTTAATAATAATTCATGATCTTCATCCAACTCTACTACATTATCTCCAAATGTATTACGTTCTTCATCCGATGAATCTGAATCTGAGTAAAATGCTTTTGATTGTACTGTAGTTTGTGTTGGTTTTGTACGTATTTTGTCTTCACCCTAATATTATTAAATAAATAAATAACGGATTAATAATAGTTGAATATACTTACATATACATAGTTATATATATTATAAATCAGATTTAATTATATTTACATTTGGATTTGGATTAAGGAATTGGGTTCTATATAAAAATACAATTTTTTTAAAAAAAATAGTATAAATTTAAGAAAATTTAACTTTATTTGTATATGAATAATGTTTTTTTTTTCTTACCTTCCATAACGTAACATTAAACCTAAAATTGCCATTTGACCCCATTCATCACAATCAGCCAATACACTACACAATTTTCTAAAACAAGGATGAATTAAATCAAATCGATTAGGACATACTTCATTAAAAGCCATTATTGTGCTACCAATAGTAATAGTTGATCTATCCTTTAATAATGTTGCAATAATTTCAATCAATGCATCCTTTTGAGTTTCATCTAAACTAATAATAATAATAATTAAAATAAAAATAATATTAGGAATATAAAATTATAAATATATTGATTTTTTTTTTTCGTGAATAAAAAAAACCAGATTTCATATTTATCTATCTATTTATTTATTATTTATTAAATTTATAGTTTCTTACCTGTAACATTTTGGTATAGCATGAGCAGCTGTTTTACGAACATAAGGACTTGAATCAGTAACACATTTTTTAATACCTAAAAGTACGATTGGACTAATGACAGGAACACGGATTCCACTCATTACACGAAGAGCCATAGCACGAATGATTTGATTTTTATCACTTAAATCTTTTTGAAAAGAATTGATGGAGAGTAAAGCCAAATCAGGTTCTTGTTCTGCATATCGTAATAAATATATGTATACCAATTTACGAACTTCAATATTTTGTGATACTACATTTTTTACGACATCAGGAAAAAATTCTGATACGTCCCTTCCTTTAGATATCATCTATTTATATATATATGATTTATAATTATTATTATTATTTCCACTTCTACTTTTTTTTTCCTTAAACCCATATTTTGTACACACACATATATATATTGATATACATATTTTGAAAAAATAAAATAAAATAAATACTTACAGCTATTAAACGTTTTAATCCATCAAGTTTTTCTCTATCATTTTTAGAGTCAAGTTGTCTTTTAATATTTCTCATTTTTTCTTCAGATGTATCAAAGTATTGAGCACCAGAATCACCACCACCTGGAAAGCCAAGCTCACGTGCGTTTTCAACTAAACCTTGCGACATCTTTTGTGAGAGTTTCGCAGCATTTTCAGCAAAATTCATAGCTTTGTTGATATAGTCAGATACTTCCATTGTTTATATATATATTCAAATAAAAAAGAATAAACGAGAGGCTGAGGGAAAGATAAAGTTCTACTCTTTTTTAGTTATTTGTGATAAAAGAAAAAAGTAATCGTAATCAAATATAGATGGTATTCTTTTTTTTTTTTATCTATATATATAGTTTATATAAATATATGAATTATAAATAATAGTAATAATTAGTAGTAAAATAAAATAAAGTATGTTATTTAAAAAAGAAGAACGGAAATAATACAAATACAAGATTCAAAAAAGAAAAAAAAAAGAATAGAGAGAATGAATAATGTTTTAAATAAATAGTAACATAAGTCGTTGTTACAAAAATGAGGAAAAAGAAAAAAGAGGGAGAGAAAAAAAAAGGCTACCTTAAAAAATAAAAAAATGTCGGAATTTAAATTATATATGGAGGTAATATGTTTCATGATCATTTTTTTAAATATGTATGAATTTCTTTTATTGTTTTATCTTCTTTTTGTAATTCATTTTTTCTTTTTCTTTAAAAAATAGAGTAATAATTTTAATAAATAAATAAACTGAAAAAAAAAATAACAATGACTATTTTATGTATTTTTGTATATAAATATATATATTTTTATATAATAATTAAAAAGATAAATAAAGATAGAAAGAGAGTAAAAAAAAAATGGAATTAATTTATTGTTTTTTTTTCTACATATCATCATCACTACCAGCAACAGCATCACCTTCATCTTCATCACCACTAACAAGTTCATTTTCTTTTTCAGCTTGAGCCAATAAAGCGGCAAAGTCTTTATCGTCAGTTTCAGATACTAATTTAGCTTCCTTTTCAACCTTAAATCTACCCCATTTATGACTTTCTAAACATTCTTTAATTGCACTGATAGCTTCTTCCATTACTTTAAAACCAACTGATTTTTCTATTGCGTCTGCTGTGACTACATACAATGGCGCAGCTAAATATGTTACCTTGATTGGAACTTCAGGTGTAGATTTACTTTCTCCTGCTTCTAAAGCTTTTTTGATTCCGAATACACCATCAAAACCAGTGCAACGTAAGTCAAGTTCTATATAGATAAAACATAAATATATGAGATTATCATCATTTAATGATATGTTTTTTTAAAAGTAAAAAATAAAATCAAATAAAAAAAAAACTTACGTGCACGGATCTTTACAGGTTGAGGAGTCATTCTACGTTTAATATTACTGATTAATTCATTTTTTACAGCTTCTTCCATTTCAATTCCTTCAAATACAGAAGATGGATCACTAAATAAAAAACACATATATACGTATAACGAATCATAATTAGTCATTATTAGTTAAAGTGAGAAAGAGAGTTTTTTTGTATTTTTAGTTTTCCTTTTTTAGAACTTACGCAATGGCAACTTTGAATGCATCATAAGCATGACCAAATTTTCTATATAATGGCCATCCTACTTTTTCATAAAGTTCTTGAAGAGGAATATCATGTTTTACAGCAACATGACCTAAAATAGAATGAACGGCTTTGGATTTATTGTATTTTTCTTCACATTTAGCAACATCTTCAGGTGTAACTCGACGTTTAGAAAGATCAATATAACCTAGATTAAATAAAAATTTCATGATTTTTTAGTATACATTTTCATTTATTTTTTTTACTTAATTCCAATTATTATTTTAATATTCATATCCTTAAAATATAAAGCTAAAAATAAAACAAAATACAAAAAAATCCTTTCCTTCTTCTTGTTCTTTTATTATTATTACCTTTTTCTTCATCAACTCTGAGCACAACTACTACTTCATTACGTCCAACACGAATAAGTTTTTGTACTGAACGAATACGTCTTCTAGATAATTCAGATAAAAGAATCATACCTTCACGATCACCATATTCAAGCTATAAATATAATAATAAAATAAATATTATTAGCAAATACTGATATATGAGCATATGTGATATATTCCTTTTTTTTTAATAAGTATATAATAGCCAAGTTTCTACATGATATATATATATGTATATATATATAATGTTACATCTCGAAAACGAGTACTTTAACATTTTTGTGAACTGTTTCATACCAAACGAACGTAAGCCCCCATATCTGCAATTTGTCGAACGTTGACCATGACTACATCGTCAACTTGAGGGAATTCATTTTCATACATACGACAGTGAAATTTATCACTCATTTTGTAGTATTAATAATTAATATGTACAAAAAAAAGGAAGGAAAAAGAAAAGAGAGAAAAAATAATAAGTAGAGCAAAAATTATTTTTTTTGCTTGCTCGCGTTGAGCAAAATAGTCACAAAATAAAATTTAAATTCAGATTCCATTTTTGGATTTAAAAGCTTTAAAAAGAAAAAGTCAAACTACTATATAATTTATATATAAAAAACGTACTGTTGATCAATGTAAGGATAGTGATTAATAATAAGCAGTGATTTTTTATTTTAATAAAAGTATATACTGAGATATAAGATTGATCATTTTACTAAGTAAAAAATAAGAAGAGAGAAGTATAAATCTAGTAAATGGAATTTAATAAATTTTAATTGATTCTAAATTGCTCCTATTTTATTATGAATATATTAGAAATATATTTACTTATATGTACATCACATATATAAACACACATATATATTTATGTATATTAACAATATTACTATTAAAAATAAGAAAACGATTATTGATATATTTATTGCAAATATCAGTATTAAATTACCTATTAAAAAATGCTTAGGAATAAATCGATGAAATATAAAACCAATATAGAATTGATTTTTTTCTATTTTTATAGATGTTCAGAAAAAAAGTGATTAAACTCCGTTAAATTTTCCTTTTTTCTCTTCTCTTCTCTCTTTTCCTTTTCCCTCTTTTTCTTTTTTTTTAATTTATATAGTTATTCTCTTTCTTATATATATTTATTTAATAATATCATTCTTTTATTAAGTATCTTATTATTATTAATATCATTTTAATAGAGATATAATTATATAAATCTATATATATAATAGAAGAAAATTAACAACAAAGAAAATAATATATACATATATATATATATATCATAAAAAAGAAATATGGCATTAGTACCTGAATCAATAGAAATCAATGGACCAAATACATCAAATACTGGATCCATGCCAAAAACTGGAAAAAGAAATCCAGGACTTAAACTTTCTCCTCAACATTTACAATTAGCTACTAATGGTCCAAGTTCAAATAGTAGCAATCCATATGGAAATAATAATAACTTGCGTGAAAAAATTGGTCATCTTATGAATTCTTCTGCCTCCACTCCTTCTAATAATAATAATACTAGTAGTAATAATAGTAATAATAATAATAATAATAATAATAATGGTATAAATAATGGTTCAGCTGTTAGTTATTATTATGGTGGTCCACCTCCTGTAGAAGAGGAAACTTCACTTGCTGCTAGTTATTTAGCTGCTTCAAAACAACAACAGATACAACAAAATCAATATAATAAAAGTCCTTTAGAAACACATGATAATTATAATTATAATAATAATAATAATAATAATAATAATAATAATAATAATAATAATAATAATAATAATTATCGACCTCCTCCTTTAAATATAAGCTCACATTCATCACCTTCTTTACAGACCAATCCAACAATAAATAATAATAATAATAACAATAATATATATAATACATATAATAATAATCAATATAATAATAATCAAGAGTTAGATCCTAATATTCCCCATGATGTTCAGGCTAAAGATTTAGAAATATTAAAACGTTTAGGTGAAGGTGCTGCTGGTACAGTACGTAAAGTTTTACACAAACCTACTAATTTAATCATGGCAAAAAAGGTAATCTATCTATCTATATATCAATGAATGTGATACAATAAAAATAATACAAATATATAATTATAAATTATATTATGATCTGATTTCTAAAAAAAATTACATATATATATATATATTATATAGTCTATTTCAACAGATCCTGATCCAGCAGTTCAAAAACAAATCCTTAGAGAATTATCGTTTTTAAAAACATGTAATTCACCATATATCGTATCTTTTTATGGGGCATTTTTAGATGATGGAGAAACAACTGTATCATTATGTATGGAATATTGTGAAGGAGGTAGTTTACAAGATATTTACACTCGTGCTGCTGAACGAGGTGGTGTTATTGGTGAAGCTGTATTAGAAAGAATTGCTGAATCTGTTTGTAAAGGTTTAGTTTATTTACATTCAAAACGTGTGATTCATCGAGGTAATATAATAATAAATAAAAATATGTATAATAATAATAATAATACAAAATGGCATCCTTTTTTTTAATATTCATTTTCTTTTTTATTTATTAAAAAAAACCAAAAAGATATCAAACCTTCCAATATATTAGTAACAAGAAAAGGTGAAATTAAATTATGTGATTTCGGTGTTTCTGGTGAATTAATTAACTCTGTAGCTGAAACATTTACTGGAACTCAATATTATATGGCTGTAAGTGAGAAAAAAAAAGAAATTGTTTAATAATAATAAACAACATTTATTTATTTATTTATTTATTTCATTATATAGCCTGAAAGAATTCAAGGAAATGCTTATGCAGTACAATCAGATATTTGGTCTTTAGGATTAACATTGATAGAAGTATCACAAAATGAACCAGCTTTACCACCACCAGGTCACCCTGATTTATCTATTTTTGAATTATTAGATTTTATTGTAAGACAGCCTGTACCAGTTATTAAAGGTTCTCATATATCTGATGCTTGTAAAAATTTTGTTGCAGTTTGGTAAGTGATAACGAAGATAATAGTGATATATATATATATATATATAATGATATACTTACTTTTATTTATTTTTTATAATGTTGTATATATATAAAGTTTAACAAAGGATCCTTATTTACGTCCAACTCCTGCAACTATGTTAGATCATCCTTTTATTAAAAAATGGGAAAATTGCTTCGTAGATATTGCTCAATTTGCCAAAGATGTATGGGGATGGTGATTTTTTTATAAGATAAAACTAATGATATATTTGTTTAATTTTTTTTTATATACTCATAATAAAAATAAATTTAAGAAAAAAAAAACATTTGAATTAGTAAAATGATATTCACATGCACACTTAACTCGGAACAGTTTTTAAAATCCTTTCTTTTCCCTCTAAATAAACTTCATCATTTGTTTAAGATTAATCATCAAACTATATACTTTCTTTCTGGTTGAATAATATAATTACCCTTTTTTTTTTTCTTTTCTTTTATATATATATATATATATATACTCGAATTTTAATTTCAATTTAATAGATAAAGTAAAAAGTATTTATATATAATGTATTTTTATTTTTAATTTATTTATTTTTTAGTATAAAAAAAAATAATTAAAATAAATAGAGAAGGATATGCATGAAGAAAAATATAAGAGGAATAATATTATATATTTTAAGCGATGACAGTTTACTATTAATAAATAAAATAACAGTAAAAAATTAGTTACTATTGTATAGAATTAAGTATTAAATAACTATAATGTAATAATAAACTTACATAACCAGATGAAATCAAGTAATCAGCTAAACCTTCTACAATCTTGGCACAGTTACCAGGTTGTATGCCTTCCTTATAAACACCAATGATAATACTTTGGCCAGTCTTTGCACAACAAACACCATCAGCATTCTAATATAACAATATATAAATAAATAAATATAATCAATACAAATGATATGACCATATAGTAATAATAATAATAAAAATAATAACCTTTTTATTTATAAATATTTACCTTTTTACCGTATACAGATCGATCTTCTGCTTTGATGGTGAAATATTTAACACCAGCCAAATGAATACCATTATTGAAAAAGTGTGGTAAATCGTTGTAATCTTTAATCAAAGCACTCACTTCAGCATCAGTCAACTAAAATCACACATTAAAAAGATGAAAATATAGAAAAGAAAAAAAAATAATAACAATAAACATAAAAGAAAAGTAATAGAGTTTTTAAGGGGAAAGGGTGGGAAGAGTAGAAAAAAGTAAGAAAAATAGTAAATGAAAAAGAAACAAAAAAAATAAAATAAGGAATGAGTATAAAACTATTTATCTATATCTCTATTATCATTATATATTCATAACTATTCTTGATGACTATATACGCGTATCTCTTTTTATATTATATTATTCTATTAAAATCCCCATTTCCTTTTTTTTTTTCATCTATTTTTTTTTTCTTTTAATTATTTTTATTTTACATTGAAACCAGCAGATTTAGCCCAGATACCACCGCCTACACCAACAATAGCAGCTTGAGAAACGTGGCCAGTACCAACAAGGTTTGAATCAACGTATTGTTGCCAAGACATGATTATATGAATATATTATAAAAGATAAATAGATGAAAATTTTAAGTAAAGAAAAAAAGAAAGAGAGAAAATACGAATCTCACGAAAATGGCTTTAGAATATAAAAAAAAAAATTGGACCATAAGTTTGTTTCAAACTCCGTGTTTATTTTTATATATTTAACTCGGATTCATCTTTTTACTTTTATAAAATAAAAACACGTTTATAAATAAAGGGGAAGCTGATATTATTAATATATTTATATTCTAATACTTTATATTAAAATAAGATTATTTTTTATTTTCTTATTTTAATACATGTATTTTATTATTATTCGTATTTTATTTCTTGATCATAAAAAATAAAAGGAATACATAAAAATCACCATGTACATAAAGATTCTAGTTTTTCAAAAACAAAAGCAGTTAACGGTGTTCTAATCGGTGTTTATAAACACACGTTTTAAATATTTTCATTAAATTGATATACTCGTTTTACATGACGTATTTACATAATATTAATAAAACAAGAAAAAAAACAATAAAAATAAAAGGAAAATTATCATGATCATTAAAAAGAAAAGAAGAAACAAAAAAGCCTATGATCACTTTCTTTTTTTTTTACTTTTTTCTGTAAATATTTACAATATAAATTACTATTATTAGTATATATATATATATATATATGATTGAAACAGTTGAGCCTTTGTTTGTATATAGAATTGATAAAAAACAAATAAATAAACCAAGAAAAATTACTTCAATCATTTTTCTTTTTTTATCTTTTTTTTTTTTCTTAATGTAATTAAAGTATTATATAATTCTATAATACTTAAATATATATATATATATATATATATATATATATATCGAAAAAATAAAATCAAATAATATATATCTAAATTACAGGGATAATAAAAAAAAGGAGCAGTATCAACATTTGATTTTTTTTAAGAAGCGAGATTCTTTCTCCAAAATCAATAATGCATTAATATATATATATTTAAAAAAATCATTTTAATTAACAAATAATGTTTATAAGATAAAAAAATTTTTTTTTCTTTATAAATTAAATATCATTATTATTAGATAATAAAAGTATTCAAAGGTTACTATTTTTGAATTATGATTTAGTCATCTCAAAATAAATTTTTAGTCAATCAAAATAGTCATCTATTAAGAATAAAAATGCTGGATGTTAGTATATACCAAATAAAAACTAATTTTATAATAGTATAGAAATTTTAAAACTTACCGAAAAACTATGAAAAAGAGTGCCAATATATTACTTGTGGCGTTGATGTCCAGTTACCAAACAGTTCTATGTGTTGACAATGTAATACGCTATGTAATCGAAGTCTATTACTTTATACACTTTCTAACAATCCGTTGTAGCAATTTGAACACATTTAAATTGTTATATATTCATCAATATTAGTTAATATTATTTCATTATTATTATTGGAAACTCCAAGCTGTTTTTAAATAAGATTTGATTGTATAAATAGCCATGGTATAAATTTCTTGAAAAATTTGTTACACCATATAAAACAGCTTTAACTTTAATTTCATCATCAGTCATTGAGTTCTCTTTTTCCCATTTACTATTGTATATAAATTTTAAATATAAGAGATTTTTCTTTATTTATATATATAGAAGGGTTATAACTATATTTTTATTTAATACTAAATTTTGTTTCTGTGTATTTTACTAGCTTCATTGGTAGCATTTGTTGATTTAAATTCTATTGGAAAAAGTTGATATTTCGTACCATTAGTAGTTGTATAAAAAATTAAATCAGTTTTCTTCCAATAACTTTAAATTTTATATCAAGGACTGAGGCTTTACATAGTGTTTCACCACTATAAAAAATCAAAAACAAATTAATTACATTATTACAATTACTGTGGTTATTGTTATTGTTTTTCTGCTACTAATTGAACTTATCTTTTTATATTGATATCACATTTTATAAATAAAATTTTAAATAGAGGTTTTCAATAATCCATATTCCCTGCTTCAAATTCATTGCCCCAATTTGAATATTTAATCATATTAATACTACAAATTATTATTATTATTTTTTAAAAAAAAGAAAAAGTTAATAGAACGGTTTATTCAAATCAGATTATATAAGCAAACTGACTAACATACTTATGTTCGATCCAATAAAACTAATAATACTAAATATAGAGATGTTATTATATTTATACTTGCTTCATAGGCATCTAAATTTCTTGTATGAATATAAGCTTTATGGCCATCAATTCTTTTTTCAGAAAAAATCTACTTAAGGATATAAAAGAAAATAGTTAAATTTTCCACTACAATTAGATATCATCGTATATGTATTTTGAAATTTACTTACTTTTTTATATCTACCATTAGTTGTTATAAAGTAGAATCGGAATATTTATCAAACTATTGTGATACATTATCATTAATGATGCTTTACATAAATAAATTAGAATAACGTTCTTCAATAATTGATCAGTTAGGAACGTCAATTGCATTAACAATGCCAGATAAAAATACTCTAGGAGAAATGAATATATATTATATATAGGATCAAATTAGTTCATCTATTCAGCCAATTTATTGATGTTGTTTAGCTAATTAATGACAAGTTAAATAGGGCATACTCAATTTATTGTATTGCTGATTAAAAAATCAGGATATAATAATGTATTACCATTGACTGTATTTTTTTTTCCTTGATTTTATTTAGGTAATCATAATATATTTTCATCACTGTTAAATTTTACATTTTTGTTTCAACTTGTACACCATTGGTAATAATGGTAAGAGAACCAATTGCGTGCTAATGTAATATTGTCTTTATAAAAAGATACTGATGCTCACCACTTTGAATTAAATTACTTCATTCTATTAAATAAATACAATTGGTAAAATATGAAGCCAAATACCAAAAAAAAAAAAAAAATCCATAACAAACAGTAAAACTGATTAACTTCAATTTCATTATTTTTAATAGCATAATTAAATATATCCTTAAAGTTAGACATCATTATATAATATATTTTTTAAAAAAAAGAAAATGAAAGCGAAAGAGAAATAAATAAATGAAAAAGGACAAAGAGATATAAAGGAGTTATTTTCATGATTTTCTTTCTTACCTGCATAATTTTTGACGTTTTGTTTATTGAATTATTAACATTATAAATTCGATTTCTTAATGCTTGTTATGGAATTTATTTGTTTAATTCAATTTATTCTACTTATAGTTTCACTATTGATAATAATAATAATAAAAAACCATATAAAAGAAAAAAAAAAGAAAATGTATAAGTACCATGGAAAATAAACAATTAAATAAAAAACCACAGCAACTGGATTCTTTTTTTCTTTTCTTTTGTTTCTGTAAAAAAAAAAAATACTAAATAAATGAATACAATTGGTATATATGTGATTAAAGTAAATGGCTCTTATATTTTATATTTATTATATACAAATCGATCAACTAATAACATGGAATACAGTAGTAGAAAATAAAAAAAGATCTCAACCGTTTCCATACAAGGAAGTTTCCTTTTTTTATTGTGGCTAGGTAATTCCTTTTTAATAACTAAACATATTTCAGTAATAATAATAATAATAATAATAAAAAGAACCCTTTTGGATTATATTTCATTTTATTTCATATATGAGTTGTTTTTTTATTGGTAAACTTACTATATCGTCATTGGCTAAGCATATATACATCACGTATAAAAAACAAAAAAAAATTAACCCAAGATTTAAACACCGATTATTACTCAAGTCTTCAACATAAGAATGCGTAGTTCATTATTATATCTATATATATATATATATATATATAGATATAGATATAGATATCTTTATTTTTATAATATAATTGTGGAGGAACCGCCGCAGCCTTTCTTGGTACTAAAAAAAAGAATCGAAGAGAAAAAATTAGAAGAAAAAAAATACTGGTCATAATAAATGCAAAATTAATCATAATAGGTAATCATATTCATCAATGTTTAATAATTTTTTTTTTATTCATAAATAGAAACTATTTATATTTTCGTGAAAAATAAAATAAAATAAAACGCACAGCAAAATGAAATAACAGGGATAAAAAAATCTAAGAATTGATTTGGATGCTTGGATTTTCGTCTTCCCTATTTTTTTTTTCTTGAAGCGGAATCCTTTCAATAGCCTATCGGCAAGTGGCAAAGTTTTTTATATGATCACTTCTAAAATAAGTCATTCAAAGCTCTTTTTATTTTTCAAAAATATAAAAAGTATGATTTTCTTTTCCTTTTTTTTCTTCTTTTTCCTCTTTCTTTACTTCATTTACTCTTTTTTTACAAAGAAAAAAAAAATCAAATCAAAGCAAAGCAATCTATATACAATCAAGATAAAAAGCAAATAATTTATTAAATATCATCAACTCTTTTTTTTTAAAAAATCTACAATATTCAACTTCGTTTATACCAATTTTTTAACAAATAAAAATATAAATATCAAACAATGAGTTACCAATGGTGTTATAATGCAGGTTCAATGTGGGTTCCACTTGATAAAAATTCACAAGTAGCTATTGAAAGATTATGGCGACAATCAGGTGCTGATTGGATTTATGTTGCTACTTTCCGTGATCAAGCTTATGTAAATGGTGCAGGTCTATATATTTATTATAATGGTGCTAATTATTATCTAACAAGAACAAGCTAAATACCAATACAATAGTCTGTTTATATTCCATTCCTTTATATATATTTAATTATATTTGTAAATTCATACCTCTTTTTTTAAAAAAACACTTTCCCTCTTTCTTTATTTTTATGTTTATGTTTATGCTATGCTATGTTATATATATATATATTTTATTTTTATTTTTTTTTTGTTATAATGTTTACCATATTTTGTATAGATTTTGATAATTTTGTATATTTAGATTTTTTATATTCTTTTCTTTTTATTATATATATGTTTATATATTAATACTATGTACATTGATGATGATTTTGATGATGATTAGCTAATTAGTATGATAATAGTAATAATAAAGTATGTCATTTTTAAATTGTATGTATGAATGTATGTATATATTTGCAAATTAATAATATTCAAAACAAGTTGTTACATTATTAATGGATCTTGATTAAACGGAATAGGATCATCTTCAAAATCGATCTCTTCCTAATTTGGTATAAATGCGGAGAAAATAGTAAACACAAAGTGGATATATTTGTATATATAATATCTATAAATAACTTACAAGCAATACTTCTTTTTTAAAAGGTAAATTTTCTAGTAAGGCACCTAATATTTCATAAAACTAAATAACATATAAACATTTATTAATTAAATACGATCTTCATACCTGTTTTTTTTTTTCAATATTAATTTATTTACCAATGATCTACGATCCTTCCATACTTTTCGATAATATGTAAATTCTTTATTAATTTTTTCTTGTTCTGATAAAGATACACTGACTGTGGGTGCTGTTTTAAATTTTTCTAAATCTTGTGACATCCTTTCATTTATTTTATTTATGTTTTCAAGTTGAACTTCAGCTTGATCAGTGGTTGGTGTTGAAGTTACTTGTTTTAAAGCTTTATTGTTTTAAAGAGAAAAAAAAATCATATTAATAATCATAATAATAAAGATATATAATATTTAAAATATATAACATATATATATATATATATATATAAATCTTACTTTGTTGGTGTTCTTTTATCTGTTTTTGAAAAGTATTTGATTGTGCTTGTAGTTGTTGTATTTCTGTATCTAATTGTTGATTTTCTTCTTCTGAATAATTATCCTAATAGTAAATATGAATAATACCCTTTTATGAATATTTATATTTTATGTTATCCAAATGATTTTTATTGTACTTACTTGTTTCAAAGAATATATTATAGTTTTACCAAACACTTTAGAAATAATCTTTTGTTGTTCTAATAGCTTATCTAATTCCTTTTGTATTGTGTTCTTAGTATATTTTCCTTGAAAGTAATTACTCAATTCATCTATTCATATTTATATATAATATATATTTAATAAATACTGGAATGCTTTGTTTTTACATATATATATATATATATATATATATATATATATATATGAGTGAGTGAGTGTGTTTACTGGTACTATAAGGTCGATTAGTCTTTTTAAGAAAACTAAATATTTCTAATATATAAAACAAAAGTATTAATTCTTCATTATATATAAAAATAATATGAATATTTAAAATGTAAAAATATTACCTTCCTCCTGATTAGATGATTGTGAAGAAGAATTTTTTGGAGGCATATTTAGTAAAGCGCGTTAGTAAAAAAAGGAAAAAAGAAAAAAGAAAAAGAAAAACCATTTGAAACTTTTTCTACCTTTTTTAAAAATGCGGGAAATAGTTAGTATAGGCTATAATCAAAAGGGAAAAAAAAAAGGTATACTATTGATTTATATATTTATATATTATTGGTTTATTTAATTTTAGTTGAAAAATATTAATTATCCATAATTGTATTATATAGGATGGCTTTATATATATATATATATATAATGTCTTTAATCGCTTTTTTTATAAATATAATATTTATATACTGATTCAATAAATACTTAATAATATAATCATTTCATTTTTAATATGAAAAACATCCTACAAAATTCTCGTCAATGCTGAGTTGAGTTTGTTGGTGCTGAAAAAATCTAAAAAACGTATTTTTACAAGCTATAGAGAGTTCTATTCCTAATTTGTAATATCCTGAAATTAGCCAATCAGATTAAAGTAGCACCTATCAGAATAATCCAAGATTTTAAAGTTATTAAACATTACTTTTCAAAAGATATAAATTCTCGACGTTTTAGGGATAGTTTTTGAAAAAAATATTTTATTAGATTTAGTTATTTTTATATTTTATACTTATTATTCAATAAATAAAGACATATTTTTATATTCTATTAAACATTTAGATCCCAAACATTGCAAAAGCCAATTCAAAATTTCAATATTCGCTCTTGATCACCTACGTTTTTTTTTTTTTTTACAATAGTTTTTTCGGTTTATTTTTTTTTTTTTTTTGATGACAATTTATATACTTGAAAGTTAATAAAAAAAAATATACTTGTAGTTAAATAATAATACCTAAAAATAATATAAAACGGTTAATATAAAATAAAAAAAGTTTTGATTGTTAAAAAGTAATATATAAAAGTTGAACTGAGCTGGGATTTAATTTTTGACTTTTTGTATAGTCAATCAAATTTAATTTTTAACTTTATTTAAACCTTCCCTCTTCTTTATTTTTTTTATGCTATTTAAATACTAAATTTCTGTCCACTAAGAAACCAGTAAGAAAATATTACATGAGAAATCTTCCAAAAGAAATACTCCAACAGATTATCCAATATTCGGATACTTTAGTTAGAGTTACCTTAAGTTTTCCAATCGACAAAAGGAAACTCCTTGAGGAAGGCGGACCAGGGAAAGTACTTGATGATTTCCTTAGAAGAGGTGGCAATTTAAAATTCCTTAAGAAATGGATTCCTGGGGAATGTGTTATCATGCATGGGGTATTAACTAAGGACCCTAAGAAGATACTTGAGATAGACAGAATATGGAATACCAACATGTTCTCTAACCAAGGATACGAACTTTCGGTAATTACCAAGTTTGTGTGGGGAGTGGACTACATAAAACACGATAGGGAATATCCATATATGAGTATACAAGAATATTATGCATTTAGGAGACAGTGGGACAAGATAGAAAAATCAATACGCGCATACCTATCTTATTCCAAATTCCTTTTGGATGCTTCTAAAGAATATCTAGCTGAAGAAGCGAAAGCAACGATTTCTTTGTATAAGGGAGAAGAAGTCAAGATTAAATCATACGGTATAAATAGGTCATATATGGATATGAAACTTGATATATATCAGTCATATATGGAACAAGGTTTATGGAAACAGGCAGTGGATGTGGCTTCGTTAAAAAGCAAATATTTGATAGAGGAGTTATATATGGCAAGATCCATGGAGGGCCGGAGACATATGGGTGTTTTGAGCGAGAAGGAGCTCCGCATATAGGAGACGTCTATGAACCCTAGGAACAGAGAATTATTCTGTAGCTTTAATTCAGAAGAGCGGGAAATATTTGGCGATTTATCAGGTAGGTATTTTTTTTGGGCTGAATGGATTGTAGATCCGGATGACTACAGGAATGTCTTTGACGATATAGGATGTACAGACACAAAATGAGAATACATACTTGGGAGGGCGCTTAAACTGGATCTTCCTGGTGAAAGAAATAATGGAAAATATAATAATCGTATACCACAGAGAGACGTAAACGGAAGGGATGTAATAATTTATCTATATCCACTAGTCATGACCATAGAGAATATAAAACATGTATCCAGGGTAGATATGGCTATCTTCCTTTGGGCTAAGTACGAAGTGGAGTAGTTTACTATCATATATTAACTTAACTTCCATACTAACAAGTAATTCCATCAAGTAAATAGCACAAATGTAATCTCATCTAAAAACGTACATTTAGTACCCATTATATCTTTGATTAATACATATACTACAATTTTTAATTTATTTAATAACAACATATATAATATAATCACTTAAATATTATAGATAAATATTAGTATATCAATTAGTTTTTATGAACTATCTTATAAATTTAATAAATTTATCTTAGGCGGATTATTAAAAAGTTTAATTTTATTCTCGGAACAGAACTAATTTTGTTGAGTATTATTAAAATGAAGATTGTGGATTTTTATGTTTTAACGTGTCAAATAAATCTAAAGTATATCAAGTAGAGTTTTCTGTTTCCACAGTTTTTGCAGTACTTACACCAGGAATAAATAAAAGTAATAAATAATAAGCTAAAAATAAGGCAAAAGAAAAAATATGATATTGGTTGGGAATATTTATTAAATAATATATATAAAATAATAGCAATATGGAATCTTATAGAATTAAAATTTAATTTATTAAATTATTTACTAGTATCAAAATAATAATAATAATAATATGCTTACCTAATAAAAAAACTCTTATCAATTTAATACAACTAATATTAATAAAATATAAATAAATAAAAGAAATGTTTATTGAAGTAAAATAATAGTGAAAAAAGAGAAAAGGGAGAATAAAAAGAAAATGAAATAGAAATAGAAAAAGTAAAGTTGATTTGTTCTTGTATATGAATCTTTTTATTAAGAAAAAACGTATTTTTATATCTATTTTAACTACCTTGCATTTTCTTATTATTATTGTCACTGCTGTTGTTCTCAATTTTCATTAAAGATAAATAAATTTTCATTTAATTGGTATTTTATTTTTTTAAATACATATCACTTTATTCCAGTAAATAAACTAGTTAAGTTGATTTTTTAAATAATATTTTTTAGTATATATTTATATTTATATTTATACAGATTATGTTTCATTTTATATTATTCTTTTTATCGCCATATTTTTATACTCTTCATTTATGATCATCTTTTTATATATTAGCCGCATAAGCATGTATATGATTTTTCTTGGATAATCATCAATAAATAGAACACTACCTTGATCATCTTCACAGCTACTTGAACTAATAGCAGATCCATATCAACCTTCTCTACTATTTGAACTAATAACAGATCGCTATTAACCTAAAATTGCTCTATGAAACACCAAGTCTAAAAGAGAAAAAGAGTGTATTTTGAAAAAAAGAAAGTGAATAAATTAATAAAGTGACTAAAGTATTATTTGTTCCTTATTTTGTATATTTAATTTAATATATATATCTTTTGAACTTGAGATAATCCTTGCTCATCTTGCAAGTAAATTGCTACTTGTAAGCAATCCTCTGTTAAACTGTAAAAATACCTAATATAGAAAAAAAGAAAGTAGAAGTAAAAAATACAATAAAGAACCCAAGTTTTTATTAACATATTCTTTTATAAGACTCCTTTAATACAAATATACCTTTTTGAACTTTCTCCAATCAATATGGTCGCAGTTAATATGGCTCATTCTTGAAAGTAGATTGCTACTTGACCAATTTGCATGAATAATAAAAGAAAAGAGTAGTGGAGTGTAGTTATACTTAATATTATTATTGTCTTTTATACAAGTTATTTTCCGAAATTGTAGCTGTTCACTAATTGATATTAGTTATTTTTGGTTTATTAACTTCTAGTAGGGAAATAACATGTATTTTAAATATGAAATAGAAAAAAATAGTTACATATAAATATATGGTATATATAAATTATATATACATGTTTAAAAATGTGAAAAAAGAAAAAATAAAGCGCACCATCAAATAAATTCAATATTTAAACTTTCAGCCAAAAAAAATAGAAACTCTGCTATTTTTATTTTTCATTAG
This sequence comes from Cunninghamella bertholletiae, assembly GCA_037043795.1. Lineage (NCBI taxonomy): Eukaryota > Fungi > Mucoromycota > Mucoromycetes > Mucorales > Cunninghamellaceae > Cunninghamella > Cunninghamella bertholletiae. The sequence goes on from JAZGVP010000001.1 coordinate 2,403,892, forward strand.
CTTTAATATTAACATATTATATATTTATAATCTCTACTCAACTATTATATAAAATATATATTATCACGATGATCATCTCAACTAATCATTCATTTTTTCTTAAAAAAATGATATGTGTATAAATAAATAAACTGACTTCTATCCCTTGTATATCTTCTTAAAAATGAAAAACTCACTATTTGTCAAACTTGTAAACCTAATAACTAATAAATAAATAAGATTCTATATACGTATGTGTTCTTAGTAATCAGGTATTATTATTACTTTTGCTTTATCATTATAAGATATTTCATCAGGTGCTATAGGAAGAAGTACGGTTTTAAAAATATGACCATAAATATATTTATAATTGACAAGTTCATTCTCTTTAGCCATTCATTAATAATATATGGGTATAATTCCCCAATAAAAATGTTTTTTTTATGCTAAGTATTTTTAAAATCCAGATTGTTTCTTTCAACTTTTAAAAAGAGAGAGGACCACTTATCTATCTTTTAAGCTGATAAAGGACTGAGATTAAATAATTTATAACATAATCAAACAACATATTATGATATAATAATTTACTTTTTTTTTAAAGTTTACATATATATATATATATAGAAATATGAATATATTTTTTTAAAAAAAGGCTCATCATTTAAGAGTAATAAAAAAAAATATTCTCACTTTTTTATTTTCTGTGAAATTCAAATAATGATTACTAAATTAGGAATGTGAATAATAATAATATGGGAGATTAAAAGTTGTACGAAAACTTAAACTATATCTATAATTTCTTTAAATCCTACAAAGTTATAATAAATATATTACCACGCATAATCAAATTATGATTATGCTTATCAAAAATTAATGTTTGTGTAAACAAAACTTAGTTTCCCTTTTTTTCATTGTTCAATATAAGTAAATTCATTAGTCATCTTGTCCAATTAGACACATATGTTTCAATGTTAAAAAAGTAGATCCCATATCATTTATCTTTTACTTACTTTTTTAAGAATATCTCTTTTAAAACCCAGATATTTTTTTAAAAGAATGATTTTTACCCTTTTTGATTTTTTTACTCTCTTCTTTCTTTTCTTTTTTTTTTTCTTACTTTTACTTTTTTTATTTACTTGTATATTTGTTTCTTTTTTTTTTTATTTTTTTTCTTTTTTACTTATTTATATAATAATAATAATAATATTGTATATTTTATTACTTTAATTTATTTATTTAAATTATTTCATTCACCTATTTTTAATTTTTAAATATATATATACCTAATTTATATACTCAATATATTATTAAACAAAAAAAAAAAAATGACAGAAAAAGCAGAAATTATTATAACTGAAAAAGCAAGTTCTATAAGTACTGATGATGAAAATTATGATGCTAAAAAATTAGAAGCTCTTGGTTATAAACAAGAATTTAATCGTGAAGTAAATCAGCTTGTACAATGTGCTTTTGGATTTATGGTAATATATATATATATATATATATATATAAGAATAATTTCCCTTTTTTCATAATTTAATGATATTTTTAATAATATATATATAGGTTGTTGCTTGTTTACCAAATTGGCTCTTAAATTTTGGATCAAATATGTCTGCTGGTGGTCCTGCCGGTAAAATAAAAATGAAAGGGAAATTATTAAAATTATGATGATTTATTTGTTTATATTCATTTTATTTTACATTTTTTTTTAATAAAAAGGGATTTTTTGGAGTTGGATTATTGTAAGTCCGTTCGTTGTCTGTATTGGTTTATCAATATCTGAAATTATAAGTGCATATCCTGTATCGGGTGGTATTTATTCTTGTAAGAAAGTCATAATAATATATATATATGATTATTGATAGATTGATTTTTTTTTTAATATGATGTAATTTTTTAAACTTTGTTTAATTTCTTTTTTAGGGTGTTTTTTATTAACAAATAAGAAAAATGGTCCAAGTAAAAGAATAAATAGAAAATTAAAAAATGATATTTTTTAAACTTAAAAAAAAGGAGAATACCTTTTTAACTTATTTATTTATTTTAGTTGTATCATGGTTTGCAGCTTACATTAATTTAGCTGGTATGATCGCCACTCAAGGTATGTATAAAATATGTATAAATAGTAATAATAGTAATAATAATAAATAGACATTTATACGGATATACCAATTAAACATATTTTTTTTAGGTACACTTGCTTGGTCATGTGCTAGTTTTGTTTACCAAATAGTGGAAATTCAAACTGGTGTTACCATTGAAAATTTGGGTGCTTATATTGGATTATATTGTGCTATGCAATTAGTGGCTACCGTCATTGCTCTTCTTGGATTAAAAGTTAGTAATTATATTAACTATTTTTTAAGTAAGCGTGTGAAACATGAAATATAAACATATATATATATATATATATATATATATAATCATTAATTTTATTTTATTATATATACTTACAATACCCTTTTATTTTTTCTTTATGTATATAGTTGGATGGACATTTGTTGGTACTTTTATTGTGATGATCCTCCCTGTTGGTAAAATAAATAAATAAAAAAGATATTATCTAAAGATTATCTTAACATTATTGCATAAAAAATATAGATTCAAATATAGATTAAATCTATATATATATATATATATATACTCATGTGACTTTTACTTTATTTATTTTTGATAGTGATGGCAAAAAGTCATCAACCTGCTAAATGGGTTTTTACTCAATTTATTAACAATACCGGATGGGAAAGTGACGGTTTAGCTTTTTTAATTTCTTTTCTTCAACCTGGATGGTGTTTGGTAAAGAAGAAAATATATATATATAATATTGAAACCTTTTTTTTTTTACTTATTAAACTCCGTCTCTTTTTTTTTCCCATTTTTTTTTTCTCACACTTTAAACTTTCTTTCTATTTTTCTATTTTTTATTTTATTTTAAAACTATATAGATTGGATATGTAGCTTCAGCCCAAATTGTAGAAGGAACAAAACGTAGTGATGTAACAGCACCTCGTGGTATTACTATGAGTGTGATAGGCTCTATTTTACAAGGTTTATTTATCATGATTCCAAGTTTATTTGCAGTTCAAGACGTTGATGCATTATTAGAATCCAGTTCCCCACTTGTTACTTTCTTTTTACAAGCAACCAATGTGCCTGTAGCGGTGTTTTTAATGGTGATTAATTTAGTGGTTCAATTTGGCGCTTTAGCAAACAATGCTTTAGCTATTGCTCAATTATTATGGGCTTTATCAAGAGATGGGGTAATCCCATTTAGTCGTTTTTGGTATAGTTTAAATCGTTATAATATCCCCCATAAATGTCTTCTATTAGAATTTATTATTGTGGTAGTGATTATTTTGCCCTCCTTTGGTTCATCTGTTTATTGGCAAGCCATTTTAGCTACTGCTGTCATTTGTGTTAATGCTTCTTATGGTTTTCCCTTGTTTTGTAGACTTGTTTGGAAACGTCATACCAAGCTTGATGGTCCCTTTAAATTGGGTAAAGCCAGTATTCCTCTTAATTTAATTGCTGTTGTTTGGATTATCTTCTTTAGTGTCATTTTATGTATTCCTCAAAGATATCCAGTAACACCAGTCAATATGAATTATGCATCTTTGATGATTGGTGCCGTGGTTATCTTTTCCGGCGTCTTTTGGTTAATAAGTGGTCGTAAATTTTATAAAGGACCTATGCAAAATATTCATGAAAAATAAAATTATATTATAATAATATAAATATATATATATAAATATATGTACAGTAATTAATGGTTTATTAAAAGGTAAACATATAAATAAATAATTTACAAATACATTATATATACTTTTATAAATTTATTTATTTAATATATTTATGATCATATAATTAATCTCTACTACAATTTAATTTCAGTATAATATGTGTATATATATATATAAAACCAAGATCAATTTGATAAAAAAAAATAATAACATTTATCACAATGGATACTTGGATGAGTCATTTTAAATTCAACATAAATACTAATTGTTCAATATAATGAAGCTAAATATCAGACTTATAACAGAAATATATATATATATATATATACATGTCATAGCAAAGTATATAATAATTTAGATAGATACAATCTCTGATTGAATGATTACAGAAAAAAAAAAAATACAACAAGGGATCATTATCAATGTATTGATTGCATCATTATTCATATATATATGAATAATGAACTCATTTCAAAATCTTATCTGTAAGTGAAAGTTTCTTTTAAAATAAATTATTTAAAAATTTCTATTTTTTTGAATATGATAAAGGTATTCATCATTTAAATCTTTGATAAAAATTTCAGTAATAGTATCAGTATCCAGAAGAAAATCACCAATTTGTATTTATGATATGATTATTTTCAAAAAAAAATATACGGTTTAAACACCGTAGATCATTTTTATGACATTCCTTTATTTTATTTTTTGGTACTTGATTTTTTGATTTTCGTATTTTTACACAACCATCACCATTTTAATTTTATTTATTTACTTTATATTGGTTTATTATATATATATATATATATATATATTTTACATCTTTTATTGAAAAATTTAATGTATAATTGTTGGCAAAGTATATATATAGTAGATATTAACTATTTTATACTCTCTTTTGAATTGTTAAACATTCAATATACATACTTGTACTTAATGACGTTATATCACTATTACCTTTTCTGTAAAATATTTCAATATCAGAAAAACCATTGAATTGAAAAAAAAAAAACAGCCAATTAAAGGTAAAAAAAAAAAAAGATTAAAGAGGTATAAAAAGAAACTAGTAGCAGTTTATTATAGATGGTTTAGTTCAATTTGATTTGTTTGTATTAAATTGAATTTAATAAAAAAATAAATAAAAACAAATAAATAAATAAAATATAGAGAGAGGTAGAAAAGTTTTAATTTTTATATAAACTAGTATTTGTTATGATATTTATGTAATATCATTTCTCTTCTTTTTTACTAGAAAAAGGTAAATAAATTAAATAAACTTATATATAATATACATAATATATATATATATATATATGATCGGTTTTAATGTTTATATATAGTATCAACAGTACAAATCCAAAATAAAAACAAGACAATGAGAATAGAAAGAAAGCGGAAGCTTAATTTTCTGGGAAAAATTAGCCATATATCCTTTTTTTTATTTTGTATTTGTGTATTTTTTTATTTTCGTTTTCCTCCTCTTCCCCTTTTCTTCTTTCCTTTCTTTCTTTCTTTCTTTTTTTTTTTTTTTTTTTCTTCATCTTTCATTTTTTTGTATTAAAATATGGCTGAATTTGTTAAACTGTCAATTTTTGGTACTGTTTTTGAAGTTACCACTAGGTAAATAAAAACACGATGAATATTTAAATATTTACTATATATATATGTATAAATATATATATTTATACAATTTGTTTTTGAATATAAAACCTTTTTCAGGTGACTTTTTTTTTATTAATCTGTATTTTCTATTATATATGTAAATTTAAAATAATAAAAGATATGTTGACTTACAACCAGTTGGTATGGGTGCCTTTGGCCTCGTTTGGTAATATATATATATATGTATATATATAGTTTATAGTATATAATACAATACTATATAATACAATAATAATGATAATAATAGTATAATATGAAGTAGTACGTGTATAAATACTTACCATCTTCTATATATTTATATAGTTCTGCTAAAGATCAATTAACTGGCATGAACGTTGCTATTAAAAAGATTATGAAACCTTTTTCTGCACCTGTTTTAGCTAAGCGTACTTATCGTGAATTAAAATTATTAAAGGCTTTACGACATGAAAATGTAAAAACATATGAAAAATAATAACTCATCTTTAATAGAGTGTTTCAACCTAATCTTTATTTATTTATTTACGTATTTACTTATTTATATATCTATTTTATGTTTAATATAGATTATCAGTTTAAGCGATATCTTTATTTCTCCTTTAGAAGATATGTAAGTGGATAATATAAACAGATGTTTATTATATATGTTGAATATTAAAGAATATTCTTTCTTGTTTCTTTTATTTAAAAAGTTATTTTGTAACTGAACTCTTAGGTACTGACTTGCATCGTTTACTTCAAAACACTCCTTTGGAAAAACAATTCATTCAATACTTTTTGTATCAAATTTTAGTAAGTTACTTCCTTTTTTTTTTTTTTTTTTTTACATCCATTCTGTTTAATACAAATAATAATTATATATTGATCATCATCTTATTTTTATTATATATGTAATTTATAGAGAGGTCTTAAATATGTTCATTCCGCTGGTGTTATTCATAGAGATTTGGTAATTAGTATAGAACATCACATATAATTATATATATATATATATTCTATAAAAAATATTTATTAATCTATCTTTGGATTGTGTAATCTTTTTTTCTTTTTAGAAACCTAGTAATATTCTTATTAATGAAAATTGCGACTTAAAAATTTGTGACTTTGGTCTTGCCCGTATTCAAGATCCTCAAATGACTGGTTATGTGTCCACTAGATATTATCGTGCACCCGAAATTATGTTAACATGGCAAAAATACGATGTTGCAGGTAAATAATCATTGATTAGAGGATAATGAAAAAAGAAAAAAAATAATAGTAATATACAAAAATATATATATATATTATGATGTTAAAAAATTTATTGATTTTTTTTTCTTTTTAAACAACAATGTATTCAACTCATATAATTATGTTTAATGTTATTTTTATTATTTTTATTATTATTATTTTCAACGCCATTAATTTAAAAAGTTGATATTTGGAGTACTGGATGTATTTTTGCTGAAATGTTGGAAGGAAAACCATTATTCCCTGGAAAAGATCGTAAGTATTTTTTAAAGATGATAATAATAATAATAGTAGTAAAAGTATATATATATATATATATGTTTTGGATTATTCGTTGTGATCATTCATCTTTTTATTTTTTTTATACGTCCTTTACAGATGTTGATCAATTCTCTATCATTACTGAACTTTTGGGTACACCACCTGATGATGTTATTGCTACTATTTGCAGTGAAACCGTAAGAAATATATATATACATATATATATATATATGATAAAAAAGAAAAAGGATAATTGATGTTAATTCTAATTCTAATTTTTAATTCTCTTTAGACTTTACGATTTGTTAAAAACCTTCCTAAATGTGAAGCTGTATCTTTCAATAAAAGATTTGAAGGTCAAGATAGTGATGCCATTGATTTATTAGAAAAAATGCTTATGTTTGATCCTCGTAAACGTATTACTGCTGAAGAAGCTTTATCTCATCCATATCTTGCTCCTTATCATGATCCATCTGATGAACCTTCTGCTCCCGAAAAATTCGATTGGTCTTTCAATGAAGCTGATTTACCTGTAGATACTTGGAAAGGTATTACCAAAAAGAGAAAAAATGAAATGAAATAGAAAATAAAAATGAAATGATATTATCATCTAATGGAATTACTTTTGATTACTATTTTTCTAACCACTTTTTTTTTTCTTTTTTTTTTTTGTCTGTTTTTAAAAAATTAGTAATGATGTACTCTGAAATTCTTGATTTCCATAATGTTGATAATGTAGATTCATCACAATTCATTGGTACTCCTTTAGCTGGACCTGTACCTGAAAACTAAGTTGATATATAAGTAATCTTCAATAAGTAAATTATTTCTTCTCTTTTTTTATTTTATTGTTATTATTTTATTATCATCTTTAGTACATTGATTATTATTATTATTTTGTTATACATATTCTTATTTTTATTATTATCATTTTTTAAATGTATGTTTTCTCTTCCTCTCTTTCCTTTTCTAACTTCCTCTTCTTTTTATTATTATTATAATTATTATTATTATATTTTGTTTTTACCTTTTTTTTTATTAATAGCAAACATATTCTTTTCCCTATTTATAAATATAATTTTTTTTAAACAAATCATGTAAATATCAATTTTGGTATTGAAGTTCATTGCTTGATTTTAAACTCCGTGCTGGGTTATAAAAAAAATTTCTGCTTATTTTTCTTTTTTTCAAACCTATTTTCTTCTTTCTTTCCTTTCTTTTTTATTTAATAATAATAATATATTCTCTATTATGGTAGAAACAGATAGTAAAGTTATTGAAGAAAAACTTTCTAAAGTTATATTAGAAGATGAAGCCAATCAAGAAGAATCAGAAGATGATAATGTAGATACTACAAATGCTGCTGATACAACAGAAGAAGGCGCTAAAAAGAAAAAAAAGAAGAAAAATAAAAAGAAGAAGAAAGGTCCTAAAACTCAAACTGAACCACCAACCGTACCTGTATCTAAATTATTTAGCAATAATGTATATCCTATAGGTGAAATTCACGATTATAGAGACGAGTAAGTAGCATATATATATTCTTCAGTATTATATATATATATATATATATATATATATGTATATGTATATACTTATTATTATTGTTTATTATCTTAAATAGTAATTTATGGAGAACTACTAGTGAAGAAAAGCGTGCTGAAGATCGTGCTAGAGAAAATGATTTTAACGATGTTCGTAGAGCTGCCGAAGTCCATCGTCAAGTAAAGTATCTTAGTTACATATTACTTTACTTTAAAAAAGTGCACATATATATAAAATAAGTTAATCTATTTCTTCTTTTTCTTTTTTTTCCTATATAAAAAGGTTCGTCAATATATCCAAAAGGTTATCAAACCAGGTATGACATTAACAGAAATTGCAGAAATCATTGAAAATGGAACAAGAGCCTTAGTAGAAGAAAACGGAATGGAAAGTGGTATTGGATTCCCAACAGGATTATCATTAAATCATTGTGCAGCTCATTTTACACCTAATGCAGGTGATAAAACCGTTTTAAATTATGATGATGTATTAAAAATTGATTTTGGTGTTCATGTTAATGGTCGTATTGTTGATTCTGCTTTTACAAAAACATTTAATCCTAAATTCGATAAATTAGTAGAAGCTGCTAGAGAAGCTACTTATGCTGGTATCAATGCTGCTGGTATTGATGTTCGTTTATGTGATATTGGTGCTGCTGTTCACGAAGTTTACGATTCTTATGAAATTGAATTGGATGGTAAAACTTATGACATTAAACCTATCCGTAATTTATGTGGGCACACTATTGATCCCTATCGTATTCATGCCGGTAAATCTATTCCTATTGTTCGTGATTCTGGTGATGAAACTAAATTAGAAGAAGGTGAACAATTAGCTATTGAAACTTTCTGTTCTGTAAGTAAATAATAATAATAATGGATGTTGGTTCATTTAATTGTATATGATGATTGATGATTGATGATCTTTTCTATTTTTTTTTAATATATATATATATAGACTGGCCGCGGTTATGTTGTTGAAGATGGTGAATGTTCTCATTATGCAAAATCTCATGATACTGGTTTTGTCCCATTAAGGTATATATAAAAAACAAAATCAAAATAAATAATAATCAATGATTAAAAATTAATATTTACATGAATTATTTATTATTATATATTATATTCATTTTTTTTTAAAAAAAAAATAGATTGCCTAAAGCTAAATCATTACTTGCCACTATCAATAAACATTTTGGTACTTTACCTTTCTGTCGCCGTTATTTAGATCGTGTTGGTGAAACAAAATATTTAATGGCATTAAGAAATTTAACCGATGCTGGCCTTGTTACTGCTTATCCTCCATTGTGTGACAGTAGAGGAAGTTACACTGCTCAATTCGAACATACTCTTTTGTTAAGACCTACTTGCAAAGAAGTAAGCATTTTTTTAAAGAAAAAAAAAAGATATATATATATATATATATAAGTTTATGATTTACTATCTTTACTAATTACGTATAATATTTATTACTTTGTAGATTGTTTCTAAAGGTGATGATTACTAATTTTGGTCATTGTGGGAATTTTTTGATGCTATTTTTTTTTTTCTTATAATAAGAAAAATAATGATATTGTATATATATTCTTATATACTGAAAATTATAAATAAATAAAATAATAAAATAAACTTAGATTTGCGCTTTTTTTTTTTTACTATTGATAAAAATTATTGACATTTATTTATTTATTTTAAAATCAATGTTATTTTTATATATGTATATATAAAGACAATTGATAATAAATACCAATAAGCTATAAATGAATCCAAGCATCAATAAATAAAAGGTTTCATATATATATATATGTAACCATGTATATAAATATATGGATTTTTTTTTACAAAAAAGGTCCACTAAAGAATATTTATATACATTGAATCATGCAATTAATATAGTTATTATAGATATATTTAAAAAATAATATTAATATTGAACGTTTCATGGATGAAAATAATGATAGAGAAAGGATTTAAAAGAATTATATAATTAATAAAATATATTTATTTGTATTTCTATATATAATATGGATAATAAAATAAAATAAAATAATAGAAGACTATATAGTGACGATTAATAGAGAAGATTCAATATAAATATAGTAAAAACAGAAAGAAAATCAAATTAAAGTGAAACATTGTTTAGAATATATTTAGTGGTACTATTCAAATGAATAATAATAAAACTTCCATTACATCCATCAAAACTTTTTTTTTAACTAAGAATCGAAACCTGAAGATATATAAACCAGGATAAATTTTGTACTTAAAATATCCGAGTTTAAGAATTACCAATTCAAGTTTAGATACTAAACTTCTACTGCGGCATTTCCTCCCCCTTTGATTTTTTAAACTCCAGAACGAACTATAAAAAATTCATGCTTTTTTTTCACACCTCTTTCTTTCTTCTTTCTTTTCCTTTTCCTTTTTATTTAATAATAATAATAATATATCATTTATTATGATAATAAGATATAGTGAATTTACTGAAGAAAATCTTTCTAAAGTTATATTAGAAGATGAAGCCAATCAAGAAAAATCAGAAGATAAAAATGTAGATACTACAAATGCTGCTGATACAACAGAAGAAGGCGCTAAAAAGAAAAAAAAGAAGAAAAATAAAAAGAAGAAGAAAGGTCCTAAAACTCAAACTGAACCACCAACCGTACCTGTATCTAAATTATTTAGCAATAATGTATATCCTATAGGTGAAATTCACGATTATAGAGACGAGTAAGTAGCATATATATATTCTTCAGTATTATATATATATATATATATATATATATATATGTATATGTATATACTTATTATTATTGTTTATTATCTTAAATAGTAATTTATGGAGAACTACTAGTGAAGAAAAGCGTGCTGAAGATCGTGCTAGAGAAAATGATTTTAACGATGTTCGTAGAGCTGCCGAAGTCCATCGTCAAGTAAAGTATCTTAGTTACATATTACTTTACTTTAAAAAAGTGCACATATATATAAAATAAGTTAATCTATTTCTTCTTTTTCTTTTTTTTCCTATATAAAAAGGTTCGTCAATATATCCAAAAGGTTATCAAACCAGGTATGACATTAACAGAAATTGCAGAAATCATTGAAAATGGAACAAGAGCCTTAGTAGAAGAAAACGGAATGGAAAGTGGTATTGGATTCCCAACAGGATTATCATTAAATCATTGTGCAGCTCATTTTACACCTAATGCAGGTGATAAAACCGTTTTAAATTATGATGATGTATTAAAAATTGATTTTGGTGTTCATGTTAATGGTCGTATTGTTGATTCTGCTTTTACAAAAACATTTAATCCTAAATTCGATAAATTAGTAGAAGCTGCTAGAGAAGCTACTTATGCTGGTATCAATGCTGCTGGTATTGATGTTCGTTTATGTGATATTGGTGCTGCTGTTCACGAAGTTTACGATTCTTATGAAATTGAATTGGATGGTAAAACTTATGACATTAAACCTATCCGTAATTTATGTGGGCACACTATTGATCCCTATCGTATTCATGGTAGTAAATCTATTCCTAATATTCGTGATTCTGGTGATGAAACTAAATTAGAAGAAGGTGAACAATTAGCTATTGAAACTTTTGGTTCTGTAAGTAATATTTTATTTATTCATTTAATTGCATGTGGTTGATAACTGATGATTGGTATTTTTTTTTTGAATAAATATATATAAATAGACTGGTCGTGGGTATGTTATCGAAAATGGTGTATGTTCTCATTATATGAAATCCCGTGATGCTGGTTTTGTCCCATTAAGGTACATATAAAAAGAATCAAAATAAATAATTAAATAAATAATAATGAATAATGATTTAAATGAATTACTTAATGCTATTATATCTATTTTTTTTTTTAAAAAAAATAGATCGCCTAAAGCTAAATCATTACTTGCCACTATCAATAAACATTTTGGTACTTTACCTTTCTGTCCTCGTTATTTAGATCGTGTTGGTGAAACAAAATATTTAATGGCATTAAGAAATTTAACTGATGCTGGTATCCTTACTGCTGCTCCTCCCTTTTATGATAGTAGAGGAAGTTACATTGCTCAATTCGAACATACCATTTTATTAAGACCTACTTGCAAAGAAGTAAGCATTTTTTTAAAGAAAAAAAAAAGATATATATATATATATAAGTTTATGATTTACTATCTTTACTAATTACGTATAATATTTATTACTTTGTAGATTGTTTCTAAAGGTGATGATTACTAATTTTAGTTCCAGTGGGTAATTTTTGATGCTGTGTTTCTAATTTTTAATTTTAATTTTTATTTTTTAAAATATGAAATATAATGGTATTGTATATGCATTCTTATATATTGAAAATTATAATTAAATAAAATAATAAATTAAATCTATGAAGTTTTTTATTGATATAAATTAATGAAGCTTATTTATTTATTTTAAAATTAGTATGGTTATTATATATATATATATAAAGACAAACCTAAAAAAAAGTATTGATATTTATCATTGTTCATTCAATTGCATCTTGTTTTCTTTTTCGTGGGATGTCTGTATTGTTATTGCGATTTTCTACTTGATTTCCACCTTCTCGATATTTCCATTGGTTTCGAATTTCATCAATATTATCAATAAGCTATAAATGAATAAATATATAAAAGTTAAATAATGTATATATATACATGATCATGTATACAAATAAATAAACGAAAATGAAAAAAAAGTAAAAGCTTACTTCTTCTTTTGTGACTCCATCGTCTATACTTTGAAGAACACTTCTAATAACTTTTATATGATTAGCGTAAGGTTTATCATCACGAAAACGCATGAATCGCCAAGGTGACATCAATCCATATTTTTGCTGTAAATCAACATCATAATTACATTCAATGATGCGGCCATTGAATTTGCGTGGATTCTTTCCAAATGTATTAAACCATTCTTCATCTGTGATTCCAAGTTCAGCGAATTTACTATGATCATTACCTCCTTCCCATGCCAGTAAATCAATTTGTGGTTTTTTAGTATAATCTGGTACGTTAGAGATTGTTGTACTTGGTACAAAATGTAATTGAACTTTAAAATCTACTGAATTTTCATTTGCTGGTTTCCATTTTATACTAAATAAAAAAATATAAACATTAAAATAATTAAAATAAGATATATTTATTACATGTTTTATTTTATTTTTTATATTACATTTTATTTGAGGTACCAAGCAAATAAGGTGAATTGACCGATGTAAATATTAAACCATCATTCCCATGACGAAGATTTGGCATTATTTGATTAAATACAACATCTAATTTATAAGTTTCCAATTGTTCTTTAAAATCTGCTCTAGTTGTTTTAATTTTTTTAAAAAAAAGAAGGGTATTATAAAAGGTAAGTTTTGACGTATGAAACTTTATACATGCATTATACATACATATCTATATCTATATCTATATTATATATAGATTTTACTTACAAAAACGGAAGTTGGTTTTTAATATATGGTTTATCATGCAACATACGTTTATATGGTTGTATAATATCTTTTTTTAAATACTAAATATATAAAGTAATATAATTATATGAATATATGAATGGCTGGTTAAAATATGTTTATATATATACCCCAAGTCTTTTTGATAAATCACGAGAAATTAATGAACGACCACCAACTACCAAGCAATCAAATAATAAAAATTTAAGTTGTAACTATTGTATTTAAAAAATATATATCATTATTTACGCATACAAATCTTTGAGAAATCATTTGTTTTTTTATTATTATTACTTACAGTGCCATCATCTTCTTTATCTAAAACAAATTCCCCATCAAGTATAGTATTTTCATGACATTTTTTAAATTGTGGATCTTGGGGAATAGGAAAATACATATCTTTTACTAAATGGAAATTATTTTTTCTATCAAACTTAATAAATAATAAAAGTTGAATATATACATATGTATGTGAGTATCTATTTTTTTTATATACAAAATAATAATAACAACAATATAAAACATATAAATAAAATATACATATTCATTTTATAACTCACTAAATAAACTTCAGGACTTTTATCTTTACTCCTTGAAAGTAAAGCAAGACAACGAACACCATCAGACTTTTCAGCTACGTAATAGCTATTATTTAAAGTGAGTTATATACATAAATCAATCTATTTTTTTTCTTTATAAATATAAGTATCTAAAAAAAACTTACTCTTCATTTTTTATTTCATTTAATTCAGCTTTACCAAAACTAATTGGTTGAGCACCAGGAAATCTAACAAGAGTATTGAATCAGACCTTCAAATATTTTAATGACAATATATAAAAAGATGTACCTTACTTGTATGACTTTAATTCAAGTAGCTTGGCAACTTTTTCTTTTAACCAATCACTGTTATTGATTTGAATGCCTGGAATATTAGGAACAGATGAATGATTCATATTAGATAATTTAATTTATATATATATACACTTAAATAAACATATATATAAAAAAAAGTAAAGTAGTGAAAGGGAAAGGAAAAAACAATAATAGGAAGAAAAAAAATCATTAGCTTTTTTTAAACACCAAGAATTAAAACTCAATTCCCAATTTAGATATATCGAGTGTAAAAAATAACTGCGACACATTTATTTAATAGCATTTTGAAGTTTTAGTTAACTTTTTCATTTTATTTTATCTGATTATTATAAAGAAAAGATACAACCTTAATTATTTACGATAAATATGAAATCAAGAAAATGAATTAATTCTTTTTAATTACTATTATCTATATTTTAATATTCTTTCATTTAGTTTAACCAGCTGCTTTTAATTTTATTTTTAATAGACCTTACATAGTTAGTGATCGATCAAAATATAAGTGATCATCAATTGTATTTTATTTTATAGGATTCTTTGTAATCTTAATTCATTATTTAAAAAATTTAATCATCTAGATATTGATGAGTTTGCATTTAATATTTTATAGCTAAGTTTATATTTTATTAACTATAAAAAAAATATCATTGATAATTAATAAAGTTATAAAAATATTTTATATATGTTATTTATATCATCACTTAATTTCACTATTATATAAATAATAATAATAATAATAATAAAATACTATAAACTGTTAGTTAATTCATGCTCTTTCAACTGTGTGATTATGTTGGATATTTAAACCCCGACTGTGGCTTGATTAAAAAAACTACGACAGCACAAAATTTCAATTTTATAAAACGCGGTTTTATTTTTTTCTTTCTCATTCTCTCTTTCATTTTTTTCTTCCTTTTTAAATATATATATATAAATAATAATGTTTAATAAAACTACATTTGGAGGAGGATTTGGACAACAACAACAACAACCAACCAATTCATTATTTGGTCAACCTCAACAACAACAACAAAATACTTTTGGAGGTAGATATTGTTTGTGATTTTATTTTATTGTGATTTTTATATTTTACATTTTTTATACACATTTTTTTTTTTATTACTCTCAATTATTATGATTATATTAACATTTATTATTACTGCTTTATAATTTTTCGCTTTTATTCTTTACTACTATTAATCCATTTATTTATTTGTTTTATTATATATATGTATATATTAGGTTTTGGAAGTAGTACTCCTGCTACTACTGGTTTTGGCGCAGCAACACAAAATACTGGAACATCAGCTTTTGGCCAACCTGCACAACAAACATCTGCTTTTGGTCAACCATCTACAGGTGGTTTTGGTTCAACTGCTAATACTAGTTCAGCTTTTGGTCAACAGCAACCATCAGCCTTTGGTTCATCAACTACATCAGCTTTTGGTTCTAACAGTAAGTATTTCAGATGATATTTATATACATAAAATAAATAAATAAATAAAAAGAAACTGAATGTATTAATTAATATTTTATATATATACATAAAATAATAATAATAATAATAATAATAATAATAATAATGATAACGATAATAATAATAAAGCATCAACAGGCTTTGGAGGATTTGGAGCAAGTAAGTTTCAATTATGAAGATAACAATTTTAAGAGCAATGAGATATATATTTATGTATCATATTTATTAATTCTTACTTCTTTCTTCTCTCTTTCAATTTTTTTAATGTCTAATTTAGGTAATACTAATACTACATCAGCTTTTGGAAATACAGCAAATCAAACAGCTGGTGGAGGACTTTTTGGACAAAGACCTGCAACTACTGGTTTTGGGCAACCTGCTACAACATCTACCTTTGGACAACCACAAACATCATCCTTCGGTAGTACAACTACATCAGCATTTGGACAACCAGCTGGTGGGGCAGCAGGAGGTAATCAAGGTACTGCTGTAGCTGATTTTGCTCCAACACAAGATCGTGATGTCACCACTGGTATCAATAATTTTTTCCAATCCATTACTGCTATGCCACAATATAAACAGTACTCTATTGAAGAATTACGTTTACAAGATTATAATCAAAATAGAAAATCTGGTACTGCTCAAGGTACTACTACAACTGGCGGTTTTGGTTCTACTACAACTGGTGGTTTTGGTTCCACTCCTTCAACTACTGGAGCTTTTGGTCAATCTAATACTGGTGGTTTTGGTCAACAATCAACTACAAATGCCTTTGGTCAACCAGCTACAGGTGGTTTTGGTGCTCAATCTAATACTGCTGGTGGTGGATTATTTGGTCAAACTCAAAATACTGGTACTACCGGTTTTGGTCAACAATCAACTACAACTGGTTTTGGTCAAACTAACACTGGTGGTTTTGGTAGTAACACTGGTGGATTTGGTACCACCGGTGGTACAACTGGATTTGGCGCTGGTGCTAGTACTGCTCAAAAACCATTTGGATTTGGTAAGCTACATATATATATATATATATATATATTAATAAAAAAAGATTAACAAAAAAAGCATATATAAATATCATCTAACCTTTTTTTTATTTACCCATTATTAGGTGCAACTTCACAACCTACAACTGGATTTGGTGCAACAACAACTACAACTGGTGGATTTGGTCAAAATACACTTGGCACTACCGGATTTGGTCAAACAAATCAACAAACTCAACAAACTGGTTTTGGATTTGGACAAAAACCAGCTGGCACAACTACCACTGGTTTTGGTACAACACCTACAGGTTTTGGAGCTACTACAGGAGGATTTGGAGCTACAAGCAAACCAGCCACTTCATTTTCTTTTAATGCTACATCAACAGCTCCTACAACTACCCAAACTACTGGATTTGGTGGTGGATTTGGTACAGCCACATCTGGTGCAACTACTGGCTTTGGAGCTACACAGCCTTCTCAAACTGGATTTGGAACAGCTGCAACTGGTGGAAATCTTTTTGGTGCTAAACCTGCTGGTCAAACAAACACACTCTTTAATACTACCACTCCTCAAACAACAACTGGCACTACTGGATTTGGAGGATTCGGTACAACTGCTCAACCAGCAACCACTACTACTGGATTTGGAGCTAATACAGCAGCTGGTGGAAGTCTATTTGGTCAAAAACCTGCTACTGGAGGTCTTGGAACTACTGGATTTGGATTTGGAAATACTCAACAAGCTACAGGTACCACTGGATTTGGATTTGGCAATACTCAACAAGCCGGTACTGGATCATTTACTTTACCTGCTACTGGTGGATTAACATCCTTTGGCGCAAATGGGTTACAACCAAGTCAACAACCATTAATAGCAACTGTTGATAAAAACCCTTATGGTGTTAATCCATTATTTGATACAAGTAAACTTCAACAACAAGGTGTATCTACTACAGTAACCACCAATATTGGTCAAGGTGGTATCACTACCCAAGTTAAAGCAGAACCAACAGCAGTTCCAATTGATGGTAAGAAAGTGGATACTATTCCTCATTATCCTGTTTCACCACGTGTTGTTTCTAAAATCAAATTAAGAGGTTTTAGCTTTAATCCTGCAAGTAAACCTAGTTCAAAAAAGACTATTAGATTTAGTGGAATTAGTGATGACTCTGTTCTTGGTGCTGAAGCCTTTTCTCCCCGTACTGGAAATAATAAGCTTGTCTTTGATCAAGTCAATTCAAATAAAATTACAGAATTAGTCAATGATGATCAAAGTAAAAAACATGAAAAACCTTTAACTATTCTTGATCCTCATCGTGAACAATTAGCAACTAAAGCTTTTGAAAAAGCATCAACTACAGCAACAACAAATAGTAACAGCAGCAGTGGTTCAAGAGCAATTGAAAATGATAATAATAACAGAAATGAAAATGTAGATGCTAATGCTGTTGAAGTAGCTATTGAAAAAGGATATTATTGTTCACCTACATTAGATGTTTTAAAAGCAATGAGTAAAGATGAATTAAAAAGGGTAGATAAATTTATTGTTGGTAGACGTGGTTATGGTGAAGTTCAATTCGATCAACCTGTTGATTTATCAGAATTAAATTTAAATGAAATTATGGGTGGTATCGTTGTCTTCCAACACAAGACTATTACCATTTATCCTAATGCAAGAACTAAACCTCCTGTCGGTTCTGGTTTAAATACTGTTGGTACTGTAAGATTAGAAAGATGTTTTACTGTTCACCCACAAACAAAAGAACCTATTAAAGATCCTAATCATCCTAAAGTTATCTCCTTCATTGATAAATTACGTAAATCTGGAGACGAAAATGTTAAACATATTAGCTACGATGTAGAAACTGGTAACTGGGTATTCCAAGTAAAATCATTTTAAATAACAATAATTCTAATTTTAATTTACAAAATCAATTCTTTACTCTTACTTTCAATATATAAAATATACGTTCATATATATACACATAAGTATGATTCAATTTTTAAATCTCAACAAATTTTATATTTTTTAATGTTCTCTTTTTACTTCTAATAAATGAAATATTTTTTAAATTCATTTTCTTTTCCTTTTTTTCGTTCTTTTTCTTTTTTACTTTTTTTTTGCCTACTGTAATTTTTTTCTAATCTATAATATAAGGTATGTGTTTTTCATTCATTCTTTCTCTCTTTTTTTCTTAAAAAATAAAGAATAAACAGGACATATGAAATTTCTTTATTTTACCTCTATTTCGGATTTTAGTTTTAGCGATTTGGCTGCTTTACATTTTTACCTTTTTGCCTTTAATTCTTTTCTTTTTCTCTTCCTATTTCTCTTTTTTCTTCCTATTTCTCTTTTTTCTTCCTTTTCTCATTTTTTATTCTTATTTTACTTTAATAAACATTTCTTTTATTTTCTTTTAATTGATATTAGTTGCATTAAATTAATAAATATTTTTTTATTAAGTAGACTCATTATTATTATTATTTTAGATATTAAATACTTTAACCATTAAGTTTTGATTCTGTAAGATTCCATGCTGCTTTTATTTTATAGATATTATTTAATAAATATTCTCAAACAATATCGTATTTTTTTCTTTTCTTTTCTATCTAGGATTTAAAGAGATAATGGCATATTCATTTTTATTACTAAATCAGCAGCTATAAAAATATTTTGCTAAATGAGTTTGCATTTTTTTTTATTCATGCATCTTGTGAAAATAATACAAGTATTGGTGTAAATCATTCATAAAAATCTGAAGATTAAAGTATATTTTACTTAAATGTATATAAAGGTACATATACTACTAGTAAATTTATTTCATTTTATTCCGGTCATGTTTGTTTTTATTTATTTATTTATTCTTCTTTTATTGATAATAACATTTTGATGTATAAAAATCAAAAATTCGTCAAATATTTAAAATGAAATAGCATATCCATTTTATTACTAAACATGCTGTTATAAAAATATTTTACTATATGAGTTACCATGTTTTTTTTTTCGCCTATTTTTGAATTCTAATAGGATACATATTGGTACAAATAATTTACAAAACTATAAAGATTAGCACATACTTAATTTGAAAATATGTATATAAACATATACCACTAATAAAGTCTTTTATTTTCTTTAATTCATGCTTATTTTTTTTATGAATATAAGAAGTATTCTAGTGTAAAAAAATTAAAATTTTTTTGCACTTATTTTTAACCTATCTTATTTTATATTACTTTTATTTATTCTTGGTATGAGTGCTGTAGAAGTTGAGAAAATAGAAAATTTTATTAGACTTACTTTGGATTTGCTTGATGTGTTAAAACATAAAAATTCACAGTCTTTCCATTTCATTAATATTCAACGAAATTAGTTCAACTATTATATATATATATATATCATTTTGCTTTTATTCTTTTATATTTTATTTTATTATCATTAAATATCAATATTTTTTTTATTTCATATTAATCACTTCATATTAATTTTTATTAATAATATTTTACTACAAATATATTTATTAACTTTCAAATTCATATTTTGATAAAATGCATAAAGTTAGATACTAAAAAAAAAAGAAGAAATGATAGCATTTAAAATTTTGTTTATTTATTTAATTCTTCATTATTAATCCTTAACAAATTGCATACATATAAGGCAATTTATTATAACTTGCTAATTGTATTTTACATAGAAGTTTAGCTTATTACACTGATATATGTATGCAATGGTACTTTTTTCATATTTAATGAAGCTAATAAATAAAAAATTATTTTTAAAAAAAGCAGAAGAGCATACATTAATAGAAAACAAAATAATAATACAAAATAATAATAAAATAATAATAATAATAATAATAATAATAATAATAATAATAATAATAATAATAATAATAATAATAATAATGATAATAAAACGAAATAGGAAAATTGAAAAATAGGAAATTAGCCATGTATATTAAATTATAGTATTAATAAAATAAAATAAAATAGAAAATATATAAAGAGAAAAAAAGAATAAATGGAATATAAAGGAAAGGGATTCTTAATAAAATTAAAGTAAAAATAAAAAATAATAGATTTAATATGTAACTTAACTGATCTTATGTAATAATTAGTTCAATGACTTCACTTGCAAGTTTTGAAAGTTGATGTGCGTTTGTAGTATTAGCTCCAAATCCAGGTTCCGCTAATGCTATGAAACCAATATCTTTTAGTAATTCTTGTTGAGATTTTGATGTTACATCTATATCGCTGTTGAAAGATGGATCTGAACATGCTGTTAATAAAATCGTTTTCACTGATTCAATGATAGGTTGTGTGTTGCTGCTAAGAACTACTTGATTCATTTTGGGTAATAAGGAATCATACACTAAGCGGAAAACATCAGGCTTGGAAAGAGCGGCTTCTGCTAAAAGACCATAAAGGAATAATCGTTCAGATTCACTTTCAGCTGAATGTAATAAGTTTGCTAGCATCGAAATAAAAAGAAGTGCAGTTGTGTCATCAGGAATATCTAATTTATCAAATAATCCATGGTATATTTTATTTGTTCCATCTGTAAGTAAAATTTCATCTGAAAGTCCAGCTAAACGTAAAACATCACTTAAAGATTCATTTTTAACTGCCATAGGTAATAGACTTCCTAAATAACCTAAAGTTTGTGATTCTACAATATTTGGATCTTGTTTACATTCGATATCAAGGAAAGCTGTAAGCGCTTGATAGATGATATCCTTTGCATTATTATAACGCATTCCTTTCAAAAAGATGATTGACATTGCAAATGAAAAGTGAGTTTCAAAATTAATACCACATAGATCATCTAATTCTTGAGCTACGCTCGCCATTGGTTCACGAGCAGCTAATAAAACATCCATCATGGTATCACCAGTAAAGAATTCATCTGCATCTAAAGCACGAATAACTGCTAATAATAGCTCTACTGACATACAGAAGGTTGATGCATTGTTAATTTGAACTAAAGATACAGCAACCCAAAATAATGGTAAGAGATATCTAGAGTCCGATGGTAAGCTTTCTACAATATTCTTTAAACACATCATAATACTTAATACTAGATTAGGATCTGATTCATTAAATATGATTAATGCACCACGAAGTGCAACTAAGATTTGATAAAGTAAATCATCATCGACTTCTTCACGACCAAGACAACCTAAAACGACAAATGCACGTGGTTGAATAGCAGGATTAAATTGGAATGCTGTACTTGCAACAAGACTCATCCATCTTGCACGCCATACATTTGCCATATCTTAATTTAAAATAATAATAGTAAAGTGTGCGTTTAAAAATAAATTAGTAAATTATGGTATAAATAGTATTAATATGAATACGTTTTTATTTTTTTTTATTTTTTTTGCTTTCCCTTTTTTTCTCCTTTCCATTTTTCTTTCTTTTATTCAACTTTCCATTTTTTTAATACATTACCTGATGATGGTGCACCCCAAGTAATAACTTCAAGTAATTGCGATATAACAGATTCTAATGCTAAAAGTTGAATAGGTTCAGCATTATCATTCATAGTATCGGAAGTAAGAGTAAAAGCATTAGCATGTGATTTATGTAAACCAAATAAGAGACGGAATTTGGAATCAGATACTTCAGTTAATAATAATTGTAATTTTTGGATGTTTGCTTCAGGTAAAGGCATAGATGTACATAAAGATTGAATCATATTTACAACAAGACCATGAACCGATGCACGAATAATAGTAGGTCCAACACCAACCACTAAAGAAACGATATGGAATATTTCAGGAACGTAGCTTTTTACTGGTCCACGGTTATTGAATGATAACATTAAAATAAATCGAATTAATACTGCTATTTCTGTCCAAGTCCAATGCTCAGTTAAAGAACGAGTAGGTTTAAATGATGTTTTTTGGAGCACCTTTCGTAATCTAGATATCACTTTACCACGAACAGCTACATTAGAAAGTGTGACAAATGTATCAGCCATAGCTTCAGCTTGAGGAGATCCAACACCGTGTTCATTAGAAAATTGTACAAATGAATCTAATACTAAGTTTAAAACATCATCAATTTTACCAATTGTTTTCCAAATTTTAGCTTGTACTAATTTATACATCTATGTAAAAAAATAACAGTGATAACGTTAATACTATTATACACACACATATATATATATATATAACTTACATCAGTTCTTGCTACAGTTAGATCAATTAATAACCTAATAACAGCTCTTGTTTTCACCAAATCTGGATTGCTTTCATCACCACCAGAGTGACAGAATAAAGAAAGATTAGGTAGCCATGGTACCATATAATCTAAGCATAAGTAACGTAATGGCTCGTTTGATTTATTAAAACCAACAAAACATTCACTTAAAAATTCTAAAGTTAAGTTTGGTTCTGCAGCTGCAATTTTTTCACTTATACTAATAATAAATGCTGAACTATTTGCTGGAAGACATAAATCTAATAGTAGTAATAATAATGGACATGATGATTATAATAATAAGTTATCTTTCAATCTTTACTTTCATTTTAAAATATGATTAAAATTTTTACCTCTTGCGTCCAATAGTTGTTTTCCAACATCAAAGTTAAATGTCATACTTAAAGAATATAATAAGTTGTAAGCTGCTAAACGTAAATTAGGATCATCACTTCCAATATTCAATAAAGCCATATTTAATAATCTACCAGGTACATCATTTGGTCGAATATTACGTTCAGATATATTAGTAGGTTTTGCCATTTCATATCTGCGTTTACTAAGACGGATGACCTAAACAAATAATAATTATAAAAAACAGATAAATAAATAAATAAATACGGGGTATATATAAATGAGTATATATATGCATATATATTAACTTACACTAACTACAGTATCACGTTTTGGAGTAGATAATACTAATTGAGATTTACCCTTATTGTATTTAAAGCTAAATTCATTTGCTGCAGCATCAGTTACACGGCCCAAAGTTACATCTTCAATTTCAGATATATGATAAACATCATTTGTTACCATGCTGACTCCATATATAAGTTCTTGTTTTCTTACTGTCATAATTTGAATATATTCTGCACTAACTTTAACCGTTACAGGAATGTTAAGTTTATATTGAGATACTTTGTTAACTGGATAGAAAACATGGCAAGTTTCAGTGTCAAGAGAAGCTAAATAATAATAATAATAATAATAATAATAATAATAATAATAATAATAATAATAATAATAAATAAATAAATAAATAAATAAATAAATAAACGTAAGCAAATAGTTCTAAAAATGTGTTTTTTTTTCTTATATAAAAATAAATCCTTACTTGTAGATTTAGGTAATCGTACTTCTGAAGGTTGGATGTATTCATGTAATTCAGCCAATGTTACGGCAAATGTTATTCGTTTGCTAAGTTTGTTTGTTATCGGTCTAGTTAATTTTTTAACATATTTGCGCAAATAAGAATTAGGATTATATAAATGTACTGCACTGATGTTTTCGAGAGGATCAAATGGAAGAAGTTGCAATATTTGATTAATCCATTGATTAGAAACTTCATTTGAAGGACTAAATAATGTTAAATCAATTACTAATTCAAATTGTTTGTTTGTGGTACGTTCCAAAGTCTAATAAAAAAATGAATAAAAAAGAAAAAAATCAGAATAGATCATATATACATATATGTAGATTAAATTTTACCTGTAACATATAATAAGTCAATAATTCAAAATCAATACTGTCATTACTAATATTTCTAGCAATAAAGTAATAAACAGGGCGACCAGTTTTAGAAACACCTCCTTCATAGAAAATATTCTTTGATGCTATTGGTTCAACACTACGATGGCTATTGCGACGCATAAATTCCGCATACAATTGATTAGAAGCTGCAAATGTGTAACTTCTTAATCCACTAAATTCTTGTTTAGCAATTTCTGGTGGCCTACCAAGTTGTGCAAGAAGGTTTGAAAATTTATCCAATTGTCGTTTCCAAGCTGTTAATGATTCTTGATCACCATGGTGTCTAAATCTTCGAGTTGCTAAATCACGTGATATACGTTCCATATTATCAGCAAGTACTCGATGTAGCATTGCATAGCTTTTATCGTCCATTGGTCTGCTTTCAACTTCATCTTCAGCAGCAGTAGCAGGTGGAACGATTGATATTTCACGTAAAAAGCTTGTTACTTTGTAAATATTTCCAGTCAAAAAATCATTTAATACAATCATATATGCTTCTTTTGCACCAAATAATACATTATTAGCAAGATTTTGGATTACTTTTGTAGCCATCAAATGTCCACGACGCATTTCACGAGATACTGTTGTCATTGGTTTAATAAGACCTTCTGATTCAGGTGATACTATGGCAGGACAGAAGAATCGTAAGAAGATAAAGGCACCTACAGCAGTATATTTAGCTTCAGGAAACCGTTCACGTACTGAGGTTAATATACAATGGCACACTTCACGGAAACATCTATTTTTGTATATTAAATAAAAAAGATTAATAAAACAAAATACATTTTTACAACCTATTTTTTTTTTCACTTCTAAAAAAATACCTTGGAGCTTTATCAGCTGATGCACAAATAGCATTAAGAAGCATTTCAGTAGAGCTAACCACATTTTGTTTGTTTTTCAAAACATCTTCACCAGGGCCAACTTTTGATGAATCAAGCTCATAAGTACGTTCATCAGCAGGTTTTTCAGCAAGTTTATGGAAAACAGGTTGTAAAACAGACTTTACATAATCAGCACCATTAGATTTAGCAAAAACAGACAACAACCTAGTGGCAATGCTTGTACGACGGAAGAGTTCAGTTTCACTCTCTATAAATATATTTATAAAAAAAGTTTAGTATAAGTTTATAAATGTTATTATTATTATTATTATTATTATTATTATTATTACCTGTGCTTTGAACTTCTTTTTCAATAACAGCCTTAAGTAATACCATTGTTTTACCACGTGAAGAAAAGCTTGCAAGTAAAACATTAGCCACATCATCAATATCAGCGGCAGGACAAACATCACATAATGAAAGACTGATGTTAAGATCAGATTCAACAAGCATCTATAAAAAGCATAAACAAAAAACACAAATATCATTATTAATTATAAATAAATATATTAATAAATAAATAAATAATCAATATTCATTCTTACATCAACTAATTTTTCATATCGATCTGTCATAACTGTTTCAGCTAATGTTTCAAATTCTGTTCCTTGATTTAAGATATTAGTTAATACTTGCATAAATGCTGTACGCATACGTGTATCTTCATGATAACCCATTGAGAGAGAGTATTTCAAACCAGCATCTACATTCGCGCTCAATAGATTAGACATAGCTAAAATAGTACAGTCTTTAAGTGGAGCCAAATAAGTAGCATTTTCTTTATTCTAAAATATTAATATTAATAAAAATAAAAAATCAATTAAAAATATTAACAACATAAAAATATCTTTGCTTATTTATTATTACTTACCTTATTCACCATCATGACTTCTTGATTACGAGTGTGTTGAGAACTTGCTTCAATCTAATTATTTTTTTAATAATCATAATCATAATAATTAATAAATTTAAAAGATATTCATTACAATATATTAATTAGTTAAATATATATGATATTTACCTCAGATAAACGACATCTATTTAATAATTTAAGGAAGAATGAGAAATATTTGTAAAAGATCCTGCTTTTAACTTGAGTTGAATCAGTTTCATGTACTGAATCTGAAGGTTGTAAAGGTAGTTGCTGAAGAAGTCCAACGATAGTTTTCAAACATGCTAAATCTAGATCACGATGATATTTATCTCCACGATTTGCTGAAATGCTAACACCAGTATCTGGATTCTATTTTTTTTTAAAGAAAAAATAAATATAAACATATATGTAAGTAACATAAACTTATATTTACAAATATATATATTCCGACTTACCAATGAAAAATCACTCGTCCACTCAACAATGATTTCCAATAACTTATTACGCAATTTAAATTCTTGCCGAATACTAATTCTATCTTTCTTTGCCATTAACACTTCGCATAAATGACAGAATCTAATTTTCATTTTCAATGCAGATTGCCCACTACCAAGTTTATTAAGATATTTAGCATATTGGTCAATGAGTCCACCAAAATCAACTGTAAACAAACTGTCTACTGTTTCTTCCATACGATCTAATACAAGTTTTAGTACACTAATAGCTTGCTCAACAAACAAAGTATATCTAGGATTACATAAAGGATCACCATCTGAGCCAAAACATTTACTTAATACATTTTCTAAATGACGAAACATGATTGGGTATAATGCAGGAGATAAATCAGTACCAAGGATATCCATGACCCATTCACGTACAATTACGTTATCACACAGTAAAAGATCAACCATTTCCATTACAAATTTATCTACTAAAATAGCTGATTCAGAAGGAGATGAAGTATGGCGTAAGCGTGCTTGATCACTAAAAGAACGTGGTCCGGGAGAAGCTGGTGAAGTAGGATTTGTATCTGCAACTAAGCATATTCCACCAAGTGAAGCTAAGAATCCAGCATAATTTTGCCATTCTGAAGACTTATCATCATCTAATCCATCTGTTCTATTTGTTACATTAATTGTTTGACGATTATTACGTAGCTTATCGTGCCATGCTTGCCCACCCTTTTTATTATCTACATTTTCATCTTTTGTTTCTTCATGAGGTCTTAATATTGCTGATGTCATATATTTCCATCTTTTCCATGCTTCTTCCCAAGCTGCTAAATTTCCAAGTGCTGAATGAGTCATCATTCGTAATAATCTTCTAATTCTTTTTTGTTGTGATTTACGACCTGCTACAATTCCAGTGTTTGATGTCATTTCAATATAAATTGGTAAATTTTCAACAATTGTAATTGATGCTTGATTAGGATCTTCTATACTTTCAGTGATATGTGCCTCAACACAAAGATGCCCAAAACATGCCATAGCTGCTGTACATATTTCGGCGTCTGCAGAACATAAAAGTACTAATAATGCTACTTCTAATCCAATGGATGCTTGTAATCGTTCACGAACATCAGATCCACGCATTGTAATATCCTTTTTTTAAAAAATAAATAAAAAAAGAATGAATAATTATATAATAATAATAAAATGCAAGATTTACATTTTTCTTATTTTTCTTAATTTCTTAAATTATCATCATCACCATCATTATTGTTTTTTAAATTATAATTACCTGATGTAAAGTTAAAAAATCATTTCTACATATTAAAAGCTTCTTTAACAAATCCAGTAATTTTTTAAGACTTTCATTTTTTTCCCGATTATCTAATAATTGTTTTGCTATAGTGAATAAAATTTGAGATGATATTTTCCAGAACGCTTCCATAAACTGATCACTTTTTCCCCATTCAGCAATTGCTTCTGATGAATGTAATTTAAAAAGACATTCTGCTGCTGCATCACGAACGACTGAGCTGTTTTCTCTTAAACAATTTGCCATTGCTACCATTGTTGCTGCATTTTGTTCAAATCTATCTTCCAACTCACCACGAATGGCTAGCATAGGATCGTTTTGATATAATCGCAATAAATCTAAAATTAATTCTAACCTATCATTACTGGTATCAATACGTTGTAGAACTTCTTTCTTTTTTTTATCTGTTGCTGCACTAATAATTGTTTTTCTTCCAGTTGTAGAACTTGTAATGCTACTTATATCTGATTTTGCCATAGGTTCACGACTGGTAACGTCTAAAAATAATTTACGGAGTGGACCACCCATTAAATCATAAAGAGCTGCTGCTGTAGGATTCCATGGAAGACCGTATTCTTCTGATGTAATAGCAAGACAAGCCTTCACCAGACTCATTTTGAATAATATAGGGGCACGATCTGACAGGCAAGATGGGAATAAGTTACGTAGTACATTACGAGGGTTGAGCCTAAACATAGCAACCAAACAATCTGCTAATAAACATCGATGGTCAATAATGATTCCAAGATTTGACATTAAGCTATCAGCAATAAGGGGTTGTTGTATATCAAATAATTTTTGCTTAAGCTCATTTTCTATGTCAGGTACAATATGTCGAAGTGCAATTGACATATCTTTAGGTACATAAGTGGCTGCTTTACAAATATCAACATAACAAATAGCAGCAAGATCGGCTGTACGTCCACCTCTTAAAGATTTTCTAAGTGCTACTAAAAATGCTGTCTATAAAATTAAAAATAAAAAATTACAAAAAAAAATCAGGTTAGCATTTTTTCACAAAAAAAAATTTAATTCTTCTGATTAATCACCTTTTTTGTGTTAATTCCACGACTTTCAGACACCGTTGCAGCCAATAAAAGATCAGGACATAAAATAAGTAATAAGGTTTGTAAGGGCCAAAGGATTGCTTTTTTTCTTGTTGTATCTGCTAAAGTATTACAAATATCAAATAAAACCTCAGGACCACCATCTAATCGTTTTTGACTTTGACATAACTGCATAAATTCCATAGGATAACTTTCAATCCAACTCCAAATTGCACGGCGTAATACAACAGCTGCCATTAATTGAGCAGATTTTTTTAAGTGAAGAAATGCAGTACAAAACTCTATTTATCAAATAACAATATATAAATATACATAAAAAAAATTAATCAATAAAGTTATATTTTATATATAATTAATATTAAGTATATATATACCCATAAGTATTGCACTTAATCTTTTTGAATTGAGAGCACAGCATTCTAATAACCTTAAATCAGCAAAATTTGGGTTTTCATCCAAAGTTGTTGTAAGATATAAAATACGAGTTTTGATTTTGATAAACATTATATGCCAATTACTTGCGCTTATATAAAAGATAACACGACTTGCAGCTTTATAAATATCTACAATAATATCTGATGACGTACTTGATACACATGTTGAGGTGTAATATTCAGTTCTAGTGATGTTAGTGGTATGTGATGAATTATTTTCACGTTCTTCCATAAATGACATTTGATGCATAAAACGAGACATTATAGCAACAATATATTTAGCTAAGCTTTCATCTAAAGCAGGTGGATCTTGAAGTTCAGGAGGTAAAGTTCCATCACTATTAAGTTTTGG
Organism: Cunninghamella bertholletiae; assembly: GCA_037043795.1. Classification (NCBI taxonomy): domain Eukaryota; kingdom Fungi; phylum Mucoromycota; class Mucoromycetes; order Mucorales; family Cunninghamellaceae; genus Cunninghamella; species Cunninghamella bertholletiae. The sequence continues at coordinate 2,434,210 of JAZGVP010000001.1, forward strand.
CATACCATTTGTTGTATTACTATGATTACTACTTGTATCAGAAGAATTAAATTGTGTGATATCAACATTAGTTGATGGTTTACTAGATTTTGTTACGAACTGCCAATGATGTTGCATACAGGCTGATAACATTCTAAGAAGAAAAAGTTGAGATTGTAAAACATCATATGGTATATATTCATCAGTAATTGATGGAGACTACAAATAAACGTAAAAAGATCATCAGTTAAAAATAAATAAAAATTATAAAGTAAATAAAGAAAAAAAAGCTTTACTTTGCAAATATTTTCAATGACAGTAACAATAGTACTAGCAATTGCTGGTAAACGATATTTAGATAAATCAATCAAAGCAGCCACTATTTTTGTTTAAAGAAAATCAATATTTATATTCATATTCATTTTGTACTATAATTAAGTAGTCTCCTCTCTTATATAATTTTATTTCTTTTTTTTTTTATTATTTACCCCTATAAATAATAAAAAAGAAATTAAAATAAAATAAGTAAGCTTCATCTATTTTAGAAATTATTATTGAATAATCTATACAACTTACGTTTGTTGAACAAGAGGATCATTTTCCAAAGAGTCTAATTTTTTTCCACTATTACTTGGTAACTTTTATAAACAGGAACGTAAAATACCATATTAATATACTAATATATAGTTATTAATTCATTTTTTAAAGTTTTAATACTACTTTACCCGAACAGTAATACGATTCACCAAACTTAAAATAAGCTTCGTGTCAGGACCCATGATGAACTTGACTTCTTACAGTATACTATTGAGAATTCAAGAACAAGAGGAATCCTAAAAGTATTAACTATTTAATATTTTTAATATTTAATAACCATGTTTTTTATCATCAAACTTTTTTTACTGTGTTTTCTTTATGTTTTTGATTTAAATCACTAAGTATTATTATTTTTAAAATTGGATTTATATTTATTATCTATAGGTTTTATACCTAAAAATGTAGTAGCTGTTGGTGATAAAGTATTAAGTAGAAAGTATAAAAAGAAGAAAAAAACAAAAAAAGGAAGAGGAAAAAGAAGAAAGGAAAGAAAATAAATAAAGATTGAAAGGGATTTAACCAATAAAAAAATAAATAGAGTTAACTTTAGAATTTTAAACTCCGTTTTTTCTCTCTTTTTTCCCCTATTCTCACTCTTTAAATATATTCAATATACAGTACTATGTCGACTACATCTATTGATGTAGCTCCATTTTCAGATATTAATTTTGACGCAAAAAAATGGATAAATAATTCTTTACGTAGTTCCAATAATAATAAAGCAGATAAAACTGAAAATAAAACAACAACTACTATTATAACACTTGAACAGGAAACCAATACATTAGTTACAAAACTTCAGTTAGCAAGCGAGCATGCTTCTCAACAAGTTGGACAAATAACTGATCAAGTTATTAAAACTATGCCACGCATTTTATATGAACTAAAACTTATCACTGATGATGCTCGTGCTACTCAACAAGGCATACAACAAGTAAAACTTAATCTTAATGGTGTAGAATTAAGTGCTGATGATTCGCTTGAAAAATTGCGGCAACTTCATTTATGTAAAACACGAATGGAAGATTGTTTATCTGCTTTAAAAGAAGCTGAAAACTGGAATAACTTGGAAACTGAAGTTATCAAAGTTATCAAGAATAATGACTTTGAAGGTGCTGCTACACGATTACAAAATGCTCAAAGAAGTTTAGAAGTATTACAACAAATGCCTGAATATGAACCAAGAAGACAACTATTAAAAAAATTACAAGATGTAAGCTATATATATATAATATTTATTTATGTGTTATTTATTCTTTATTTTTTTATGTTGATTTTCCTTTTTTTATTCTTGATTTATATTCTATTTTATTTATTTTTAGGCAAAACGTTTAGATACATCGCATGTATTGGATGATCTGGAACGTGCTTTGAAACCCAAGGTAGAAGAAGCTCTCAACAATCGTGATGCAGAAGAATGTCATAAATTTTATAAAGTATATGGACGAATTGGTCGTATAGATGATTTTGTTGATTTATATTTTGAGAGTCGAAATAGCTCATTATTAAAAACATGGCAAGATGAAATGGCAAATTTATTTACAACAACAAACAATACAAATAAATTAGATAGATGTTTAGATGCTTTTTATAAATCAGTCTTTTCATTAGTTTCAGAGGAATATATTTGGTGTGCTTCAATCTTTCCTGATCCAAAATCAGTAGTACAAGCTTTAGTTCAAAATATATTACAATCACTTGATCCTCCCCTAGATGAACAACTTGGAAAAATTCAAAAAGAATCTGGCGCAACATCATTGAAATTATTAGTATCAGCATTTATAGTAACAGAATCATTTGGATTATCATTGGAAAGTCTTTTTTCTAAACCTTCTGTAAATACATCATCCTCTGACCAAGATCAATTTAATGATACTCAATCCGTGAAACGTACTCACTCAAGACGTAGATCAAGATCTGGAAGTTTCTCATATCTACCTTTAACACTACGATTTTCTGAAAGTAATAATTGGTCTTATAGTTTATATGAACCCTTTTTACCTATTCAATCTCAATATGCAGTTTTAGAAGGACGTCTTTTAAAAGATGAATTGGATTTAATATTTTTAACATATAACAAAATGAAAAACATTCCATCCTCCTTAAATATCATGCAAAATTCATCCATTGGTTCAGTTGGAAAAATATTTGATTTGATTCGTCATTCATTTGATAGATGTATATCCTTAACTCATGGTTACGGTGCTGTAGAATGGTTGAAAACAATTAATAATATAATGACTGATGTTAGTAAAAAGTTTGAACAATTGATGGAAAAGGTGAAAATTTTATCACAAGACAACAAAAAAATTAAAAAAAGTAACACTGATAACCAATACAATCATTTTAATAATAATAATAATAATGATAATGATAATGATGAACCAAATCCCCGTCTATCATTATCATCAGATACAACAGATGATCTAGATTTAAATATCAGTATGGAAAATAATAATGATTGGCATGAATTTCAAATCGGTTTACAATTTCTCAGTATTTGTGAATCAATGAATTATCAGCTTCAAAATTTAGAAGAAAAAATAAGGCAAGTATTAGAACAATCGCGTCAATATGTTGTAGAAGGTGAACAAAAAATATCTCAAATAGAAGAAAATATAGAGTCAACAAATGAAGCAACATCAATAAATTCAACATCAAATTCACCTAAAGAACATCGTCGAAGAAGAAGTAGCCTATCATTGGTGAGCAATAGAAATTCTTATCAACATTCACCTAATAGTTACTATGATCGCCAACGTCGTAGCATCATAGAATTTAATGGATCAAAACAACAGCAGGGAAATATTAAAGGATCAGAAGCATCAATGGCATTATTACGTACATCTACATTAAACTCACATGAATTACAAACACTTATGTCACAAGTATCAACTGTTAATGAAGAAGGTAAATCAGATGTCATCAGTAGAGCATTAAGTGTTTCAAATGAATGTATTCGAAATATGACAGAAACATTCCAATACTTTGTTCATGATACAATACATCAATCCATTGCAGATCCTTTAAATAAAATATTAATATTGACAGATGTATGGACATCTACAATGGATGATGACGATAACGATGATAACGATGATGATCCATCCAGTGATGCAAAAAAGGTTCGAAATGCTACAATAGATATTGCAACACCAAAACTTAGTCTATCACCGAATGAATATATTACACAAGTAGGCGAGAGATTATTAATGCTTCCTCAACAACTTGAAGTTTATGCTAGCGATAGTGGATTGGCTTTTCAAAAAGATACAGTTCCATTGATAAATGATAATGCTTATGATAATAATATAATAAATGATGATGACCATGAAGAAAAAGAAAATGGTGCTGATAATGAAGATGAAGAAGGAGCTGATAATGGTGTTGATGTAAACAATGACAGCTTATCTAATGAAAAAGTAATAAGATTATGGACAACTTCTGTTGCACGTGGAATAATGAAAACATTCTTAAATAAAATACTTGATATTCGTAATTTATCTAAATCTGGTGGAAGACAACTACGTGTTGATATTGAATATTTAGTAAATGTGTTATCAGCTTTGGATGTACAACCATTACCTGATTTGATCAAAGTATATACTTTACTTGGTGTAGATGAACAAAGTATTATTAAAGATCTATGGGCTGCTCAATCTGACCCTACAAAAGATAGTGAAACATTAAAAAAAGTTGCTAAAATTAGAGGTGTTGCTTTATTAGAATTGTAAATATACTATTTAAAATAATAATAATAAAAATTTACTGGCATCTATTTGATATTATACATGAATTTACTTTTATTTTTTTTTAAAAAAATGTACAAATGTTATTAAAATCTATATTTATATAAATAAATTAATAAAAAATCTATAGTAATTTTGAAGATTGTTCTATTCTATCAGCCCATTGTTGTATTTTATTCAACATATCATCAATTACCACTGAATTATGATTTTTAAATATGTCTTTTATTGTTGGCATCCATTTATTTACAATAACATTTTTCAATTCATTAATGAAAATTTTCCATTCATCAGGCATTGGTTTTATAACTTTTTCAACTGCTACTGGTGTTTTATGTTGATGATCATCATCATCATCACTGCTGTCTTCACTATGATTATTATTTTCATCATTATTATTATTTTCGTCATTGTCGTTTGTTTGATTATTTTCCAAGGATGGTAAAATATATAATTTTTCTTCAGTACCATCGATAGTTGCTCGGATGATTGGTTCTATCACATGCCATGCTGCAAAAAATACAGGTATAGGATTAGTAGACCATAAACATTCATTTAAATAATCAACAACATATACTTTTGCCTCCTTAAAACCGGATGTTGTTAAACCTAATTGGCTTGCTAATCCATTTCCAAATATATGAGGAAAAATATCAAGGTGATAGATAGATAATAAACCATGAATATAAGCAAAAGTCCAATGCTTTTTTGGAACTGCAGGTAATAATAATTTTTTTTTATCATCATCATTATCATTATCATTATTATCATTAATATTCATTTCTCGTTGTAATAATTTATTTAAATAAGATTCCATCATATCTACAATACCACCACCATTTGATTCTCCATGACGAATTTTTGTTGTAAGACTTGTAATCATTTTTTCTACATAGGTTTCCCCTTTTTCTATATCCTTTGAAACAAATAATGGTATTTCATTTGATTGGCATTTTTCACATTTCCAAGTTTTATGATCGCCTTGATACCAACTAATTGAAAAAGGTATTTTATTTTTTTCTTGCTGATCATCATCATGTTGATTTAAGCAACATATAGGACAATAAGAACCACGACTAACATCTTTTGCTTGACAACGATCACATTCACAATCAAAGAATTTGAATTTTTGTAATTTTAAACGTCTACTTTCAGTTGTACCACAAATTAAACCACCAAGTGATTCATCTTCAGGCAAATAAGAAAAAGTTAATATTTTACCTTGATGAATATGTTTAGTGGCAATAAACATCATTGTATTAGAAGGAGGATCATACTGAAGTAATAAATTAGGTGAACATGAATGTGCAAATTTAGAACCCCATACCATTAAAGCAATACTTGGTTTTGATTCGCCTGTTATTTCTTTCCATCCATTCTTATTGATTATTTTTTCCTCGTCACTATCATAATCGATTTGCTTTTTTGCATAGATGGTATTTCTTCTTTGTTGTTTTTTATAATGTGTTATATAAGTTAATGATTTACGTTGATTTGCTTTTCTATCCAAAGCAACAGTATGTGCATTTCCATAAATTTTGAGAATAAATTGACTTAATAAATCAGGATCAATATGTTGAAAAAGTTCAATTTCTTTAGTAACACGTTGAGATACTTCACAAATGGTTTTAACTGTATCATGATCCATATTTGTATCAGGATAATAAAAAAAATCAAACAATTGTGGTGATTTCTCTTTAAAACGTTTAGAAGTTGTTACATTTGTAAACTGTGTTTTTGGTGGATATATTTGTAAAAATGCATAAATAGCTGCAGGTACACCAGGAATAAAGGATGAAGTAAATATATTTTTATTTTGATTATTTTCATTTTTACTGGCGTTACTATCTACATCACTATCATAATCGTCATCGTCCTCTTCTTCTTCTTCTGATAATTCTGAATTAGCTGTAACTAACTCTGCTGTTGGATCTGCTGTTTGTACAATTTCTTTTATTTGTTTCCAAATCTTTCTTGAATAAAATGGTGAAAGAGAAGATCTACAAGTTGGTTCTAATAAATATTGCAATAATGGTGTTTCAACAAGGATAATATCACCAGGTTGTAGATCTTTTTTTGCTACTAAAGAGCGCCCAACTTTTTCACAATTTTTCAGTTCAACAAAACTAGTAAATTGAGATTTGTTTACAACTGTATCAAGACCATACTGAGATACATCACTTTTCATAATAATAATAATATAATAAATAAACAAAAAAAGAGAAAAAGATTGAAAAATATGACCATAAAAAAATTTCACTCTATCAAAATTCGGAGTTTGAATATCGATTTTTTTTACCAGAAGGATTAAATTTGAATTTTATTTTTTGTTGCAAGATGGGTTGAGTTTAAAATAAATATTATATTGTTTTTCCACTTGAATTGAGTTGAGTTGAGTTGAAAAAATCTAGTGTCAAAAAAATACATTTGGGAATATATATAAAAAAATTGAACCATTGGGAGTTTTATTTAGACTTTTTTTTCTGGTTTTTGAAGCTTACATAATTTAAGAAATAATATTTTGTTTTATTAAAAACAATAATATATAGTTTCATAAAATATTTAAAGACTCCATTGAAAGATTAAAATATGTTAATTTCAATCATAAATAAATAAATAGAAAGAATAGATATGCCAGATTTACTTTGCTTTTATGCATCATAGTATTTCTCTGCACATAGAAACTTCGAAAATCTGTATATTTTGTATTGTAAAAAATATTGGTGTGAAAAAAAATATATAAAAAAGGCAATCGATTTTTGAACTTAGTAAAATCTTTCCACTTTTTATTTTTTTTCCCTTATTTCAGTACTCTTTTTTTTCGTGCTTATTTTTTGTTATCTATCTCTCTTTTGTTATTTTTCTTTATATTCTTTTTATCCTTTTCTTCGTTATATATAAATATATTTTTTTTATCATATTTTTTTAAGAGAGCTTTCTTCTCCTCTATTTGACTTCTTTTCATTCACTCTAAGAAAGAAATATTTGAATTTTACTCTTTATTTTAACAATGCCTTTATCGACTACTCAAGAAGAAATTGAACAATTAGTTACTCTTTTGTCAAAATTGTGTTAATATCATAGAAAAAATAACTGTAGAATATCAAGAAACTTGGGCTAAAGCGGACATCCTTCTTCATAAAAATGATACAAACAACAACATATTCAACTTAACAATGGTAAGTTAATATATATATATATATATATATATTACATAAATACCTTATTTTAATGAGTTTTTTTTTGTGTCTTAAGATCTCTTGAAGTGCTAAGAAATATAAATGAAGGAATTATTGATATTAAAGAAAACAACGATGATGACACTGCATCTGTTTCAACAGTTTCAACTACTTCTTCAATTTCCACAAATGATTCTATTATTTCTGCCTTCAATGCTATACTATCTATTTCTTCTTCAACTTCTGAAGATCAACTAGCAGGCAATAAAAGTAAAAGAAAGTAACCAATAGAAGAAGAAAAAGCGAAAAAATAAAAGGTAAAAAGGGCTAAAAATAATCCATCTACAACAAAGACTATCAGATCTTGTAAAATATATTTCGAAAATGGTTTTATTATGAAAGTTTAATTCATAATAGACGAACAGGTGAACTTTCTCGATTTAATATAAGTTGTCAAAGAACAAATTGGACCAACAATTGTTACAAGAAAAATACAATTAGAGTCATTAATAAATTTTCAAGATATGAAGCGCAAAGTAACATTCATTAGTGATATTAATGAAGTAGTAGAGTATGTTAAAAATATCATAATAAAAATTTATCTTTTTATTAATTACTATTTATACTATGAATTAAACAATGGACAACCAATTTCAATATATACTCCGTCATTTTTATTCGCATTTTCCAACTCATTACTACCGAAAATGTCACAATCAACAATACCATTAAAGGAAAAATTTTCAATAATATTTACATAATTTTTAATCAAAATAAAGCCATCCATCAAGATGTTAAGAAACTATCGATTCATGATGGAAAATCGTATTTCCATATACTTAGTCTTGTTATACAAGTTTACTCTACTAAACACACAATGATTAACTGTTTGCTTCTACTTTATATTGAACAAAATTAAGAACATAGAAAGGTAAGTTAATATGTACATATATATATTATTTTTAAAAAAATAAAATAAAATGAGTTAAATATCATTTATATTTATGCTTAACTTGTAGATTAAATTTCAATGGCTTCATACTTACGAATAGTTTTGCTACCACTATGCCCTTTGAAAAACGAAGAGATATCATGGAAAAAACTCCTTACATTTATCTATAATGATTTTGAACTTTGAGAATTTCTTTATTGTAAAAAGTTGGGTTATGATTTAGCATTAATCAAGTTTAAGTTGCTGTTGATGGTTCAGATGCTAATGTGTATAAATCAGGTATTTTCAAATATTAATAATAATAATAAATAAACAACCATCTACTTCATTAATTTATTTTGATTATCTGAATCTTGATTGACTTTTTTACTATTATTTTGGAGATAAAGTCAATCAACGATATGAACCAAGAGCGTTTAAATCAGTGGAGTATTATGAAAAGAGTGATTTAAATACAAGCACAAGAAGAATCAATGAATCTAAATAATATCACATACTTGCAGCTGAAGATTCCACTGAAACCAATAAGGTATTATCATTTGGAAATATTTTTTCCTTTATCATATCAAGACTATTTGTCTTGCCGTTAATCATTGAATTTTATGACCAGTCTGCCATACGTAGTCTAAGCTTCCTTAACTATATTGATTGACAATGGGAAAAGGAAGAAATGTTGAATATTCTCCTGATAGATAATTGTAAATATGGTAGTGCTACTCACAAATTAACTAGAAAGTAGCAAAGAAAAAGAGAAAGAAGAAGAAGAAGAAAAATGACTTATATCTCCTAACAACTCCCATCCTAATCATCCACCACCATCAAGTAAACATAAGTATGTATTTTTAATCTCAAAAAAAAGTCTATATATATGTTTGATAGCATGACTAATTATTTTTTTTGTAGTAAATGGAAACCTCTTCCATCCCATCATGATTCTACTTTAGTTTCGTTCATTGTTATAATGATGACTGTTTTGGAGAAGAAGTATAGGCAAAACTAAGGAGAAAAGCCTCTCAGATACATTTAAAAAAAAATAATACAAAAGTTGAACAATGACAACAGGATTGTCCTTTTGGAAATCGACGAATACTTAATATCACAGTTTTTTTCTTGTCTGATAAAATATCTTTAAATAATGTACAAGGATATTGAAACAAATCTTTGTATTCAATATTAAGCTGCACATCTTACAATACTGTAATGTAAAAGAATGTCAATGCTACTAGAAATATCCATGTATCCTCATAAACTTGGTGGTCAACGGTGTCTGTCCATCTAATATTTCCGGCTCAAATCCCCTTCTGAATCTCATCCTCCTGATTCTCCTCCTAGTTATCTTCCTCCTTCCACATAATAAATATGTATTGATGTTTACAAGCCTAGTAAATATTGAAAAGAAATATTTATATACTTTTTTATCTCTACTAAGTTAAATATATTTTGTATATTTTTAAATTGGCACGTAAGTTTTTTTTTAATATTTGTCTCAATATTTATAATGGATATACTAATGCTTTATTTTTATTGATCTATATTCTCATACAACTATTTTAATCTTTGTTTTCCTATTGTCCAATTATTTTTTAATCTGTGTCCAAATTTTTTTTATTTTGTCTAAATTTATGTTTAAAGAGCGTATTTCGATTTTTTTTTTATTTTTTCACTCTTTTCTTTAGTTACTTTTTCAATATATTCTAAATGGCTCTTGGACTTGGACAATTATTTTATGCTCTTTTGTTCTTTATAAATGGCATTGCAGTATTAAGTGAAGATAGATTTCTTGCTAGAAGTATGTTTTAAAGAAAAGGAATGGAAAAGAAACGCACAATATTCATCTTTTATTATAATTAAACTTTATAAAATGATGATAAAAAAAACTAAAAATAAATTTACTATAGTATATATACTTATATAAATATTTCTAGAAGGCATATATTATTATTTATTTTCAAAGCCTTTATAAGTTTATTAATATGATATTATTGTTTTTTTCTATATATAGTTGGGTGGAGTGCTCAAATGGAACAAAACGGTTTTGGTGGAGATCAAACTCAATCTTTTAAATATAAAATCGTAAACTTGATATCAGCTGTAAGAACACTTATGCGAAGTAAGTTATCATTATTATTACGTGATATATACATATATATGCTTGTATGTGTATATATATTCATGTGCATACACAAGGGTTATACGTATATGGATATATACTATAGGATTTTTATTTTCTATTTTTATTTTTTATTTTTCAGCTGTATTAATTTTTCGCTCTCTTTTTTGACACGTAGTTCCACTGATTGGTATCAATATAGTTGTTATTTTATACGAGCTAGTGTTAGGATAATAAATATATAAATATGTATATATGTTAATTTCAATATTCATACCCATTCTACTTGTAATTTTTTTTATCATTACTATTCTGTAATTTGCTTATTTTATTTTAAAATAAAGTTTTACAAAATATATAACTATCTAAATACTATTATATATATATATATATATATAATTCATGTTTTATTCCATTAAGTTTTATTTTTGCCAAAAATACAAAAATGCATCAATTACATTATGAAGTTTGGCCTTGTACATTGCCAAGTCCAATTAAACACCAAAAAGAATAACTTTTAGTTTTATCATCATCCATTCTTAAAGTAGAGCTTTTTCTTGATCCATCCATACTACTATTATCCATACCATCAATTTCTTCAACATCAATATCACCAGATGAAATATCCATTCTATCTTCATCTGATTTATAATTACAAGTCACTAATAATGGAAACTTTTATATCATAAAAAGAAAGTAAATTAGAACTTTCTAAATTTTGATTATATCTCTTTTTTTTCATTTTGATAATTATATATAAATCAATTACCTTAAATTCACCAGGTTTATCAGGAATGACTTCAACAATAACACTAGTATAATTATTTCTCTTTTCATAAATACCATTTGCCCAAGATGAAGATAAACCAGATTTAGATTTACTAGAATTACCAAGTGGATAAATCTCATCATCATACTCTATAGTTTCATTATATGCATTAACTGTAAAATGAGGGGAAACAATCGTGACTCTACCATTAACAGATAATGGTGGTGGTAATGATTGTTTATTATTTTTATTTTCATCATTTTTATTATTATTAGATGATGATGGTGATGATCGATGTCTAGGAGGTTGAAGTGTTGCTAAAGTGACACTTAATTCTTCATATAATGGATTTGTAAATTTTAAAGCAAATTGAAATACAACACCAACTTTAAGAGATATAGGTTGTTGTTGTTGAAGTGCATTTAAATTAAAAGCAGATGAAGTTGCTGTTGTAGATGGATTTGAAAAAATATTAATGATGGAAATATTTGGAATATTATTCATAGCGACAAGCTTTATTTTGAATCTAGTAGCCTGTGCCTTTTGTTCTGGTTTGATCAATATATGACGGCATGTATGACATCTTTTTGCTCTTTTTACACACAAGTGTATACGTTGAGGATGAATTTGATCCATAAGATAAGGTTGATCATAAAGTTGGGTATATCGTTGAGCCAATGTTGAAACACGATCTACATCGCGTAGTCCTCTTAAAGCATCTAAAGTTTTTGTTTCTGTATATTCTACTTTGACGCTAGGTTCATAAGATGTAATATCATCTAATTTACCATGTAATTGTTGTTGCTGCTGTTGGCTACTACTACCACTGCTACTTCCTAAATGATGGAAATCATAGGAACTACTACCTCCTAATAAACTGCTGCTTGAAAACATTTTATTAAATGATCCACTGCTGGTAAATGATAAAAAGCTAGTTGGTAATGAGGGAGTGTTGACACGAAGATGCTTTTCAAAATGTTCTTTCAAATTATCAAATTCTTGAACATCAGGTTGATTATCTTCATTTTTTTGTAGTTGTACTATTGAATGGATCAAGTAATTATATATAATAATGATAATGATTAAATTAATTTATCGATTATATCTTCTTCCAATTTTTTTAAATCATATCAAAATAAATAAATAACTACATTTATATTAATCACTTACGTGCAAGACTAGTTGGTTTTTCAAACATCATGCCAATTTCTTGACTATTCCATCTACAAACATTACAAGCTAAAAAATAAGGACCAGTATTAGTACCACTAGCTGTAGCAGAAGAAGCGGTTGTATCTTGAGAAGCCATGACAGCCAAAGTATTATGGCAAATAGGACATTGAAAACAATTTCTTGCACATCGATTTTTTTCACTTTTTACACTTGCAGTTGGTACCTATTATTATTATTATTATTTTAAAAAAGTGCATATAGAAAGTTAGTAAATAATAGTAGTAATAATAATAATAATAATAATATATATATATACTTCAAAAAGGCAATTAGGACAATAATAAGATATTATTTCATCTTGAACACAATTAGGACATCGAATTTCATGACAGTCTTCACAAAAATATAATCTTGATAAAGGGTATAAATAAGTAGATGCTTGAGGCGATAATAAATGCTTCCCAGTTGCAAAAGCTGTATTTTCATCTACACGTTCAAATGGTGTTGAATTAGAAGGTGACAATAATAAAGTAGAAGAAGACGTTGAAAGATTACCATTGCTACTATTATCATCTAACAGCACAGGATTTTTTTTTACTTGTGTTTGATCATGACTTTTTAAAGCAGGACAATCACAATAATAATGTACAAAAGGAATGGAAGTTGAGGTATTATTATTATTATTATACATAATTCTGTATTTTAACGTAAATATTTACGTTACCAAAACTATATAAATGATTCAAATAAAATAAAATAAAAATAGAGTAAAGTATATAGTTACAGATATATAGAAATATACGATAAAAAAAAAAAAAAACAGGTAAGAGAAAAAGTTTAAATACCAACTTTTGGCGGCGTTTTAATTTAAGGCAAAAATAGAAAAGGAAACCATATTTTATGCTGATCTTTATTTACTGTTATTTTTTATTACTACATAAATTGTAATTTAATAAAAATGAAATTTAAAAACAATAAAAATTGAGTTTGTTTATCTTTTTTTTTGCCCTATTTTTTAAGAGAGAATATTTATTAATAAGAATTTATGATGCATCATCCAATAAATTGATTAACCACTAAAAAATAAATAAATTGGGTATTAATAAAAAAAGAAAAATGCTTATTATTATATATTATTGTATTGTATTATTTCTATTTACCTGGATTCTCTGTTCATATGCCTTATTATTATTATTATTATTATTATTATCATTGAATGATGTATATAATGATATAAAGTTCTGTGTAAGAGTAACAAGTGATTTTTCCAAATAGAATAAAGGTAAAAATGTGGTTCGCATTATATTAGATCTTTTAATATTAAGTTGATTTTGAGGTAATGATTGTTGATTAATGAAAGTTACAATATTAAAAATTATATTTACTAATAAAGATGGTAAGACCATTGTTGATAATTCATTAGCTAAATATTTTGATGATGATGACAAGTTTTGTTGATAAAAATGAGGATGCTTTTGGTATTCAAGTATTAAAGAATGAAATGCATTTATGACTCGCGATTCGTTATCGATTAGTTGTAAATAATGAAGATTCATTCGTTGATAGTGAGTTAAATCTAAAGATTGGTTTTCATTATTTGATTCTGTTTGTTGAACTAACCACTGAGTGTAAATCATTACTAAAGAATGTAAAGATTTCATTTGCTCTATATTTATTGACCCACCAATAAATTTAATAATAGAAATGATTAACTCTAATCCAGATACGATACAACTCGTTGACTACATATATATTTTTTAAAAAGAATTAGTAAGTATTTTCTATTTACATATTCATTAATTTAAAAAAGTTTTTTTTACCTTTTCTGTTTGTCCACATTTCATTATTTCATTATATATTTCCTCATGTACATCGTTACATATACTTAAATACCAATGCTTTGTAGAGTTTAGTAAAGAATCATCCACCCACCATTTCATTTCTTTCCACAAATAACCATTTGATGCTAATTGAGTTCCATAAATCTCTGAACTTTTATCGATCGTCATTTGTAAATTATTTATATCTGTTAATAAATCATCTGAACGTTGAATGATATCAATTTGAAGCATTTCTTCATGTGCCTATAAATATTTTTTTTTAAAAAAAAGAATTAGTGAAATACAATTACTATATATACATAATTATTTATTTTTAAAATACTTACTTTAACATATCCCATTAATCCGTAAAGATAATCTTCTATTAATGACCAATCTGGAAAGAGTTTCTGCATATAATAAATAAATAAAATTAATATTTGTTCTTAGAGTAATTTTTTTTAATATATAGTATAGTACCATTAATGAGAAACATTCATTTATATCCAACCATTCTGAAGAAGCATTAAAAAATAAACAAAGATTATATTTGATTGTAAAGAGATGTTCTTCAAGTAAAGTAGTTGAAGAGATATCTAATATATCGTGAGGTAATTTTAAACGATTGATTAATTTTTTCATTTCAGATTCAAGCTGTAGTTGTTTTGTACTGAATGATAAATTATTATTATTATTATTATTTGATATTGTATTTAAATCAATATTATTATTATTATTAAACTGCTGCAACCATTGATTTAATTGTAATTTGACATTATTTGGATAATTAAAGCGTAGGTTATTATTATTATTATTAATAATTGTTATTTTTGGTTTTGTTCTTAAAACTGGAGTTGCAATAATACGTTGACTTATATCATTATTATTCAACATAAAAATATTTTGTAAAGTTATTGAAGGTGTGATAGTGGTAGTATTACATGATTCATTATATGTTGACATTTCAGGGCCATTTATATTTGTATCACGATTTATAAAAATTGATTCCGTAGTATTTGAACCACGTAAAATTTTACGATTTCTATTTTCTGTTCCAAATCCTCTTAATCTTTTTCGATGTTGAATATTATTTGTTGAAGGTATCCAACAAGAATCTAAACGTATGTATAAATAAATATTAGTATTGTTGCTTCTTTTAAAGCAATAAAAACAAATGAATAAATAATAGCAAACAAGAGGATACACGTATCATTTAATAAAAAGAGGGAAAAATAAAAATAAGGAGGAGTATTTCTATTCTAAATAATATTTAACAAAATATACCTGAATATCTGGAGAATTTTGATATTTTTCTTACATTTCTTATTGATGATTTAGATTGAGTCTTATGATTATGTATTAAAAGTTCTTCTATCAAAGCGAAAGTTTTTTTAATATTAGTATATATGATCAGCATTTTTATCTTTTAGAAAAAAAAATAACAAATAGTTACCCAACATATTTAGAATTGAATTGATACAATCACTCCAATGATCACTTTCCATTTTATATTAGTATTTTTATTTTATAGTTGCAAAAAAAAGTAAAGCTATTGATATGACAATCACATATATATATTTAAATATATACTTATTTATTATTAATAAAGAAAGAAAGAAAGAAAGAGAGGAAAAAAAAAGAAAGCAACATAAAAAAATTTAACTCAGTCAATCCATATTCCAAAATTGGAAAGCAGTAAAAAAAGTATTTAAATTCCGCATTTTTAAGAAATCCTCTTTTACTCTTTCATTTTATGCTTATTAAATAAATCTTTATTAAACTATATGTAATAATTTCTTTATATTATGTATTTTGATATAAAATAAAATAAACCAAAAAGGGACAAAAAATGAATAAACTCGCCAGGAATTAATCATACAAATAATAATCATAATTAAAAAAAAAAGGAGGAAGTGAATGCAATTTAAAGGGTAGTAGGACCAATAGGTAAATGTAAGAGAGCATTTAAAGCTTCCCAAATGACTTCACCAAAAGTAACAACGGCACCAGGATCTAAAGCAGAAGTAATAGCAGTACGTTTAGAACAACCTGGAGCATAAGTCTTATTATCAAAACGATCATCTAAAAAGTTAATAGCATTGGCACCACCAGTAACAAATAAAATAACATGTTCAGATAATTCATCCTTAACAAAATGAATATTTCCACCTTGTTTACACCAAGTTTCATACAAATCTTCAGCAGGAGCATAAGGGATTACTTCATCATTTTCAGCATGGTACATAAATAATGGGAATTTAGGTGGTTTCATTTTACCTAAAACGTTTCTATTAAGGGCTTTGGCAGCTACTGGAGTAGTAAGATAATCTTTACTTTTAAAATAAGAAGTCATATCTTGGAATGGATAATGAAGTACAAGTTCGGCAAGGCACATGTTTTTAGCTTTATAAAATTCTTTCTTTTTGCTGGGTACAAGCATCTTATCAACATATTTGGCCACATCTGGATATTGATTAGCAAGTCCATTAATACCTGCAGCGAGTAATCCACTATAGGGTCCTTTATTGGTTTTATTAAGTGTTGCATTTAAATTAGCAGGTGTACCTAGAAATTAGATAATAAAAATAATAATCAGGGAATGAATATATATATAAAAACAAGAAAAAAAATGGAAGTTGAAAATATAAATATATCTATAAAAATATTTACCACCGATAACGGCACCGATAATATTAAGCTCAGGGGCATAAGATTCTTTAAGTTGAGATGCCCATCCAGTGGCGATAGCAGCTGTTTTTATAAACAAATAAAAAACGATAAGGTTAATGCAAAACATGGATATAAAAAAAGTATAAAGATAAAGATAAATATATTATATATAAATATTATATATATATATATATATATTACCTCCACTGTAGCCCCACATTTGTACCTGAGCACTTGCTTTTAATTTTGTAGTTTTTGTAGAAGCTAAAGAAGCACGAATAGAATCTAAGACAGCTTGGCCCTAAAGAATATAATAATAATAATAAAAAGTCAATAAAATGTTGAAAAAAAATATATTTATAACATACCGCCATCAATCCAACACCAAAGTATCCTCCAAAACTTTCGTAATCTGGTACTGTTACATACCATCCACGACCAAGAAGGGTATCAATATACAAAAGTTCTGTTTGGGTAATGATACCTATATATGAAATAGAATAAAATGAATCAAAATGAATTAAATTTTTAATTTTAATTTATACATATATATATATATATATATATATATACATAATCATAATCATCGTCATACCCTTAAGACCATCACCTTTTTGAAGAACTTGACTAGGAGCACAGTTTGGTGCTGGGCTATCTTGCATAACTTGATAAGAAACAAGTTTTGAAGTATCAGCATTATAAGGTACCATTAAAGTGGTTACAGTAACAGTAGGTTTTCCAAGTCCATCAGTAGTTTTATATAAAATTTGATATACATCTTTGATATTTTGTGGAAAAGCTGAAAAATAAGCAATTGGATTAGGTGCCTTTCTAATTCTAAAAACTGTTCCTGCTTTGGCATTTTTAAAATTAGATGGTGGTTTGTAAAATGGATCACTTTGAATATCTCTTCCAAGAAGTGGTGACGCGATAACAATATTCATTAATAAAAAGCATACTAAAGAAAATAATGATTTCTTCATATTGAATATATATTATTACTCTATTATTAATAATAAATAAAAAAAGCAAATAAAGGTTAGTTTTGAAGAAAAATAAAAATAGTTATAACACTTTTACTAATAAACACCTTTATTTTATTTTTTAATAAAAATGAATACCTTTTAAAAAAAGAGGAATTATTAATAAAAAAAAAAAAAAAGAAAAAGAAAACGATATTAAAAAAATCGATCTTTAAAAAGATATTTTTTAAACGATTTCCATGTGAGATAGAGGATAAGGTTTTTGACACGACAACGCCATTGAAAATTCCAATTTACTCAAAGAATTACTGTTATATAGACTTGTGTTACTGAATTCGACATTTTTAATATCAAATTTTTCAATCGGCGTTTAAGTCTCCTTTATTAAAAATATATAAATGCAAAGTCATCAATAATGTTTATTTCGGTTAGTTTCACGAGATTATTCAGATATTAGATATATATGTATAAACATATTCGATAGCCACAAAAAAAAAAAAAAAATGAGACAATTTTTTTTCTTTTTTTATATCTGGATTATCTTTTTAAATAATTTTTATATAAATTACTCTTAAAAATAAATAATGTGGGGTAATCTTATGGTAATCATTTTGTGTTTTTCAATTTTTATCATTAAAATATTAGTATTATTATTGTTCTTAAAAACGATATTGTTTTTATCATTTATTATTTTTATTATTAAATATAAGGCTTTAATATTTTGAAATTTATAATAGTCATAGTAACTAAGAATTTATGAAAAGGGGAGGGGGATGGCATGATGAACTGTAGATCTGGCAATATATATATTTATATATTAAAAAGGGAAATTGAAAACGTTGTTAAACTTACCTTTAGAAGTCAGAGCGTCCATTGGACTATCTATAAAAAGTAGAACATATGAAATTCTCTTATTAAGGATCTCCAAATAGCATATTTGATTTTTCTCTTTCTCTTTCTCTCTTTTTTTTTTGCTTATTCATATATTTATTTTCATGGTTTTAACTATTTATATATATAAAGTTATTTGTTACTTAGCCATTCTTTTTTGTTTCTTTTTTATTCTTTTCATTCTTTTCTATTTTACCTTGTTAAAATTATATAAAAATTGAAACTCAACTCTCTTTTTTTCATATATAATACATATTCCTTGTATAAAATTGGTTAAATTTAACATAAAAAATGTAATGATTATATACATAGTAGATGTTTAAATTAACGATATGAAAAAAATACCATTTATTTCAAATGGTTAATCTAATCATCTAGTTTAATATGATCACAAGAAAACCAAATTTGGCTGTAAACGATTTTTTTCTTTTTTTGAAAAAATCATATATCCATTAATCTGGCCGTCTACCATATATGTTATTTTTAATTGATTATTTTATATATATTAAAATTAAATGTAATTAAAAAAAATAAAAATAAAGATAAAAATGAGAAAAAAAAGATAATAGGAACCATGATCTCGGATTTCCTTGCATTATTTTTATCTATGCAACAATTGTGTCATTTTATTTAAATTTGATCACTTGTAAGTTACGTGGGGATTATTAAATAATAATCAAGAATAGGAAATATTACAGATTTATAAGTTTTAAGACAGAAAATAATTACAATTGGTCATTTTATTAAGGTAGAGCTAGAAATATATTGAGTTTGAAACAGAATTTGAAAAAAATAAAAAATAAAAAGGTAGAATACAATTTATAGTAAAGTGCTCATTAAGTGTTGATGAAATATTTACCCTATAAAAAAGCATTTAATATATATACATATATATATAAACTTATCAATATTAATTTATTTAAAATTGAATGATTTTTTTTATAGATGAGATCTATTATAAACAAAACAATGAATTTTTTCCATTATATGTTATTCAGCTGAGTTTAAACGTTTTGTCATTTTTTTTACTAAATAAAACTGTCATTCGATTGAACTTTATCCAATAAAAATCCGTATTTACCCTGCCCATCTCTTTTTTTAATCTTTTTTTTATTATTGTTGCTTTAAATTCGATTTTTTTCTTTCTATTTCTTTTCTTTCTTTTCTTTCTTTCTTTTTTCTTTCTTTATCCTTTTTCTTTTAATATTTTAATATCAAATACAAACACACACACACACATATATATATATATATAAATACATAATATGCCTATAGATCATAATATTAATTCACTTGCTTCTACTCCAATTCATAGTCGACCTTCTACTCCCATTGATCCTAATGGTTTAAGTTGGCCAAGTAAGTTTATACATACATACATACATACATATATATATATATATATATATATATATGCATAAGGAATATTTTTTCTCTCTTTCTTTACCTATCAGTTACTTAATTAATTATATATAAATAGGCAAAGGAGCTAAAGAACGAAGAGACGAAACTATTAGTGAAAGACAAGTAAGAGAAAAAAAAATTGCTGAAGCTGTAAAAACTATATTAGAATGTATTGGTGAAGACCCAAATAGAGAAGGCTTATTAAAAACTCCAGATCGTTATGCAAAGGCTTTAATGTTCTTTACTAAAGGTTATGATCAAAATATTAAGGGTAAAAATAATAATAAAAAACAAGGAGATGATGATGATGATGATGATGATGATGATGATGATGATGATGATGATGATGATGATGAAGAAGAAGAAGAAGAAGAAGTAGTTCATAACCAATGAATTAAATATTGTATTTTTTTTCATTCATAAAAAAATAAAAAATAGATATTTTAAATGAAGCTGTATTTGAAGAAGGTAAGATGATGATAATAAAGAGGACGAACAATAATAAAAAAGAACTAGATGATTAATAATTGATATATATATATATGTATATATAGATCATGATGAAATGGTTATTGTAAAGGATGTAGATGTATTTTCATTATGTGAACATCATATGGTACCATTTACTGGTAAAATTAGTATTGGTTATATTCCTAATCGTAGAGTAGTTGGTTTAAGTAAATTGGCTCGTATTGCAGAAATGATTACAAGAAGGTATTATAATAACAATAATGATAATGTTTATAATAAAACTGAAAACAAAAAAAAAAGGATTTAGAAAAAAAATTAAAGTTCTTATCTAATTGAACGGAAAAATCATTTATATATTTCTTTATTTAGATTACAAGTTCAGGAACGAGTAACAAAGCAAGTTGCATCTTTACTGATGGAAATTTTACAACCTCAAGGTGTAGCTGTTATAATGGAAGCTTCACATTTGTGTATGTGTATGCGGTAAGTTTTATCTATTATTATTATAAAGACAACATTATTTTTATTTTTTTTACATATATGGAGGAAGAAAAAAAAAATGGAAAATTAGTCAGAATTAGTATCAGATAAAAGATAAATTTTGGATGGAAAAAAAAAATTAACCGTGGGAAAAATTTAACTGATTTTTATTTATTTTTTCCCATATAATAATAATAATAGTGGTGTAGAAAAACCTGGAAGTAGTACTGTTACTAGTTGTATGATGGGTGTTTTTAGAAGTGATCCAAGGACAAGAGAAGAATTCTTAACATTGATTCGTCGTAGATAATTTTTTTTTCCTATTTTTATATTCATCTTTTTTTTTCTTTATATATCTATTCTTTTTTATTATTATTATTTATTATTATTTTCTTGTATTAGATATTTTTAAACACATTTTTAATAATTTACATTTCAGTTCTACATATATATATACTTATATAAATTATTATTTTTCTTTTTACCAAAATAAACAAACGATCGCATTAAAACATACACATATATATTTTTATAAATAAGTATATATTAAGTGTATTATTATTATTATTATTATTATTATTAAATAATATTGTTTATAATATATAGTTTATATGGGTAATAGATAATAAATAAATATGATATGCAAGTATGATAAATAAATAAATAAATAAAGTTTAAAGCTTTCCGGAAGTAACATCCGATCGGATGACAGATAATGTTTTCATATAATCACCATTAGACTGTTGTAAATATTTCCTTAATATAGAACGATCAACATTTGTATTTGCCATTACTTCACAAAGATCATCTAATGCCTTTTCAAAAGCTTCTGATTCTTCTTGAATGGTATTTGGTAATTGATGTCCCTTGTCAATGGAATTAATAGATGGTGTAGCACTACGAGTACGAGATGATTTTCTTCCTAATGATGACCATATTTTACCAGAAATTTGTGATCGGCCATTTTCTGTATCCAATGATGTAATACTTTCCTTCTATTTTATTTAGAATATATACCAGTATTAATAACAATATTAATCTCTTCATATATACCTATTTTTTTTATACAAACACACTTACATCTACACTATTTCTATGATTAGGTCTACTAGGTATATCCACATGATCATATGGTTTGTGATTTATATTTGCTCTATTTAAAGAAGATTGGTTAAACGCAGAAGGTGATGTAGCCGGCATAAGCGCATTAGCAGTAGATATTATATCCATTGGTGTAACATTGTTTTCATTTGTTGTTGATGTTGTCAAATTATTATTGCTATTATTCCTATGATTAACAATGGGTGATGATGTATCTGTAAGTTTGGTTGTACGAAGCCATAAATCTTCCGCCATATTTTTTTGTTTACGTCCTGGTAATTGTAAAATAGATCGTTTAGTGGATTTTTTAAACAAAAGATTGGGGCGAATATCTAATAAAAATAAATAAATAGATAAAATGGAATCAAATAAGTAAAAATGACTATCGTTCCTTTTTTTTTAATAAATTACTTTGATTAATAATTGAAGGTGATGACTGGTTTGAATGTTTTTCTAACCATGAATTTAATCCACTATCAGCATTAACACAATGTTCTAATGCTTTATCTAAAATAAAAATAAAAATAAGAATAAAATATCATGATAAATATATATTTAGTTTCTTATTTTATATATGAAAATAATAACTCACTATAAGCGCCCATTCTTTCACTAGGACCTTTCATTTTCATAGTATGATATAAAGTAAGATGGCGATGTTGAGGACCATTTCTATAACTAAGAGTCACGCAATTACTAAGACGAGGAGGTTTTTGATGAGATGATGATGATATTTGTTGTTGTAAAACAGCTTCTTCTTCCTTTTCATGTAAACTTTGTAACTGAATTTCTTTTGTTCTTATTTCGATTAAATCAGATAATCCGTTATTATCATATGGTTTTTCATCAAAAATGGTTTGAAAGGTTTTTAAAGAGGGTAAAATATCATCACCAGTATCATCTTTCCATGAAATTTGATATGAGTCATCTTGATATTGCTGTTGATGTTTTAATGATGAATTTTGATGATGATCCATTGATCCTTTATTATTATTATTTGATTGTTGGATTCGATAAATACTGTCATATTCAGAATAAGTAGGACGAGGTAAATGTTTTTCATAAGATATAATACTTGGTTTTTTTCTAAGCATTAATGATCCATTACGACTAATGGCAGTAGGTGTAGGTGTAGTTGGTTGTTCGGAAGTAGGTGAGGATGTATTAGATAAAATAGTAGATGCTAAACTATTATTAGAGGAAGGCGATCTTTGAAGTGATGAAGGTTTTTGATTGATTGCTGTTAACACGGATGGAGGAGAATGGGGAGATGGGGATGATGGGGATGATAAAGATGATATTGAAGAAGGTGCGATTGATGCTGATGAAGTTGACGATGATATTGGTGCTGTTGTTGTGGTTGAATTTTCTAAATTTATCGATGGTTGTTGCTGTTGTAGTTGATCAACTATGTTTTTGTGACCTCTACTTCCAGCTCTTCGTCTTTGTCTTTGACATTTATAACATGTACAATCAGAAGTTCCTTTACAACTTCCTGTCAGTGTAGATTTATTGTTATTATTATTGCTATCGCTATTGCTGTTATCATTATTATTATTAGCTGATGAAGATAATATAGAGCTTAAATAAGTATCATTTGTTGGTATTTTAGTTGTAGATGGTGCTGGTTGTCTATTAAAATAAAATAAAATAAAATAATAAAATTAGAAAAAATTAGGAAAAATAAGTATTCATTATCATCATTATCATCATCTTTTAATCTTTTCTTATTTTAATTTATTACATAGATTGTTGTTTATTTGATACTACTTGTGGTTTAGATTCAGTTGGAATAGCACCAATTTGTATTTTTGTAGATTCATCCGATGCGGGCATCTGCAAATTCACTAAAGCAACAAACAATAATAATTATCACGTTAGTACCTGAAACTTTTTAGCTATTTTATTTTTTAGTATTCTATTTTTATGTACTCCACTTACAATCGACACGATTTTCAAAATACAATTTTCTTACCCATTCTATAAAATAAAATGTTATTATTAAATATAAAACTATTTCAGATATTATTTATATTTTTTATGTTTACCATCAGTTAATAAGTCATTTGTCATTGTTGTCATTATTTAAAATAGTATTCTTTCCTTATTGTTTTTGTATTGTGTTGTATATAATATAAAAAGTAATAAAATATTAAACACAGTAAATAAAAAATTAATGAATAAGAAGTAAATAAGAAATAAAATATATAACTAACAAGTAAAAGAAATGAGTGTTAAGTAAATAAAAAAGAGATGAATTATAAAAAAAGAGACAAACAAGAGAAAAAAAGAGAAAAAAAATGGAAAAAAGACAATTATAAAAAGAAAAAGTAACACGAATCTAGCTGTGATTAAATAATTTATCAAATTGAATTATTTTTTGATATTTGAATATATCTTTAATAAAAAAAAAGGAGTAGTTGTTGACAGGAGGCTGGTATAATCAAATATAAAAAGAATTGAACTATTTAAAATATTTAAACTATTTCCCTTACTTGTAATTGTTATATATCTTTCTTACTCTTCTTTTATTTCAACGGTGCTTTTTGTTTTTATTTTTTTATTTAAACAAGGGCATTAATGTGTTATGTAACACAATTAATTCATGAAATTTGTTAAATATATAACAATTAAAATGTAACCTAAACAGACTAGTTTACTTTTAAAAAGTGTTATATATGTATATATTTCTTTCTCTTAAATAAATATTATTATTATTATTATTAATAGTGATCATTCATCAATAAATAAAGTAAATAAAAAGATCTAAGATTTGACTATTCTTTTATTGGTGTATCACCAATTTATATCAACTATTATTTTAACTGATCAATAATCTATATTGGGAAATTTCCTCGAGCTTCTTTTCTATCTAAACCATGTGATCACTCGCTAAACTGGCCTATGTAATAAAAAACATGAATTAATTTATTATAAACGAGTCTATTTATTTAAAAAAGAAATGGAATGAAATATGCAAAAAAAAAAAACAACAACAACAAATGTATATATATATATACAAATATATATATACCTTTATGTTAGCTAAATATCACTTGTATAAAATAGCCAGTATATTATATATTTAAAGTAGCTGGTTACTGTAGTTATATATTGCTTATAATATAATTTAAAAAAGAAAAAAAAAAGTAAGTTAAAAAAGAAGGTAAAGAAGAAAAAGAAAAGAAGTAGAAGAAAGGATAAAGAAAATAAAAATAAAAAATGAAAGAAATCTAAAAAAAAAAAGATCAAAAATAAGAAACGAAGAAAGAAAGGGTAGATTACAAAATGGAAAGAGAAATGAGAAAGGAAACTTTTTTAGCATAAAAAAAATATCACAACCATGTCAATAAGAAAAAAAATAATAATCGGATAATACTTAATCCTATCCAATTATTTAATTTTTCAACCCAGCATTTTGAAAATTTTTTTTTCAACTACTTCCCGATTTTTCGCACTTGTTTACCTTCTTTTTCTCTCTTTTTTCACTCTTTTTTTCTTCCTAAATAAAAACCAACTTTTCTACTCACCATGCTTTTCAAGGTTATTGCTAAACCAGCTAACGCTGCTACTATTAAGAAGGTAAAAAATGCTTTATATATTTTAATCTTTATCTCTTATATTTAATGTATTTATTCAATATTTCTTCATTTTATTCACCTTTTGTTTTATCTTGATAAATAATAATAACTAGGTTGCTATTCGTTCTTTTGCTTCTCAATCTACTGCTATCCCTACCCCTGCTCCTGCTGAACAAAAGACAGTAAATAATAACATAATACAATATATATATATATATAAATATTTATTATAATACATATTGGGTATTTAACTTTTTTCTATTTTTTTTTATTTCTGTAAATCAGATTTTCCCCAAAAAGTATGGTGGTAAATATACTGTTACTTTAATCCCTGGTGATGGTGTTGGTCAAGAAACTGCTGCTTCTTTGAAAGATGTTTTCAAAGCTGCTAATGTCCCTGTTGAATTTGAACAATATGATGTTTCTGGTTTAACCTCTGAAGATGAAGAACTTTTCCAAGAATCTCTTGCTTCTCTTCGTCGTAACAAGGTTGGTATTAAGGGTACCCTTTTTACTCCTACTTCTCGTTTAGGTCACAAATCTTTCAACGTTACTATGCGTAAGGATTTAGATATCTATGCTTCTCTTTCTCTCTGTAAAAACGTTCCTGGTGTTAACTCTCGTTTAAGTAACGTTGATATTGCTATTATTCGTGAAAATACTGAAGGTGAATACTCTGGTTTAGAACATCAAGTAAGTTTTCATTTATTTATTTTAACCATCATCATAAAAAGAAAGTCATTCGTTATCTTTTTCATTTACTGATTGATGATTATATATCTTTTTTTAGTCTGTTCCTGGTGTAGTTGAATCCTTGAAGATTATTACTCGTGCTAAGACTGAACGTATTGCTCGTTTCGCCTTTGATTTCGCTGTAAAGAACAACCGTAAGAAAGTTACTGCTGTCCACAAGGCTAACATCATGTAAAATAAAATTAAAAATATTGTTGATGATCATATGATATATATTTATAAAAAAAAGTTGAATATATAAATAATATTATTAACTTGGTTCTTTTTTTTTTTAATTTATATAGGAAATTAGCTGATGGTCTTTTCTTACGTACATGTCGTGATGTTGCTAAGGAATACGAACACCACGGTATTGCTTTCAATGATATGATTGTTGATAACACTGCTATGCAACTTGTTTCTCGTCCTCAACAATTCGATGTCATGGTCATGCCTAATCTTTACGGTAACATTGTCTCCAATGTTGTAAGTATCCATTTCTTTATTTTATTCTCTTATTTATACGTTTTTATTTTTTTTAAAAAAACAAATATCTAATGAATTTACATATGATTATTAGGGTGCTGGTTTAGTTGGTGGTCCTGGTTTAATTCCTGGTTGTAACATTGGTCGTGAATATGCTATGTTCGAACCTGGATGTCGTCATGTTGGTATGGATTTATTAAATAAGAATGCTGCTAATCCTACTGCTTTATTATTATCTTCCGTTATGATGTTACGTCACTTAAACTTGGATGAATATGCTAACCGTATCTCTAAAGCTGTTTATGAAACCATTGAAACTAACACTGCTAGAACTGCTGATATGGGTGGTAACAGCACTACCAAAGAATTCACTTCTGCCGTTATTTCCAAATTGTAAATTTATTTTTTATTAAAAAAATTACATTGACCCCTACTCTTACCAAATCAAATCCTATTTTTTTTTATTTGAAATTATTATTTATTAATCATATATATATAAAACACTAAAAAAAACTAAAAAAAAGACTCCATATCCTTCATTTTTTTATCTTATTTTATCTGGGTATTATATATGTAATTATACAATATATAAAAAAAAAATCTTTTAATTCATCGTATATTATTAGTAGATTAATTTTCCCAATAAAATAAAATAAATAACATAGATTTAAAAAACGAAAAGAAAATTTTTTTACAGAAAAATTAAAATTAGGTTGGTGTAATGTATATAACCGCTGTTCATAAAGTGGGAAGGAGGGAAAACGGTAAAAAAAAACTCAGCTATTTTGATTGCAGCCTTGACTAAAAAAATTTCACATGTTTAATTTTTACACTATTTATTATAAAATTCATTCATTTAAAAATGATGGCTTTGGTTCTGAAGAATTAAATAATATAAAATATTGTTGTGCTTTGATTAATAAAAAAACAAGCTAAAATAATGTTGCCATTAAAAAAATGATTGAGATGACTTATCAAAAGTAAGTAAAAAAGGATCTTCAAGATAAATTCTGATTCAAATTTTGATTAAAAAGACGGTAAAAAGAAATGAACATTTATCCAGGTGAGAATGTCCAAATTTGGAACAGATGTATACAGGATTCTGACTTCGCTTTTGCATATTTAACTTTTTTAATTTGCGCATCGGATTTTTAATTTTGCGCATCCAATAAAATTTCCTTCAATTTTGTGTATTTTAATTTTTCAATTGGGCACCGTTTTTTTTATACGCATAAAACAAGAATAAAAATAATTAGTATCCTTCATATCTTTATTTTCAATTATTTAATAATTATTCATATATTTATATAATATAAATCAACTATATATTAAAGACTTGATTCCATAGCTAAGCATTTATCGAAAAATGAAATAGAATGTCTAATTTCTATCACTCCAGTTATCACTAGATGATAATGCATTTCTTTTAATACCTGATTTAAGCGTGGACCAAAATTATTCAATTGGGTTTACAAATGGAGAGTATGGAGGAAAATTGGTAACTTTATATCTTCGTCTTTCAATTAATTCTTTTACAGCAGGTGTAGCATGAATGGATTCATTATCCATTACAAGATCTACCTATTTTTATTGTAATAAAAAATTAAAAATAAAAATAAAAAAGGTTATATTAATATTGATTTTTTTTTAAGAAAAAAATTTACCATTCATATTATAGTAATCCATTGTATCCATTGAACCTTCTGTAAGTTTGGTAAGATTTTAAAAAAAATAAAAGAATATAAAAATATAATATAAAATATAAAGAGACAGAGAACAAGTAGGTGAAATTCCTTTGTAGAGTTTTATTAAGGTAAATTCAATTAATGATAAAAAGAAAAGATAATTAAAAGTATAATCTATCAAACTTGGTATTTATATTCAATTCATACCAGTTTTCATATGTTTGATTATTATGATTTATAACCCCATCAATTTATATTTATTCTCATATTATATTGATATATCATGATCGTAATAACTGTCATTGGCTCTTGATAATAATATTAACCATTTCATTCATTTAGTATAGATATATTTAAATAAATAAAGTTATTCTCAATTAATGAAGTTTGTCATTAATTGACATATCAAAATACAGAATAATCTTATTTTGACAGTCGATCATTTACAATCTGAGTTTTGATTCGAATCATTTCCTTTATAGAAATATAATATTTTAATAGTCAGGTTAAAATATATTAACACTCAGTATTACTAGTATACTTTAAATATTATTACCGTCATGATCATATAATCATTTATATGGATTATATGTATAAAATAATATTTGTTAATATTATTTTTATTTTATATATAGACAAAATAGAGCTGTTACGACACCTTCAAGGAATTGCAAATAATGTTCTGCACGAGTTCCAATTCTAGCATTTGGCATTTCATCTGCTTTACTGTTAGAATCACTTAATTTTCTTCTTTTGAACTTACCTTTAAAACTGCTATTGACTTTCTTAGAGTTAGATCAACGATACCGCCTTCACATATTGCTCCAATAATGGTGATGAAGACTCTTTTATTAGTTGGAAAATCGGCTTTTGCTGGCATTCCTTTCTTTGATCTTTCAAAGCTTCTTCTAAGATGTAAATTAAATCCGGCTTCATCTATAAATATACAATTTTTTTCCGTATTAAACTCTGCATTGTTTATCCATTCAGTCATTACTTGCTTCCTGAGTAAAAGAGTTCTTTCAGATTTTCCTGCTTCTGATAATCTTTCTAATTTTTTAAAGTGAGCGCTGGGAAATAGATAAGATTGAATAAAATAAAATATAATAAAAAGAAATAAAAAAAGTATTATTTAATAGAATGGAGATAGAGAATAGATAAGTGAAATTCCTTGATAAACTTCTTTAATTAATAAAGATGAAGATGAAGATAAAAAAAAAATTATTTTACTTCAGTGAATTGAGTGAATTAAAAAAAATTGGATGAATTAAAAAAAAATTGCGGGGATTAAAAAATTTGGGTGAATTAAGAGTGAATTAAGGGTGAATTAAAAAAAAATTGGGTGAATTAAAAAAATTTTTGGGTGAATTAAGAGTGAATTAAAAAAAATTTGGGTGAATTAAGAGTGAATTAAAAAAAATTGGGTGAATTAAGGGTGAATTAAGAGTGAATTAAGGGTGAATTAAAAAATTGGGTGTTTATTCGAATAAAATAGAAAATTTTAAATTATATTTTTAATAATGGTAAAACAATAATGAAAAAATAAAAGTGAAATACTAGTAAGTTATAAAAATAATAAAATAATAAAAGTAATAATGATAATATACTTAAAAAAAGAATGATAATGCTGTTGATGATGTTGATGATATACTTAAAATAAATGATGGTAAAGCAATATTATAATAATAAAAAATAAAATAGAATAATAAAAATAATGATGTTGATATACTTATTAAAAATAATAATAATAATAAAAGAGAGAGAGAATCAGTCAAGTGAGTCAAATGACTTAATAATTTCATTTTCAACAGACTTGTTTGCAGTAGCAATGTATGATGGAAGCAAACCAGCAAGTGTTTCTAACTTTCTATTCAGTTCATTATTACCCAAGATGGTTAGCTCGGTGGAAGAGTCATAGAGATCTAAAATCTCTTGAAATATACTCAATATTTTTCCATTACATTGAGCATTACAATTTTGAACAGATTGTTTAGGAAGTTTTGCTTCGGCACCATGTTTAATGACGTTGGTGGCTATTAAAGAAAAAATAGTAGCAGCAGGAGTTCTACCTCTATCAAAATCTGCCAGCGTAAATATTGAATAAGGTTGACAGATGTGTGATTTTGTGATAGGTCCAGAAGCACGACAGAGGTAAAAAGTAGATGGTATATCAAATTTTGTATTCAGTTGTCGAAGTTGGTAGAGGATATTAGTTTTACTAATGGAGACTACTTGTTCTTTTCTTGCCAATAGCATTGCTTTTTCCACAGATTCTTTGTCAAGATATACAGAACATGATACTGAGTCCTTTTTTTGTAATAATGTAAAGTTCATTGTTATGGCACCAACACTGGGTCTTAATCGTTTATCCAATCGCATGGACGAAGTGATCAATGCATTAAATGATTCCGTTCCAATCATCAACTTTTTTCCTTCACGGGTGTCAAGAGTTACAGGCCACACATTTGAGTACTTGGTTTTGAAAGGAGGAGGTAATGAGGTATCTACAGTAGAATCTTGTTTTTTAATTCCAAATGGTTCACGATGATCATCTACCGTTTTACGTCTACCATACATTTCCACACAATTGATCATTATTGCTTCGCCATTATTACAGTTCCATAGAATAGCTCCTGCCAATATTTGAGCACAAGCATACATCATTTGAGGATAAAAGGTCCAATCACAGTTCAAAAGTTCACATATCTCTTGAGATATTTCCATATATTGTCGCTGACGAAGTAGTTTACGATAAGGTGATATTGCCAATAGTGATTCCAAATGCTCTGGGTTAGTTGGAGAACAATTAAAACAAAGGGTGTCTTCTGTTTCATGATAGGATCGTTTCATAGGTAATGTAGCTTGGATTGATGAGTGTTCAGAGATGGCTTTATGAATGATATTAGGATGAGCAAGAGCATTATGCTCTTCGCCAATATTGTTTACAATAGATAATGGTTTTAGCCTGAGTGAGTCCAGAATAAACATCGTTTTTGCCTTAGTTTCATCAGTATCAAATTGTTGTTGACATGCATAGAGGACGGCTTCTTCATAGCTTCTTTGATATTTTTCTGTAATACATGTGACAGGTAACGAATCAGGTATATCTAGAGTCGTTGGAATGATCCTTATTGGTTCATTGTTTTGACTATTGTCTTCTATATCCATTTCAGCATATCTATAATAGAAAAAAAACATGAATACTTGTACAGCTTAATAGTATAACACATAAAAAAATGAAAGCATAACAACTTACTCACTATCATGACCTTCTACATCAACAAAGTGTTTTTTGATATGATCTGATAATTCTTCAAGTGACTTGCAGTGGTGATAACAGGATGGACAACCATAGTGAATAATCGTAGCCTCTTGTTTATTCTTTACAATTATGATATCATCTGTTGGTGGTTTGCCTCTTTTTGCTGAAGATGGATATTATGTTTTTTCAAATGAACTAAAAATTTTTGTTTTTGGGAGAAATTATTGGCTTCGCAAATATAGCAATCAAATGTAAGGAATATTTTTTCCTTGTTTGTAGTCTCCATGGTGATATAGCATGTATAAAAATGAAAAAAAAAAGATACACAAATTGAAAAATTAAGATACGCAAAATCGAAGGAAAAATTTTAGATGTGCAAAATTAAAAGTCCGATAAGCAAATTAAAAAAGTAAAATATGCAAAAGCGAAGTCAAAATCCTGTACTGACAAAAGGTAGTTTTTTTCTCCAACCATTACTATTCCAAATTAGGGGCAGATTAACTAAGTAAAAAAAATATTCTTTGAATACTTTTGACAAACTATCCTAGCAAATTAGTTTCTTTTAATAGTTATAAAAGTTAAAAACAAAGCAGAAAAAATTGGATATCTGAATGAAGTAATAATTAAAAAAACAAGGTTTAAAAAGAGATCCTGAAAACATTGCCTTTATAATTCATCTTTTTTTCATATAAGCATTACTATTTTTTAGTCCAAAATAATGATAAGAAATTTTATACTCAAAATAATTGGATAATATAAAATTGCAACATATCTTAATTGATAAAAACTGATTTAAATAAGGAACAGATAAAGCAAAAAAGATATACGTGAACGCCGGAATTTAAATTAAAAATAAATATGGACTTTTTTTCGCGTTGATTTTTTTTATCGCGCACCTCTTGTCATTTTTTTTTTTTGTTTTACACTTATTTTACTCTATTCTATTTTGTTTTGTTCACATTTAATGTATGTTATAGTATATAAACATGGATAAAAAAATTATAAATCTTGGTAAACAGGCTAACCGATCTCAACTTCAAAATTATATTGGTGAATTGACCTTTCAACAGGTATATATATTGTTGCTTTATTAAAAATAAAATACACACACCTATTTTATTTGAATTAACCACTTAATAAATACAAAAAGAATAGATGGAAGAGTTTCTTAATGAACAACTTAAGAAAATGAAGATCTCTGAAGCTGATTTGATTTTGATAGTTCGGTCTATATTAGTGGGTAAATTATTAATAATACCTAAAGATATTGGAATTCATATATCACTATTTGTTAACTTTATAGCAATATTTTTATTCACTATTTTCTTTTTTTTTTGAATAACAATAATAATAGGCCTTTCTAATGAAAATAGTTCTGATAATATGCAAAAGAAAGTGGTTGTCACTAGGTCTATTATTTCATGGTAAGCCTGCTTCATTATTTAAAAGAAATACCCTTTTTTTTCTGTCTTAGAAAAAAAATTACTTTATTTATGTATACTAAGATATTTACTTTATATAAAATAGGCTATCAGCAAACGTAGAATCAACTAATGGATCACAACATAATGTCAAACTTGCAACATCCCTGATCAATTTACTATTACTAGAAGTAAACATATATATTAATTAATACAAATAATTTCATACATATATATATTTATATATATGCATGAAATTATATTTTAATTATATAAATACACTCATTTATAATCATGTTTTAAAATCATCATAATTTAAATTCTTATATAGATTGAAGGACTTGAACAAGATTATTTAGAAGAAATAGCTTTTGAAATTGTTAAATGTATACAAGAAAATATTTCAATACAACCTAGATCATTTGAAATATTGTCAAAAACTGTAAATTTATTAGCGACAATGGCAGAATTCCATATAATTGATAACATTATTAATCATATTTGTAAAGCAACATGGCACCCACAGTCTACAGTAGGCTTAATATCATCAATTAATGAAATGGAATTAACAAATACTCAATTAAATACTGTGATCAGTAAAATTTTAACGTAATTTTTTTTTTCCTTTTTGTTAAAGAATAAAAAAATGTGAATCCATTTATTAAAAAAGAATAATATTAACATTCATATTATTTTACTTTGATTTTATTTAGACTATTAAAAGAATTAGATATTGAAGAAGTTCCACCATTTGTATACCAATTATTATTATTATCACGAAAAGTAAATATATTTATATGTATACCATCATTATGTCAATTATCAAAAATCATATGTTAAGCATTACTTATATTTATAACAGGGCAACAAACGAGATATTATAAAGGGAATATGTGATTATTTTGATTGGCTTCAACATGAAGAAAAAAATAATGATAAATTTAGGTATATATATAGTAGAATAATAATAAATATGAAGAAAAAAAAATGTGTAATTTATAATGGATGGTATTTATTTTTTAATTAATGTTTTTTTAGAGATGAGGTTGGAAAAAACAGAATGGAAGGTACAGTTATGCTTCATATTTCTTTTGCTATTAAACAAGATCAAGTAAGTTATATATATGTTGATATAATCCTGTAATCAATTTTCTCATTTTATTTTATTTTATATAAAAAGGATCTTGGTGCAGAACTATTAAAATATATAAAAAATGAAAAGCTCTTTTTAACTGAAAAGTTCCGTATGGCTTGTTTACTCTCTGTGGCCCGTATCCATCGATTAGAAGAACCAGTAAATATATATAATAATATATTTAATTATAATTTATATAATATTAACTTAATTTTTTAACATATTTTCTAATAATATTGTTAGATTTTTGATCTTTTTAAGACTACCATTACTACAGTTTACAAGGATAGTGATAAATTAAAGAAAACTTCATGGATTACTAGTAAATAGATTTAAAAAAAAAATAAGAAAAGAAAAAAAAAAAGAAATAGATAACTGATTATTTTGAATAAAAATTTATATATTTCTAACATTATATCTATAACCACATAGGGTACTCAAATATTAATTCAACTCTAATACACCAAAGATTAATGGATATAGTAGAAAAATCAGCTTTAGGATGGGACCAAGTAATACAAAGTTTGGTACAATTGGGATTAGTATTAATTGATAATGGTGCAAATCTAGGAAACTTCTTAAGATCTCAATGTAATATATATATACTAATTGATATGTCACTCTTGTAAAATTAACATTTTTTTATTGCTTCTTATTATAATCATTATTACTATAGCTTCAAATAGTCGAACTAAAGGATCGAAACAAGGACCATTAGAAAATGTTATTGAGTTGGGAATTGATATGCTTTTAAAAATGTTTAAGGTAGGAACATTATTTTTATTGATAACAACAGTAAGAAAAGAAAGAAAGAATAACTCGCTAACATACATATATCTACATATTATGATGATCAATATTTTTTTTTTTGAATAACAAAGTTACACGATATAATAAGATCTGAAATTCTAGAACAAATCACATCGCGTATAATAACGCGATCTAATAGCTCAATTGATTTCTTACATTTATTGGAACGTTTGATCACCGATTGTCCTCACGAATTAGAAAAGTACCTCAACAATGTAAGTTATTATTTATATGGATAGAAGGGTGTAATATGAATCAATAAATTAGCTCGTTTATTTGCATATACTTTTAATATATTTATCTATTTATTTCTTTAAAAAAATACTTAGATAAAAGATACATTAGATTATTTATCACTTTTATCATTTCCAACAGCTAAACAACTCCTTACAGCCATTAAACCAATTACAACTGATAACATAAGATTCAGGGATAGTTTAATTTTAGTTTTACGAAAGAGCATGTTTACCAGGTATATAAAAAAATGTATATTTAGATTTATATATATGTACATAAATGTAAATCTTATAACATAAATATGTATTTATAGAGAACTAGATGGTCGTATGATATCAGTTGTTGGATTTTTAGATATATTACAGACCCAACTTGAAAGTGTTAAAAATCTTTCAAACAGTGGTAAAAAACTGGCTGCTGAAGGTGTTGCATATGAAATTTTAGGTAATATATATATATAAACGTATATGTATGTATAGTGTAGGTATATAATAATATTCATTTTATATGATTAAAAATAATTAGGTCTTTTAAGACGCTGTTTTAGTCAACAATTTGAAATTCGTGAAATTGCTTATAATGGGCTTGGATCTATTTCCTTAAAGTTTAATACATTGATAAATGATATTTTTGAAATACTAAATTCCCAGGTAAATAAGTCACTATTTTTACTCTTATTATTGTTATTAATATATAATAATAACTCATTTTAATTAAAAAA
The DNA here is from genome assembly GCA_037043795.1 of Cunninghamella bertholletiae. Lineage (NCBI taxonomy): Eukaryota > Fungi > Mucoromycota > Mucoromycetes > Mucorales > Cunninghamellaceae > Cunninghamella > Cunninghamella bertholletiae. Next base: position 2,470,608 of record JAZGVP010000001.1, read on the forward strand.
ATATAAAGATTATATAATAATTTCATTATTTTGTTATTAATATTATTATTTAGTTTCTTCGTATATATGAATCAAATGATGATATTGCAACTCCTTTAAAACTAGACTTATGTGTTGATCAAGGATCACAAACAAAATTTATTGAACCAATACATATACTTTTAATGAATTTACTTAATGTTATTCGTGTATTGAAGGATAAACAATATCAAACAGGTATCTTGTATATCTTCATATATATATATATATATATAGCACTTGTTTTAATAGATATATCAACATCCTAATAATTATTTTTATTTATTTGTATAAATAGATACTTTTACATTAAGTCATGAACAAATTAAATCATTAACATTAAGATTAATTAAATTGGATTTAGAAGATTATGAACTTGATAAATTAGCTAACTTTGATACAACAACACCTATTGGATTACGACATTATTATAATTCAGAAATGATAATTGGGTGTATAGATGCTTTAATGGAACATGAATATTTTGTTAATGGCGATAGCATGGAATCTTGTCAAGTCATTCTTGGTCTTTTTAAAAAAAGAACTCAATTATTAGCTTTATTAAAAGAACACTCAAGTAAAGATAAAGGTAAAAAATAAAAATAAAAATAAAAATTGAATCTGTTGGTGAATAGATTATATACTAAAAAACTACTACTACTACTACTACTAATAATAATAATAATAATAATAATAATAATAATAATAATAATAATAATAATAATAATCAAAATAAAACACTCTTTTTTTTTTTCGTAAAACTTTGTAGGAAGAAAGCTCACCATTCTTAGTACATTTTCTATGGTTAGTTTGGAATTCATTACTAGTATTTCACAAGCTGTCTTTTTACAGTCTGATATACAATCACCATTAAAAACACTTCGATCAGATCTTAATTTCATGCATCATATTGCTTCAGCTTCCCTTACCTCACTTTCAAAGGTAAAAAAAAAAGCATGATCTGCATATGATATTGAATAAGCATTTAATGATATTTAATTAAAATTTTATATATAACAATTTATTAGGCTATTGATGATGAAAATAATAGAGATAAAGATGATACACATTTTAATTATTGCATAAGTCTTGCAAAAGTTTATACACATATTCTTATCCATGAAGATTCAGATAGCAGTTTTATCAATCATCAACCAAAAAAGGTATTTTATCATAATAAATATATATTTAAAAAAATCATCTATTAAAAACGATATTTTGTTTTAGGGACAATCTATCTTAAGCTCTATTGCTAATAGATTAAAGTCTATTTTGGAAATAATTCACAATGTATGGGAAAATCAATCAATGGAATTTCTCTCACAATTATATTCTATGATAAACCCTAAAATTGAAGGGTTGAGTAGAAACAGTATTATCTCAAAACTATTAAAACAGTTTAAAGTAATATTTATATAAACACACACATATATATATATATTTAAAAAAAAATGCGTACGTGTATATATATTTAATATTCAATTTTATTTATTTATATGTTTATTTATTTTTTTATAGGACATTTTAATTAAATATTTAAATGCACAAACACCACTTTATAAAGAAGCTATATATATTATTCAAATTACTGGTCTTCTTGTTCAATTCATGGATCAATCAGAAGATGATTTCAAAGATACTTCTTCCAATATATTGAAATGGTTAATCAATATTGCTAAAGATCGACCTATTGAAGATATTGGACTTGCAAAAGAAATAGTTTCTTTACTTATCCAATTCTCCACCGATACCAACCAATTGAACATCATTCAAGAATTTGCTGAAGATATTCATTTAATTCATGGTGATATAGATACTGAATTAGAGGAGGAAGAAAATATAGTAACTAAATACCAGTTGATTAATAATAAAACACATGAAACTATCACATTACAAGTACTCTCTCATGCAGAACAAACTCAAGACAATTTGATTTGGTGTATAGGTCGTTTAAGATATGGTAAAATAAAAATATAAATAAATAAATAATAATGACTAAATTAAATTTTATTTATGAAAAAAAATAGTGTCCTCAGATGATGATGATTCACGTCAAGAATTTGAACTTGCTCTTTGTAATCGATTATGTTGTTATGTTGATATTACTAGTGAACTGACTAGAGCAGCATTATTAGGTGTACATGCAGAAAACTTGATTAAAGTTCTTACAAAAATATATAAGGCATTAACAATATTTGTAAAATATGTAAGCTATCAGTTTTACTTTTTTTTCTTTCTTATCTTGATCATATGGATAAAATAATAGTTTGTACTGATAAATTTATATATGTAATTTAGAAATTAACTACTCCAAAATATATACCAAAAGAGTTTGTTCAGTTAATAGCCAAAATTGGAAGTGAATTAACAGATAAAATGTATAAATTTTTAACGTTACATGCTCAAAATCGTCAAGAAGAATATGAAGAAGCTGGTGGTGCAAGAAAAAAGAAAGGAAAAAAGAAAGAAATTAATGCAAAAGAAAAGGTAATTCTTAATAAATAAATAAATATATATATATATATATGAAAATGGAAAAGAAAGAAAAGAAAAAAGCTATATCCTAATGTTCATTATATAAATAAATAGGCAAAAATCTTACGTGAATCCAGATCAATTCCAAACTTGATTTTTTGTGTTGAACAATTTGAACGACATTTAATCCAATTAACAAGAAAATCTAAAACAGATTTGATGCAATATATGAAAAGGAGTACATCTAGAGATTTTCAAATTAAACTGGATAAATATATAGCTAGTGAGGAAGAAGATTCAGACAATGAAAAACGAAGCAGAGTAAGTGAAAATAATATATCTATACTATGTATATGAATAATAATTTACAAAATTTATTTTAACATTATTTTAAATAGCAAAATTCAACAAATGATAATAATGAAGAAGCTATGGATTTAATCTCAGATGAAGATGATGATGAAGAAAGTGAACAATCATCAAAGCGTAGAAGACTATAAAAAGTCACATGTTTATTGCAAATTTATTCATTATATTTTTTTTAAAAAAAAATAATAATTATATACACATAAAAATTAATACAAAATGCATCATTTATTAAATTATTTTTTTTTACCAATTATACATTCTAAAACATTTTATATATAAACAATAAAGAAAAGCAAAATTATAAATTACTAAATTATTTTTGTAAATCTTTTGGAGGTTTTCCAAGGAGTGAATGGTGAATATCAATAGATGGGAGTCTTGATTTAGCAGAAATACGAGCTTCTTGTTGCATAACAGCACTATATAATCATGATCATAATAATGGAAAAAAAAAGATAAATATATAATCATTTTTTTTAAAAAAAAAAAAAAAAAGATTTTATATATAAATATAAATATAAACTTACTCCATAATAACTAAAGCCGTCATAGATTCAACAATAGGAACAGCTCTTGGAACAACACAAGGATCATGGCGACCTCTTGCAGCCAAAGTACCCCAAACACCGTCATAAGAAGTGGTTTCTTGATCTTTAGAAATAGTAGCAGCAGGTTTGAAAGCAACTCTAAAGTAAATATTTTCACCATTTGTAATACCACCTTGAACACCACCTGAATTATTTGTTACTGTACCAAAAGTACCATCTTCTTTTAATACAAATGGATCATTATGTTTATGACCAGGTAAAGTTGTACCTCTAAATCCAGATCCAAATTCAAATCCTTTAGTGGCAGGAATAGACAACATGGCATGAGCTAAAACGGCTTCTAATTTATCAAAACAGGGCTCACCTAACCCAACAGGACATTTTCTAATAACACAAGTTACTGTACCACCAATAGAATCCTTTTCTTCTGATTTTTTAGTAATTACCTATAATTAAAATAATAATCATATTTAAAAAATGATCCAAAAATTAGTTAAATTGACCTTTCCTTTTTCTTTTTCGATATAAATATTCAATATTATAACCAATCACCATTGTATATATATAATTACACCTTTTTTTAAAAAAAAGAAAAAAAGAAAAACCCATTATTATCACCATTATTATTATTTTACCTCTTTAATAGCTTCAGCAGTTTCTTTGTGAGGACAACGAGTAATATCAGCATCAACAGTATCACGATCGATTGTATTTAAAAATTCATAAAATTCTTTGGAATGAGTATCATTTTCTCCTAATTCATGGACGAAAGGCATAGCAACTTTGCCAACACTTGAAGTGAAAGCAACAATTTCAACACCAAAAGCTTCTCTTAAATATTTTTCAGCAATAGCACCAGCAGCTACACGACCAATGGTTTCACGAGCAGAAGCACGGCCACCACCGGAAGAAGCTTTAAGACCGTATTTTTGAAGATAAGTATAATCAGCATGGGAAGGTCTTGGGTATACATCAGTTTCACTATAATCATGAGGTCTTTGATCTAAATTGGGAACAGTTATTCCAATAGGTGTACCAAGAGTCACACCAAATTCTGTTCCTGACATGATAGTGACACGATCTTTTTCATCACGCTAACAATATGGATATAAAATATATAAATATAAATATATATGTATGTATTTAATAATATATATATATATATATTTTTATTTTCTTCTTTCTTTTTATTATTATTATAATTATTATTACAGGTGTAGTAAGTCTGCTTTGACCAGGTCTTCTTCTTGTGAGTTGGGGTTGAATATCAGATTCAGTTAAAGCTAAACCAGGAGGTACACCATCAATAATAGCACCTACACCTTTACAATGTGATTCACCAAATGTTGTTACTCTAAAGATTTTACCAAAAGTACTCATTATTATGTGGATATTTAAGTTAATATATATATATATATATATATATAGATAAAAAAAAAAAAGTAGGAAAGAAAGAGAAAAGAAAAGGAAAGGAAAGGAAAAAAAAAATCTTATCGGATCTTATATTTTTTTTTCTACCCAGTCACTTCGTTTAAAATATCAAGCAATAAATATATGGTGATAAAAAAAATAGTAAAGCTACTTTGATTTATTATTATATTTTATAAGTATACTCTTTATTTATTATGAAAAGAATCAAGTTTTATTTGTTTAAAATATTCATATAAAATATATCATAAATTAACAAAAAATATTCTTTGTTATTCGCTGATTTTTTCATTTTTCTTTTTAAAGAAAAATCATTTATATATTTCATCAAGCATGTATATATTTATATATACATATATATATATATGTGTATATATATATATATTTGTATAGCAATTAAGATTATTGTTATAATTATTATTATTATTATTATTATTATTATTATTATTATTATTATTATTATTATTATTATTATAAATCAATCATTTTTAAAAAAATTGTCTCAAAAATTGACAACAATAATAATGATAATATTACCGAAATCAATAGCCAATGCTCTGATTGTAATAAAAATGAGTCATTTATTGAACTTCTTTCAAATCAAGTAATATTAAAATCCCGACTTATTCTTGACAAAAACAACAGAGATGATGATCTTTAATTATCGATATATAAGATCTATTTTTTATAAATACAACAATAATAGCAGTGATAATGATAATAATAAAATCATGTTTATATATATTTATATAATATATAAATGTATAATAGAACGTTGTAATAACAAACATTTTTTTGAACAATCCATTTTAAAAAATGAGTATTGATTAAATTAAATAAAGAAAAAGAGAAAAGGAAAAGGTGAAATTTAATTTGGTTTTTTGTTTCGTCTTTTCTGTTTAATTCTATGTATTTTATATATTTTTTAATATCTAACTTTGTAAAGAAGAAATAAAAATAATATTAACAATAGATCATCAACCTCTTTTAAATTAAAACACCGTCGCGTAATGATATTGCATGAAAGTTTTCATATATCTAAAATAATAAAATAGTTAATAACTTCATACTCAGTTGTCTAGAAAAACTTATTATATAAATGATTGGTATTATTAAAAAAAAAAAAAAAGAAAAAAAAAAAGAAAACCAATTCTTGGAATAATAGACATTTACTAAAAATGGTTTGATTTAATTTGTGTGGCATAGCAAATTAAATATTAATATTAAATAATCATCATAATAAAAAAAAGATAAGCCAATACTTTATTTCTAATTTTTTAAGAGCATAAAGGTGTATATATTTTATTTATAAATATAATATATTAATATTACTACTATTATTGCATAATTATAATAATAAGAATAGTAAAATAGACATCGTTATTATTATTTGTCAATATTAAAATTTTATATAAGGTTAAAATAAAGTTTAACAGCAAAGAGAAAATATAAAAAGCGGAGATTCTTTAAAACATAGCTTTCAATTTTAATTTTTTCCCTTTATTTATCTTTATCTCTTCCTTATTGTTTTCAATATATATCATTTGCTTCATTTATTAGATTTACTTCTGATAACACTCTTTAGTGTTATCTATTTATTCAACACTCTTTATTTATTATATATATATATATATATATATATATATAATATAATATAAAAATATATAAGGCTCGTATTTCATTTAAAACCTTTTGGGCATATATATATTTTTTCACATTGCTTTATTAATATATATATTGATAATATATTATACTATATTTTATATTACTGTATTATATATTTATTTATATTTATACTTTCTTTTATATTTATATTAAGTTGTATTTATTTTATTTTTACAACCGTATTTTAAAGTATTTTTCTTTCTAAGAAGTACCAACTACAAAGATAACACAAACTGTAGAAAAGATTGAATATGATTAACTCTTTTGATGATAACGACAATCAACATATGTCAACTACTCATTTAATAAATTCAACTTCTTCAATAAAAAAAGACTCTGATATGCTTGAAACTATACAACAACAAAAGAGTAAAGAGAATAAAAATAACGAAACTAGTGAAAATACAATAAACCAAAATAATAAAACAGATATGATAAAAAAAGATATTCCAAAAACAAGAATAAAACAATTATTTGTTGGAAATGTAAGTATATATATATATATATATGTATACATATTATCATTATATATATATTTACTTTTTTTATTATATATTTATATATAAATAGCTTCCTTTTCGAGTTCGATGGCAAGATTTAAAGGATTTATTTAGGAAAGCTGGACAGGTTCAAAGAGCAGATGTTGCTCTAACTTATGATGGTCGATCAAAAGGTCATGGAACAGTATTATTTCAAACAGTTGAAGATGCCCAAATGGCAATTAGTAAATAATAAATACTGAAAAAAAAAGATAAATGATGATCTTTGTTTTCTTAAAAAAATAATGATCATGTATATATATTATTATTATAATAATAATATAATTTAGATATGTTGCACAACTTCAAATGGTTTGGTCGAATATTAGAAGTTCGTGAAGATAGAGGTTATGTAGATCATCTTAATTACCCATCCACAAATAAAACAGTAATAGGTCATCCCCCAGATCAAACGACTTATCAACACCGATTGAATACAAATAATAAAATTAATGAAAAACATTATATACAAATGGATAGAAAAATAAATACAAATAAGATGATGGTAAAACAAGGTGTAAGATTTTAAGGCACACATACTATATATATAAATCGATAATAGAAACAAAATCAATATTGCTAATACCCTTTTTTTATTTATATATATTAATAGTCAATTCAACCTGGGCGGCAACTTTTTGTTGGAAATGTAATTATATGCAATTTATTAATCTAAATAATATTAATATAATGTTGATGATGATTTTATAACATATATCTATACATACACATTATTTTTAATTATTATAGATTCCATATTATTGCCAATGGCAAGACCTTAAAGATCTTTTTAGAGGTGCTGGAAATATTTTGAGAGCAGATGTGACATTAGAATCTGATGGGAAAAAAAATCTTGGATATGGAATTGTATTATATGCAACATTAGAAGATGCTAAACGAGCTATAGGTATGATTGACTAATATATATATATATATATATATATACATAAAAGTGGAAAGAAAGAAAATACTTGATTCTTACTTTTATTTATAATATTATATATATTAATATATTTACTATAATAGCTATGTATGATGGATATGTTTACCAAGGAAGACAATTGAAAGTTCGTTTTGATAAGTATGCACCTCTTACATTACATAATCATCAAGATCAATGCACTCAACAATCCATTTATTATTCAAAAAAAAATACAGCTGATATTAACAATAAAATAAATTACAATTATTTATCAGATAAAAATTCTTTAGAATGCTTGCAACAAACGTATGGTAATTTTAATAATGAAAAGCACAATATTCACCTTGCAACTGAGCAGCTTTATCCTGTACAATCTGGTTTGTCTCATTCATTAGCTGAAAAAGATAATAATAATAATAGTAATAATTTATTTGATAATGACGCATTCACTGACTCTAATTCAACTGTATTGTCATCATCATTCACAACGCAATTTAACTATGAACAACAGCAACAACAGCAACAGCAGGTATCCACTCATACATATCAACAAGAACAATGTACTAATTTTTCTAACATAAATAATCAGTACTCTAATAAATCACCAAGCAACATTTCTTCCATATCTAATTATATTGCATCAAAACAAACAACATCAGCAGCTACAGGAATGATCTCACCTCCTCTATATATGTATCATGAAAATTCACCACCAATAGAATCCAACCTTACTTTCCAACTTTCACCTTCCTCATTGGATTCTATTGAAAAAAATACACCATCATTACCATCCAATCATCTTCATCATTTATATTCATCCAGTTCACATCATCCTTTATTGGCAGGTACTTATGATTTATACACATTTCAACCAAAACAACAAAGTGGGCATAATAAAGATTTATATAACAACGTCATCAACAGCAACGGTAACAATGATAATAATTTTTATAATGGAGAAAATTCAATAGATCAACAATTATTTGATAATGATGATAAGTTACATTTAATGAATGTTATAAATACAATAGGGTTAGATGATGATTCAGCTGGACTGAATAATGATTTTATATTATCATCATTTATAGGGAATCTAGATGATGGTATAGGTGATGACGATATTATGAAAAGAGATAAATTTCTTGAATCTGAAATATCAATGTTATGGGATCAAAAATAAATAAGGGCTTTTTTATTAGAAGAAAAAATAAGAAAAGGATGATGTTATATTTATTACAAGTGATATATCAATTAAATTTTTATGCTATGGTTACTATTTAATAACTATTTTTTTAAAAAAAAATCAATTTACATTATTATATATATATATATATATATATTTACTTTTTCGTTTTTTATTTAATATCTTACTTAGAATTCTTTTTTTTTATTGTTAAATAAACATATCTTTCCATGTTTATCTATCCCAACAGTAAATAAAAATATTAGTTGATTTCCATTTTTGGATGAGCGAAAATTTTTATTTAACGCAAACATGGGTTTTTATTTTTTTTACTTCTCTTTCACTCTTATACTTTCTTTAGTTTTTGTTTAAAAAATTTAAAAGATAAAGTATTATACTATAAGCATGGTATAAAATAGAAAAAGATGGTAGGATCATGTTAAAGAAGTTTAAAACTCTGCATAAAAAAATCATTCTTGTCTTACAAGAAACATATTTTAAAACTCAGTCATGACAACGATATTGTTTCTTAATGAATATATTTAAATAGTTAACTTTTTTTAAAGTAATATGTAACTGAAGCATAAAAAATAATGTATATTAATTATATATATATATATATATATATATTATCATGAAAATCTCTAGTTGATAAGAAAGTTTTTTATTATAGAATAGATAGAGAATTTGAAGCATAAAAATAGGAGTTTGGTTTTTTATTTTTTCATACTCTTCTAGCTTTTTATTAATAATTAATATTAGATATGTTAAATAAAAATATCTTAAGCTTCTAAAAAAAACAACAACTTTTTTTAGTTATGAAGATTTAAAAAAAACAGTTGCATATTGTCAAAAAAAATCATTGAAATTTCATTTTTAGATTTAGATTTTCAAACTCAGTTTTTTTTTTTGATTGACTGCTTTTTATCTTCTGTAAAAAAAAATTATCCAACCTATTTTTTTCTTACTTTCCTTCTTATTTCTTTAAATCTCTAGTATATAAATCCATAAAAAAATGAATACACATAAACCTGAACCTTTACCTCTTAATATTAAAATTGAATCCAATAAAGAAATCTCTATAAATAAAGCAACTTCACTTTTAGATAAATTTTTGCACGATGGAGTAGCTATTCATGCTGCCAATAACACCGTCTCAGCACAACTTCACCAACTTTATCAAGGACTTAAGGATGAAAAGAAACGTAGTAGACACAACGAAATTTCAGGATCTGATTAAGAAATTACAATAAGAAAGAAAGAAAAAAAACGGATATAATAATAATAATAGTAACGATATATAAATCATTTATATAAATATATATATATATATATATATATAAAATTAAACTAAAGACTTGCATAAATATATACGTCATTTTTCGTTTACTATCCCTTTAAACTCATTTTTATAGAAATATTATCTCATATACAGCTTACACACACATTTCATCATATATTCATATATGATATATTTATATATTAATTTATCTACTTTATTATTTAATAATTGCATTTTATATATATATATATCATAGATAATAAAATTACGTATTAATAACGAATATTCTCTCTCATTTTTAATATTATATTATATATATAGTTAGGATTTTTTTAGTTAAAAAGGAATCAAATCAAAATTAAGATCAATTATAAAACTAAATATATATATTTGTATATATATATAAGAGTAATTGATATTAAAAAAATAATGATTACATATAAAATAAGAGTATTACTATTATTTTCATGAAATCCATGATAGAAATTCACATTCCGAACTTTAATATAATGCTCTACACAATTTTTTACCTGTTACAATTTAGAAATACAATAAAATGATCTGATGAACAAAATTAAAAAAGGTATTATTTTATTTTTCTATCATTAATCAGATCATTCAGATTAAAAAATAATCCTAAAACCAGTAATTATCGTTGATTCTATCAACTAATTTATCTTCGTTACATTATATCCATAATATAAAATAATCTTTAATATATATATATATATATAAACTAACAATAGTAATAATGATAATAATAGAAGAATTAATAGAATATGTTAAGATTCTACTGATTTATAAAATGGGTTTAAATAATGAAAGTCAATGTTATTATTTATTTAAAATAAAAAAAAATGATGATCGACAAAAGAAAAGTAAAAAAAAGGAAATTAAGGTACAAAAAAAAAAGGGAATAATATTTGTAATAATTAATATATATCTATATATATGTAAATAAATATAGGTACTGCAAAATCAAAAAGTTAAATAATTCTTATTTCGACATATGTAGTAGTGGTGTGATTTTTTTCAGCCAATCAATATTCAGCAGTATTAAATTATAAAAAATGAGCCATCCAGGGGAGAAAAAAATACTGTTTTCTTAATTTCTTTTTCTCTCTCTCTTTTTTTTTTTTTTTTTATTATAATTTGATTTATTTAATAATACATTTATTTATTTTTTTTGTTGTACAAAAAAAAAAGGAATAAAGAATAATAATAAAAAAAAAAAGGAAATGTCATTTACAAGAGCTATAACTTTGACCAATTTTACCATAGCAACCACTGCATTAGGATTTCAAGTCTTAGTATTGTATCCATGGCATAATCAACTTGATGATGAATTTAAAAAATTAAAAGAAGAGCATAAACAGTTACTTTTGGATTTTCATCAACTTAAATTGAACAAATTGAATGGTATTGAAAACAAATTAAATCAAATTTTAGTAAAGATGGAACCAGAAAAGAAATAATTATTTTAATTCTTAGATTAGTTATTTTATTTATATATATATATATATATTGATCATAGAATCTACATATAAGTAGATCTTTATTAGAATTTTATAAATAAAAATAAAAGATCATCATAGATTATTTTATTTTTTTTTGATAAATTAATCACGTATTTTTTATATGCAATTATTATTTTTTTGTTTCTTTTTTATTATTATTATTATTTTTCTATTATGTTTGAAATTCATTAAAAAAAAAGAAGAGGGAAATAGTAGTTTTGTTTAAAGTTTACTGAGTTTAAAGTTCATCTCCATTTTTTAATATAAACTATACTAATACAAGTGTACTGTAAGATATCCAAGACACAATTTGTCAACATTTTATTAATAAATGCTCCAATAAATATATAATATACCAAATATATAAAAGTAAATAAGTAAAAATATCTAATAAATAAAAAAAGAAAAAGAATAGAATGGTATTAAAAATAATAATAATAATTATGATAGTGTTAATGAAGATGATAACAACATGTTAGGGAGGTAATAGGAAAAAAAAACCAATCGATATATGAGAGAATAAAATGATAAAAAAAAAAATATAATAATAATGATATATAATAATAATAATAAAAAAAGGAGAACCTTTATAATAAGATAAAATAAAATAAATAAAATAATAACAAAAAGGATATATATATATATATTAATATATATCATTTATAAACATACGCTTATTTTTACAAAATTGTACATCCTTTCTTTCTTTTAACAGGTGCAGCAGGACAAAGGACAGCACGAATGGCTTCATCAAATACTGTTTTCAAACCATTCTGAGTAAGAGCAGAGCATTCTAAATACTTAACAGCTCCAATATCTTTACACATCTGAGAACCTTGATGAAAAGAAATAGGAGCCATATTTTTTTGACCTAATTTTGCAATAGTTTCACGATCTTCACGTAAATCCAGCTTGGTACCAACAAGAATCATTGGTGTGTTTGGTGCATGATGACTAATTTCAGGGTACCACTATATAAATAATAAATCATTTATTAAAAAACATTAATAATAACAAGTAAATAAATAAATAAATAAATGTACATAAATATTTATGTATCCATATATATATATATATATATATATATAATTTACCTTTGTTTTGACGTTTTCAAAAGAAGGTGGACTAACTAATGAGAAACAAATTAAAAATACATCAGTTTGAGGATAAGATAAAGGTCGAAGACGATCATAATCTTCTTGTCCAGCTGTATCCCATAATCCTAAATTAATAGGTTTTCCATCTACCATAACATTTGCTGAATAGTTGTCGAATCTATTATTTAAAGGAAAAAAAAAAAGGGTATATTTATATACTTAGCCTATAATATTCTTTTTATGCATATATATGTATATTTGTATATTATTTATATATTTATAAATATCTATTTACACTGTAGGAATATATTCACCAGGAAAAGCATTAGTTGTATATGAAATTAATAAACATGTTTTACCAACAGCACTAATAATCAATTATAATAATAAAAAAAAGAGGATGATGAGTTATATTTATATATATATAATTGTATCCAATTTATATTATATTTAGATGATTCAATTAAATAGACTTTATATATAATAAACAGGATAAATAATAAAAGTAATAAATATAATATTAAATATAAAGAAAATAGGAAAGAAAAAAAAGGTGATAAACACGATTATTATCATAAAATTTGAAAAGTATTAAAAATAATATTTCTTATAGCTGTTTCCATAATATATATTTATATTATACAAATTGTAAAAGTCCTTTTTTCTACTTTTTGTTCTCTTTTATCATTGTTAAAATAGTACTAAATATTAATTACCCATCGCCAACTACAACACATTTGATAGCTTGCATGGTATATAATAATTATTGTTGAAAAAAGAAAAGAGAGAGAAGAGGAAAAAAGAAATAGAGAAGAAAAAAGAAAAACAGGAAGGAAAGAAAGAAAGAAAAATGGAAAGGTTTATGAAATAAGAAACCACTCTATCTTTTTATGTCCCCCTTTTATTTTAAAGCCCGCTGTATTTTTTTTTCTGATTTTTGGATAATGACATATTTGGTTTTTTATTTTTATTACATATAAAAAGTAATAGTAATAAAAATACTAATAATAATATAACAATCAAATGAAATAAATAAAAAAATATAAAATGCGATGCATAAAAGAGAAAAAAGAAATAATAAAAAAAAGATAAACATGAAATAAGGTATATCTATAAATAGAATAAATTATGATAAAAGAAAAATATTATGACATGGCAAAAAGTAAAAAAAAAAAAAGAAAATAAAAAATGAATAATATCTAAAATTAAACAAAAGGATGATAAATTGGTTTTTTTAATATCTATTATATCCACCACGACGGTTTCCACCACCATTATTGTTACGATTATAACCTCCACGATTACCACCACCGTTACGATAACTGTTATTATTATTATAATTACCACCGCGGTTATTACCACCACGGTTACCTCCACCATAACCACCATTATAACTATTACCGCGACCACCATTACCACCACCTTGGTTTCTATTTTCACGTTCAGCTAATTCAGGTAATTGAGAAGGAGCACTGACTTCAATTTGAGAATCATGCCAAGCCTGACCATCAATATGTACAACACCATCTCTGATTTCTACTTTAGAAGCAACAAAATCAGCAACAACACCAGTATAATCTTTAGTCATTCTCCAACCTCTTGTATCTTCGTAAGTAATACTTGGGAATTCTCTGTTGATGATATTTTTAACATAACCAGGATGATTAATGGAACGACCTACATTGAAGTATAAAGTGGTTTGACCTTCCATGGATGTTAATAAGGAACGGCTTGGAACACCTTTATGATAACCAGTCATAAATGCTAAAGCAGATGCAACAGCTTCTTCAGCACCATGCTTTTCAATTAATTGTTTAGCTGATTCAGTGAAATAATGTAAAACATCAGGATTAACACTATCAATGGATTTAAAACAATCTTCAGTGGTGGCTTTAATGATATCTTCAGGACGAGGAGCTGACATGGTTTCAAATTTAACACCAGTCTTTTTAGAAATGTAATGTAATAATCCTTCTTCTTGAGGTTTATAAAAAGTAACACAAACACCAGATCTACCAGCACGACCAGTACGACCAGAACGATGAACATAAGATTCAGTATCTTTAGGAGGTTGGCAATTAATAACTAAATCTACTTGAGGAATATCTAATCCACGAGCCAATACATCTGTACATACAATACATTTATATTTGCCTTCACGGAAAGCTTTCATTGTTGATTCACGAGATTGTTGAGCAATATCACCATGTAAAACAGCTGCATCTTGTTTAATTTTTTCATGTGTACCAAGTTCATTAGCATCAGCTTTTGTAGCACAGAAAATAACGGTTAATCCACTTTTACCATAAACATTAACAACATCCCCAATAATATCTGCACGAGCCATATAAGATGATGGCATGGCAATATGTCTAATATTAGTGTTGGTACGGTTTTTAGCATTACCGATTAAATCAACACGAGTATAGTCTGATTTAAGGAAACGATTGATTGTTTCCATGACTGATTCTGGTACAGTTGCTGAAAATAATAATGTTTGATAATCACGACTGGCTTTTTGTTCTTTGATTTTTTCTAAAACATTAAACATATCTTCTTGGAAACCACGAGCATCCAACCTGTAATTGAAAAAAAAAAGCAAGAGATTAATAAAACAATTAAATAAGGATTATTTTTTTATCTTTGATTGTTCTTTTTTTTTAAAATTTTGATTCGTCCTTTTTTTTTGAATTCATTTTTTTTAATCTTTCAATCATCCACTAATCCATTATTTTTTTATATTTATAGATATACACTACTTACATTTCATCAGCTTCATCCAAAACAATGTATTTAATATCATGTAATTTCATATTACCAAACTTGATATGATCCATGATACGACCAGGAGTACCAACAACAACATCACAGCCTTGTCTAAAGACACTGGTTTGTTCACTATAAGGAACACCACCATAAACAGGTAAAGCAACTAAACGAGAACCAGAAATATATTCAAAATCACCACAAACTTGTTTAGCTAAATCACGAGTAGGACAAAGAACCAATACACGAGGAGCACGACCTCTACGAGCATTGAAATTAGCATCTAAAGCTAATTTTTCAATAACAGGAAGAGCAAAAGCTAAAGTTTTACCAGTACCAGTACGAGCTCTTGCAAGAACATCAGCACCATCAAAAATAGGATCAAAAGTTTTGGATTGAATTTCAAATAATGATTTAATACCATGACTAGCTAAATTATCTACTGTACTTTGAGAAATACGGAAATTGCTTAATTTTAAGTGTTCAGGTATTTCTTCTTCTTCTTCTTCTTGTTCTTGTTCTTGTTCTTCTACTGCTTTTTCTTCTTCTGATTGATAAGATTCATGATTTTTTTCTAAACCTGTATCTTCATCAAACTTGATCTTTTTGGGTAATTTTTCAACTTGATCATTGTTTGATCGATCTCTTTTTTTACTTTTTCCTTCTTTACGAGATTTTGATTTATGATCTATTTAATTATAATAAAAAGAATAAAATATGAATACGTATTTTTTATTATTTCCTTTTCTTTGTTGTTTATCGTTGTCCTTTTATCATTTTTATAAAACAAAAACAATAACAAAATAAAATTATTTAAATATAAATATATATATATATATATATATGTACCTTCAGAGTGTTTCATACCAATAGCAGTAGGCATTGTTTTAATCAGTTAAATAATTAAATATATAATAAAAAAAGAAAAGAAAAAAGAAAGGGGAAAGAAAAACTTTTTTTATTTCACTTTCCCTTTTTATGTGACAAGTGAAAAAATTTTCCAGTCGGATTTTAAAAATCCATACCCAATAAAAATCATGCTTTGAAAAACTTAACGAAGTAAAAAATAGTGAGAAAGAAAAAAAATATACAAAATGGATAATTAGGATTTATCTTTTTTTATTTTTTGCTCAACAAAAAAAAAAGAGGAATTAAAAAAGATATTAAGAATAAGAAGAAGAATAATAATGATAATAATAATAATAATAATAGCAAAGATAACAATTATAGATATTTTATAATAGTTAAATGCAAATAATAAATAATATGGATAAAATATATATTGTATAAATAATGTTAAATAATAAATATATAAAAACAGTGTCTTTTTTGATTTTGATTTTGATTTTGATTTTGATTTTGATTTTTTTAGTTTTTTTTTTTTGTTTCTGTTTTTTATCGGCGTAAAAGTGTTAAATAAAATTTGGAAGGGAAATCAAAAAAAAAAAAAAAGGGGAAGTGAAATTTATAATTTAAGGGATTAAAAATAGGTGATGATTATATAATATATAGAAAAAAAAAAAAAAAAAAAGAATAGTATAAGCAAGTAAAATAATTATATAATAAAAAGAGAAGGGATGGTCAATAATAATAATAATAATATGTAAAACTAGATTTGATTAGATTAGATTTATCTTTAACATTTTTTCATTAGAAAAAAAAATCATCGTTTTCTTTTCCGTTCAATATGAAGATGATTTTCTACATCAGAAGGTTGAGGTGGCGTAGGAATATTAGAAGAAGGTGATGAGTAATAATAATCCTGTATACCACCTAATGGAGGTAAATCTCTCTGTTCAGGATGAACAGATAAACTATGAATAGATGGTAACCGTACATCACGACTAGGTGAAGAAGATGATGAATTAGGAGGTGAAGAACGATGAGTATTATTATTACTATTAATTGATGGTGATGATGATGATGGTGGAGGAGGTGAAGTTGACATAATAGTATTTGTTGCTGTAATGGAATGACTAGAAGTTGGTTGAGGAGAAGGAGATATGTAAATATGATGATATGATGATGAAGTAGAATTAATATTAGTTGATGTAGAAGAAGTACCAGTTGTATTAGTATTAGTAGTAGATATATTTCCATGTGAAGATGATGATGATGAAGAATTAGAAGGTGGTGGAGAAGTGGTTGTTGTTGATGATGTTGTATTGGCTATTATTGGTTGATGTGGAGGAGAAGATAAGGTTGATTTATTATTATTATTATTATTATCTTTATTTAAAAGTTTATTTATTACTATTGGATCTATATCTTTCATAGGAAATTGAGATTGTATAATGGTTTTTAACATATCTTCAATGGCTTTTAGTCTTCCTTCAATGGCTTCTAAAGCTGCCTTACTTGGTCCATTTCTTTTATCATCACTATGAGAAGTTGGGTAAACGCAAGTTGCTGAAGATTTATTACAATTAGAACAAGGCGTTTCTCCATTACACTTTGTTTTTTTTCTTCTACATTCACTACAAGCACTAACTATTTTTACACGTTTTTGTTTTGGTTCTGCTGGTTGTTGTTCATCAATTGGCATTATTATTACCGTCTTTTTTTATATTATTATTATTTTTATTGCAATTGTTCTTATATTGTTGTTGCTGTTATGTTCTTAATATTGTTTTTTTTTTTCTTTTGGTTCTTTGTTTTCTTAAATGCTATAAGGAATGAAATATCAAAATAAACTTTAATATATAAAAAAAGGATTGTAGGTAAACGAAAGTAAATAATTTAAAAAAGACAAAGAAGAAAAGAAAAAGGAAAGGCAAAGATAGAAAAAAGGAGGATAAAAAAGAAAGGGAGAATTATAAAATATGAAATAGAGAAATGATATATGATAAATAAAAGAATAGATAAATGGTGTTATATAAAAAGGAAAGTTAGTAAGTGAGAAAGAAAGCGAGAGATAAAGAGAGAGAGAGAGAGAGAGAGAGAGAGAAAAAAAGAGAGAGAGAGAGAGAGAGAGAAAAAGAAAGAAAGAAAGAAAGAAAAAGAAAACTATTCTTATAAAAAAGAAATAGTCTTTATATAAAATAAGAAGAGAAAAAGAAGAGAGAGAAAAAAAGAAGACAAGTTAAAAAAAATACACTTTATATTTACGGAAAGTCCGGAATAAAAATAATTGGATGGGGGTTGAAAATCCGATAACTTTTTTTACCTTCTTTTTCTGTTTGAATGCAAATCCAAAAGTTAATCCATTCAATTTATATATTTAAAAATCAATGGATATTATTAACTATAAACTAATTTTGCAACATGATACAGAATAGAATTATTAATAATAATTATCATATTTGGAATTTTGAGTTTGCATGTAAAAAAAGTTACGCTCCTTTATCATTATTATTATTTTTTTATGGTTTCCCGCCCCGCATTTTTTTTTTTTTTTTGGGAAATAAGTCATTTATTATTTATTTATTTATTAGATTTATGATTGAAATAGGAAAGTATAAAAAAAGTTAATGTTTACAAGATCAACTAATCAAATATACAAAAAATCAACTTTAATGAGATTATTTATGCTTATAGTTCCAATTTTAATGACTTTTCCGTGTTGATCTTAAATAGTTTTTTATGTTGATTATGTATGTTATTCCATAAATAATTTCTCGGCACCAAACAAGAAAAAAAATAATCTATTTTTAACCTTTTTTTTTTTTTTTTTTTTTTTGTTGTTTTATTTTATATACAATACATGGTATACATTAATTTTTAAAAGTCATATTATGACACGGAACTTTTTATTTATATTTATATATGTATATTATCAATATCATCATCATAGCACATATCATATATATTTAAAAAAGTCATCATATAATTACTTAGAAAGGGAGAGATGAAATATGAGGTTGATCGGGCTATTTATTTCATTTAAATTGATATTTAAACCATTTTCTCATTCCATCATATAATAATAAATTTGTTACTTGGAGTATTTTTTATATTATTATCATCTTTTTTATTATTATTTAAGTATTCATTCTTTTTCTTTGTTTATTCTTTCTTTTTGTTTATCTCTTTAATTTCTTCCTTTCTCCTCGAAAAAAAAAAGAAAAAAAAGAAAAAAGAAAATGTATGATCAAAAAGAAACTAATGATATAATACACTATAATGAAATTATACCAATGATGCAATCAAATCAAAGACAGACTAAAAAAAGACATGAATTTAAATTAAACAATAATAATAATGTTAATAATTACAATCATAAAAAATTAAATTATTCAATACATGAGTATTCTTCATATTCAGCAGCCTATCATCCAAAATATATAATTGAAAATAAACCATTAGATCAAGCTTCAAGATGGTCATCTGCTGTACGTGATCAAGATCAATTTATTACAATCTCATTTCCTTCCCCAGTTGTTGCCAGTAAAATAAATATTAATAATATGTTTTTTTAAAAATAAATTAATTAATCATATATATATATATATATATATATATATAAATTAGAATCCATTACTTTTGGTAAATTTCATAGAGGTAATATATATATTTATATATATATATATAAAAGATAATAAATTATTAATAAACAAATTTATATATAATACATATAGCCCATGCGTGTAACCTGAAAGAATTTAAGATTTATGGAGGGTATACTCAAGATAATATGCTAGAACTTTTAAACTCAGGTAGACGTAAAAAAACTCGTTTTTAAATTTTGGTTACTTTCTTTTTGTGTTATTATTTACTCACTCTTTTTTTTTTATTTATAACAAAAGGTTTACGGAATGATAACGTACCTGAAACCTTTGACCTTCGTATACACCGTCAACAAATGGTATAATATTTATCTTTATCATTTAAAAAAATGAGAGAAAGAAGGAAAGAAAAGTAAGAAAGAAGCGCGATAAAAAGGGGAAAAAAAACTAATGTAATATTATTTAATTTTTACTATTAGATATTTCCAATTCAATATTTAAAAATTGTACCTATATCAACTTTTGGTAACAATTTTAATTTTAGCATATGGTTTATTGAAATTTATGGTATTGATGATAGTTCAACAATTGAAGATTTAGTAACTCAATATCAAAAAGTAAATATACTTTTATAATAATAATAATAATAATAAAAACAAAACAAAACAAAAAAAAAAAAAAAAAAAGAATGAATGATATTCAATATATGTTGTTGTTTTTTTAAATATATGTATATAACATAGTATCATGAAATCCAAGCAACACGTTTATGCCTTAAACACTTTCGACAACGTAATATGATGCATGTATTTCACTTGATAAAAGAAGGAACAGGTGTAGAATTAGAACATCCTTTAATATCTGATTTACATACAGAACTAGTGGTGGAAGGCAATTTTAAAAAAGCAGAAACTATTTTAAATCAATTATATGAACAAGGTATATTTGAATATTATTCAAAAAATGCACAATATAAAGCAGATTGGCGTAGAATTTGGGCAACTAATCAAGATGGTGATGCACCAAGTCCTAGAGGTGGCCATCAAATGTGTTTAGATAAGGAAAATAGAATCATTTATTTACTTGGTGGATGGGATGGTCATCAAGACTTATCAGATTTTTGGTCTTATGATATTCAAAAAGAACAATGGAAATTATTAAGTAATAATACTCTAAAGTAAGTATAATGATTGATTGACTTTGTTTATTTTTTTTAATGATAAAAAAAAATCAATAATTGTTAATATAATTAAATATATATATATATATACACTCATACTTTATTTATTATTATTTTTAGAAATGGTGGTCCAAGTCCAAGGTCTTGCCATAAAATTAGTTTTGATCCAAAAAGTCGTTCTATTTTTGTATTTGGAAAATATATAGAAAGTCATTCTATTCCTGAAAATCGCTTAGAACCTGATTTTTATAGATATTATTGTGATCATGATAAATGGATGAAAATCAGTAATAATACTTTGGTAAATGAAAAATATGATATATATATATATAATTTAGTTTAATTTAAATTCTAATATATATTTTATTTTTTTTATAATATATCGATATATTTATATAGCAAGAAGGTGGACCTGGTCTTATTTTTGATCATCAAATGACCATAGATACAAAGAATGACCTTATATATATATTTGGTGGTAGGAGTGTGAGCTATGATGTATCAAGCTATATTTATAGTGGACTTTATTCTTATCATATACCAACTAACACTTGGAAGCTTTTAAGGATAGATAATGGTGGTATAAATCATAATAATAATAATAATAATAATAATAATACTAATCAGAAACATCCTTATTCCAATGAATTTTCATCACTTAATAATGATAATGGAGGTGGATATATAAAAACAATCAAATCAAGAGTTGGGCATTCTATGTTATTAGATTCATCAACAAGAAAACTTTATATTTTTGCAGGACAAAGATCAAAAGATTATATGTCAGATTTTTTTTCTTATTCAATAGATGATGATAATAACGATGATAACGAAAATGATAATGATCAACAACAACTTCAAGCTATTAGTCAAGATTATTCAAAAGAAAATGGCCCTGAAGCGGGTTATACTCAACGTGCAACAATTGATCCGGAATTAAAAGAAATTTATGTTTTGTCAGGTTATTTAAAAAATCAAAATAGTGATGTGATTAAAAATGGATTATGGGTTTATTCAATTGATCAAAATCAATGGAAGAATGTCTATCAAAATGAAAATCGTGATCCTGATTATTGGAATAATCAGAAACAAAATGAACCATGCCCAAGATTTGCTCACCAAATGATATATGATCCTATTTCTAAAGTTCATTTTATTTTTGGTGGAAATCCAGGTGATCCTGAATGTTTAAATAAACGATTGGATGATTTTTGGCAGTTAAAATTAATAAAGTAATAAATAACAAATATATATATATATATATATATAAAAAGAATAATTAGTCACTTAATATAAAAATGATTTCTTTTTTTAATTACATATAGACCTAATCCAGACGATATTTTACGTCGATCAATTTATAAAATACGATTACAACAATTAAAAGAAAAATGTATGAACAAAACTTTATCATCATCACCATCATCTTCATATAATGAAGTCAAAGATGATTATAAGTTAAATGCATTGGATTATTTGAGAACCTATTTAACACCTTTAGTAAATCATGGTAATCAAGAAGAACTTTCTGAATTTAGAAAATTATGTACTGAACTTTGTTTATCTTCGGAAAATAATTGCTTTTCTTCATCAGGTGAAAATCATAATGATAACAATGAAGGTAATTATAATAATAAAATATACATATATATATATTCATAATTTAAATAAATATACGTATAATTTTTTTTACTGATACTTTTTCACTTTTGTTATATTAAAAAAACAAAAACAAAAAAAAATATCCATTGGAATTAAAGATTTATTTTATCAGCGAAAACAAGTTTTTGATACATTATTAGAGTATATACCAGCAGAAATGAAAGAGCCTGTTGAACAATTATTGGATGTCATCAAACTAGTATGATTTAAGATAATAAAAATGGGAGATCATGTAAATTTTCTTTTTTTTATGAAACAAACATAATTCTATATATTCCATTTTATTTTATTTGGTAATTTCCTCGTATTTTTTTTTTTTTTTTTAATTCTATAAAAGTGATCTAATTATTTTTATTTCATTTTTCTTTTTACCTTTTCTTTTTTAATTTTCTTTTCTTTTTTTTTAAAAAAAAAAGTAAAAAGAAGAATATATATATTTAGTTTATTTAATGAAAAATTAATATAAATAAAATAAAATAAAATAAAAGTAAAAAATTAAGATGGATCCTGAAACGAAAGATCGATTAATATACATTCATGCAGCTTTAATGGCTTATGTATGGTTAATAGCTGTACCAATAGCTATTGGACTTGCTGTTTATGGGAGACAATATAAAAAAAATTGGTGGGGGAAAGCACATATGGCTATTATGATGATTGGCGTTGTAGTCCCTTTGACGGTATCAGCTATTTGTGCTTTTGTAGCAAGTGGTACAATTAAGGCAAGACCTCATTCGGTAATAAATCATTTAAATTACAAATAATGAACTGTCTATTAAATATATATTTATATATATAATAATAATAACATTTTTCTTTTTATTCACTTTTTTCTTTTAAAAAAAAAAAATTAACAACTATTACATTTGTAATAATCTTTAGTTATTAGGTGTTATTGTTGTATTTTCAGCATGGTTACAAATTATTCTTGGCATTGTAAACCATATCATATTTAGAAAAAGATTTAAACAAAATAAATTACCAAGTTCCAAACCATGGCATAACCACTTACATATATGGTATGGACGTACTATTTTTGTTCTTGCCATCATCACTATACCTTTTGGTTTAAGAATCAAAAGACCTCCTTTAGGAATTTATATAGCTTTTGCTATCTGGGTTTCTCTTTTAACAATAGCTTTCTTAACTTTAATATTTAATAACTACCGTTTAAAGAATGTAAATTATACTCCGTCTTCCAATCCGGAAGTTGAATCTGAAAAAACTCATAACAGCCAAACGAACTTGGACCACGTTGATGAAAAAGATTAAAAATAGAAATAATAATTAAAAAAACCCTTCTTTTTTCCTTTTCTTCCTTTATTTTTTTTTTTTTAACTATTATTATTATTACCTAAAATATATATTAAATAAAAAGTATAAATAAATATTCATTCCTTTTTTCTTTCTTTCTTATTTTATTTCTCTTTCTTTTTTTTCCTCTCTCTCTTTTATTTTTTTCTTAATAATAATCTATATATATATATATATATATAAATATTTTCATTAATAAATATATATATATATTTTTATATTAATAATCTAAATCTATAGAATATGGGCATTACAACAACTAGTATACAGGAACAGGATCCTTTACATAGTTTACATCAACGACGAACCTCATTACAAGTTATTGCTACAAAGGATACACACACTTTACCATCATCATCCACTTCTACTTCTTCATCTACATCGCTTTCTACTAGTAATAGTAATAATACTACCATTACCACTACTAAAACAATAATTTCCTCTGTAAAATCAACTTCATTATCCAAAATACATATTAATCATATTATATCAAACATAGCACATATATTATGTATTTTTGCCTTATATACAATTCATTTTTTTTATATAATTTATATTGCACAAAAGACTTTAAGGACAAGTTTAAATCATAGATATCATCAATTAATTTTACAATATCATGATCAAACAACTACACAGTTCTTATTTTTATCGGCATCATCTTCAACATCATCAGAGAATAATAATAATAATAATAATAATAAAAAGGAACAGGATAATAAATTATTAACTATCATTCAACAAGATAAAAAAAATTTATCCAAAATACCAAATCATTTAGCTATTACTATATCTGATGAATTATTATTTGAAAGAACGCAAGAAGATTGGAATAACATTATTCATGATATATGTCAAACTTCATGTTGGGCTTTTGAAATGGGAATGAAAGAATTATCTATATTTGATCCTTCTGGTATTTTAAAGAATATGGCTATAGATATTCATAAACAACAATCAAATACTTTACATGAATGGTGTATTAATAATAATAGAGACAATGATCAAAATGGTAAATATTCCTATTTTTTTTTTTTGAACACAAATAAGCTTTCAAAAGTTTATATAAATATTAGTAAATCAATTTACATAATAACATGTGATCTTTTTTTTTTTTTTTTCATTTAGAAGATAAAAATAAATTTAGATTTTCTATATATTCAAAAGATGATGTAGATTCAGAAATAATTCAAGTAGCTCAAAAAGTTTATAAACAGGTTATTTCTAATAAAATAACAACAGATGACATTAATGTTAGTTTAGTAGATGGATTCATGCAAGGTAAATATTATATAGATTCATATATATATATGATTATTTAGAAATATAAATAATGCCATATATAATCATCTAACCTTAATCTTATTTTTTTTTTGTTTTCAGAAACAATATCTGATCCTGAACTTATGATTATTTATGATGGTTTACCTCATCATTATGTATCTATAAATGGTTATTTTCCTTGGCATATTCGATTAACGGAATTTATGTATGTTTGTATAAATAAAATCAATAACAATAATGATATGAATAATAATAATAATTACATACTCTAATTCATTTATTTACTTTTCTATATTTAGGAACGTTACATCATATCACCGATTAAATTATTCATTATTTTCATCATGTCTTTATCGTTATTCAAAAGTAGAACAAAGATTTGGTCAATAAAAGAAAAAATCATTTTTTTTTAATATCTATATATTATATATATAGATATATATATGATACATTATAATTGTTGTTTTTTATTTATTTATTTTTATTTTCATACACCAATATAAGTATAACTAGCCAATTGCATAGTTTTTTTAATACCATAATAATACCATCTAGTTCTTCTACGTTTTAAATGTTGAAAAGAATCAAGATAAGATTGATATTCTTCATCAGAAGTTAAAGCCAAAACTTTACGTTGAGTATTTTCAAGCATAATATCAACATGATCACCAACAACACCATCCAATTGCCAAACGACAGAAGCATGCATTTGTTCAGGATTATTGATTGTCCAACTTAATACTTTTTTATTAAGTTTATGAGCTTCTTGAATAAAAAGTTGACCATCATCATCTGCTAAAGCAGGGAATGGTAAAGAAAGATAATCTACATGTTGAAGAAAATGTTTTCTTGCACCAGATAAGGATATACCAATAAAACAAATATTATAATGATCCTTAAATAATTCTTTGGTCTTTTTTAAATAATCAGGATTCCAAATACCAATGATGATTTGTTGTCTTAATATAATTGTATTTTCTTTATATTCTTCTTCTAACAATTTATATAAATGATCAAGAATTTCTATGTTATTATCAAACTATATATATATATATATAAGTAAAAAGGAAACGAATTAATAAATAATAATAATAATAAGTATTACTTATATATATATATATATATACCTTAATATCAACAATCATTTTTAAATCTTGATTAGTATTATAAGAACGAATTAATAAATCAACAACATCTTTAAATCTGGGTATAGGTTGGGGAATTTCAGTTTTAGTAGTTAATCCATCAATATAACCAAACCATGGATGATCACTAACAGCACCATTACCAGTAGTAGTTCTTTGTAAAGTTAAATCATGCATCATTACTATTTCATTATCTTTACTTAATCGAATATCTAATATATATATATGATAAAAAAACGAATTTAAATTTATTGATTTGTAATCCTATTATAGTATAAATTTATATATATAACAAGCGAATATTATATATATATAAATACCTCCTTCCAAAGCATCAGTTTTTGCTTTTATGGCTTCTTCAAATGATATAATAGTGTTTTCCGGCCATTTACCAGAGTAACCGCGATGAGAATATACTTTGGGTAATTCTACAATATCAAAAAAATAAATGAATATGATTCATATCATTCTGTCAAAAAAATAAATATGATATAAAACTGGAAAAAAAGGAGTACTTCGATATGAAACTTCATCAATAGTCATTTTATTATGATATATAAATAGATATATAGTAAAATAAATAAGAGATATTTTAAAAAAAAAAAAAGAAAGAAAGAAAGAAAAAGAGGAACAAGAAAAAAAACTTAATATATTATATATATATAGATATATAAAAGATAACTAATGTAAATTTTTTTAAAACTAAAAATTAACGAATGAAACTCAGACAGGATAAATGGAAAACCAATAGCCGAAACTTAAAAATTAAAAAAGAAATAAATTATCATCACTTGAGAAGGTCATGACTGATTCTTAAATGAAGAAGATAAAAAAAAAATATGTCAATGGTATTACATATGTTAATAATAATGATGATGCTGATGATGATGACAATGATGATGAATTGATTTATTATTTAAATATATATTATTTATTTTTAATGAATCATAAATTCAAATGACACTAAAATTAAATAACTTATGCAAGATATTAAACTTCAGTGTTTGAAATACAGAAAAACAAATTTATGTTAAGCATAGAATATAAATATATTTGAACTCATCATATGAAATCATTATTATGATTATTATGATTACTATTAAAAAAAAAAAAAAGAAATGATTTTTTTCCTAATTTGGAACTGTTTTGATTTTACCAAACATGGATTTTTTTTATAAACTCCGCATTTTTGCATATATATACAATTTCTTACTTTCTTCCTTTTACTCTTCCCTTTCTCTTTTCTTTTTAATATATATTCTTTACAAATAGCTTGCTTACAATTATTAAATATATTTATTTAAAATATGTCTCAAGTATGATATATATGTATTTATTTACAATAGCTTTCTTTTTTTTCTAACCATTTCCTTATTTATAAATTATAAAATAGAATGCACGTAAAAGTAAACAACGAACACCAAGGCAAAACTCGAATGTCTTTTCAGTCTTTGAAAAAAATCAAATCACTGAATTTAAAGAAGTATTTAAAATGATGGATAGTGATGAAGATGAAAAAATTAATGCTAAAGACCTCGAAAAAACGTTTGAACTTATTGGTAAATAATACATAATATAATATAATGGGCAAAAAAAGTGATTTTATGTATTTATTTATTTATCTATTGTATATATATATATATATATAAATAGGTCAATCCTATTCAAATGAATTAATAGAAAAAATGCTAAGTGAAGCACCAGGCCCTATTAATTTTACTGTATTTTTAACAATGATGGCAGAAAAATTAACAGGAACAGATCCTGAACAAGAAATTATAAGTGCTTTTGCTGCATTTGATAATGATGCCAAAGGAACAATTGATACGGATTATTTAAGAGAGTGTATGACCACAATGGGTGATCGTTTTACTGATGAAGAGGTAATATTTTCTATATAAATATATACATACATACATACACACATATATATATATTCATAAGTATTATATATGTATTCTAACAAAAAATAGGTAGATATTATGTTTAAAGATCCTGCTATAGATGATCAAGGTAAATTTAACTATCGTGAATTTGTACGTTTATTAAAACAAGGAGAATGAATACTAGATTATTATTATCATTTTCATGCTTTCTACCATTTACTGAATATTCCCATTATTTTATTATTATTTTGTATATAATTAACTCTTTGATTTTATTATTATTATTATTATTATTATTATTATTATTATTGTTGTTTATTTATTAGTATATATAAAATAAATTAGTAAATTATTTGACCTTTTTTCTTTAATATTATATTATATAAAACTCTAAACATTTTTTTTTTTTGTTTTTTTCGGTTGATAATCATAAAAAACGAAGCTCTTCAGGTTTTTTTTTGTGTATATTTTTAAATTATATAGTTATATAATACATATATATATATATATATATTATTACACCTATTATATCTAGCTATTATCATCTCATCTTTTTTCATATAAATAAAAAACATTGCCGGTTTACTTTTATAGTAATTTTTCTTCTATTTTTTAAATTTTTAGTTTCAATAGGACTCGTTGTAATTTTTCATTTTATCAAATAAAGATAATGGAATAAAAAATAAGTATGGTTGTAAAAATATAGAATATTTACCATATTTGGAAATGAAGTTCAAAAAACTATCAACATTCGATGGGTTACCATATTTAGAATCCAAAACTCAATATAAAATATTTTGCCCAGAACAGATATATATATATATATATATATATATATATATTTTGAATGATAGTTTTTTTTGATTTTTATTAATGTCATTGTTATTGATTACGCGATTTTTTAAAATGATGAATATATGGATATATTTCGATATAATTTAATTTTAAAATTAAAAACATATTCTTGATTATTATTGATTAAGTATTTAGTATATTACTACTCATTATAGTATTTTTTTTTTTTATAAAAAAAGGATTTGAATTAAATATATTAAGGAAAGATTAATTGTGGTTTTTATTTATTTATTTGTTTTATTTTATTTATTTAAATCATAAAGAAATGATTATACTCAATCCTAGTAAACCAAAAAAAATTTTATGATTGTAATTGGTCCTTTTTTTCATGCAGGCTTTTATTTTTTATTTTCAGTGTATAACATATCTAAAAATTCTTTTTTTTTAACGTATTTACTATATATCGCGAAATTAATAGATTAGAATCAATACATCCATCTATTAGATAATAATAATAATTATAATGATATATGCTTGATACTTTTTATTTATATTTTTTAAAATAAAGAGTAGTACATTTTTACTAATTATTAAAAAGCAAATTATATATGGATTTATTTTTCTTTAACATATATACATATACTTACAAATATAAAGTCATGAGTGCAGCAGAAGTAAAAAAGAAAAAAAGAAAAAAAAAAGGAATATAAAAGAATTAGTTTTCATATTGTTGGCAGATAGTGATGAAAATCTTGGCACAATCATTTAATTTCATAGTCTTAGTTTTATGTTTATTTGACCATTATATATATATATATTCAAGATTAATAAGAATTGGACATTTTTCTTCATTTAAAGATAGTGTTGAAACATGAATGAATTATGAGTATAATTTTTTTCGTTTTTATTAAAAATATCATCTACCATTATAGACAATAAATCCTTATGCTCCATAGTTAAATTATCTTTAATATTTAAGTATTCCGCTATGATGTACAGTGTATAATATAATAAAGCAAATGAATCAGAAAAAGGTAAGTCAATGAAATTTTTCTCTCATTTTTACTAAATGAATGCTGTCTTATGTAGTTTTTTTATTAATATTGTTAGCTGTTTCTTCTGGAACTGAAAAACGAGAGGAATGTAAAGAACCTGATGAACCTGAAGAAGATTCTGAGCAGCATTGTTTTTTAGTGATTTATGTTTTTATATTTAATATGAAATTTATAATTTTAACTATATAGTTTAACATTTTGCTTTCTTTATAGTGTATTTTAAATATAAGTGAGAGAAAGAGGGATAAAAGGGGAAAAACAGTAAGAAATTAACCAATTAATAAGTCTAATTTTTAAAACCTCTTTTTTATAAATGATACTCTTTATTCGTGTTCTTTTTTATTCACAATAGTTTTATCTATAATCCCTTTCTTTTACTATTATTATTATTATTATTATTATTTTTCATACTTACGAAAGTTTTTATTTTAGAAAAAGAAAACCATTTATTATAAAAAAATGATTCAAGAAAAAGAAGAATAAAAATATCTGTCAATTGATGAACTATATTAAAAATATAAAAACTATATTTATAAAGGTTTTTTTGCGCATAGAAACTCCGAAATCATGTATATTTTGTATTATAAAAAAAATACTTTGAACAAAAATAAATTGCTATGTGTAAATGCAAAGTAACAAAAAACTGTAGTATATTTTTTCTTATTTATTTTTAAAGCATCTGACGTTTTGCTAAATCCTTTTTTGTTCACATATCAAGAATAGGTCAGAGTTTCAAACTCAGACACAGCCATTAAATAAAGCGACGTAGTTTAAATTTATTTTTTTTTCTTCTATTATTTTTTCAATCACTTGTTTTTTCTCCTCTCTTTTTTTTCTTTTCTTTCTTTTTCTCTCTCTTTTTAAAACTCTATATATATTTCATAATCGTTATTATTTATTGAATTTCTTTTAAAATGAAAAAGAAGTATAAAACAAAGTTTCCAGTTGTAAGATGAATTTATTAATTAGTATTTTCATAATAATAATCATATTATATTATTTATCATCATTAACATATATATTTATATATTTCTTTATATTTATGATATGGATTTTACAACAACTTAAATATGTTTATAGGCACGTATTAAAAAGATTATGCAATTAGATGAAGATGTAGGAAAAGTAGCTCAAGCAACACCTATATTAATATGTATTTTATGATTAGTTTATATTGATATATATATATATAATTATACTCTCACCACTAAAGTTTAATATTTATACAACTACCACCTATTGTTTTATTTTTAGCTAAAGCCTTAGAACTTTTTATGCAATCTTTAATTGATCAAGCTTGTAATCAAGCAAGACAAAGAAATGCAAAACGATTAACAGTTGCTCACTTGTAAGTCTCTTTTAAATATATATATATATATATATATATATATATATATATATATATTAATATATACTATAAAAGAAAGTTAGGAATTAATTACTAAATAAATGCAATTCTTTATCTATTTCAATAATATACATATATATATATATATTTATATATATTTATAGAAAAAAAACTATAGATACCATAGAACAATTTGATTTTCTTAAAGATATTGTTGCTAGTGTACCTGATCCAACAGATGCTGCTGTTATGACAGAAGAAAAAGATGATAAACCTATGCGAACTAGAAAACCAAAATCAATAAAAATGAAAGAAGATGAAGATTAAACAAAGTTTAAAAAATAGGTAACACAAATCCTTCTTTTTTTTTTTTTGCTCTTTTTCATTGGGAAATGACACAAATAACTATCTTAATGACGAAAAAAAATATTATTGTTATTTCATAGTATTATAACCTTATTATATATATTAAATGTTTATTTCTCTTCCTTTTCTTTTTCTTTCTTTCTTTCTTTCTTTTTTTCTTTCTTTTTTTCTTTCTTTTTTCTTTCTTTCTCTTTTATTATATATATATATATATACATATATTTATTTTTATTTAGCTTTTCTCTTTTTTCTTATTCAAACTAAATAAAATATTAAATATATACAATATGACAATCATTAATGAACAAACACCTTTAGTCAACAATGATCTAGCACTTATTTCAAAAACAAAAAAAGATAAAAATGGATTATTACTGATACGTTTTGGACAAGTTTCATTTGCTATCTTTATATTCTCTGTTCTTATTCGTATACCATTATCCGTGTTTTCTATACATCCTTTTTTTATGACTTTATTTATTCTTATTTTAACAGAAGGTAGATAGATAATATAGATAATAATAACATATAAATATTCTATCCTAAAAAAAAATATATTGATTTGATTTATATATATATATATATATATATATAAAGGAATTGCCGCTTTACAAACAACAAAAACATTACAAGAAAAAAGAGAAGGATTAAAAAAACATGCCCTTATCCAATTATTTGCATATATATCTAGCGGTATTGGATTCTCCGCCATTTTTTATAATAAAATCATATCTGGAAAGCCTCATTTCACTTCGTAAAGAAAAAAAGAAAAAAAGAAAACAGATAAAAGAGAAATAAATTAACAAAAAGTTTATATTAATATACTATCTATTCTTTTCCTTTCTTTCTTTCTTTTTTTTTTTCTTTTTCTATTAGTTTCCATGGTCAACTTGGAATATTTACTTTTGGCTATCTTCTTTTTCAAGTGATTTTTGGTTTATTGATTACTTTCATTCCTTCTATTTCATCAAAAGCTAAAAAATATTGGAAATATCATCGTTTTACTGGCTATTTATTATTCATTATTGTAAGTGTTGTAGCTTTGGCTGGTGTTCAAGCTGATTATATTTTAGAAAACGCACCAGTTCGTTCCACTATTTTTATCCCTATTTCAGTATTTATCTTTACTTTTATCTTATCTGGTATTTTTCTTCGAATTCGAACTTATAAGCTTAAAGGTCAAGTAATTACACAATAATCTCTCTTCTCTTTAAATATTTAATA
Source organism: Cunninghamella bertholletiae (assembly GCA_037043795.1). Classification (NCBI taxonomy): domain Eukaryota; kingdom Fungi; phylum Mucoromycota; class Mucoromycetes; order Mucorales; family Cunninghamellaceae; genus Cunninghamella; species Cunninghamella bertholletiae. The sequence goes on from JAZGVP010000001.1 coordinate 2,504,121, forward strand.
TATATATATATATATATATATATAAAATGAACGATTATATAGTAAAAATAATTAAAAAATAAATAATAATTTAATAGGATAAATAATAAATAATAATATAGCAATAAAAAAGTAGTACAATAATAAAGTTATTAAGGTTCAAGTAAATAAGAAAATATTATTATAAAGAGATAAGGATATAAAATAAAAAAGTATTAGATATTAAAAAATAAAAAAATAAGTTATATTATTGGTAAAACGTAAAAAAAAAAAATGAAATAGAAATATATATATATATATATATATATAGTGATGATGTATGTAAGTATGTATGTAAATGAAAAAACTTTTTTTTATAAGCTTAGTTCATTTTCAATTTCTTTAATAAGGTCTATATTGCCTTTTTCAAAATCAATAGCAACATCCAATTTATCATGAATGATAGAAGATGAAGATGAAGATAATAAAGAAAGATGATGATATTGATGTTGTTGTAAACCTTTTTCAATAGCATCACAATAATGTTGATATTTAAGTATATCACCTAATAAATAAGAAGATTTCAAAGACCAATTGGCCATCACCTTTTTATAATTAAAAGATTTTTTAGGAAATTTAACAAGAATCTTTGTTTTTACTTCACGATGTTCATTAATTTCAGCATGCAACCAATGTAAATGTTCTTTTAATGCTTTTAATTGTTCTTGTTCATTCAATTGACTTGAAGACATAGGTGGTACAGGTGGTCGCCAGTCATAGATTGTGATTGCATCTGGATTATTTACACCAACCGTGTTTCCCGCCATATTATCACCATTTTGTATAGCATCAAGATCCATAATCACATCTACTAAACAATCACCCCATCCAAAATCCATATTACTTACACCTCCTTGTAATGGTTCTTTACTTTTCATGGCAGCCCAATAATTGCATGTAACTGCCCATGATGTTACATCTTCTAAAGATATTCCTTGGAATAAATATACACCTCCATTAGCTTGCTGTAAGGCAAATACATGTGGTCGGTTTTTATTATATCCAGGTGGCGGAAGTACATTTGCTAATGTATGATTTAATTCTATCGTTACTGCTAAGTAATCCTATATTTTTAAGTAGATAAATAAAATTAAAAATAAGAAAGTATGAATAAATCAATCCATCTAATAATAAATAAATAAATAATAATAAGAATTACTTACATTCCAAGCAGGATTGAAACTAGTTAATGGACTTTCAATGGTTTTTTTAGATGATTTTTTATTTATAGGACGAAGTAAATCCGTTGTATCATAACAAATACGGTCTAATTCGGATTGAGTTGGCATATTATAAAGTTTAATAGTACCTTGATTTACAACAACAAGATACTCATTCCATTCACGATATCTAGATTTTTGATCGGATGATTTTAATAAATGTTTACACATGATAATCCCTTCCTTAGCATAAGGTGGATTTTGTACAAAGGTAGTTTTTTCATAAACAGGTGATGATGCAGATCGAAGTATACTTCTTGCTCGTTTTCGTTGCATAGGATGATGATGATGATCATTATTATTATTATTTATCATATTAATGATTCCAGTATTACTACTACTACCACTACCACTACTATTGTCAATAATGGATTGTCCTGATGAAAAAGATGTAATAGAATCATTATTTAATTTCATTGTTCCGTTATTAGATCCTCCTAATGAGTTTTGTCTTAATGATAAACTACGAGATTGTTTTCTTCCTGTAAATAAGGATTGTGGTGAAGATGAGGATGTTAATGAAGTAGAAGATGATGATGAAAGTTGTGTTGATAATGATGTTGTTGTGGATAATTTTTGAATCGGTGAAAAATCATTTTCTATAAGTACACTTTCACGACCAGCTCTACGAATAATAGAATTGACTCCGCGTTTAAGACTTTCCACATGTCGTAAATTTGATCTACTCATAATAATATTTGGATTGCAGCCAGAAAGAGGTTGTAATATTTGATAATTTTTAACAGATATATATATTTCCTAATAAATAAAAATTAATAAAAATAATAATAATTAAAAATAAAGGTTATACAAAAAAAAAAGACCTTATATATATATATATATATATATAAATTTACCTTCAAGTAATTTTCCATTTCGATTTCAAAATTTTCAGGATAAGTTATTTCCAAATGCTGTAAACGTTGGGTATTAATAGCAATCATAGTATTTTTTATAAATTCTACTTTGGTCATTCGTTGATGATTACCTTGAACTACATGTAAATCAGTATTTAATAGGAGTATAGAGTAAACAACAGCGTATACCACATCTTAAATAAAAAATATAAATAAATAATAAATAAATAAATAAATAAAATAGATATGTGTTACAAAATAAATAAATATAATAATAACATAGTTTTCAAATAATATTATTTTTAATTCTTTTATTTTCTATTTTCTACATCATTTATTTTTATATTTTTATATATTTACCAGCACATTTAAAGATTGATTGTGGATTGCAATCCCAATATCTATGAGCAAACACTTCTAATATTCTATCAATTTGTTGTGCTTCGGCTTTAAAGTACAACTTGCTACACAGTTTTCTATATTGAGTAAATGAAAAAGAAGTTTCAATAAATTTTATGCATATATATAACATAAAGCAAGTTTTTTTTTTATGTACCTAAATGCACTATCTAGTTGCATATTAGTGAAATAAAATAAATCCATATAACAAATTAGTGTTTCAGCATTAAAAGAATTTCTAATTAAAAGGGATATAAAAAAGGAAAATAGGTAAATAAATAAATAAAGCTATTGTATCTATATATATATATATATTTATAAAACTTACGGTTGACCTAACCATTCAGCAAATTTATCCTTAGGAATTAATGATTCATCTTCATCCCATATTCTTTTTGCAGTTTCTTTTGATTTTACAGATAATTGGGAAGGTCTAATCCATACATGAGATAATCTAGGATCTTGAAGTTGTTCTACTTTTGTGGGAGATTGATTCCAAGCTTCATCTAAAGATTTTGAAAACATTTCTGAAAGAGCCTTTATAGATCTAGAACGTTCATGTTGAGGTCGTTGTTGAGTTGAAGAAGAAAAAGGAGATTTACTATTATTATGTTCAAGAGTATTACTAATTAATTTACTTTCTGCTTGGGCTCTTGAAGCTTCTTTATCTTCTTTTGATAATTCTTTTTCATCATCATTAGAATGATCATGATCATTATTATTGTTTTTCTTTTTTTCATCTTGATTATTTAGAGCAGTATTTGTAGTTGTAGATATTGATATTGCTAAACTTGACCGTTTTGTGTCATTATCAGGTGAATTAAATATACCACTAAATCTATTATTTCCATCTGTGCTTTTACGTTTCCAATCCAACATAGGTTGAGTTAATTCATCAGGAGGTAATGAACGTCTTAATTTTTGAATAGAACTATAATTTCGATAAGCTGATAAAGAAGGATTGATATTAACGGCTAATCCACCAGCACTATTAAAATGACCAGCACCTAAAAGATGTGAAAGACTTGACCTTTTATTATTATGATTGCCATCATCATCATTATTAATTGAAGTATGATTAATTTCTTCAGCTGCATCTACAAATGATTCATCATCACTACTTTCATTTATATCATCATCATCATCTTCAATATTATTATTAGGTAAATTATTAAAGGATTGCCGAGGTTGATTATTATCTATATCTTCATACTTCTTATTATTAATATTGGTATCGGTTGTTGTTATTGTTGCAGCATAAGAAGAATATACACTATCAGATTGAGTATTATTTGAAGTAATAGTAAAGGATCTTTGTCTTTGTTGTTGTTCATCATAGGTATCATCATCTATGGATAAATGATCTGATATATTTATTGCTTCAATTAAATCCAAAGTACTAGTTGAAGAACGATTTGTTGGTAATAATGATGGAACAGTTGTTGTTGTTATTGTTGTTGTTGTATTTACATTATTACTATGATTATTATTACTATTATCAATAATTTGATTGTTATCTTTTAAATCAATATTAATATTATTTTGACAGGTTGTCAAAGTTTGTTGAGGATGATGATGTTCTACGCTTGACTAAAAATAAAAAAGAAATAAGATATGATTTATATATTTAATTCTAACTATCTTTTTTTATTTACATATTTTTTACCTTTGTTAATTTTTTAAACAGTTTTCCTATTCCTTTTTTCTTTTTTATTTTTTGTGAACTCTAAATAATATATATAAGATAAAACATAAATAAATAAATAGATCATTTAAATATATATATATATAAATATACTTTACTTTTGTAGTGCTGTGAAAAATAGTAGTGGCAGTTGATATATTATGATCATAATGACTAAGAGGAGGAGTAGTAGGAGGTGTTTGTAAATGTTGTTGTTGTTGTTGTGGTGATGATGAAGTAGAAGAAGGAGATAAGAAACGTGATAAAAAGTGTTTAGTTTTTATATCTGAACTATCTGATAATGGGGAAGATGGTGTTGAGTTCATATTTTCTTTTGTTGTTGTTGTGTTTAAATTCATATATAATAAAAAAAAAAGGTTAAAGTACAGAAAATGTGGAGAAAAAAATGAGAGAAAGAAGCTAAAAAAAAAAAAAGGGGGAAGAAATAAAATAAATAAGGAGTGGGAGGGTAAAGTGAATGAAAAATGACAACAAAAAGGAAAGAAAGGGAAAAAAAAAAGAATGAGAAAGTGAAAAAATGAAAAAGTGAAAAAATGAGAAAATACTTGCTATAAAAAAAAATAAAAAAAATAAAAATACCACCATACCACATAATAAATCATTTTGTGCAACAAAAAAAAATAATAATAATCGAGAGCTTAAAAATAATAAAGCCATTCTGCAATTAAAAATAGGTTATTTTATTTATTCCACATATCTTTTACGCATAGCGCGATACTTTCGAAGATAATACATCATTTCTAATTCTATTTATCATAATATAATTAAAGTAAATAGTATTATTAATTAATTATTATTATTAATTAATTATTATTATTATATATTATTATTAATCAATCCCATATATTTATATACATTATCATTATTATTACCTTTACAAACATATTCACCAAGAGCAATAGCTTTTTTTATTTCTTCTTCATCTTTAAGATCTCTTTTCTTAAAGAATGCTTCTTTTAGCTTGGGCCTAAAAAAGTTATTATATCCTGCTGGGTATTCACGTCCAAGGTATGCTAACTATTATATATATATATATATATATATATATATATATATATTAAAGTAACTATTAAATATATATATATATATAATATTTATATGTATAAAGCTTTGCCTTTCTTTTTTCTTAATTATAGTATATATACCTGTTTATATAAACTAATGACCTGAGAACGTAATGGAGGTGTTGTCATGTTTATTATATTGTATCAATTTATGTTTATATTATTTTATAGGGATATATTGTATTCTAAAAAAAATTGAAGAAGTGGAGTTGTTTTCTTTTTTTTTCCTTGGTTCTTGGTTTATAATTTTAAAGCTCCGATTTTTTCGTACCTTTATTTTTGTGGGATATATAATTCTCACTTTTAAATTAAACATAAATAAGATCTGTTTATGTCAAATTTATATTTAATTATAACTACCTCTTTCTTCTATTATTACTATTATTATTATTATTATTATTAATTTGTTGATTATATATTTTAAATCATTATATTATATAATATATTTTTTATCCGTGGAATGTCATAATATATATATATTTGGAATGTATTTAATATTACTGTTATCTTTTTTTTTTTTGGAGCTGGTAATTATTAACCTGCATTGTGTAACTATATGAAATAATAAATAGATCAAAAAATTTATATTAGATACCAAATCTTATTTTTAAGGTTGTCTTCCTTACAATAAGAAGATGATGGATAAAAAAATTGTATTCTTGAAGGAATCCTTTTTCTATTAAATAATAATAATAATAATAATAATAATAATAATAATAATAATAATGTTTAATTGGAATAAAATACAATTTATTTTAATCATATCATCATATTTACTAAATAAATAATCAAGTATTAAAAAAAAATAGTAAATATTAATATGATTTTTATATAATATATATATATATATATAAATGGATTAAATAATAAAATAAATAGATAAATAGTTATATATATATATAAAGCAAATACTGGTAAATATATGTATATATTTAAAGAAAAAAAAATAGGCTATTATAAAATTCTAAATTGTTATCATATTGACTTGGCCATAATCATCTAATTTTGTTTAAAAAAAGTTACATAAAAGGTGATCTTCGGTAAACAGGTGCCGCATTCAATTCCATTAAAGTCATTACTGCATCCATTGGATAGTCATTTTTTTTTTCTGTTCCTTCTTCTTGGGTATCTTTTTCTGCTTCTTTCATTTCAACATCATTATCTGTAGTATTGGTAGTAGTGGTTGTTGTTGTTGCTGTAGTGGTAGTAGTGGTAGATGTTTCTGTAAGATTCATTTCTGTTAATTGATTTGCTCCTGTTAATCCTTGTGATGTTAACTGTTTCATGATTTCTGCTGTAGCTAAATCAATCTTACTTTGATCTAATCCTATTTTATCATTATCTTTATTCTCACTCATATTTTCATCCTCATTTTTATCATTATTACTGTTATCATTATTATTATGTCCATTATTATCACAGTCATTATTGCTATTATTATTATTATTATTATTATTATTATTATTATCATTATTATTATTATCATTATTATTATTATTATTAGTAGTAGTAGTAGTAGTAGTATTATCATTATTATTTTCTGTAGTTATTGAAGATGATTGGATATGCTGAAATGAAGAACCATTGTTGTTTCCTTCTGATAATGATGGTGTATTATTATTATTATTAGGATTAGTATTGTTATTAGTATTTACTGAAATTATACTTGGAGTAACTGATGCAGATGATGATGATGTTGTTGCAGCAGCTGCTGCTGCTGCAGTAGTAGCAGTAACAGTTTGTGCTAAAAGTTGACTAAGTTGAAGTAATTGTGGATTTTGTAAAGCGGCTACTAATGCTGCTGTGCTATTTTTTGTTTTTTCATGATCTTGTTGGTCAATACCAAATAAACTTTGATAATGTTGAATTAATTTTTGTTGTAATTGTGCTATGGTGTTTTCTTCTGAATCATCTGTCATCGATGATGGATTTGCAGCTGCTAATGCTCCATTGACTGCTTGCTTTCGTCTTTCTTTTTCTTGTCTTTTTGCTCTTCGACGTTGGAATTCTTCTGCAATCCATTTCTTTTTGTGTTCAGAGGATTCGGGTCCAAATAATTTTTGTGCTCGTTTATTCACTCGGCATCGTAAATCATTATCTTTATCTAAATTAAATTTGATTTAAAGTTAATCACCCTTTTTTTTAGACAATAATCATCATTTTTTTTGACCAATAAAAGTCTTTTTTTTTTTTTTAACTTACTTCGTTCTTCATTATTAATACGCCAGCGTTGCTTTCTAGTTCTATTTTCATCTCGAATCTATATTTATATTTATTAAATGATCAGGATGATTTATATGAAAAATGTTATCTTTTATTATTATCATTATTACTAATTTTACCTTTTGTTTGATCATCTGTTGTTTTAATTGTTCTTCAGGTGAAAGCTCGGGAGTTTCAGAAGTTTCATTTAAAGGTTGGGATGTTACTACTGGTTGATTATTATTATTACCTTGGATAGAATTTTTTTCATGATCTTTTTCTCCTTTAATTTTTATTGTTTCTGGATCAGTTATTGATGATGATGTTGCCGTTGTTGTTGCTAACACTGAACTGGATGTTGCTGCTGTCGTTGCATTTGTTTCTGCAGTTGTTGTTACTAGTGTTGCTGTTGCTGCTGTTGAAGATTCTTGAGTTGTTTCTGTACTAAGTATTGGTGTTGTAGTCACAGTAGAAGTAGGTAAGGATGTTGATGCTGGTATATTAGTTGTTGGAGTAGTAGCAGTAGTTATAGTTGATGCTTGTAAGCTATCTCCCACTGAAGTAGAAAGTAAGGATGAACTTTGTTCTTGTTCTGAGCGAGGTATTTCTTTTTGTTGTTGCTGTTGTTGTTGTTGTTGCTGTTGGTGTTGCTGTTGGTGTTGCTGTTGGTGTTGCTGTTGTTGTTGACTTAAAACGTTTAGAGCATCAAATACACTTTGAATAGTGGCTTCCATAGCTGATAAACAAAGATCATCTTGTAAAGGTAATGATATGGGTGTTTCTTGTTGTTGTTGTTGCTGTGACTGAAAAGTAGTGGCACTATTATTATCTTTAGTAGTGACTTCACTTGATATGGAGGATTTTGTTACATTAACATTATCATCTTTTATCTCAGATTTAGCCTTTGAATCAGTGGGTTGTGTAGAATCATTATTACTTTTGTCAAACATATCCATAAAAAAAATACAATAAAGTATACCCTAAAATATTATATATTACTATTGCTTTCCTCCTTTTTTTATTAATACTATTGTTGCTATATGTATTTTAAAAAAATAGAACAGTATATATATTATATATATATATATATATAAAAGGTGTATTATAATAGTAGCGGGAAGATAATATATAAATATATATATATAAAAGATGGAAAGTTAAATATACAGAAGAATGATTTATTTTTTATCAATCTAATTTTAAGTTTTATATATACCTTTTTTTTATCTTTCTTTTTAACTTGACACTTTTATTCACTTTTTTTTTTTATTTCCAACACCTTTTTTTTCCAAATTCTATTTTTCAAAAAAAAGAGTTTAGTTTTAAAATAGTGCAGGAATTTTTGACTGTTACGTGACAAACAAAAAAAACAGGAAAAGAAAAAGAGAGAGTGAGAGAAAATAAAAAGTCCGTAAATATACCAAAAATTTTTTATTGAGTTTAAAATTACACCCAATTGGATTAATGAATAATATAAGATATAAATATAAATCAAAAGATGAACATATATATATAAATATATATATATTTATAGAGCAAAAAAAAAAGGTAAATGAAAATAAATATATAAACAAATAAATATATATATATATATATATATATATATACTATTAATTAAAATTTGATTCTATAATATCTAGTAATTCTGTCAAATCAGTTAATACTTCAATATCTGTTGAAGGTTTTAACATAGCCATCATTAATTTTTCACGTACAATATTGATATCTAATACTTTATATATTAAAGGTGACAGAGTATATGCTGTATCTTTATCATTGTTTATATTATGTTGAGTACGGTGATGATTGCTATTATAATCTTTATTTTTACGGCGAACACCATCCCCTCCACAAAGTAAACCACGAATTAATTCCATACCACGACGTGTGACAACAGTGAAATGACGATTACCAGATTCAGCTAAAGTAATGCATAAACGTAAAATAGTCATTGGTGCACCTTTATCGGATACAATCAACCTATCCTTTAATGACATTTCATTTACAATGATAATAATATTATAAAGTCCCATCATCACCATTTCTAACGTTGCTAATTGTCCCATGGTGATATTTCCTAATACACGACCATCACTGAAAAAAAAGTCCTTTCGAACAACAGCTGTTAATTCTACCCAAATATCTTCAATCCATCCAAATTCAGCTTCAGGATTACTATGAATTAATTGCTTGAATGCTTTTTGATTATCATATCCTACTGCAATCTTTGCCCATGTTTCAATTGCCAAAAGTGAATAATAGGTATCAGGTCCATGAGTTAAAAAGTCATGAATTAATCTTACAAATGCTCTTGCCATTGATACTTGATGTAATTTCAAATTAACACCAATATTTGAAAAGATCATTAAAACACTTTTACGATGATCAAGTGTATCCATCCTACGAACACCTACAAACCATGCTTCTTCACGATGAGTATCATCCCAATCTTCTTCTTTTATACCTCGAGTGTAATTTAATAACTGAAGTAATGTATCCACAAATCGTTTATGTTTTGCTAAATATTCCACATTTTCTGGTATAAATGAAAAATTTCGTAATAGATTAAGAATACATAAACATCGTTCTCTAAGTGATAGCCATATCTCTGATGTTGAATCCTCTAACATGGGAATTAAGCTTTTCATTTCATCTAATGACATATCAAAAAGATCTGCATAATTAACTTGAAGTTGATCAGGTAAACTTGCTCTTCTTGATGAAGATGCCGTTAATTCTGTCCCATTAGATTTTTTATCCTTTGAATTTATACTATTATTATTATTTTCATCATCATCATTTTCTGTTTTTCTATTTTTATATCCAAAAAAGTCTTGATCCAATATATCAAGTAAAACGTCTAAGAGATCATCACAATGTTGTAAATCTAAAGGTGTTTGAACTGTTAACATGGTTAAACTATTTAAGGCATTTGCAACTTCCATTTTCATTCCTGATTTTAATGACATGATTAATGCATGAATATCTATAGCACCAAGTTCTGATAGATGTGCAACCATAGGCTTAATTTCAAACTTGTCAAAATATTTTAAATCAACGCCACCATATGTTTCTACATTTCTTGTTTTTGGAACATAAGTGATTGGTGTTTGAATGGAATTAGGCTTTGGTCCTGTTGATGGTGGTTGTGATTTTTCTCTATTAGCCGATGCCATATCTATTGTATTTGATGCGCTCATAGACCGTTCACGACTTTGTGATTGTGCTCTACTATTAGAAGTATCTATTTGTGATTGTGTATTTATATCTACCATAGGTGAGCTGTTTGATTGTTGATTCATATGTGAAGATTCATCTACTGGAGGTGTACGATGATCTGTTTTTTCATTTGAAATTTGTCTATGTTGTTGTAAAGGTGTTGATGAAGCACTGTTTATTTGTGATCCAGAAGATGATAATTTTCTTGCTAGCTGCTCCTGTTGTTGCTGTTGTTGCTGTTGTTGCTGTTGTTGCTGTTGTTGCTGTTGTTGTTGTTGTTGTTGTTGTTGTTGTTGAATATGCATCGGTAATCGTGTATCCTAATCACATAAAAAAAAATTGAATACATATGCTAAAATATTTGTACCATAAATACATCATAAAATATTTTTTAATATAATCTTACTTGCATTCCTTGATATGGAGAAAATTGTTTATTCCCATTTGCATTTACACGATTATTAGGTCCATTATTGGTATGAAAGGGTGATATATTATCTTGTTGTGGTGATGACACTCGTTGTTGCTGCTGTTGCTGGATTTGTTGTATATTATAGGGAGTTTGATATATGTTAGTTGGTTGAGAAGGTATGACACGGTTCTAAAAAATAATGAATATATATGACAGTTATATAAATAATAGTGATCAATAATAATAGTAATAATAATAATAGTAATACTAAAAAGGATTATTACCATTTGAGGAGATGGATTAATATTTGAAGCTTGTTGAAAAGCCTGTACTGGAGATGCAGCGTTACTTCCTATATTTAAATATAATATAATAAAAGTATAGAAAAATTAGATTTTGATGATATTATTATCTATTTCTATTAATTCATTTATTCTAGTTAATATTTTTCATTGATTCTCTCTATCCCACAATTTGTATTTTAAAAAAATAAATCATACATATATATATATATATATATCAATATTCAATACCTATTCGTGATTGTTGTGGACTATTTGTTGCCATAGGTGACCCGATATTAGGGTGTTGTGCAGTTACAGGTGATGAACTAGGTGATTGTTTTACTATTAATAAATAATTTTAAATATTAAGCTTTAATCATCAATTATTGTTTCAAGATATTATTGCTATATATGTATATATCGAATACCTCTATTCATTGCCATAGCAGCAGCAGTAGCTTGTTGTTGATATAAAAGTTGTTGCGGATTAGTAGGTGAGTTTGCATTTGCTTGATACATAGCGCGACTTTGTTGAAACTGAGCTTGTAATACAGCAGCATTTACTAAAAATAACAATAGAAATAAAAGGAATATATGTTTAATATACTTCCTGTAGGTTAAATATATATATATATACTAGATTACTTGCTCCATTATTTTGCAACATAAGGTTTTGAGGTGAATAAGCAACACCAGGTTGTTGTGAAGCGGCTATATTTGGATTAAATAATTGTTGTTGCTGAGGAGATTGTGAAGTAGCTACGGTATTTACCTGTGATGACATCATCGAAACTGGATTCCCCTGTGATAGAGGTAATCCTATACCTTGATCAAGATTAAAGTCATTAATGCCAATGCCTGGAAAATTGCCAGGGTTATTAAAATTTATTCCATTAAAACCAAGTGCATTAAATTGACTGAGATTATTATTAGGTGAGTTTTGTTCTTGTGAATGTTGCTGTTGTTGAAACGGCAGCATCGAATATTAATTAAAATATTAAAAAGAAAAAAGGTTATATAAAAAGTAATATAACAACAGTTAAAAGAGTGAGAGAGAGGAAAAGAAAAAAAAAAAAAAAAAGAAAAAGAAAAAAGGGAAGAGGAGTAAAAAAAGGAATTATGATCAATTTTAATGAGCGGTCACAAAAAAAGAAATTTGATTGGCTGAACCAAATTATTTGACTTTTTCTAGCATTTATATATTATAATGATTAACCTTTTATTTTTTGTACCTGTTATTTTGTATTTTATTGTCAAAACAATATATATATATATATACATATATATGAATGAGAATAGAAGTTAAAAAAATGAAATAAATAAAGAGAAGGAAAAAAAGATATGAAATAAAAGTAAATATAAGAGTTATAATATAAAATAATATTTATTTTTAAAATACTAATACATTAATAATAAAATATCAATAAAATATGATTTTTATACTGATTTTTTTTCAAATTGAACACCACCTTCAGCTTGAGCAGTAATATTATAGTTACGGATCATGCAAGTTATAATACCTTTCATTTGATGAATAGCAAACCAGCGACCTATCAAAAATAAATAAATAATTATGTATAATCAAATAAATTATTGACAAGGTATTTCTTTTAATTTATGTTAAACCATGTACTTACCAGGACAAGCATGTCTAAAGTTTTGTTTAAAGAAAAAAATATATAAGTAAATAAATCACATAAATAAATCAAAAATAAATTAGCAATTAATTATTAAATATTACTTACTTTCCCATACCAAATAATAAAAAGTTTTCACCAACCTTAGTTGCTGGAGTCTGTTGTCCAACGTGTCTGAATGCTTTAAATTCAGATAAATCATCCTCAAGTTTTTTTCTATTATTTTGATGAACATGATAGAGATTAATGTAAACTTCTTCACCTAAATTGATTTATTATTATTGTTTTAAGAAAGAAAGAAAGAAAGAAAGAAAAAAAGATGATTAATATAAATAGTTAGTTATCTTTATTTTATTATTACTAATGTTAATTTAATATTACCTGGTTTAATAATTGCCCCACTTTTCAAAACAACATCATGATCACTTGTATTTATATGTGAATGGCCAATTGTTCTAGTACCATATCTAAAGGATTCGCGAAGAAAACTGTCTAATTTAGCCATTCGTCTATAAATGTGATTTATATTTTTTATCATAAATTCATCACGGTCTATAATATCATTATCAGATAATAATAATGCTCCTAATCGTTTTTGTTCTTGAATTTCATCATCAATTGCCTGTTCTTGCTCTTCTTGAAGTTCTTCTAATAAATCCTTTTGTTTAACAAGAGCCATAATTACACCAATGGTTGTTCCAACTGTTGTTAATACACCAACAAAAAATAATATTTCAACAATAGTTGTTAAAGTTTCTAATGCTTCATCAGTGTTTTCTTGAGGGTGAATTTTTAAAGCATACTGTAAAAGTGATTCCTATATTTTTATGTTATTATTTATATAAAGTTAAAAATAATATGATTACGTTTTTAGAAATGATATATATATATTAAACTTACAGGTAAGTCATTTGCGTTCTTATCTTTGGAATTATAACGGATGAGTACTTTTTCTACCACCTTTTTAATTTCTAAACGATGTTTTTTCATATTTTCCCTTTTTGGATATTCTGTTCTATTTTTTTTTAAAAATGAATAAATAAACAAAAAAGTAAATAAATAAATAAAATTATTATATAATCTTATATATATTATATATATTTAAAGTCTTACTCCATATATCTTTTATGATACCATGGAAGCACTTGATGCCAAATATTTAGAGAAAACTCAGGTGAAATATCTTTAAACATAGTCATAAATGTTGGTACCAAAGTGGTTTCTTTACAATATTCAGGTCCTACAAATATTGATACACAAGATTGAGATATACACTGTAAAATTATTTGAAAGATTTTTTCTGATGTTATAGTTTCTATTTAATAAATAAATAATCATATCCATATTTTTAATTAGTAATCTGTGGTATATTGCAGACCTTTTTTTATTGTTCTTTTTTTATTGTTCTTTTTGAATTACCACTATCATTTCCTATTAATTCTTTGAATGTAGATGCAAACTATAAAGTATAAAATAATAAATACAATTATCAGTCTATATATTTAATAATTGTAATGACAATAATATTAATAAATAATAATCCTTACTTCCATATAACCACGAGGACTATAATACTTTAATTTTGGATTTAATTCTTTTATAATAGCATCTTGTATAGATAAATTAGGCATATTGTATGGTGCATCTTTGAAAAAATGACTTGCGTCAAATGATCTCTTTTGACTTTCAATAAAATTTAAATCAGGATGAGTGAAAATTTCATCAGCATGACCATCACCAACAATGGTTACGATCTTAAATAATAAAATAATAATTTTAATTAAATTGATTATATATATATAATTTATATCTATAATAATAATAATAATAATTTACCTTTCCAAATAAATGAGCACGATAGACTGATCCATATTTTTCAGAAGTTTCTTTTGCAAATTTATGTTGATCTTTATTGTAAATTTTAGTTGATCCAATGATTGGCCAAACATATGGAACTACTGGTATATTATCCTAACATAATAAATAAATAGATAAAATTAATTAATTGAAATGTAAATAATAATAATAATAATAATAATAATAATAATAAACGGACATATTCATATTGATCTATTGTTCTTACTTTATGTCTATTTTGTATATTATGTACAAACCAAGTAACACCAATAATCATCGTGGCAGCAGTAATACCGGTAACCAATGGTTGATTTTTGATCTGTTCATTTTCAAGTACTTTGCTAATAGCTTCTTTTAACATTTTATAACTGATAATTAAATAATATAGATAGATTGTATTTAGAAGACGAAAAAGAAAAAGGAAAAAGTTGATTTTTCAGATCTTTTTATATTGCTAAGTTATTCTATTTTTCAATACCTTTTTTGGAATCAAATGGCCGAAAAATAGATATCAATCCAAATGTTACCTTCCATAAAAATCTTTAAAACGCCGTAATATATAATTTGCATAGTTATTTTATATATATGTGTTCAGCAAAAAAAAATCATATCTTGGCATAAATGTTGATAAAAATACGCAAAATATTTTTATCACAATGATTATTTAGGTATTTAAAATTTACTTTTTATTTTTTTATAGTACTTAATTGATATAAGCAACTACAGGAAAATAATGCTTTTTATTGATCATTGTGTTTTATATATTTTTACTTTCTTATTTTTTATTCTTATTTTTATATATATATATATTTATGTATCTGTTTATTTGTTTATATTATTTTAACTGTAAAAATATTTTATTCATATTCATTTTATTATTATTATAAATTAAAAGATGGTATATAATAATAAATTGATACAGCTATAGTTTATAGTATTATGTAATAGAAAAAAAAGGGTCAAAATACGTAAAAAGAAAGGTAAAAATAAAAAAGGAAAGAAGCAAATGAAAGAAAAAGTAGTCACACAACTTTTATTTTTCTGAGTTTAATTATTTTTTAAGCTGGTATTTTTCCAAGCCAATGTTAAATTCCGCAATAAAAAAAACTTTCCTTCCTTTTTTTTCTTTCTTTCTTTTCTTTCTTTCTTTTATTGTCTTTTGCGACTTTTGGTGCATTAGTGTTATTTTTCTTATAAAACGCACCGACCTATAAAAAATCAATTGGTATTACTAATATAATAAATAAATAACTTTCTCTTTATATTTATAGTTTATGCTAATCAATTAAGTATTGTTATTCTTTTTTATTTTATTATCATATTATTAATAAAAAGCCACCATATTAGGTCCTTTTGGGATATGCAACTTTAAAAAAACAAATAATCAACTAATGAATAGCTCTCCCAACACAAACAAAAATACAAACGCAAAGTCGACTCCACCACCAGTGTTTAATTACGCACAGGTTACCAAGGGAAATACTCAAAACTTGGAACAAAATAATAAACCAAAACAATCTGGACAAAATAAATCACAAACACAAACATCTAAACAACAGTCAAATGATGATAATGGTTCTTCAAAAGGAAATAAAAATACAAGTATGAATGGGTTAAGAACTACAACTAAACCAAATACTCAATCAAAACCAACTTTTGCTGCTGTGGCTAATGCGTAGGTTCATCTAAATAGTGATCTATTTGATTATTTTTCTTATTTTTTTTCTAATATTACTAATATCATTTATATCAACATTACTAATTTATTTTTTATCATTGTTATTACTAATAGTTCATCAAAACAAAACCAGCAAACTAATAGAAATGCTTCTGTACAACTTCCAAGAGCTCCACCTGCTGTTGATAAATGTAAGTTTGAATAAAATATTTATTGACGTAAAAAATAATAGTGTAATCTTATTACAAATAATAATAATAATAATTTATCAATTTATTTATTTTTAATTTATTTTTCTCTTCCTTTTCTCTCTTTTTCTTTTTTGTATAGCATCAATACAATTTGGATCAATCAACCAAGCAACAGAAACTGTAAATCAAACAACCACAACCACAACTTCTAATACCACTACTACTAGTACATCTGCTGTGGAAACTGTAGTAAAATCTGAAGTAACTTTTGGAAGTTTATCTTCATCTGATAAGACTACCACTGTAAGTGCATATTATATAATTTTTATACTAATTGTTAAATAATAAATATATAAAAAGAGTGAGAAAAAAAAAGAAAAGGGAAAAAAATCAGAGGGATATTGGTGATATACGTGATAAATGGATCACAATAGATAGTAGTTAAATTTATTAATCCTTTTTTTTATAGCAACCACAATCACCTCAATTGAGCCAATCACAGAATCCTTCTACACATTCACAAAATAGAAGAGACTCTACACAGTCTAATCATTCAGTTGGTGAACATAATCCTCATCATCAAAATAATAATAATAATAATAATCGTCATTACAATTCACCTAGATCTTATAATCAATCAAAACATATAAATGCATCTTACTCACCAAACATGTCAAATACTCAACAATATATCCCTCATCATCATGGTAAAAAATCTTCTCCCCATATGCCTTCATCATCACCATCTTCACAAAATGTAACTATAAATCAAAATTTCCATGGTCCTCCTATGACACCTTACGTAAGTTCTATTTAATTATTTATTTCCTTTTTTTTTATTTAAAAAAAAATAGAAATGATTGCTTTCATGTTTTATAATGTTTTAACATTCCTTTAAAAAAATAGTTTGTACCTCCTCATCAACCATATAATTCTCAAACACAGCCTTATAATACTCAAACACAACCATATAATGCTCAACCCCAACAATATTATTCTTATGGGCAAATGCCAATCCAAACATTTACACCAAATACACGACAAGGAAATCAACAACCATTTATTTCTCAGCAACCTCCACGTAGTCGTGCCATTCCTATTATTGATCCTAATACAGGTGCTACTGTTTCAGCAGATGCTCCTACAACTGGCCCAGCTGCTTCTAAAAATACTAAGCCAAGTGATAAGAAAGATAAAGACATTAAATTCTCAACCTCTCCATCTGCTACTAGAACTGTTAATATTGTAGATCCAGCTGTTAAAGAACGTGAAGAACGTGATCGACAAGAAAAAGAAGAAGCTGAACGTATTGCTAAAGAAAAAGCAGAAAAAGAAGAAGCTGATCGTATAGCTAAAGAAAAAGCAGAAAAAGAAGAAGCTGAACGTCTTGCTAAGGAAAAAGCTGAAAAGGAAGAAGCTGAACGTATAGCTAAAGAAAAAGCAGAAAAAGAAGAAGCTGAACGTCTTGCTAAGGAAAAAGCAGAAAAAGAAGAAGCTGAACGTCTTGCTAAGGAAAAAGCAGAAAAAGAAGAAGCTGATCGTATTGCTAAAGAAAAAGCAGAAAAAGAAGAAGCTGAACGTCTTGCTAAGGAAAAAGCTGAAAAGGAAGAAGCTGAACGTATAGCTAAAGAAATAGCAGAAAAAGAAGAAGCTGAACGTCTTGCTAAAGAAAAGGCAGAAAAAGAAGAAGCTGATCGTATAGCTAAAGAAAAGGCAGAAAAAGATGAATCTGATCGTATAGCTAAGGAAGAAGCTGAAAAAGAAGAAGCTGAACGTAAAGAACGTGATGCTGCTGTTACTGCTGCTGTTGCTGAAGCTGAACGTAAAGAGTTGGAAAAACAACGTCGTGCTCTTGATACTAAACAAAAAGAAATCGATGAAGAAACCCAACGTATTAAAAAATCCATCGCTAGTGAAAAGAAGACTTTTGGTGATAAAGTAACTAAGCCTTCTCCTGGTCGCATTGAAATAAGTAGTATACCTTCTCACGTATTGGAAAGTGAACCTCAAGCTCAATCACCTGGATCTATAACACCATCATCTGCTACACCTTCATCTGCTACACCTTCATCTGCTACACCATCATCTACTACACCATCAACACCTGCTAAAAAAGTAGAAATTCCTAGAAAAAAAATTAGCGATTTTGAAGCTATTCAATACCCTGAAGGTGTTTCTAAGACTCCAACCAATCCAACTGGTGGCAAGATTCAATATGATCCTGAATTCTTAATGCAATTCAAACCACTTTGTTTAGAATCTAGTGAAGATTTATCAGCTTTCCAAAATATTGGTGAAGAATCAAATGAACGTTCATCTTCTAAAGGCGGAATGCAACGTCGTCAAACTTCAGAACGTGGTAACCGCGGTCCTCGTACTCCAACTGGTGATAACGTATTCAGACACGGATCACGTGATGGTCGTATGGAATCAATGGGTAAATTTACTGGTGGTCGTCCTTTAGCAGCTCATCGTACAAATAGTTCAGGTACTCCTCCTCCTGGTGGTATTCAACGTGATGGATCTCATAGTGGTCGTAGCCGTAGTGGACGTGGAAGTGGAAAAGGTAGACATCCTCCTCGTGAACAACAAGGTGGACCCACTATTCCATTGGATCAAGTTGCACCTCTCGAAAAGAGTGAAAATAGATGGATGCCATCTGTTGTTGCAACAGGTGGTGATGCTAAAGCAGCAAATTCACCAAAAGAAGAAAGTGAATTAAT
This sequence comes from Cunninghamella bertholletiae, assembly GCA_037043795.1. NCBI lineage: Eukaryota > Fungi > Mucoromycota > Mucoromycetes > Mucorales > Cunninghamellaceae > Cunninghamella > Cunninghamella bertholletiae. The sequence goes on from JAZGVP010000001.1 coordinate 2,523,587, forward strand.
CCCTCAAGAAGTCATTATTCGTAAAGTAAAATCATTACTCAACAAATTAACATTAGAAAAATTCGATTCTATCTCTGATCAAATTTGGGAATATGCACATCAATCAGCTAGAGAAGAAAATGGTGAATCTCTACTTACTGTTATTCAGTTGATCTTTGATAAAGCTTGTGATGAACCACCTTTTGCTGGTATGTGGGCTCAGCTTTGTCGTAAATTACATGATACCATGGTAGAATCAAATGATATTACTGATGTAAATAATAAATTTGATAAACATGGAAAGCCCATCCAATCTGGTCATCTTTTCCGTAAATACTTATTTAATCGTTGTCAACAAGCTTTTGAACGTGGTTGGAAATTTGATGTTATTGAATTAGAAAAATCAGCAACTGGTGAAGTCATGATGACAGATGAATATTATGCTGCTGTCAAAGCTAAGCGTCAAGGTCTTGGTTTAGTACAATTCATCGGTGAACTTTTCAAACGTGGTATGTTGACAGAACGTATTATGACTGAATGTTTAACTCGATTATGTAAAAATCCTCAAGAAGCAGAAGATGAAGAAACTGAAACCATGTGTAAACTTGTTACTACTGTTGGAAAAGAATTGGACCATCGTAAGAATATGAAATCATGGATGGATGCTTTCTTTGAACGTATGAGAGAAATGTTGGAATGCAAAACTTTATCTTCAAGAGTTAAATTTATGATCATGGTAAGTTTTTAGTTTTTTATTTCTTTTTATTTTACTTTTTTTCATTTCACTCCTTTTATTGTTATTATTATATTTTTTTTTTTTTTGATTATTAACTTGCCCATTTCAATTTATAGGATGTACTTGAATTACGTAGAGGTAAATGGGTACCTCGTAGCGTTGCACAAACTGGTCCTACAACTATTGCTCAAATTCGTGAAGAAGCACAAAGAGCTAAGAATGAAGAAAAGGAATCTATTAAACGTACTTCAAGTTCTCGTGGAAATACTCCTCAAGTGATGTCTCGTCAAGGTTCACGTGCTGGCCGTAATATTCAACGTGAAGGTTCTACTAATAGTAATGCTGGTGCTACTGTAACAGCTGATGGTTGGAGTACAGTTGGAAATGCAGCCTCTACTACTATTTCTAAAGGCCGTACCAATGAATTGGCCAACTTTGGGAAGGCTGATCGCAGTAAATCAAGAAGCAGCGTACTTGGTCCATCTAATAGTCCATTTGCCAGTCTTAGTCGTTCTGGATCTAAAAATGCTAATACTGATAGCAAAAGAGGAAGTCCTGCAGATAGCAGAAGCTCTAGTCCTGCCTCTTCTATGTCTAATATGTTTAGTGCCCTTGGAGGTGATAGTGCTGATGAACCAGTTGAAACTAAACCGGTTGAACGTAAGAAATTGAATTTATTACCTCGTGGTTCTACTTTAGCTTCTGATGATCAATCAGCTACTGAAGAAAATGAAAATGCATCCACAGCAACTACTGAAGAACCTGCTAAGCCTAAGTTAACTCCACAACAAATTGAACAAAAATCTAAAGATATCATTGAAGAATATATTCTTATTCGTGATCCTAAGGTAATATATATATATATATATATATATAATTTGCTTTTTTTTGTTGTATTAATTTATTTCTTTTAAATATATAGGAACTTTCACAATGTATCAAGGAATTAAATGAACCAGTAGCATTTATAAACAAACTTTTAGGTGTTGTAGAAAAGAAGGAAGATGATGTAAAAGGTGCATGTGAAATCATTAATATTCTTTCAAAAGAAGGTTTACTGGAAAAAGAACACTATGTAGAAGCACTTAAACCATACATGGAAATGTATGAAGATTTAACAATTGATGTGCCACAAGCTCCTAAATATGTATCACAGCTTCTTGTTGCTATGGATGTTGATCCCTCTGAAGTAATGGAAATTGAAGAACCTTATGATAATGGCTATGTTCCTGCAAGTGCTAAATTAAAGGAACTTTATGATGCTGCAAAGGTAAATAATAATATTTTTTTATGATGTACTTTACTTAATATTTTGATGATTAGTTAATTTATATATAAATTTTTTTTTAATAGTCATCAGCTTAGTTTATTAATTTTTTGATTTTTTAATATTTCATATTGACATTTTTATTGTTATTTACTAATATTGATTCCACCATACTTGTACATCATTTTCACACCTTTTTTATTTTGTTATTATTATTATTTTATTTTTTTATTTAGTTTTATCTTCATTATTTAGTAATATTATTATAACAATAACAATACTTACCCATGATATACATTTATACACTTTTTTTCACTCCTTTTTACATTTTACATCTGATTATTATATTCTTGCTTTGATATATAAATATATATATGTGTGTATATATATCAAAAAAAAATTATTTTATCTTTCCCTTTATTTTTTTTCTCTTTTCTCATCAATAGAAGAATATATTAACAAATTGTATATATTCCAATTGTTTTAATTTTTAAAATCATCTCAGGTATATATGTTTTAGATTTTTTAATACAAATAAATAATTGAAATTTACCAATTAGGTAAAATTGTAATTGTAAATTGCTATATTAACCATTTTTAAAAGATCAATTGTTATTTATTTAATTATTTAATTATTTTATATATATTTATATCTAAAGATTAATTATAATACACATAATGTTTATATTAAAAATAAAAATAAAAAAAGAAATTAAAACATCATTCATACTTTTTTAATTCATCATCTTCCTTTTGTTGATCTTCTAATTCTTGTTGGATCTTTCTTTCTTCAAGAGTGTTCTGCATCCATAATTTTACATCCAACCTCCAAATAGCCTTTGTTCTAAATGAATTTATTTTTGTTCTTGATACCAAAGTATAACCAAATTTCTTTTCTAAGATTTGTTCCAATTTATTTTGTAGTTCATTGGTTTCAGCAAAAAGATAATCGATATTTTGAGAATGAGCCCAAAAGATAACCCGTTTTAATAATGGTGTAGAAAGACCATGGCCTTGACATTCTGTTTTAATAGCCAATCTTCGAAAACTTGCTTCATTAGATTTTTGTGCAGGGAATAATATTTCTTTATTTTCTTCTTCTTGCTCATCATCCTTTTTTTCTTTTATACGTAAAACTTTATCTCGTACAATATCAGTAGCACCAACAACAATATATCTTACAAAATCATCAATTGAAGCTAATACGTAAGCTACACGGGGCCAATCTGCTTGTGCAATATCTTGAGAAGTTGCCAAACGAGGTTGCTCAGAAGCACGGACATATTTACGTTGTTTTTTTGGATCTATTTTTTTATAAACAGGTTTTGTATGTTGATCAACACCAATACAACCTACCACTTCACCATTCACAGTTAATACCCAGAACTGCCCTTTACTTGAGTTATCATTTATTTTTCTCTTTTCATTTTGTTGTTGTTTATTATCGGCTGAAGAGGATTCTACTGTGTGCCAGCCTCTATAGAATGCTTCAATATCACCAAGATCATTATCCAAACCTTCTAACACTCTTTCAGAAATATCATATTTATCAACATACCATAAACCAACAATGACACCTACACCAACAGTAACAAGTACTAAAGTAGAGTAATAAACTATTAACGTAACTGTAGCCCATTGTAAAGGATGAATAACACTAATAGATATTTTTATAAGCATAGCAAAAACACCTAACCATATTGTAGGAAGAATAGGAGGAAAAGATGTCAATCTTAACTTTACACCTCTTGGAACCAAGTTTAAGTAAGTTGAATAAAATAAGTATTGTACATATTTACGATCCCGATCTTCAAAATAAGGTCGCATTTGAATATCTACTTCTTTTTTCTTTTTTCCATCATTAGCTTTATCAGTCATCGTTTATATATAAACTAAAGGAAGAAGTGAAAAATAAAAAGTAAAAAGTAGGAAAGAAAAACAAAAGCAGATTATATATAAAAAAAGTTTACCAAAATCCGACTACGCACGTGCTCTCTTTTAACTTACAATTGGTCCCATAAAGTTTCTTTCATCTGAAAAATAAGATTTTTTATATAGTTACAATAGCCCTACTTTTGGAAATACAAAATGAATAAAAAAGGATATTTTTTATAAGTATATAAACCTTATTCATTTATTTATCTACTCATCTTTTGAGTAGTAATATCATTTATTTATTATTATGATAAAATCAATTTTATCAAATACATATAGCTATCAGTTTATATTTTAGCTTTATTTTCAATAAAAACAAATTCATTGAATTGTATGTTTTTAATTGATTTTCTATAAAGTAAATATTGTTTTAAATATTAACTGTAAAATATTTCCATATAAGTAAATATTTTTTTGGTGATAATAATTATAATTGTAATAATAATAAAAATAACATAAAGAAAAGAGAAAGAAAAAAAACATAAAAGAAAATCACCATTTAACATATATGAGATTAATTTAATCTCCGCTTTTTTTTTAAAAGTTTTACGCGCACCATTATATTCGTATGAAAAGATTTATAAATATTTACCATTGGTCAATATCTTTATCTTTCACTTTGTTTTTCTCTCAGTTATTCTTATTTTGATACAATACTATAATGATAGTTACAAAAACAATAATAGAATGTCAAAAAGGTATTAAAAAAAGAATCTCCTTTTGAAAATGATAATTAAGCTAAAAATTTTTTTTCGGCCTGGCGGATTATTTTTTTCCCACGTTCTTTAAATTTAAAGTTCCCTTTTTTTTTCTTCATTGTATTTCTTTTTTCTTTCTCTTTTCTTTGCAAAATAAAAAAAATATATAATGGCTTTCACTAAGCTTCCAACTCGCCAAAGTGTAGAAAAAGTTCTTAAGAATTTTAACGTTTCTGAAGGTTTGATTTACTTGAAGGGTAACTCTGTAATTGAAAGGGATGATACAGACGTAGAATTACCTTTCCGTCAAGAATCTAATTTTTTTTACGTTACTGGTAAATATATTTATATATATAATAAGATAAAAAATAGTTTATGTATGTTGGAAATAAATAAATATCAATATTATATATATATATATATATATATATATATATTACTTTAGGTGTTAATGAACCTGATTTCCACGTTATTATTAAACTTGACCAACCAAAGATTATTTTAGTTGCACCTGATGTTGATCCTGATCATGTTATGTGGTTAGGTTTACCTGATTCCCTTGAAACTTTACAAGAAAAATATGATGTTGATCAAGTTATTTATGCTGAAGAACTTAATGATTTATTAAAGTCTGCCTCCAAAGTTTATACTTTACCTATTAATAAATCAATTATTTCTGATGTTCAATATGCTAATGATCAAGAAAAAAAGACCTTAAAAACTGCTTTTGATGAAGCTCGTATTGTTAAATCTGAATGGGAAATTGAAATCATGCGTAAGGCAAACAAAATTTCTTCTGATGCTCATATTAAGGTAAATTAATGGTTTTATGAAAATGATGATTATTAATTTATTTATTTATTTATTGATCATGTTACTATTTTTCTTTTTCTTTCTATTTTTTTCCCCCCCTTATTTCTATTATTTCTATTATTTCTATTTATTACTTTATATTTTTATATATAAACATTATTATTATGTAATCTAACTAATTTTTTTTTTAAATTCAGCTTTGGCAAGCTGTTAAACCAGGATGCACTGAAGCTGACTTACATGCTTTATTCTTATATGAATCTTCTCGTTATGGCGCCTTTTTCCAATCTTACTTCCCTATTGTTGGTAAAGGTATGAATGCTGCTACTTTACATTATAATAAGAACAATGCTATAATGGAAAATCCTAATGACGTTGTACTTGTTGATGCTGGTGCTGAATATAATAATTATGCTTCTGACATTACCCGTGTTTTTCCTGTAAATGGTAAATTCACTGATGAAGCTCGTGTTATTTATAATATTGTTTTGAATATGCAAAAGGTAATAAGGATGATCAATTATGGATATATAAATTTGTTTATGTGTATGTTTATATGCATATATTTGTATTTATTTATTTATTTATTATATACATATTTATTCATCCATTCTTTTTTTTTTTTTTGATTTATATATTTATACTATTTTTTAACAATTAGGCCTGTCTTTCTCTTTGCAAAGCAGGTGTAGCTTGGGAAGATATTCATTATGCTGCAATGGAAACTGGTTGTGATGGCCTTTTGAAAGCTGGTATTTTAGTAGGTGATAAGCAAGAAATTTTGGATAAATCTGTTATGGCTGCCTTTTTCCCTCATGGAAGTAAGTTTATTTATTTATTTATTTGATATTATATAAACGTAAAGAAGAACTAATAATATAATATATTATTAGTTGGTCACTCTATTGGTTTGGATGTACATGATGTTGGTGGCTATCCCGAAAATGTTGAACGTATCAATAAACCTGGTATTCGCTATTTACGTATGCGTCGTACATTAGGTGTTAATTATGCTGTTACTGTTGAACCTGGAATCTACTTCTGTGATTTCTTGATTAATCCATTCTTAAAAGATGCAGAAACTAGTAAATATATCAATATTGATGCTTTGAACAAATACAGATCAGTTGGTGGTGTTCGTATTGAAGATGATATCATCATTACTGAAAATGGATACATCAATTTAACTACTGTTCCTAAAGAAATCGATGAAATTGAAGCAATCATGAATGCTTAAGTTGAAAAAAAATCGTTTTTTATTTATATTTAATTATATTGTATTTATGTATTTATATAAAAATATGTATATCACCTTTATTTTTTTCTAAAAAAGAAAACAAAAAAAAACATTTTATAGTCTGTATTATAATTAAATATAGATTAATAAATACCTAGTAATATTAAAGTAATAAAAATGAATTTTACATAATCTTTCATATTTTATAACAATATTGTTTTATTTTATTTCATTTCATTTTTTTTTTTTTTTTTTTGGAACTCAGTTTTTACAATTTTTATTATCAATTGATACTAGTTAGTATGCTTATTTTTATTTATTTATTGAAGTATATTTAGCAATACTCTAAGAAACATTAATATAAATGATCAATATAAACTAAAGATTAAAATTTGACTTGCATATATATATATATTTAGGCATAACCTACTAATAGTTTTTTTATTGTGTTTTTTAATGAATCATCTTTTATTCCTATTCTTTTTTGTAAATTTAATTCATTTTCTTTTTTATAATAGCTTAAATTTATATAAACATAATAAACAGAATGAACAAAATTTCAAATTGGAATATTTCCAAATATAAGCATCGTATAAAAAAAAAAATTGCATATTCTGAAAGTATAAAAAAAATTATAGATATATGCTATTTATAAACAAGTTGAAAAAAATTGGAATAATTGATCATAAAACATTAAAATTACCTGATGATGAATTTTTAAGTGATCAATTTTCTTATAACCATCCCTATTTTTTTATTCGTCCATCTTCGAATGAAAATAAGAAGTTTCTTGACGTAAAGTAGTCAAAACTCTATAAAATATTTAGAGAGAAAACAGCAGATTCACTTTATAATTAAAACTGCTTTTACAAAAAATATTTTACATTATTTTCCATTTTTATTGTTTCTATGAACTCATAACATCTAATATTTACCTTTAATAATATAGCACTAGATGATTAAGCATTAGCATATGATCAGTTATGTTGAGGAATTTAGGAGTACGTAAAATAAAATAAAAACTGGAATTATGCCAGAAAAAAATAAAAATTAAATAATAGGAAGTGGAGTAGAGGCAAATGTGTATATTAATTTTTAGTTATAGGAGAAAGAAAAGGAAAGGAAAAAGAATATGTATATATATATATTATATATATAGATAATAATACTACTATTTAGGGAAGGGCTCTATACCATGATTAGGTTGTGAACTCATAACAATAAGAAATATATTAATATAAATCATCCATAAATATCTAGAGGTTAAAACGTATTTAACTTACAGGAGGAATATGTACATAAACTACTAACAAAGGCTTTTTTAATTTTCTAATAATCATTTTTATATTTTTTTCATCTACTTTCATATGAAATTAAGAAATATTTTTATGTAAAGAAATTAATAATTCATAAAAGATCTAATATATATAAATGGTACACATTTTAAACTCGGGCACTAGTAGTGAGTTTTTTTTATTCTCTTAATAAATCTTTATTTTTATTTTTATTTTTTTTCATGTATTTGATAAAGTAAATTGAAAGATAATGATTTTTTGGTTTATAAAAGAATGCTATCATCCATTTTTTTTATGTAGTATATAAAAAAAAGTAAATAAAGATTTATTAAAATAACAAAAAAACGAGCTACTAGCACCCATAATCAAGTACCTGAGTTTAACTTCTCATCACAATTGTCTAAATTCAAATTGAAATATCTTTAGATCTAAGCATTGTATAAAAAAACTGATCAGATATTCTGAAAGTACAAAAAAAATCCCATAGGTTTATATTATTTTTACAAATTTGAAAAAAAATAGATTATTGGGTCATAAGAGCTAGACCTAACTAATGGAAGAAGATAAAATCAAAAAAAAAGTCGGTGTTTAAAATATCAATATTAACTTTATGTTTTTTATTGGACAGGAATCCCTTCAAAAAATTTTTTTTCACTCCTTTCTCCTTTTTTTTTCATTCTTAAAAAAAAAAAAACCTAAATAGTGTCATGTCTGAAAAACCATTTGACAGAGCAGCCCTTGAGGTATACTAAATAAACTTAAATATTATTATTATTATTAATTGTATAAAGATATTAATATTTCATTTTCATTCTTTTTTTCTATTTTTATAGCAACTTATTACCAAACGTTTCTTTTACGCTCCTTCCTTCCAAATTTATGGAGGTAAAGAAAAAATACATATATATATATATATATATATTATACATATATATATTAACTAATCAATATTTTCTTATATTCATACCTATTTTTTTTTTTTTTTTTTTTTCTTTTTTTCAAAAAGGTGTTGCCGGTTTATATGATTATGGACCAACTGGTTGTGCTTTAATGAATAATATTATTAATGTATGGCGTAATCATTTCGTTATGGAAGAAAATATGCTTGAATTAGATACTACTATTATGACACCTCATGACGTACTTAAAACTTCTGGTCACGTTGATAAATTCGCTGATTGGATGTGTAAAGATTTAAAGAATGGTGAAATCTTCCGTGCTGATCACGTAGTTGAAGCTGTATTAGAAGCTCGTCTTCAAGGTGATATGCAAGCTCGTGCTGCTAAGACTGGTGGTGAAGTTGAAGTCGTAGCAGAAAAGAAGGATCCTAAAAAAAAGAAAAAGAAAGGTGTTGTTGTTGCTGTAGAACTTTCTGATGCTGTTCGTAAAGAATATGAAGAAACTTTAGCTCAAATTGATAATTATAACGGTCAAGAATTAGCTGATATCATGAAAAAATTTGATATTCGCTCCCCTGAAACTGGTAATGAATTATCTGTTCCTCAAGAATTTAATTTAATGTTTGATAGTAGCATCGGTCCTACTGGTCAACTTAAAGGGTAAAAATAAAATAAAATAAAATAAAATAGAGATAAAAAAAAACCATTTAAAAAATAATCTGAATTTTACATATATTAATTTTTTTAATATATAGCTATCTTCGTCCTGAAACCGCTCAAGGTCAATTCCTTAATTTCAAACGTCTTTTAGAATTCAACAATGATAAGATGCCTTTTGCTTCTGCTCAAGTTGGTCGTTCTTTCCGTAATGAAATCAGTCCTCGTTCTGGTCTTTTACGTGTTCGGTAAAAATCATACACATACATATATATAAACATAAGGTTTTTAAGCTCTAATTTTTTTTTAATGTTGTACTATAATTTTTATAGTGAATTTACAATGGCTGAAATTGAACACTTTGTAGATCCTGAAGATAAAGACCATCCTCACTTTGATGATGTTAAGGACGTAGTTATCACACTTTTATCAAAGGATGTTCAATTATCTGGAAAGACTGAAACTCGTGAAGTATCAATTGGTGAAGCTGTTGAAAAGGTAAATCAGGCTGATGGGAAAATGATTTTTTTTGGTCATAATGACTAATAATATTTATTTTGGTTGGATTGTATTTACATATATATATATATATATATATATATGATTCATAGAAAATTATTGATAATCAAACTCTTGGTTATTTCATTGCTCGTATTTATCTTTTCTTAATTAAAATTGGTATTAAACGTGAACGTCTTCGATTCCGTCAACATATGGACAATGAAATGGCCCATTATGCTACTGATTGCTGGGATGCTGAAATTCATACCAGTTATGTAAGTGATCTTATTTTTTTAAAATTAAGATAGAGATGATCATACCATTTTATGATTGTATATATAATAATGGCATTTTTTTTAATGGTTATATATTAATAATAATTAATTAATACATAGGGTTGGATTGAATGTGTTGGTTGTGCTGATCGATCTGCTTATGATTTAACAGTTCATTCCCGTCGTACAAAGGAAAAATTAGTAGTTCGTGAACAACTTGAAACTCCTCGCGTCATTGAAAAATGGCAAGTTGAAATTAATAAGAAGACTTTTGGTCCTAAATATAAAAAAAATGCAAAAGCTGTTGAAGAAGCTCTTTTAACATACACAGATGAATGTTATGCTAAATTACAAAAAGATTTAGAAACTGAAGGTAAAGCTAATGTAGAAGTTGATGGTCAAACTTTCGAAATCAGTAAAGAAGATGTTACCGTTGCACGTGGTACTATCACTGAACATATTCGTGAATTTACTCCTAATGTTATTGAACCTTCCTTTGGTATTGGTCGTATTCTTTATTCACTATTGGAACATAGTTGGTGGGTTCGTGAAGATGATGAAGATCGTAATGTATTATCCTTCCCTACTATTGTAGCTCCCTTCAAATGTTGTCTCTTACCACTCTCTGGTAATGCTGCCTTTGACCCTTTCATTAAGAAATATGCTCGTCAATTACGTCAAAACGGTATTTCTACTCGTACAGATGATAGTAAAGCCTCTATTGGTAGAAGATATTCTCGTAATGATGAACTTGGTATTCCATTTGCTATTACTGTTGATTTCCAAACTGTAGAAGATAATACTGTCACCTTACGTTTCCGTGATTCTACTGAACAAATCCGTGATACTTTTGAAAATATCTTGAACCGTCTTAAAGAAAATGTAGATAATTAATTTAGAAAATAGTAATTATTTATATATATATATATGTATATTTAATATGTATAAATATATATGTTTTTTATATATAAAAAAAAGCATTTTGTTTTACTTGATTAAAATTACATAATAAATTATACAGTTTTTTTTTCCCTTTCTCTTTCCTTTTTCTTTTGTTATTAAAAAAACCTTGCATGATCAAATACAATCTTTGCGGAGTTTTTTTAATTCCCAACCTCTTCTCTATTTCTCTTCCTTTCTTTCCTTTTTTTAACATAGAAAAAAAAATATATAGTAGTTAATTTTATGTCTGATCCTATTTCCATTCAACAACAAGAAAATAGTAATAATAGTTCTATAGCCGATGAACAATCTTTAAATGAATCACCCAAATCATATGAATCTAGCTACTCTTCTAATTCAAATTTTAGTGATGTTGTTAAAAATCACAATAGAGTAAAACGTCAAGGTTCGAGAAGTTCAGTACTTGCTTCAATATCAACAATTGCTAAAAAAAATAACAGTAATAATATTGGCAAAAAAAGTAATATTTGATTCGAATAGGATAATATATATATTCTTTTAAAAAAGAGAATATAATACATATACATATATATATATATGTATATGTATATATGTATACTCAATACTGATGTATTACTGCTTTTATATTGTGTTTTAGATAACAGCTCAAGTGCATCTACTTGGTCGCAACATAAAAAACATTTTATTATTCTCAGTAGTGCTGGAAAACCTATATGGTCAAGGTAATATTATTTTATAAAAAGACAATATTTTTGAAAAACAAATAGTTTAAATTTAAATATATGTTTAATAATCTAATACCTCTTTAGATATGGAGATGAATCTAGGATATCATCATTCACTGGGGTTATTCAAGCAATTATTTCCTTTTTTCAAGATAGCAATGATATGATAAAGTAAGTAAAATTACCTTACTAAAAAAAAGTTAGATATATATTAATATCCTTTTCTTATTATTATTAGGTCTATCAACGCTGGGAGCCATAAATTTGTATTTTTGCTTAAAGATCCATTATATTTTGTTGCTATTTCAAAAACTGGCGAATCAGAAATGCAGGTACATATTATAAAGATAAATAAATAAAGGAAATAAAAGGTTATACTAAATAAATAACTTTATTAAATATAAAACCAAGTAGCTTAAAGATCAGCTTTTATATCTACATAATCAAGTTCTTAGCGTTTTAACATCATCTCAGCTGACAAAAATATTTAAACAAAGGGTTAATTTTGATCTAAGACCTTTACTTGGTGGTACGGAAGTTTTTTTAGACAGCTTATCTACATCATTTAATAATGATCACAGCTTTATGTTAGGCGCTCTTCAAGTATTAAGATTAAATAAAAGCATTCGTGAACAAGCTGGACATATACTATCTAAAGGGAAAGCAAAGGTAAAAAAAAAAAAATAGTAAATAAAACAAAATTGAAGTTAAAATCAGAGTTAATTAATAAATGATATATACAGTAGATGATCAGATTAATGAATGAAAAAAAAATTACCTTTCGATATCGCTAATCCGATCATCTCCTGTATATATAGCCAAAGATTTAGTTATGTTTAATTTATGTAATGAATATATATTTATATTATAAATAGGATATATTATACGCTATGATTATTGCAAGGGATAAATTAATAACATTATTACGACCAAGAAAACACAGTTTGCATCCTTCTGGTAATATTTAAATATATATACATGTATACATGATATCATTATTTATTTACTCATTTATTTTTATATTTAACAATGATAGATTTACATTTATTATTTAATATGCTAACTGGATCAACAACTTTCCGTTCTGCAGAATCCTGGACACCATTATGTTTACCAAAATTTAATTCAAAAGGATTTTTACATGCTTACATATGTTATATAGAAAAGGACATATCAGTAGTGATGATCAGCACATCCAAAGATAGTTTTTTTGATCTTAGTCAATGGAAAGATAAATTAGTGAAAGTAAATAATATTAATAATAAAAAAAAGAAAGAAAAAAGGAATAATAACAACAAATTATTAATTTTTTTAAAAAAGGGAAGGTATGAAAAGTGCTCTAACATATATAATATTTATAGGGACTTAATGCTGAGAATATTCTTCAATCTATACAAAAGTCATCAGAACAACATTATACTATAGGTATTCAGATATATATTAAAAGAAAAAGCTCCAATTAATATAAATACGATTAATTAATATTAATATTTTTAAAAATTAGCGGATATTGGTATTTCAAAATTACTTCATTTTATGTATAAATCAAAATCACATATTCAATTCACAAGTCCAGCTTACACCGGTGCGTATACAGATCCTATAAATCAAAAAAGGTAAATTTACTTTTCTAAAATACCTTTTAATCGAGTAAACACATATATATATCCTCCCTCTATAACAATAATTTACATCTATGCATATACATAGACTTTATAGATTATATCAATATGCATTTGATAGAATACATACAAGAGCAAGACCATTAAAATTATATTTCCATAGAGGTGAAAATGAAGTACTACTAGGATGGGTAATGTTTTTTTTAATAATAAACAATACCTAAAGGATATACATTAATTTATTTTCATTTTCTTATTTCTATTATTACAAATAGATCACATCAACTTTTGAACTTTATGTAATTTATGATATTGATACACCTAAATCTGCTATAGTATCACATTCAAATCAACTACTACGGTGGATTAAGAAAAATGAAGACAACTTATTTATATTAAACTCACCCGTTTTTTAATCTAATATACATTCATTTATATCTAATTATTATTGTTAATATCATTATATTTACTTGATTTAGAAATTGTTGTTACTAAACATATATATATATATAATCTTAATGCCAAGTAGTTTTATCAATAAAAACAAAAGAATATATATATATATGGTTTAAAAAAATGCATTTATTTTACAATTGTTCATCTCCTTCTTCTTTTTCACGTAAATTCATAATTTCTAATTGTCCTTTTCCTTTAGTTTGAGTTTGTAAAACATCATTGATGGGGCGGTACTTTCCAGGATCAACTAAAGCAATCTAAAAAAAAGTTTGATATACAACATACATGATTATTAAAAAGATAATCTATAAATAAACACCAATATAAATGAAATAAATATTTACCACTTCAATTTCTTCAGCTTCATAATCTTCTTCTTCGATGGATGTAACTAAAGGTGTGATGCTTTCTTTTAATACTTTTTTAGAATCTTTGCCTTGTGGTAATGTTATTCTAATGCGCATTTGGGCACGTTGAATAGGAAGTAACTGCTTTTCTTGTAATTGTTTGATCACATCCAGTGCCTAAATAAAGTATATATATATTAAAAAAAAAATAATGAATACCTTTTTTTTCAAATCATCCTTTATAGATAAAACCTATTTTTCTAATAGATGTCTTTTTCTATATTTAAAAAAAATACCTGAGATTTTGTACTTCTTTTAGGATTAACACTTAAATGTAAATCTTGCATTGCCTTTTCAATCATAGTGACAGTATATGGTCGTTTTGTTTGAGGATTAACGCAATTATCTGTGACAATATTAGCAATATCCTTCCACATTGATTCTAATTGATTTGATCGTTCTTTTTCAGCTACTTGAAGTTCACCTTTTTTAAGGATCTATCAATAATATATATATTTATGTTAATAACCTTAATCACTTCGTATATTTATACTTTATATATATACTACCTCTTGTATGACTTTATCAACTTCATCATGCTTAAAGCATTTTTTTAAATCTTCCTTACTAGCAACTTGACCTTTAGAAACATTTAAAAATACACTGTGGATTTGTAATACTTCGTCAAGATCAGTTTCACTAATAATAACAAAGTATCAAAAGAAAAACAGGGGAAAGAGAAAGTAAAAATTATAAGTATTAACCAAAAGATAAATCAAATCTATAATTGAATTTCATTTATATATATATATATATTGAAAATAAAATTACACATTACTACGCCATTCCATAACTTTGTTTTTATAGCAGGCTAATTCAAATCGTTTACCACCTTTTCTTAATCTGACAATTGAAACATTTGTCAATCTATAAAAATAGTTTATAATATATATATTCATATATTTAGAGGTTTGCTAAATAAATTATGTATTATCATTATTTATATACTTTATTTGATTGCTAGGTTGTTGAATAGGCATTATATAACTTTTTTTGTTGTAACTTAAAAAAGAAAAAAAAATTTCAACTTAATATACAATTTAAAAATTTAAAAATAAATTTAGACAAAATAGAAAAAAATTTTAGACACAGATTAAAATATAATTGGACAATAGGTAAACAAAATTAAAGGTATGGTTAAATAGATCAATAAAAATAAACTGTAATTATATATTCATTACAAATATTGAGACATATATATTATAAAAAAAATATGTACCTATTAAAAAAATATATAAAAGATATTAATTTAGTAAAGATAAAAAAGAAAATATATAAATATTTCTTATCAATACGTACTAGGTTCATAAACATCAACACATATTTATTATGTGGAAGGAGGAAAAGAACCAGGAGGAGAATTTAAACGAGTGAGATTGAAAGGATGGATACCATCTGCCGTCAAATTTATGAAGATACCATGGATATTTCTAGAGGTGTTGGTATTCTTTTGCATTATAATATTACAAGATGTGCAACTTAATATTGAATACTAAGGTTTATGCCAGCAACCTTTTACATTATTTAAAGATCTATCACCATACAAGGAATAAATTTGTGATATTCAGTATTCATCGATCTCCAAAAGAACAATATTGTTGGTATCACTCAATTTTCATAGCTTTTTTTTGCGTGCGTTGGAAAGACCTTCCTTCTTTGCTTTGAATATATTTCTATTTAGACCACTCTTTTCATAATACTCTGCTGATGTAAATATTCTTACTTCATGTTGTTAATTGACTATATTTCCAAAACAAAGCAAAACAAAAAATAGTCAACCAATATTCAAATAGTCAAAATAATTAATAAAATGCATTTTTTTTTGTTCTCGTTTTAATTTTAGTATTCTAAACAAGGAAAAACTATAAAAAAGAAATTAAAACTCAGATGGAAGAAAAAAATTCACGGTAAAAGTAAATTTTTTCGCGCCTTTCTTCACTTTTAATAAAAATAATAAAGCTAATGGTTGATTTTAAATCTTTTCTTGATACAACCGTTCTTCAAGAAAAAAAGCCTGTAAATATTGAATTTTATTTTTTTTACAAAATTCTTGATTTGTGTACTTATCATGCTTTTCTTTCTTTATATACATATAGGTAACTTATAAATCTTTAGCTAGAAACTTGAATATAAATGTTAATTTAGCAAAGCAGTGAGTATTTTATTTTTGTGTTTTTTCATTTTTAGTACTATTTTTTAAAAGAATACACTATTTTATCCACTCACTAGAAAAATATATGATAATATTCAAGTAGTATAATTTATTAATATCGATATCCTGGGTATTTTTAGAGCATTATATCAATATGCCACTTCTGAACCAACAGTGTCTGCGATCTATTGTATTACTGGTACTTTGGAAGAAAATGCTACTTCTATTCAATTAGTTGAAAGTGATAAGTTAGAAGGTGCTAAAATATGTTTATATATTAATAATGATATTTGAAAAATATATTTAAGCTTTAAAATATATAACTTATTCGGTCTTTCCTTTTTATAAAAAAACACTTGTATATAGATATTAAACAAAGATATTTACAAATATCTAGTATTCATGTATATAGTATAACACCATATCAGCCCAAGGTAAATATATTTCTATTTATATTAATGAAATCATTATCTATGCATGAAGTTGATAAAAATGTGCAACTGTTTTTTATTTAGGATCTATCCGTATTAGTTATAGCCAATAAAGATATAATGGATACCTCCAGGGAAGATCGAATCAGGTATTTATTATAACTAAAATTATCATTGTAGAATTTATTAGTACAAATTTATTAATTTGAATTATTATTATTATTATATTATTATTATTACTATTGTTAATACAAGAAATGGTTTAATACGAAATAATGGAATAGAAATTCGAACAGTTAATCAACAAAACACTACTAAACCAACTGTAAATACGCAACCAAGTATTCATACAAAACAACATAGTAAAACTACTACTACTACATCAAATGATTCTATTAAAGTACGGATTTAATTTATATATATATATATCATAAATAACGACATTCATTAGATATACCATTTATTAATTTTTATATTTTAAATATGCCTATTATCTTTCTTTCTTATTATTATATTTTATATAGTTTAATACTAAATCATCTAAAAGTACACCAGCTAAAAGAAAAGGTACACTTTCATTTGAAAATATGGGTCCAAAATCGAAAAAGCCAGTTATAGAAACTCCAAATCCAGCTAAAGAAACTCCAAAATCACAACCTGAAACTAAAAAGAGAGTTATTAGATCCATTCAAGGTAACAGATTTTTTTTAATATAATAATAAGTATAAGTATAATTTATATTTAAAAAAAATCAATTGGTTCATAGAATCTGATGATGATGACGACGAAGAAGAAGATGAAGAATCATTGGATGCTCGTTTAGCAAGATCAGCAACACTTCAAGTAAACGACATATTTAGTGATGATGAAGATATGGAGGATGATTCAAAATCTTCTAAAGTTGATAAAAAAAATGAAAAGGAAACATCGCCTGATATGGATATTGATATAGATAATGAACATGATAAAAAAGATACAAAACCATCTACTTTATCAGATGAAGATGAAGATCATGAAGGTAATTTATTAATATCGCTAATAATATATATAAAATAAATAGAAATAGCAATTTTAATTATTATCATTATATTGAATAAAATAACAATGATAGTAATAGTTACACCTGGTAAAATACGACGAAAGGTTCAAAAGAAGAAGACCTATAAGAATGAACGAGGATTTTTAGGTAAATACATATATATACATATACATATACATATACATAAACATATACATACATATATATATAGAAAAAATATGAATTAAGCATTTTATTATTATTAAACTATTCATAGTAACTGAAACTGTTTGGGAATGGGAAGAAGTCGACGCCGATACTGAAAGTAAGGGAATTACAAAATCATCACCATCTTCATCTTCACCACCTTCATTACAACAATCAAAAACAACTAAAAAACCCACTAATACTAAAAAAACCGAACAAAAAAGCTTATTAAGTTTCTGGGGGAAAAAATAAAATTTAGAAAACTTATTTTTAATTTAATGATGACGATGTTGATGGAAAAGTGGATTAATTAAAATTAAAATACAATTTAAAGATTTACATTTCTTTATTAATAACTAATAATATATGATGAAAAAAAAATGAAGGGTAATGATTAGTTTATAATATTTTAAAATTAACAATAATAACAATAGCATTATATTTATGTGTGTGTGTGTGTATGAGTATGTGATTATGATATGAATGAAGAATACATAATAAAAGATAAATAATAATAATATTAAAAAAAAGGTGGGAATGCATTACATTTAATTCTTGTTCAAACGTCCAATTAAAACACTTAATTGAGTATTTAAATTAGGTTGCCCATTTTTATGTTTTGCTAACATTTTACCGCGAGTTTTATTACGATCATGATAGTATTTCTTTGCTGCCTTTTTCTTTTCTTCAAATTCTTTATCCCTTTCTTCCCTTTGTTTTTGTGATAATTTTCTTTTTTTTTCTTGTTCATCTAATTGTTTCTTAAATGGATTGGGTTTAAAGCTAAATAGAAAAAAATAGAAATAAAAATCATTCAATTATCCATCAAATAAATACTAATATTTCATATATTATTTACGATTTAGTAGTATCATCATCTTTTTTCCGTTTCTTTGTTTTTTGAAGGCTATCGTTATTTTCTGTATCAGAAGACTCTTTATCTGAACTACGTTTATTTGATCTAGGTTCATACTCCACAATATTACCGTCCTGATCAATAGTTTTTTCAAAGATCTTTTGATTAAAAAAAAAAGGAAGGAGATATATTAATATAAACATAAAATAAATAAGCTCTATATATATATTTACTTCTTTCACATAGTCAGGAGTATTGTCAGCATGTTCCTTTTCTAAAGTTTTATAGTATTCACTTTTTACTCTAGCTTTATGAATCAACTCTTGTTTTTTTTTTCTTGCTATAAAATAAAATAAAAACACTTTAATTTTTTTTGATAAAATATATATGTATAATATTTAAATTCATATATTTTATTATACCTCTTCTTTCTAATGAAGTTAATGGAGTATTTTTTTTTATATGTTTTGGTGGCATAATAAATTTTAAGTTGAAAGAAAAAACAATGAAGTGGAAAAGATTTTTTTTCATCCAATAACTCTTATACTGAGCTTAAATATTACTCTAAACCCACTTTTTAAAAATTAGCCAATCAAATTTTTTACACTCCTATGTAAATTTTCATTTTACTATATTATTAAAAAACACTGCTTAAATTTTTTGACGTTTATTTTGACTGGTCATCTATTTTATATAATTGGCACTTTATTGTTTATTTTAATCGATGAGTTATTTTACATTGATTATTGTAAGTTTATATTATTTTACTTTTTACTTTTATATTTAATTATAATTTGATAGATCTTTTTATCTCAATATACACTCTAAAATTTTTTAACCATAATTTTTTTGCCTTTTTATGTCAACTATATACTATGGAATCAATCTCTCTATTATCCCTTTCGTTATCATCTTTGTCAATTCTTTTATGGTTAATCAATATTGATAATCTATTTTACACGAAAATCTAATATAATGATTTAATCAATTAAAAATTTATCCGAAATTATTACCATGAAGTATATTTTTAATTAAAATTCCAATAAAAGAATATTTTCACTGACTAAAATTTTATTTAACTTTCTTTCTGCCTTTCTTCTACCTTCCTGCCTTTTCCTTTTTTCTTTTTTTAAAAAAAATGAATTTATTTAAAACGATTGATTTGATTTTACTTTTTTTTTTCTCCTTCTTCATTTCTTCATTCATTAATACCATTATAATTCGTATTAAATAGATAATCAATAACTTAATATTAAAAAACAATTATATTTAGTAAAAATTAATAGTCTTAAATAAGTATTAATCATTTGTATAACGTTCTTTTATTTCGTATTTTTCCATTTAAAGGATCTTTACGTGTGGTAATTTATTTATTTATCTTCAATTTTAATTTCCCATCGCTATTTTCTTCTTTTCTTAAAATTTTTTTTATGTAAATGTAATCATTTATGTTATTTTATTGACGTGACCTTAACAATAGCGTTTCAACTGTAGTACGAATTTTTGATATTTAAGATTTTTTTTAAATTCTCAAGGAATTGAAAACCAAAAATGAAAGAAGATTCATATGAAGTAAAAACCAGAAAAATGGTCCTTTTTTTTTTTTAATAAATCTAGAAAACTTTAAATCCAAAAGAAGGTAATTCAAGATTGTTAATGCGATATCATGGTTACTCAAAATTTTCTTTTCTTCCATTCTCATTCTTTTTTTTTTTCCATTTTATATTCAGCGTCATTTTATTTAAAGAAGACTAATACATAAATGTTATGTAATGAGTACATATTGTCCAAAAAGAAAAAGTCATTACTATTATTATTTTACCATAAAATATTAACTTTTTTTTTCCTTTCTCTACCAGAATTCCACATGTTAAAGCTTAATAATAAGGGAAAAAAATTAGAATTTCAATGTTTATTTAAAAATGAATATAAATATAAAGAGTTTTTTATTTTCTTTTTTTTTAGTTTTGATCATTAGTTAAAATTTAAGAGTTTTAATTATAATGGTAAATAATAATAATAACTAAATGTAATAATCTTAAATGATTGTTTTTAATTACTTATTTATTTACTATAATCTGTACCTTCTTTTTTTTTTATACATTAGAAACAAGGACAAATTATATTTTTATATTTTTGTTCCTTCCTAGTATCATCCATTTTAGGTTTTCCACTTAAAATTCGTGATTTATTATCACCAACAGTAGATCCATTTTATCAACCACCCAATGGATATGAAAGTGCCAAAGAAGGTACCATTTTAAAACAAAGGAATTTACCAAATGGATTAGCTTTACTTTCAACTTTTCCACAAAATACACAAGCTGTTTATCAATTTTTATACAGAACTACTGATGCTCTTGGTAATCCAACTGCAGCTGTAACTACTTTAATTGTTCCTCATAATGCTGATGCTTCAAAGTTAGTTTCTTATCAAGTTGCTGAAGATTCACCATATGTTGAATGTGCTCCATCCTATACTTTCCAAAAGAGTTCTGGTATATCTGGTGTAAATACTCAAGTTGAACTTTTACTTATTGATACTCTTCTTTCTCGTGGCTATTATGTCGTGGTTCCAGATTACGAAGGTCCTGGAAGTTATTTCACTGTTGGAGCTATGGCAGGACATGGCGTTTTAGATTCAATTCGTGCTGTCTTATCTACTACTAATACTACTAAATTACAAGCTGATGCTAAAGTTCAAATATGGGGTTATAGTGGAGGTATATATATTGAAGTTTATTATTATTATTATCGTTGTGGTTATTGTTGATGATATTATTGATTAATTGATCTTTTTCTCCATTTTTCTTTTTTTTAAAAAAAAAACATTATACGGTCATTAGGTGCATTGGCATCTGGTTGGGCAGCTCAATTACAACCTTCTTATGCTCCTGAACTTTCGATTATAGGTGCAGCTTTAGGAGGAACACCCGTAAATATCAGTAAGTGGTATTCTAGAAAAAAAAATAAAGTAAATAATATGAATTTAATTCGCTTTATTTAATTATTTTAATCATCCTTATTTTTTTCTTTTCCTTTTTTTTTTTTTTTTTCCTTTAGATGCTACATTAAATGCAGTTGAAGGAACAGCATTTGCAGGATTGATTCCATCAGGTATTATTGGTTTATCCCAACAATATTCAGATTTAAACGATTATGTAAATCAAATTTTATTACCTTCAAAAAAACAAATGTTTGAAGAAGCCAAAAAAAAATGTTTAGGTGAACTTGTTATCGAATTTGCTTTCCAAAAATTCAATACCTTTGTTAATCGAACCGATTATTTAAATGATCCTGTTGCTACCAAAGTGATTACTGAGAATATCATGGGAAAAACTGATACACCAAAAATTCCATTATTTATGTATCATTCTAAACATGATGAAATTGTTCCTTTTGATCCTGCTAACTCACTTGTTAGCGACTGGTGTTCTAAAGGTGCCTCTATTGAATTTGTTCAAGACGAACTTTCTGAACATGTCATATTGGCTGTTACAGGTGCTGCCAATGCTATTCGTTTCTTAATTGATCGTTTTGCTGGTAAAGCAGTTACTATGAGCTGTTCTACTAGAACAACTATTACTTCTGCTTTAGATCCAGGTGCTGTTGAAATATTTGGTCAAATTATTTGGAATGATTTAAATGCTTTACTCAATCAACCTATTGGTCCAAATAATGCATTTTAGTTTTTTTTAATTTGATTATCTATTAATATTTATTACTATTTTTATTATTATTAATATTACTATTATTCTTTTTATTATTATTATTATTTAGTATCTATTATTTATAATTATAACTATTATTAATGGTTATTTATTTATTTATTTATTTATTTATTATACAATTATATTAAATATATTTATTTAGTTAATAAAAAGAGCCTATTTTTGATGTAATGCAATTAAAAAAAAATATTAAATTAAAAGAAAAAGCAAAGAAATAAAAATGATCACCATTTTTATTTTTTATCCCCGAAATTAACCAATCAAATTTTCAATTTCCGTTTTAATATTTTTTTTTCTTTCTTTCTCGACTTACTGAAGTAAATTGTATTACGATTGTCTTTCCAGTATTTAATACGTATGTTGTTTTTATGAAGTTTAATTTCATTATAATATTTAAATAACAATATAACAATATAACAATAATAATATTGAAGAAAATATTATTATTATTTCACTATTATTTCACTATTATTTTACTATTATTTTACTATTATTTTACTATTATTTTTATTATTATTAATTAAAATACAGTGATACCTTATATTACACGGTAAGGATCTTTAATGAAATAAAAGATGATGGTTTTCAAGACCGATGTACTTGTAACATTGGATTCTCAAAAAAATATTCTTTTATACTTATTTATTGAAGGAATAAAAACCTAAAATCTAATTTTTTTTAGAAATAAGTATTTCAAATAAGGTTTTTTTTTTTTTGTTTTTACTAAATTTCCTTTTTTATCCTTTTTATAGATGAAAAAAAAGAATTTTTAATGCCAATAAATTAAAAAGTCATTTGAAATCAATAAATAATAACTTTTGAGTATGGAAATGAATATAGTGAAATGAAAATAATTTTTATTAATACTTTAAAATGAAATAAAATACTCTTTTATAAATATATACATATATATATATATATATATATATATATATATATGAAGTACTTTATGTACAATATAAACAAGATTAATAACAATGATCATATATATATATACATGTATCTATTTTTGAGAGAAAAAAAAGGCATTGTAAATCATATCAATAAACTACAACAGATAAAGTTTAGATGATCTTCAATACAGAAGATATAATGCTACAAAATAGATTACTGCATGAAATAATGCTATTCGTGTATTAATTCATAGCTTTATGGATATTTTTATTTCTACTTTACTAAGAAGTATTCTTGATTTAATCAATAAAATATGCTTTTTTAAAAGGAAAAAATAAATAAATATTCACTTATTCAACCCAAGGATCAATTTATTTAAGATACAATTTACATAAATATGTTAATATATATTTAAATATAGATGTTTTAATCATATAACCCAGTAAATAGCTGAATTAACTATTGATAAATTATAAGAAAATCATGTGAGCTTGGATGGAAATTTAATATTAATTTCTTTTTTACTTAAATATATATAAATTGATTATTTTTATTCATATGTAAATGTAATTAACATTATATATATTATATACATAAAAATACATATTATCCTTAAAAAAGTCTTTGTTCCACCAGAGCATGTCAGTTTCTGACATTTAAAAAAATATTTGTCATATTTGGAAAGTAACAATTATTAAGGATGTACTATATTTCAAATAAAAAAACCAAAAAGTATTGTAACAATGACGTTTTAATTATTATTATTATTGTTATTGTTATTATTATTATTGTTGTTGTTGTTGTTGTTGCTGAATTATATATAACTATAAATTATGATTTTATATTTATCATACTAACAAAAATATACACAAATAGTATACAGTTTTTTGGAAAATAAGCGGAGTTTGATTTTTCGATGATGTGTAGAAAAAAGCGAAACCAAAAAAAATTTTTCATGCTTTTTTTTTAAACTCTTCCCACTGTTCCTCTCTTTTTTTCTTCTTTTTCATTTTTAATACATACGTACTTATAAATATATATATTTATATAATCTTTATATTTATATATATACATACATATATACATATATAATATAATATATCCCTTGTATTTTTATTGAATTTATCCTTTCTCTTTTATTTTTAAAACTATAAAAAATTAATAATATATAACAACGCGTTAGTCATTGTATTTTATTTCATATTTTATTAATTATCTTTTACTATTATTATTCTATTTATTCTTATTTTTATGTTCACTATTTTACTCTAAACTTTTTGAATGGCCAATCAGTCCTTCTCTCATGTACATCCTTTTGACTCAACCTTTTCATTTACAAATAAAATGCTTAACGACGAACATAATGAATCAGGTTTAAATGTAAAGACACTAATAATAATAATAATAATAATAATAATATATAATATATAATATATAATACAATAATTCAATAATATTTGGATAAACATAAATAAATAAATAAGGAAACACATACATGTATATATATATATATATATATATATATATATATATATATAGGATTATGGATAACATATACTAATAAAATTATTGTTATATAAATAGAACGTAAATTCAGAAACTCAAAAACTTGCAAAAAATCAACCTCATCACTCATTATTTAAAGATCCAATCAATTTTTACGACTATCAACCAAATTTACAACAAACTGATTTCACTGGTTTTGGTAATAACAACAATAATAATAACAATAATATGGATCAATATTCTTCCTCAAGTATAGCTCTTACTTCACGTTCAGTACCAAGTTCAAGAAGAAACTCCAACGAAAAAGACAACAATCATGATAAAAACACTTCTTTAGAGGCAATATTCGACACAAAATTACAACTAGGAAACGATCAAAAGTAAGTTCTTTATTTTTTCCTCTTCCTACTCTTTTTTCTATTTTCTTTTTTTCTATAAAGGAAAAAAATTATTACTAATATATGTTTTTGCTGCTTTAACTTCTTTTAATAATAATAATAATAATAATAATAATATAAATATGAAAATATCTTTCTATACTTAATACTAAAAGTTTATTTTTAATTAATAGTGGTTTTGGTAAAATATCTAATCGTTCATCTCTAACCAATATCGATATTATTCCAACAGTTTTTAATCAATCTTCCTCATCTCTTAATGATGTTACAAATAATAATATGCCAACTCAGCCAGCAGATACCTTAGTCTCTTCTTTTGCCTTTGATCCTGATACAACTGGTAAAAAAAGAAAAAATAAAGAAAAATAGTATACATGTATATGAAAAATAATATACATGTATATGAAAAATTATTTTAACAAAAACATAATTGTAATCATTATACTAAAGCTTTACTATTATTTGTTTATTTATTTATTTTGTTTACTTTAGGTACAAATCACATCTTTCAACAATCTCCTCATTTGTCCCAAAATACCTCTGTGTACCAACAACCTGCTTCTACATTTGTCACACCTAACGATTATGGTGAATTTGTAATGGTTTTTTATTTTAATTTTAATTTATAACCTTCTTTTATTTTATTTTTGACTAATTTATTTATTTATTTACTATTGGATTGTCATTGTTCATTTTATAGTTTAATGATGCTTTACAAAAATCATCAACTCGACATAATAAAAGTTTGGAATCCTTACGTAGTAAATCATGGACACAATATCTTGACAATCCTAATGCTAAAGGGGCTTTCCTACAACATACAAATCAACCAATTGAAAAACCATTTGATGATTATTCACAATCAACTAGTAGCAGATTAGCTAACTCTACAACTACTGCAGCAGCAGCATTTTATAATCCATTACCCCTTAGACGATTATCTTATGGTTGGCAAGGTTCTGATTCAAATAGATATGTTGGTCTTAATACTGATTTAAACAGTATGAAATCTCGCCTTACAACATCTCAATCTTATTCAGATTTACGTGCAACATCATCAGGAAATGTAGATTTAAACCAACCATTTGGCGCTTCAACAGCAGCAGCTTCATTTGGATTTTATAATGGATCATCTGATATGGCATCTTTTAATAATAATAATAATAATATTGAAATGGCAACTAGAAATGTTACTAAAGATCAATCATCATCACTTTGTCAACAATATATTCAATTTGGTTATTGTAATTATGGCGAACAATGTAATCTCATTCATCCCATTTTACCGTCATTTAATGATAATTCTTCACCACGAAGTCAACATTCAGGTATCACTACAAATTCTCATCATTCTAGTACTACTGCTATACACCCACCATCTGTATATTCATCTTATCCTATGAATACTCTTTTCAATTCTTCAGCTACCATCCTTAATTCTACAGGTGTAAGTAATCCTGGTACTACATCAACTATTTTTCCTGTTGGAGCATCTTCGTCCGTTTATGGTCGTCCTAATGCAACATTACCATTCCATCCTAGTCCTACTCAACAGCATCAACATCTGTATAAACATCAACAAGATCAATTAATTCAACAACAGCAACAGCAACAACAACATCATCAACAACAGCAACAACAATTACAACAAATACGTAGATTATCTTCTGATCAGGATGCTAATAGGTATATAAATGCAAATTTAGATGATTTTAAAGGACATTTGTATGAATTAGCAAAAGATCAAAATGGATGTCGATTTTTACAACGTAAAATAGAAGATACTAATAATACACAAGCTATTCAAGCTATATATGATGAAATCCATAATCATTTTGTTGAATTAATGACAAGTAAGCTAAAGAAAAAAAAAGATTGAAAAAAAAAGTGAATTATATTTATATGTTTTTCTTATTTATTATTATTTAAACTTATATATTTAAAAATAAATGTTGACTTGTTTAGATTCTTTTGGTAATTATTTATGCCAGAAACTATTGGAACGATGTGATAATCAACAACGTGACACCATTGTTAAAATTGTAGCACCAGATATTGTAAATATTTCATTAAACATGCATGGAACTAGAGCTGTACAAAAACTAATTGAATATTTATCTACACCAGAACAGGTAAACAACTAAAGAATAAAAATAAAAACAAGATAAATGGTATTTCAAAAGAAAAAAAAAAGGTAAATCATTTTTTCAAACACTTTTTTTTCATTTATTTTCACTTTTTCTTAGATTCAAGTAATTACAGCTGCATTAAACCCAAGTGTAGTACCATTAATTAAAGATCTAAATGGTAATCATGTTATTCAAAAATGTTTACATCGGTTATCAGCTGAACATCGCCAGTTTATCTATGATGCTGTTAGTGATAAATGTATAGAAGTAGCGACCCATAAGCATGGATGCTGTGTATTACAAAGATGCATTGACTATGCATCTGATTCCCAAAAGGTAATTAAATAATATATATTTATGATATAATTAGAGTATAGTTTTTTCTAAACCTTAATTATTTTATTATGCCCTTTTTTTTTGTTTTTTATTATTTTTCGGCATATGTATTTATAGGCTCAATTGGTGGAAGAAATCACTCGACATGCACTTCCTTTAGTACAAGATCCATATGGTAATTATGTTGTTCAATATGTTCTAGAACTCGGTGATGCAGGATTTTCTGATGGTCTTATTCGTAGATTTGTTGGTCATACCTGTTACCTTTCTGCCCAAAAATTTAGTTCTAATGTCATTGAAAAGGTAATATATATACATAATTATATAATACATTAATAATAATAATGATAATAAAAATAATACTAATTGTAATAAATAAAACTAATCTTGATTCATCTCTTTTTTTCTTTTTAGTGTATCCGTGTTGCTGAACCAGAAACTAGAAAATTATTGATCGCAGAGTTTATTGATCAAGCATCTATGGAAAAGTTACTTCGTGATTCTTATGCAAATTATGTTATTCAAACATCTTTAGATTATGCTGATCCAAATCAGCGAACAGAGGTATACTTGATTTAATGAATATTAATATTTATATATAAAAAAACCTATTAAAATGATGATTTTTTATTTATTATTATAATTCCTATAGTTAGTGGAATGTATCAGACCATTATTGGCTTCCGTTAGAAGTACACCATATGGAAAACGCATACATGGAAAAATTTACAGAGATCAAAACCGTCCATTAGGTCAACAAACCCAACAACAACAAAAATCCCCACAATAAACTCAAGGTACTGCTACCCTTTAACAAGTTATTTTAAATATGGTTAAAAGGAAAAAAAAAAAAAAGTAAATTTGAGAAAAGTGATTTCATTTTAAGTATATTATGTCATTTATCCAAAGTTATCAATTATTCCCTTTTTATTATATATGCTGATTAGTAGTTTAGCTTGTACATTGCTTTTTTATATTATATTCTGTTATTTTTATTATTATATTTTCATTTTTCTTTTCCTTCTTTCCTTTATTTTTATTGTTATTTTTTTTATTATTATTCTTATTTTCTTTATTATTTTTGCAATTTTTTTTTCTTTTGTTTTATTGCGTTTTTTTTATTTTTATTACCCTATTATTCTGTACTTTTTTTTTCTTTATCTCATGTGTATCATTTGTATCTCAAAATAAATAAATTTATTTATATAAAAATATTAACGTAATACATATGGGTATTTTTTTTCTTTGAAGTCCCTACCAAAATTCAAAAATTTATATTTTAAAATGGTTTAATGTGGTTATAAAGTGATCAGGTAAATTTTTGTACCTTCACGCGATTCATCATGTTAATCAAAACTTTAGTTTTGAGAAGTAAATCGAATCCTTTATTATTATTATTATTATTATAGTGTTAAATATATAAATTTATATAAAACTAAAAGAAAATAGTATATCAATTTAGTATATATATTTTATACTTTTATTTTTTGTTATATAAATATGTAATTAATTTTATAAAAATGCATAATAATAATAAAAATCATTATGCAATAAATTATTGGGTTGTCTTTTTTTAAAAAAATAAACATGTTTATTATTGTTCAATATATATATATATATATATGAATAAAATAAATAAATGGGTGAACAGTAAAAAAAAAGGTTATGAAAAAGTCATAAACCTTTTATATACTTAAAACACTAAAAGGTTGGTGCGCCAAAAATTGCTAAGCGGACTTTATTTCTCGAGCAAAATTGAATCAGTTGAATTTTTTTTTCAACTTCTCTTTAAACCATTTTATTTTTATATTTAGATAATAAAAAACATGAGTGATTCACATAGTATGTCACGTAGTTCTACTAACACATCATCTATTTACTCAGAACAACGTATATCAAGGGGAAAGAGTATTCTTGATCGCAATTTAAATAAAACTCGTGGTGCAGAAGTAATAAAAAAAAGACGAATACTTTATTTTATGTGATGTAAATAATAATATACAGTTTAACTTGATATATATAGGTCAGTCTTAGTGCACAATCCTTTTTATTTTCAGAGATGCTTCAGTATACTCAAAAACGCGTTAATGGAATTCAAGATTTAGAAAGAAAGTAATATTAATAAATACAAAATAGAATACAATAGAGCATAAATTTATATATATATAGTTACTTATTATTATTACAATATGTATCAACAACATTTAGACTTAATGAATTCGGTTATCGTGTTGGAACTCGTATGTTAGAATTATTGACATGGCGTGAAAAGGTAGCGAAAAGAGAAACCAGAGTTCTTGGTGTATTATATTTTATACATAATGTTGTTTGGAAGTCTTTGTTTGGAAAACAAGCTGATTCTTTAGAAAAGAGCACTGAAAATGAAGATGAATGTAAGTTAGTTAACCAAAATAGTAATAATAATAAAAATGGGTGAAAGCAGTAATATAAAAATCATATTATAAATCTAATTTATATTTATTATTCAATCTGTCATACAAATATATATATATATATATGCATTTCTTTTAGATATGATATCTGATAATGATCCTATTTTATCTCGTTATATATCAGTTCCAAAAGAATTATCTCAATTAAATTGTAACGCCTTTATCGCTGGTATTGTTGAAGCATGTTTAGATGGATATCAATTTGTAAGTCTCTTTTCTTTTTTCTTTTTTTCTTTTTTTTGGAATGTATTAAACATCAATAATCATATATATGTAAATTTATTATCTTTTATAGCCTGCTAGAGTGACAGCACATACTGTACCAATTGATGGATACCCACAGAGAACAACTATATTAATAAAACTGGATAAAGAAGTCTTACAGCGTGAAGAATTATTAAAATAATAATATTAATAGTATACATATATATATATATATATATATATATAATTAAAATTTATTTATTAATATATTCAAATCATTGTAGTATATAAAATAAAAACAAGTATTTATTTACATATTGGATTGACTTGAATGAATAGATGATTTATTTTTTGCTTTTACCCTTTTTAGAGGTTTTATCGTCTATTAAAACAAATTTTTTTGGAACACCTTTTTTAAGCAAAAGTTCAGATACATTTTTAATTTGTGGACCTTGAACCATAATTTCATATAAAGGTGATTTAGGACTGGAACCATGGATTTGATTACCTATGAAAAAATAATATACATTTAATAATCTTATTTTTTTTTCTAATATAAATTTGTATTATTACTATTATTATTTTCTTACTGGTAGCACTACTAGCGCAAAGTTTTGTTAATTCTTTGCATAGTTCATCAATATCTAAGCTAAATGCTTCCATGCCTGCTATTCTTGTCACCGTTTTTCTACCTTGACGAATTTCTTGTATAATATTGATTGATTTTGGATTTCCTTTTTTCAATACTGGTTCTTTGTTTGGTAAAGTAACTAAATGGAATGGTTGCATTTTTGGCAATAATCTATTTAAAACCGTAATATTAAGTATATTTAATAATCCAATTTAATTTAACTATACATATATATGTGTTTAATTTATATTTTCATTTTACCTTTGTATAATTTGATCACGACCAAGTTTATTAATTGTTTGATATTCAGATTTATTAAGAATAGCATCAGTTAATAATGGATCAATTGTGATCATTCTAATACGATATAGCATATAAAAAAAGCCAATATTAGTTATAATGTATACTGTATACTTATCATTATTATTATTTAACATACTTTTGATTATTTGGATCCACCAAGTTTTCTAATTTAATATAATCGAAAACAACTTGTCTAACTTCTTGTGAAGTATATAATTTACTAATATCATGTTTTGCAGCATTGAATAAATTGGCTATGGAGCTATCTAATGGCTTATATAATTCAGTAATTTGTATTTGTTCTACTGAGGTTGAATTTTCTGCATGATTAAATTTATTATTTTGTTGATCATTATTATTGGCTGCATTTTGATGTTGCTGTTCCATAATACTTTCAACAGTTTTGTAAGGTGAAACATTTTGTAAACTAAAATAAATAAAAAGAAAAAAGGAAGCATGTAAATAAAAAAAAAGGCTTAGGTCATTATTAATAACGATAAAAAATTAGACATATTAATGCAGACCTTGGATGAGACCAATTAATTGATGTGATTGTTGATTCTCCTCGTTGTTCCTTTACTTTAAGTAATCCTGATTTTTCCATCACCTTTAAAAACTTTTGAAGTTTCTTCCAACTTGATTTTTTGATATCCACTTCCATACCTCCATCGCGAGGTCTACTAGGTAATATGTAAGCTGTATATAATGATGATGCTGATATTGGTAAAATAGTGGTTGATTTTTCTTTGGTTAACTTAAATAATAAACCTTGATAAAGGGATTTCTTTAACAATTCATCAATTTCTAAAAAAAGAAAAAAGAAGTAAAGAAATATCAATAAATTGACATCATCACTATTTTTTTATTTTTTTTTATTTTATAGCAATAAAAATAATGAAAAAAAAAACTTACCACTTGTAGTATAATTTTTAGAAAATTCAATTTCTTTTATTTGTTGTTGATCAGTAGTTGATTCTGTCGTAGTTTTTTCTAATCTGTTTTGATGATCTGTATCATTTTTATTAGTATCATCTTCATTTTTTACTTCCTTTTCATCATCTTCATCATCACTATCGTCATCATCATCAGATATTTCTTTCATTTCCGGTGGATCTGATTTATCACCCATAGCCCATAAATAATCTTGGTAGACATGTATAATCAAAACAGCCTTTCCTTTCATTCCAGTCCGTATTTTAATTTCAGAACTTGATAATGCCATTGTGCCAATAGCTAAAGGATATCTAATAATAAATTAAAAAATAAAAAATAGAAATAAGAACAAGAATGTATTATAAATCATCACCATGAATAATATATATATATACATATACATATATAATTGTTGCATATATATGCTATTTCTTACTTATATCCTTTAACAGTAATAGCTACTAGATCACCTTGCTTAACTTCAGGCAAGGTACCATCTGAACTCACTAACCCTGGTATCATAAGGTCTAAAAAAAAATTAATATACGTGATCTATATACTAAATATACAGATACATATATATTTATATGTATATCTATCTATTTTTTTTTTTACCTGCGCCATCCATTAATTTACGAACAACAGGTCCCCAAGTGTAAAGCATTGGAAGAATAGTTGGATGTTCCCATAAAGTATATACTAAGAGTAATAAAAATAACTATTTAAATAAATGATATCAAACCGAACTAAAATATTTTATTTTTTCTACCTGTTGGAATTGGTGGTAGATCTAACAATTTGATCCATAAAGGTTTGCCATCTGCAACGTATACAGTTCCAGGCTGATCTATGTGGCTGGTAAATTTAGCACATTGAAGCGTGTCAGGCATAAGGTGTTTGTTTTCTTGAATACATTTTTCTTTTAAACTTGGATAAGTTTCATAAGCTTCATTTTGAAATTTTCGTCTATCTGATGATCTTAGAGGACTGAAGGACTTTAACGTAGCTAATGGTTTTTTAAACATTTGTATGTTTTATAGAAAATAAAATATTAAATGGAAAGAGGAAAAGGAATAAAAATAAAAAAGGCAAAGGAATAAAAAATAGAAAGCAAACTTTAAAATTTTAACTCCGACTCTTTTTTTCTATTTTAAATCATTTTTCAATCTCTCTCATTCTTTTCCTTTTCTTCATCTCTCTTCCTTTATTTTATATATTTATATATATATATATATTCTTTTTGTATATTATTTATATTATTATTGTATATTATATTTATATATATTAAAGGTGTTTTATTATTATTATTATTATTATTTATAAATATTTATATATATATATTTTACAATATTAATTCTTATTTGTGATGGAGGTATCAAATTCATCACTCCGTTACAATGGACTTGAAAATTCAAGGCGTTCTCCCAATGTCAAGTTAGTATATGATTATGCTTTAAGGTGTGCTATTCGAGCTTGCCTTGAACAGTCAAGCAATTCAAAACCAGTACTATCTGTTAATAATAGTCGTACTGAAAGAGATAGAAGATCAGTTCATCTTGGTGTTAGTGAAATGTTAAACAACATACATGATAGATTCAGTGAAGAAAGTAAACCTGATAAATTAACTAGGGAAGTAGTACGTGCACTTTTAAAACGTTTAGATGATATTAAAAAAGGAAAAGACACTACTGTACCTGAATATAAAGATCCAAGATTTTTATTAGTAATTGCTCAAGTACAAAAATCAATACAACCTTATCGTTTTCGACCTTCAGGTACCATAAATGATTTAGTTATTAGCTTTCTAACAATAACAAAAACAGAGTTTAAGAAAGAAAATCCCAATATGACAGCTTGGACTGAAGATTTAAACTTGTATGTGGCTCGTTTTGCTGAAATTGTCAAACGTACAGTTTTAGAAGATGCACCTTCATCCTCTTCCCCTGAATTAATTGATAAACTCAATGGATTTATTTTCACAAACCGTTCTAATACACGTCAGCCTTCTGAAAAACGCAATCAAATGAGTTCAAGTTCTTCTTTTAGCTCAGCAGCTTATGGTTCTATAGAATCCTTTGAAAGCTTCCCTATGGTAAAGACTGTACAAGCTTTATTTCAAGTTGATCCAGTAGAACATAGAAAAAAATTACGTGAATTACAACCAATTTGTACACAGTCGGTAAAATAATTTATATAATAATAATGATAGTAATTATATCATGATAGCGATGATATTAAAATCAAAAAAAAGAAAAAGAAAGGTAATCACTATGATGAAATGCTTATATTTTATATATCATCTTTTATATGTAGGCTTTTATGCATGATCTTAAAAAATGTATTAATAATGTTCATACCAATCAACCTTTCCCAGGAAAATCAGATGATTTTGGTGATCGATTGGCATACGAAGCATGGCAAAAAAAAGAAATCAAACAATTATCTGAATTATTAAAAACTTTAACTTTACTTGATCCAAATTTATCAATGAATAATGATCAAGAATCAAGTATACTTAATGGATCGCGAGCATCCTATGCACAAGACTCAAAAGTAAATTATAATAATAATAATAATGAATCACATAATATTACTTATAACATTACTAAATATAAAATGGTTATTATAATTTGACTTTTTTTTCTTAAAAAAAAATAGAGTGGTTTTATATATATTCCAAATGATCCTAAAGGTTATTTTAAATTATTAATGAATATGTGCATTGATTATGATACTGATGTCATTCCGGAATCTGAACGAGCAAAGACCAGCGTTATTTCTCAACAATCTGATGAATTATTACGTGAGTGCTGGAGAACATGGCGATTATCAGCGCCTTTTCGTACAATTCTTTATGTTGAAATAGTTAAAAAACGTTATGATCAACAAATATTTGATATTAATGACGTTCGTGATGCTTTAAGAAGCTTAGATAAATCTATTAAGGAAAATAATATTAATGGATGGACAATGGTGGATCGTGCTAATTTATTATGGATATATGAAGGTTTAGAACATACTTTTGTTCGTGAATTAGCGAGAGCTTTATCAGAATATTGGAAAATTAAGTAAGCGTGTATTATAAAAAACACAATTTGAATATATATAATTGGAGATTATTAATTACTATATTACTATTATTACTATTATTATTATTATTACTATTTTAGTGTTGATTGGGTTCTTGATATTGTATCTATGCTTGACCGTATCTATGATGACCCTCTTTATATAGAAAAATATCCTAATCCACACCAAAAGTTTAAAGATTTAGAAGTTTCGATTGAAGTAAGTAATATATAAATATGTTGTTATATATGTGATTAATACTTAGTTTAATGACCTTCTTTTAATATTCAATAGGGTGCTGCTGTAGAGCGATGGAGAACAATTGAAAAAACTTGTAGAAAGTCTGATGATGATTTAACAAATTTACTTACTATGGCTGATAGATTAATCAAGGAATTAGTACCATTGGCAACTAAAAAATTCAAGACTCCTATAAAAGGGTATGGTTATATATATTTGTATATGTATATTGGCGTGTTTAATTGTAAAGAAAAATTACATTTCTGATTTTTTTTTCTTACTTTTTTTAATAGTGTACTATCTGTATCTGGTACAGTCATGACTATACAAATGCCTTATTTTGCATTAGAAATTGAAAATTGGGCTTTCTTACCTGAAGCTAAAAATGCTCCCATTGAAGTTACATTTGAATTATATCATAAAGTTCTTACTCTGAAACGATTATATGATGAATATGGTCCACAGTAAGTGAAAAAATAAAATAAAATTAAAAACATATATATGTTATGATTATTAAATGGTATTTATATTCGTTTAGACAAAAATCTTCTTTATTCAAAGTTGAATCATGGTTCTTATCTCATGTCCGCCGTTGGCTCAAAACAACTAATGCTGCTACACCTGAATGGGTTGGAAATGCTATTAAACAAGATGATGTAATTTTAATAAAGTTTTTATATAAAATATTTTTAAGTTACAATGCTAATTAGCTATTTTTTTTTTCTTTTTTCTTTTTGTACTTAGTTTAAAGCTACTAATAGTGCTACAATGCATTCATCTTCTATCGTTGACCTTTTCAGTTTATTTCATCAATCAGTTGACTTTGTACAAAATTTACAATGGCCAAATGAATTACAACGTTGCAAATTTATGACAGCACTATCTAGAGTGATTGGTGTAGCATTAACACAATACACATATGATCTTGAAGATATGATTACTGCAGATATATATCCACATTTATTACAAGAACGAGATTCTCAAGGATCTAATTCATTTTTAGATAAAGCTAAATTACAATTTTCTGGTAATCGAGCATCCATCCGTCCTGATAGTGTACCTGATGATTTTACAACTGAAGTAAGTTACATAACTTAATTTATTTTATTTTATTTTATTTGTACTAATGGACTTTTTTTATTAAAAATAAATAAATCAATTTTAATAATAATTAACTATGTATAGCTTTGCGTAAAAATCAACAATATTGAAGCAGCAAGAGCAAGATTGGATCGCTTATATCAAATTGTAGATGCTGATGAAATTGGTGAATTTTTACGTGAACGTGGAGTCCAAACAGCAACTGAAAAGGATGAAAAAGTAAATTATCTTTATTCCATTAAAGTAGTTCGTGCAGAAAATTTACAAGCATTAGATAGTAATGGATTAAGTGATCCTTATACCATATTTGAAATTGATGGAAAACAAGTG
The DNA here is from genome assembly GCA_037043795.1 of Cunninghamella bertholletiae. NCBI lineage: Eukaryota > Fungi > Mucoromycota > Mucoromycetes > Mucorales > Cunninghamellaceae > Cunninghamella > Cunninghamella bertholletiae. The sequence goes on from JAZGVP010000001.1 coordinate 2,560,935, forward strand.
TGCCGTACAAGAACAGTCTATGAAACATTAAACCCAAGATGGGATCAAACCTTTGATTTATGGTTGGGCAATGAGACAATAAGTGTTTTAGCAGTTGTTTATGATGAAGATTTATTGACAGCTCATGATGAATGTGGTATGACATGGTTTAAATTATCTCCTGAATACTTTGATGATTATCAATCTCATGAACTAGTACTTGATCTTAAACCTCAAGGAAAATTAATACTTCGTATTAGTATGGAAGGTGAAAAAGATGATATTCAATTTTGGTTTGGTAAAGCTTTCAGAACTTTAAAACGCGCAGAAAATGATGCAGCTGGACTTATTGTTGATAGAGTATGTATTAATAAATGAAATTATCTTACTAAAAAATATTAATAATCGTACTTTACTAATTAATATTAATTTAATTTTATTATTACTTTTTTATTATTACTAAAAAAATAGATGGGTAGATATATGCGACATTGCTTATCAAGAAAAGTTTTGGATAAATTACTTGGACGTGATCGTAGCTTCTTTTCTTCATTTAGTCGAAGTAATAAACATGTGGAACCTGGATTACAAGATTGTGAAGATGCAATGGCTCCATTATTAGACTATTTAGAAAGAAATCTCAAAATTCTAAATGATTATTTATCAGATTCTATCATGCAACTTGTGACATTAAAAATTTGGAAAGAATTATTAATAACACTTGAAGGCATTTTATTACCACCACTCTCCGAACATTTATCTGATATGAAACCATTAGATGATTATGAATTTCATGTTGTATATAAATGGTTAGAACTTCTCAAGATTTTATTTAATGGTGGTGAAGATGGAGATGCTATACCATTAGAAAAATTAGAAAATGCACAATATTATAGCTTACTAGGTGTTAATGTAGCTTATAATATGGAAACAGAAGAATTAATGGAACTTTATAATACAGTTGTAGGCAATCAAACAGAATTAAGACAAAGTAGTAGTAGAAAAGCTGATCGTAGTAAATCTGTTTATCATTCAAAGAATACTGCACGAAAGAAAAAGCAAATTAAAAAACCAGCTAAAATAGCAGCATCTGCCATTGATTTACCAAATAGCGAAATTATTTTACGTATCCTTCGTATGAGACATGGAAAACAAGTTAAAGAATTTTTACGCAATGAATTTACTAAAAGAAATAATCCACCTCCTCCACCTCCTCCTCCACATGCAATAAATAATAATAATAGTAATAACGATGATGCTCCTCCTCCACTTCCACTTTTACCATCAACTTTACCTCCACCACCACCTCCTCCACATTCATCAAGTGTTACTAATCTTCATACCCAATCTTCACAGCCAAATCTTCCTCCTCCTCCTCCTCCTCCTCCTCATTCAGCAACAACAACTGGATATAGATAAAATAAGATTGGAGTTGGTGTGGATTATGAAGTTAACTTTTTTGATTAGATAATTTAATGCATATATATATATATATTAAAAAAAATATCAATGGAAGGTAACTTTAAAAAATATTCTTATATAAACACATTTATTAAATAGATATCATATAATAAATAATTATAATTATTATACTTTTATAGATGATGAAAATACACAATTTTATACCTTATTATATAATCTGATTTTTATTTTATTTTATTAAAATAATGAAATAATTACATTCAACCTTGATCTTTTTTAAAATAAAATAAAGCATTTAGTAATTTTATTTATATATAATAGTTTATTATAACAATTGCTATTATAATTATTTGTATAATTAATAGAGTAACACATATGTGTAAATTATTTATCATTATTATTATTATTTGAAAAGGAAATATATTAAAATAATAATAATAACAATCCTATTTTAAACAGTTAAGTATTGATTTATTATCTATGAATTTTTTTTAGTTTTGGCCAATCAAAATTCATATTTGGGTTTTTAAATAAATTTACATTGCACCTTTTTTTAAACGCTCTTTTTTTTCTTAGCTTTTTTTTTCTTTCTTTAGCTCTCACTTTAGCTTTTTTTTTTTTCTTTCTTCCTTCCTTTTTTTATATATATTATTTTATTATATATATTTATATATATGATTACCGTTGGTTCAGCTTCATTACACCACTATTTAGCAAATAAATACTCAGAATTTAATGAAACAATTACTAGCGATCAATTAAAAGAATTATATACAGACTTTTCCAATCCTTTAAACTTTAAAGTATCGTCAATCGATCATTATAAAAGTTTTTGGCGTACCATTATTCTAGATTGCAATATTAAAGGATATTTAGGCACTTCACATTATAATTTAGTATTTGATATTAGTAAACTAGCAGAAATGTTTTATCGATCGGATGTAGGAAAACCTTTGGCTTTAGAATATGTCCTGGTATTTACTTATTACACATTTATATATATATATGTATACATATATATAAACTCTTTTATTTATTTACTTATTATATTTTTTTTAACTTATGCACACACTCGTATATATATTATATAGAGTTATTTAAAAAACAAACAAGATATTTTACCTATTAATATTTTTATTGGAAATTTTACAGCAAGTTCATGGTTATCACGTATATATGATACAGTTATAAAAACACCTGTAAGATGGTCAATATCAACATTAATTAATAATACAACATCATCATCATCATCAGCCAACCTCTATGTTTGTATTCCAAGTATTCAAATCATATCAGAATCCATTTTACAGCAATATCGTAATGAAAAATCATACTTTAGCTGTGTGAATAGAATCTTAACGTTTACTGAATTTTGTGCTAAATATGGCAAATATGATACAATAGCGTTGACGGAAGGTGATATTTGGTTATTACTTAAATATATGAATTTACATTTTGGTGTTGGATTAGCTCCAGAAGTTCGTGGATATGGAAAATCACATTTAGTAATCAAATTGCCTGAATATAGTGAAAATAATCTTATCTTTAGCCCTATTCCAGAAGAGATAACTGATAATGATAAAGCAATCATTAGTTTAAAAACAACTTGTAAAGCACTTAATGATCAAGTCAATGAATTACAAATAAAAATGGAAGAGTAAGCAATATATATATATATATATATATATAATAAACCGAAACTAAATTATTTATTTATTTCTTAATTGTAAAAATAGATTATTTCAATTATGTTTGAATCATTCAAATAAAAAACAAAAGGCTCAAGCATTATATGCACTTAAACGAAAAAAGCAATTGGAACAAATTTTAGATCGTCGATTAAAATCACTTGATACTATTGAAACCATTTTATTAAGAATTGATGCTTCACATAATGATATCCAAGTAATATTTATATTTTTTTTTAACTAGAAAAAAAAAAGTATCAAAATGCTAATTATGTAATGTTAATGTAGGTTATGCAAGCCTTTAATGTAGGTGCAGATGCATTAAAACATATTTTAAGTAACAACAATATCACAGTAACAAGTGTTGATGAAACGATATTAAAAATGCAAAACGCTTTAGAAGATCAAAAACGTATTGAAGATGCTATTGCATTTGGAATGGAGCAAACTAAACATGTTAATGATGATGATAATGGTTATAATGAGATAGAAATAGAAAACAAATATAAAAATAAAAATAAAAAATCTATAATTAAAGAAAAACGTCGTTGGGAAGAAATAGACCACCAAGATAATAAAAGTATAAATGAAGTTGAACCAATTGAAACTACAAACGCTTTACGTACAAATTCCGAACTTGCAAGATTACACAATATTTTATCCACATTGCCTGAAGTTCCTATTAAGCCTCCTCCAAAATCCAAACAAAGACGACGAGAACAACAATTGGCATGATCATCCAATTTTTTTTAATCTAATAATTAGTTTATCACTTACATGCTACAACATATCCTTATCATCTACTATATATTTACTGAAATAGTATTGCATTCCTTTTTTATTTTACTTTTATTTTATTTTTATTTTATTTTATCCATCCGCCCATTCTGTATTATATATTTATACCCATATTTTAATATTATTTATAATTATAATATCTAGAAAAAAGAAAGCAAACTTTTATTATTTATATTAATTAATAAATGAATATATCTATAAAATGTTGATTGTAATGTTGATTGTAATGCTGATTTAACTACTTTTTATTTTTTTGATATAGGCTTCAACTCCAATAGCTATTTAAGTAATAATAATAAAAATAAATAATTAAAGTTAAAAAATGATCATATATTAATAATTTATTCATTTATTTATCTATTTATTTTTTTAAACAAACCTGTGAAAACAAGAGCAACGCCAAACCATTGACCAAAGCTTAAAATATGATTAAACCAAAATACACTTAAAAGCATAGTAAATAATTTTCTTGTAACAGTAACAGTGACAAGACGAAGACTACCATAATGTTGTAAAGTATAAAAGATGAAGCATTGACCAAGAGCGCCACATAAACCAAAAAGTAAAATATCACGAATGACAGCAGGATGAGTTGTACAAAAATCTATGGCTTGCCATAATTCATTATTATAAGGATGTAAAAGAAGATAAGAGGCAGAAAAAATAGAACCAATAGCATTCATATAAAACATCATATGTTGACCGCTAACGATAGATGCATATTTATGGAATATTTGATCTTGAGTAGCATTGGTTAAACCATCGATGGCTAAATTTGTACAAAGTAAAAATAGACCCCATAAAGAATTGGAAGCAGCTGATTTTGAACTTTTTTCAACGTTATGATAAAGCATAAACATGGATACACCAGCAGTGATAAGAGCCACACAAAGATATTTATAAAAGGGGAAACGACGACGGTAAACAAGTACATTCATAAACATGACAGGAACTAGTTTACAAGATTTACCTAATATCATGGTTGGATAATCAATATGTTTTAATGAAGCATATCCAAATGGTGAACCAATACAATTAAAAAAAGCGACCTGCGCATATCTTAAATAAAGCTGTCTTGGTGTAGATTTTAAATTGATTTGTCTTCCACTTAATTTAACATATAAAAAGGCAACTAGAGCTGCTATCATAGATTGAATCAGATTTAGTACTATAAAAAATTTGAATTTTTTTGGTGCTGCTTCACTTCCATATGGTGTTGTACTAACTCTTTCTTGTACAACTCCCCATGTTAAAAAGCACACATAGATACCTATAACACAGAGAGCAAATCGTATCATATTTATTAAAAGAAGTTAGAATGAGGGAAAAAAAAAAAAAAAAAAGAAAAAAAAAGAAAAGAGATAAAAAAAAAGAGAAAATTAAAATATCAATTTATTGTGTCGAAAAATAATTGGCCCACCGACTCCTACCCGTTTTATTTAAAAAAAGAAAAATGCACTAATTCGAGCTCAGACTATTAAAAAAATGGAATTCATGCCAATAGCTTTTTTCCTTATTTTAAAACCATTATTATTACATATATACAGTCTGTTTATATATACTAAAGTTTAATACTTTTATTATAATTTTTTTATTAATATATTTGAAAGAAAAAAAATAAATATAGATATATCTATCCTTGAATATTAATAATAATATAATTTAATATTAAATTTTCAAGTAATAATGAATTTCAAGTAAAATAATAACCACAAAATACGGAGTTTAAATGTTAAATCTTATATGTATCATTTTTTTTTGTCTTGGTATTTTTCGCTTTCTCTTTTTTGCTCTTTTTTTATACACCATTGTTCTACTTATTATTATTATTATACAAAATAATAGTAATAATAATATGATTTCTAAACGTAGACAAAGCTCTAGTTATGCTGAAGAACTTTTTGAATTTGTTGATTATACCTCAGTATCAAATTTCGAAAGATTAGTCACAGCTATAGAAGAAATCTTATTATCTTGGAGTGTTAAAGATGGATCTTATGGTGTATTTTCTGATACCGCTCTTAGTTCTAACAAAAAAAGTAATTCACAATCAAATGCAAATGGACATGCTCTCCATGAATCAATATCAGTTGGTGATGAAGCATATAAATTAACTTATTATTATCAACCAATACTATCACCTACTCAACAGCCTTCAGCAACTACAACAAAATATCCTTTTTCTTATGACGATTTTTATTTGTTTAATCCTCCACAAGTATCAACTGACACAGCTAAAGTGTTTCATCCAATACATCGTTGGACTGGAGTTAGTCGATTTTTTATTTTAACCCCTGTATCAGATTCTCTAAAATCAAAATTATTTTCTTCTTCTAAGATAACTGTAGATATTCATCAATCAAAATATTTAATATCAGCATGTACTACTGCTTTCAATAATTTACACTGTTCAATACCTATCTTTATACAAATAGGTCAACCTAGATATAATACTTTTAATGGATATATGTTTCAACAAAACGGTATTATGGATCTGGATATTCGATTTGACATGTCTGTAATCCCTTCTCCAAATCTGCAATGTCATATGAGTGACCTTTTAGATCTATTTACTCAAAAATTAGATATTCATCGATTTAATAATGGTAATAATAATAATAATAATAATAATAATAATAATAATAATAATAATAATAATAATAATAATAATAATAATAATAATAATAATAATAATAATAATAATAATAATAATAATAATAATAATAATAATAATAATAATAATAATAATGTATATTTTGTATATATAAATAGGAATAGCACCATTAACATTACACGATAAACAAAATATTCTGACAGGTGCAGCATTTACGTATAATCTTAAAAATTGGTTTGATGAAAATTGGAAACAATGGGACGATACCAGTGATATATTACTTAAAAATAAAGGTAAATCAACTCTATCAGAATGTAACACATATATGAATTTAATGGATTCTATTAAAACTTTACCACCTTTACCATTTGGTTCTTATAATGATCCTTTACGTACATTAACATTAAGCGCAATATTTCCACTTAGTAATAATTCAAAATATATTGAAAATGAATCAAATAATAATTTGGATGCATTAACAGCTAAATTTTGGGTCATTTCAAGAGAGTTTGCTCAATTATCACAACAAAGAGGTTATTTATCTACATTATTAAATCAAGTAATATCATCATGGATTAGGGATCCTTCAAATAGGGATTATTTAGCACCATATGATAGCAATAATATAACGATGGATGATGCGACTGAAAGAGATTCAGGGCTTATGAGAAACTTAATGCATGTAGTAAGTCAAAATAGAGGATCAATGCCAACAACAGCTCAAACAGGTCAAGTCACTTTTATGAAAACAGATCAAGTAGAGGATATTATAAATGCTGTTTTTGATTTGGAAGATGGAAGACGGTATTCAGGAAAATTATTTACAGATTATATACCATTGAGAGATCCAAATAAAGGTATATCATTATTCACTTCTCAATCACTTGGATTACGATTAAAACATGGTTCAATAGCCCCTTGGAATTCATTTTTATGGAAATTACTTATTTATGGATTACATGCATTTTTAGAAATATCAAATGGAAATGGATCATCATCATCATCATTATCATTATCTTCATCTTCAACATCGTATATGGGATTTTTAAGAATATTATGGACAGAGGTATTACGACGAATTAGATGGCATTGGGAGCATTTAATACCAATTCCAAATGTTGACCCTCATCTTTATCATCCATCTTCAACAAATAATGAAGAGTATTCAAATAATAATGATAATCGTCTTGAAGATACTCTTGGTATAGATCTAAGATATAATATAGTAAGTCAGTAATGCATATATATAAAGTGACAAAAAAAGGAAGAGTATTAAATAATAATTATAATAATAATAAATGTATACATTTATTTTTAATAAAAATAGTTACATCAAAAATTAACTATGATAAACTGCTGTATTCATCAAAGGCTTAAAGAAGCAAGCATTAATAAAGGTTCAAAAAACACTCCTAATACAAAAAAATCAGCATCAGCATTAAATGATAAAGATGGTGTTATTAATAACTTAACAGATACTTTAACTGATTTTTTGGAAGAAATGACTGATATAAAGGTAATTTATATATTAAAAAAAGAAATATAAAGTATGTTTAAATTTAAATCCTTTATTTTTTTTTAATAGAAGGAAACATCAAATGGGTCAGAATCAAACTCTGATATTAGTGATAGTGAAATGTTTTTTGATTCTATGGAAGATATAGAAAATATTATACCTATTAGTAAAAAATCAGCAAAAAATATCCATTCTTGCTCATCATCGATATCAGATGCATCCGAAGTCATACCACCTACCTCAATGAATGAATCTTTTGTACGTTTAAATTATTCCTCTAGTGCAGATTCAGATCAATATCATCATGATTCTAATGATTTTGGAGATATTGATGATTGGTTGGGTGTTACTAAAGAGTCAGAAATTAACGATCCTGATGTATTTGAAGGACGAAGTCATCAACATAATTCTATTTTACTTTTAAAAACTAATACACCATTGTGGGTACCAATAACTCAGGTAAAATTAAAGACATGATTAATCATACAATTATATATATATATATATATAAATAAGGTATTTCATATTTAATTATTATTATAATAGAATCCAGGTTTTATGACTGAAGATATGATACAACAACAAGCAGATGTATTTGAGAGTTTAGGAACGTCTGTTAATGCCACTAAATTACGTGCTAAGCTTCAATCTGCACAATTGTATTCTGGTATGACATAAAAAAGAAAAAAAAAAAGAAAGGATAAACTAAAGCTTGATTATGAAATAATTTGATTATATCTACTTTTTACTTCTTTTTACTTAATTAATTAATAGATATGCAAGCATTTAAAGCTGCAAATCCACACTCAGTTTTAGAAGATTTTGTTAGATGGCATTCACCAAAAGATTGGATTGAAAGCTCTGATGGTTCAACGCCTGGTCGGTTAAGTTCAAGAATGTCTCAGCCTACTAATATTTGGCAAGAACTTTGGAGGGTAAAATATATTATTATTATTTTATTAAAATATCGTAATGTTGATTACCTATTATTATTAGTGTTCAAGGAGAATTCCTGCTTCACGCCAACGTTCATTATTTAATCTTAATGCTGAAGGTGAAAAAGCATTACATTATCTTGAAAGTATCCCCGTTTATGAAATGTTTTCATCGTAAGCTTTTATATGTATTAATTTGTTTATTTCTTAAATAGAAAGTTTATAAAGTTGACACTGTTATTAATAATATATTTTTACCATTCACTTTTTTTTGTATGTATATATATCTTAGTCTCTTACCAACACTTGGTGTTATTATGTATGATACATTAGCTAATCATCCAATAGTTAAATATATTGGCCCAGTTTCAATGGGTATCAAAAAACTTGGTGATAAATTAATTAACTTTCCATGGGATGCATTGAAGTATATATCAATAAAATAGTAATAACAAAACACGAATATAAAATAAAAGTCATTAACATTTATTTTATTTGAATTAGGAATGGTAAAATAAATTTTGATGAAATAATCAACTACATTAAAAAGGAAGAATCACATATGTGTAGTGCTATATCTTTACTTAGAAAGGTAATTAAAATTTAAACTTTCTGATTTTTATTATTTTGCTTTAATTTTTTATTATTATATATGATATTTCTTTCTTTCTTCCTTAAAAATCAGTTCCCCTGTCAATATGATCTTGTTGAACGTTTAATTCAAAATTCACAAACTCAAGTATGTGAAGATGATGAACGTGAAGTTGTATTTAACCTATATAAAAATGAACGTAAGTTTTTTTTTTTTTTTTTTTTTCGTATTTTTAATATTTATTTATAATTGCATTAATTTTTTATTTTTTTTTTACTTTTCATGGACAGATGGTGGAATATCAAAACCTTCATACAAAGAGTTTATATTTTATATAAACAATTCCAATAATTTAGATACCCCATTACCACAAAGACAATATGTTGTATTAAATGATTCTGAACTTCGAATAGTAGATATGTATAGTATAGATGGACGCTATTGTTAAAAATTAAATATTCGGAGGTTGAAATTTTTATTATAATGAAAAATTAAACATACCTTTTTATTTTTAAGCTTTTCTTCCCTTTCCTTTCCTTTTTTTTTTTGGCTTTTTTAAACTTCTATGTCAACTGAACACGCTATTCTTAACGTTGACGATTTATCTTCTTCAAATCAAACTTCTAATATGATACAAAATAAATATTCAGTTCTTCTCCCTACTTATAATGAACGTGAAAACTTACCAATTATTACTTGGCTACTTGCTAAAACTTTTACAGAAGAAGGAATAAATTGGGAAATAGTTATTATTGATGATGGTAGCCCTGATGGGACTCAAGAAGTTGCCAAAGAACTTCAAAAAGTTTATGGAGAAGATCGTATTGTAAGTATATAATATATATGCATATAAACTTTATTATTATTAAAATAAATAAAAATAAATAAATAAGGGAAAGGATAAAGAAAATAAAATAATAAAACAGGCTATATATTAATGATATTTCACCTTTATTATTTATATATTATATAGCAATTACGACCAAGAGCTGGAAAACTTGGTTTGGGTAAATATATTCTAATAGTGGCAATAATGATATACAGTGATATCATATAAAATAAAAATAGATACATATATATAAACATATTCTTATGAGGCGTTTTTTTCTTTAGGTACTGCATATGTTCATGGTTTACAATTTGCAACTGGTAATTATATTATTATCATGGATGCTGACTTCTCTCATCACGTAAGTTATTAACATGAAGTTCTTATTGAAGTTGTAATATATATATTTCTCCCCTATTAATATTTTTAAATTGTTATTTATATTTTTATCAACCATCAAAAGCCTAAATTTATTCCAAAAATGATAAAGTAAGAAAGTAGCTACATATATATTTATGCGATAATAATGACGAATCAATATTGATATCTTTTTTTCTCCTTTGGTTTTTTAGACTTCAAACTGAAAACAACTATGATATAGTAAGTGGTACACGTTACTTACCAGGAGGTGGTGTTTATGGGTGGGATTTAAAAAGAAAACTTGTTAGGTAAATTTTAATCAAAACATTTTATGTATGATATGCAGTTCACTAATATTTTTATTTGTATTTTTTATGTTTTGGTTTACTTTTTTTTGATTTACATAGTCGAGGTGCCAATTATTTAGCTACTTTATTATTAAGACCAAATGCATCTGATTTAACTGGTAGTTTTAGGTAAATTAAATTATTTTTTAATAAATAAATTGATCATGGACTTTTTTTTAAAAAAGTAACTATTTAGTAAATAATTATTTATTAATTTTATAATTATTAAATATAGATTATACAAAAAAGATGTATTATACCAACTCATTAATGCAACACTTGCAAAAGGATATGTATTTCAAATGGAAATGATAGTAAGAGCACGTCAATTTAATTATACTGTTGGTGAAGTACCTATCACATTTGTAGATCGTGTTTATGGTGAAAGTAAAATGGGTGTTTCTGAAATTACTCAATATGCACAAGGGGTTTGGCGACTCTTTACAACTATTTAATACCAATAATCTTCTTTTTTTTATTATTTTTATTAGACATTATAAATATATTCATATTTAATATTACAACGAGCTCCAAAATATAAATATCAGTGAAAAATGAAATAAAATAACCATTAGTGACAATTGATTGAGATTTGATCAAATTACCGATGGTAAGGTTCCATAACTTACCTATTAAAATCATATCGACTAAACTGTCAATAATATAAAGAGCAATAATATCAATACGAGATGGTGATATTGATTTTGATGATAACTATAATGATGACAATGATGAAATATTTTGAGAAACAAAGTACATGAATTAATGGAGTTAAAGTGAAAAGATTTTGTTAAAAGTATAGGTAAAAATAAATAAACCTTGCCTACACTATATACACACCATTTTTTTATTGCCTTTTTTTTTACTATGCAAGCCTTCATTTTTTTTTTGCCTATATGAATTCTTTGAGCATTAATAAACATGTTTATTCAAAAAATTGAAATTTTTCACTTGCCAAAAAAAAAAAGAAAAAACAATGGATCAAGCTCATTCCTTTTATTATACTTGTATATACTTAAGATACTAATAAATATATATATATATATAAATATAGTAATATTTTTTATCCAAGATATGAAAATATAAAAAATCATTTTTTTCACAATTATATGTAATATTGTTTTTATACTTTTTACTAGTTTTAATCATATTTTGAAATAAAATAAATTTGCCATTACCTCCTTAGATATTTTATGAATTTTTGATTTCTTTACATCAAAATGTTTCATTATATCATAAAAAGATATATGAATTAGAAAATAGTCATCATGGAGAATATTGAATCGAAGTAAAATAAGCTTTTTCAAAAAAATAATCATCAGAGTTTTAAATATATTCAATTTATATAATAATTCTTATACAATGTAATAGAGGACCTTTCTAGCTTTCAAACAACCCAAAAATCGTAAAGATTAAACCACAAGTTGTCAAAATATCTTCAATTGAAGTTAGGGACTATTTTATAGAATCTTTGAGATTTATCTTGTACATTACAAGTTTTTGAATTTTTGTGTAATATTTTAAACTTCGCTTTTTTTTAATGATGGATGGGTGAGTATTTAAAATAACTAGATGATTACTTGGTTAATCTAAATTAATCAGAGGATTGAAAATAAAAAATAAAGTATAATAAATACATAATACATAGTTTGCATTTTAGCTTATTGAACTTTTTAAAATTATTATATATATTAGCAGCTAATGACAATACTTTTTTTGTTATAAACGCTGATCCAATAATAATAAAAGCCAATGATGATAAATGAAGTAATGATTATTAACAATTAAAAAAAGATAATAAAAATGGAGCAATTATGCTGCAACTCTTCTTAAAGTAATAGGCGGTGATCAAAAATTGTAACTTTTGTACCAATAAATCCATCTTATATTTTATCATTACATAGTTCCAAATTATTATCACAGTCATCTTCACATATTTCTCTCGTAGATCATTACATTTAAAAAAAGGAAGTTGCCGAAAGTATAAATAAGGTATAGTTATTTCTTATACTATTTTTTAATTCAATAAAATGGGTTTTTCTTAAAATTTAAAATGGTGACATAGATGATCATTATTATATATTAAAAACGAAATAAAGTGGTATTATTAACTACTGTAGGATTTTTTTTAATATATAAACTTTATTTAACTACTGTACAGAATATATTTATATTTGTTAAAAAATAATAAAGAATTTTATAAAGTAACATTTATATGAATATTCATATGAATTATATATTGTCTTTGTAGTCACGTCAAATAACATTTATCCCTTTCCTTTTTCCTTTCTTTTTATATAAGTAAGATATATCATTATTCACTATACTCCCATTTGCTTTCTTTATTTTTTTCTTTTTTCAATAGCTGCATGTTTATTGTCTTATTATTATCATTATCAAAGAAATAAAGTGATATGAATGAATAAAAAAGTAATACATATGGTTTTATTATTTTTATTATTATTAATTTTTTTTCTAACATATATATATATATATATAAACCTGTTTTTTTATCATTATTTTTATTGTTATTATTAATATTATTATTACTAAAGATTAAATATTATTGAAATAGTTTACCACCAAAAAAACCTTTTTTCTTTTCCTTTTTTCCTTTTGATGATTTTTCTTGTTGATTATGATGATTTAAATCCATATCAAATGAATGTTGTTGTTGTGAAGAAGAACCCATATTTAAATTTCTAGATTTATCCATAACGATTTTATTTGAACCCATAGAACCAGTTAATGTAAGTGATGAATTAGTCATAGTATTAGAAGCATTACCACCAGCAGAAATAGATGAATTAGTATTTGTTAATAAAGTATTAGAAAATCGTGGACTATTATTAGTTGATGATGATGCTGATAAGGAACGCCCTCCTCCACCGTTCATAGATGAATGAAGATTGGTTGTAGGAGAAGTAGAAGAAGAAAGGAATTGCTGTTGAGGAGAGGATGAATAAGGTGAATGAATGTCAGGAGTAGATGAAAGTCGATCAAATCTTGAAGAGGGTGGTGGTGAATGAGAATAATGATGAAGTTGTGATGGTGATTTACGAGTTGGTGATAATATTTCTCTTTGTGTTTGATTACGATTTGAAAATGAAGTTTCGGATAATTGAGGAGAAGTGGGTGACATAGGATGATGATAAGTTGTACTACCAATAGTACCAGTACCAGAAGTAGTAGTTGGTGATGCGGTATTTGATGCAGGTGAATGATTAGATGATGATTTCATCATAGTTGCAGATGCAGGTGGTGATGTTAAATGATTTGCATTATTATTATTATTATTATTACTATTTGATTCTACATTAACTCTTGCTTGGATAATTTGCTGTTGTTGAATCATTTTTTTAGCTGCAATCATCATTTTTAATGCACGAATTTGTAAACTTGTTTGATGTGATAAAGCTGCTGTTTCAAAAATTAATGGCGCTGTTGACATATTTAACATTTGATGTAATGCATGTGTAGCAAGTTCCCTTAATCTAGGTAATTCATACATATCTGCTAAAAGTAATAATTGTGCAAGAATATGAGGTTGATATTGTTGTGCTGTAAGAAGATTATCTGTATATATGAATTGTAGTAAAGCAATGACTACTGGATATGAATAAGGAAAAATCATACTATGGCTTTTCACATTTTTAATATTCGTGTTGCTATTAATTTTATTATTATTATTATTGGTATTATTATTATCATTATTTTCATCTGTATCTACATTTGAAGATGAATTTTCATTTTTATTTGTTGAAGATACACTATCATCTGACTTACTATCATTGTTATTACTGTTGATGATATTGCTGTTGGTATTGTGATTATTATTTTTTAAATGAATAACTGATGATCTTTTATTTGCTTCAATAAGTTCAGCAAAATATGGCCATCGTTGAGCTAGTACAGCAGAGTTTACAGGAATACGTTGATTTTCTCTTGTAATCATAAAAAAATCCGATACAGCAGGTTCATTTAATAAACTTAAACCCATTTCTTGAGCTAAAGTAGAACAAGTAACTCTAGGTAATTGATATACGCCAAATGCTTCTAAATCTACAACAGCTACATGCTCAAAATTGGTTTGTCTATGATTATAATCTTCTACTAAATTACGATCTTGATTACCAAAAACTAAATATCGATTAGATGCCTCATGTAAAGTACCACGATTCCATGATCCTATACTAAATACATTCCCTGTTTCAATACGTGACCATGTTAATGTTCCCAAATTTAAAGACCATATACAATAAGCTTGCGCATCTGCTGAAAGTTGTGTTCCAGCCATAATTAAATGATGTCCTAAAGTATGACCTGTTGGAAATCTTAATCCTGGAGGTAATGTTGATCCTGTCATATGCTGTGAACAATCTTCTGTTGTTGGAGTATTTGAATTTGACATAAAAATGAGTTGCAATTCACGTCTAACATCACTAAAATTATAATTTGAATATAAATAAATAGGAATAGGCTCTTCATTCATAAATTGACCATGTTGTTGTTGATGATGATGTTGTCCCAAGGTAGATGTTTGTTTATGATTATTATTATGATCATCATCGCCATTATGTCCATTAATTTCATCATTTAAATTATCTTTTATAACAGCAGGTAATCTTGTTCCAGGAGGAGTAGTGACTGCAATAGAACGATAAGCACCTACATGTTTATCAAAAGATTTCATTTGTACCCATTCCCATGTTTTAAGATCCAATATATTCATTTCCGGTAAATAACTATTTGATCCGTCTTGACCACCAATAACAATTAATTTATCACCTACAACTTCAGCTAAATGAGCATATCTAGCTTTTGGAGTAAAAAGTGAAGGTCTTATGGTTGGTCTACGCCATGTCATTGTATCCATGTCTAACACAGTAACATCATCCACTACACTTAATCCTGCTGCTGCTGTTGTATTGTCATCATTTGATATTGTTGATCTTGGATATCCCATCCCACCAAATATAATAAGTGATCTTTTATAAATATTAGCAGAATGAAAATATCGTGGTGAAGGTGGTTTATCAGAATCAGGTGAAGGAATATGTCGTGTCCATTCATGAGTTTTTACATCCATAATAAATAATTGATTAGTGACTTTTCCTGTTGATGTTAATCTACCACCAAATACAAAAACATGATCTCCTGCTGTTGTTATAGAAGGTCCAACTAATGAAGGTGGTACTTCTCCTTTCGATGTACGAATTTGTGTTATAATACCTGATATAGATTGCATCCTTTTTTATTGATGTTGTTGTTTTCTTTTTATGATTTTTTGGTTTTTCACACAGAAATTGATTTGCTGTTAGCTAGATATTTGCTTTTTATTTATATTAATAAACGAATGTTGTGAATGAGGAATAACTTCTATATATTTGTATATGTATATTTAATAATAGTTATATATATGTAGTTTAAATAAGCATTTATAAGTACATATAAATATATAGTGACTTTTTAAAAAATAAAATAAAAGATAGCAATTGATTTATTAATATTAACCTTTTCTTATTAGTGGATATTTACAATAGTGTTTTTTTTTAAAAAAAAAAAAAAAAAAAGGCAAACTAAAAAACGAAAAGAGAAAAAGGAGAAAGTTTAAAAAAAAGGAAAGAAAAAGAATGGAAATAAATAAAATGAAAGGGTATTAAAAACCATTTTTTTTAAGGAATTATATTTTTTAAAATTCCGACTATTTCCATTTGGAAAAACCATGATTTTAAAGATAACCTTATTTTTCTAAGAAAATGGAATTTTATAAAAAGAGAGTGTACAAAAAAAAAGATTAAAATCGTCAATTTATAAATATAATTTTACTCTTTTTTATCTTCTTCTTTTTAAAAGAACATTAAATAAATATTGAAGAAGCTTTTAAAATAATAAATAACGCAAAATAGAGTCAAAATAAATGAGAAATAAAAAAAAAAGAATGATAATCCTATTTTGGAGTTTAATAACGTGTTTAAAAATGCTACCATGTCAAAAAAAAAAAAAATAAACTAAAAAAAATATAAAACAATAAGAAATACTATATATATATATATATATATATATATATATATATATATATGAATATAATAATAAATAAATCTAATAAACGAAAAGGATAAGATAATAATAATTTTTTTTTTTGATTATCTCCTTAAAAAAAATTAACGAAGAGATTGAGCTTCTGGAGTAAAAAGTCCTCTACCAGATAAAAGATCAACAAAAAGTCTTCTTGAGCTCCACCAAGCATCTTTTGGTTTTCTATTTTTAAAATCAGTGACAGGTTCTAAATCTTGTACGGATTGATATTTAACATTACAACCACATAAACCAATGACAGATGCAGATTTTGGAGCTTTGCATAATTGAACAAAAGAATAATCTCCACCATTTAATGAAAGAGCTTCTTCAATTTCAGTTTCTACAAATTGAACAGCACTCATACCAAGACGTGTAGCGCGAATACGATCCATAGGTGATGGTGTTCCACCCTGCTGAATATGTCCTAAAACAGCAGTACGAGAATCAAATAATGCATGACCTTCTTCTTTAAATATACTACTAATAACATCTGTGGTGTATGTTTTGCTAACTGTTTCATTTCGTAAAACGATACGTCCTTCTGATTTATCAGGATCATCATCCATATAAAGTGCCATAAGATGATGTACATCTGATTGTAATCTTGATAAATTAACACCTTCTTCAGGAATATAAATGGTATTGGCTCCACAAGCTAATCCACCTTCCACTGCTAAATAGCCTGATCTACCTCCTTGTACTTCAACAACAAAAACACGTCTTCTTGATGATCTAGCTGACTGAATAATGGCATCACATGCATTCACAATAGCGTTTAATGATGTATCTGATCCTAGTGAATAATCTGTACCAGGTACATTATTTGATACTGTTGCTGGAATAACACATAAAGGAACACACAAAGCTGGATATCTGTCACGTGCTTTTTCCAAATGAACTAAAGATGAATATGCTTCGAATCCACCGATGATAATTAATCCTTGTAAATTAAATTCTTGTAATTTATAAGCAATCATACCAATATCAATTTGTTCCCCAGGTACATGGCGATTTGTTCCTAATTCAGATCCACCATGAGTAGTCCAACCATCAACACCGATCCATGTTAATTCTTCAATAGATCCTTTTATTAAGCCATCAAATCCATTATAAATAGCAATAGGTTTATGTCCGCGATTGACAGCATAACGAACAGCAGTTCTTGTAGCAGCATTCATACCACCAGCAGGGGCACCAACATGAACAATACCAATACGTAAACGTTTATTTTCTGGTAATAATAAAGATGAGTCATCCAAGACGGTACTAGCTGCATAAACATTATATTCATGTGCAAATTGAGGATCACGTAATTCCATAGCTCTACCAAATTTCTTTTCATTAATAGCTTTAGCAACTTCATGTGTTAATTCAACAGCTTTCATAAGTGGTTTACAAGTTACTTCATTATCACTTAGACCAATCAGAGGAGATGGTTTATCAGGATTTGATCTTAAAACTGCATCCACAGCTTCCACACCTTGAATTGTTGCAAGAATTCTATCATAAGCAACAGGTGATCCACCACGTTGAGTATGTCCTAATGTCGTTACTCTTGTATCTAATCCTAATCGATCCACTAAAATATCCTTTATATAATCTGGCTTAATTGGATTCAATGCATTATCAATAGCACCTTCAGCAACAATGATCACAGTTTTACGTTTACCCATATCACGATGTCTAGATGCTACATTACACATAGTAGATTCCCAATCATCTTCAGGTGGTCTTTCAGGAATAAAAACAAAATCAGCACCTGTTGCTATACCAGCCATTAATGCTAACCATCCACAGTGTCTACCCATTACTTCAATAACAAATGCACGAGAATGCGATGTAGCTGTTGTGCCAATAGAATCTACTGCTTCACAAATACGATGTAAAGATGTGACAGCTCCGATAGTAATGTCTGTACTTGACATATCATTATCAATAGATCCAACTAATCCAACAATTGTTAAATGCCCGTACTTTTTTGCTTCTTCTTCATTAATTCTATTTGCTGATACTAATTCGTCAAGGAGTCCACTCCATTCTGATCTAAATACATCTGCACCGGTTAATGAGCCATCTCCACCACATACAATGATTGCATCAATTCCATTTTTTATTAAATTATAAGCAGCTTGTAATCTTCCTTCACGTGTTTTAAATGCCATACATCTAGCTGTACCAATGCTTGTACCACCCTATAAAAAAAAAGAAAATAAGGTTACCATATCAATTTTTAAAAAAAAGAGAGAAAAATTACATACAATGGCTAGCCAACCACGCACGCTTTTCCAATCCATTTTACGAATAAATTTTCCTCCATCAACAAGACCTATATTAAAACATACCGGTTTTAAAAAAAAAATTAGCATTACATCATAATTCGTAGTTTAAAATCCAAAAAAAAAACCATACTAAAGAAATCGTTTAAATATGGTCCCCAACAAAAATAAACATAAATGATTTAAAAAAAGTTTATGTTCAGTATTACCTTGATAACCTTCATAAACAGCATATATTTCACATCCTTTAGAAATACCATATCTTACAACAGCACGAACAGCAGGATTCATACCAGGAGCATCACCACCACTAGTTAAGACGGCTATTTTTTTAGGTATGCTATTTTCATCTTTAGTTGAAAAATTTTGAGATAAAGGTGTTGAGTCCAATAAGTTAGGATAAGCTGGTCGATTCACAAATACAATAAGATTATTTAAAGGATCTAATACGTGTAAATCTATTGACTTTCCATCAGGTGAAGATTTATCTTTATATTTAACTTGAAGTTCTTCTAAGCGGTTTTTTAATGGCTAAAAATAAACATAAGATAAAAATAAAAGTTAATATATACGTATGAATATTATATAATTCAAAATAATAACCAATTTTATTCATTACTTCTTTTTCCTTAGTTTGTTTTATTTACAATAATAATGATAATAAAAATGGTTACTTACTTCTATATTCTTAACAGTTAAAACAATAGCTACGTCTTCTTTATCAATATTATCACCATTAGTTTCTAAAAATTCATGAGATTTAGAAGGACTGAGAATAAGTTTAATATTAACATCAGTAGAAAAAGTATTAGGTACAGCAGAAAGTGATAACCAAACGATTGTATCAGTATTTTCTTTTTCCTTTAAAATAGTTTGAAATCCAAGAGTTAAATAAAATTGCTTTGTACGATCAAACAATTCTTGATTATGAGCATGAAAAACTATATGTGATAAACCTTGAGGCGACATGGTTTTTTTTTTCTTTTTTAACAAAAAAGAAAGAAAGAAAGAAAGAAAGAAAGAAAATGAAGGAAAAAAAAATATTTAATGATAAAAATGATAAAAAAAGAAAAAAAGAAAAAGAAAAAATGAATGATCTGATTTTTTAAATATGCTTTTTAAAAAAGCGGAGTTTTAAACAATACTGTAAAAAAAGAGGAATAGAAAAATCATTTGTCGTATCTTCTGATTTATTACTTTTTTAAATTTAACAAGACGACTATAATATAAAGATATTAACATTTTATTATTATTATACACTGTAATATAACTATAGAATTAATTACAATAAAAATAAAATAAAGAGTTAAAGACGGGGGTTTCAACAATTAAAAAGGAACTTTTTATATAATGCATGGAAAAAAAAAATCTACAAAATGGTATAAAAAAATTGTACAACAGTAAATTATAATTAATAAAAGGGAAAAAAGTCTATAAAATTAACTACCAAAATGACGAGAAAGTAGTTCCTATAAAAATAAAGCAGTAATCATTTTAGTTCCAAAAAAAAAAAAAAAATAGATGAATAAAAAAAAAAAGAATAACTTACATATGTCATAAAAATAAGAGCATTGGTGGGAGCGCAACGTGCAGCTAATAGAGCAAAAAATAAATAAATAAAAAAGTTTAAACGGTTAAATACATATCCTAATATATTGTTATTTTTAAAATAAATTTACCAGTAATGCCACAACCACGATAAAAGATTTTAATCCCACCTCTTCTATATAAATCTTGGGCTGTTTGGATGAAAGTATGGTTTTGCTTATTAACTGATTTCGCTAATTCATCATTAGTTTGCATATGTGACTTAATTACATCCACAGGAAACATAGAAACATTGTAACCAATACCACCAATACCACCAGCAATCATAAGTTCTGTTGGACCTAAATCATCTTTAGTGATTATTTTATCTGATGATGATATTTGCCGATGTTGAATAAATTGACGGCAAGTATATTCATAAGAACCGAACCAAAATACGCCTCCACCCGTTTCTCTAATAAATGTTGCTAAAAATCCACGATAATAACCAATAAATCCATATTGTTTCCATACATGTTTCATAGCATCAAATGGGCCTTGATATCTATGCTTCCCATCCTTGCTGTTAAGATGTTGCTGAATTTGAAGTTTACATTTAATTAATTCAACAGGTGTTAATATAAAAGCAGCCAAAGCACCTGAGCCTGCTCCTGCTAATAAGAGTTGACTCATTGTTAATGGTGTATTTTCATCCAGATTATTTGTATAAATACGTATCATACGTTGAATTTGTTTATATCCTACAAATAGAGCAGCATTTTCTATCATAGCTCCAACAAGGGGAATTGACATGCCCTATATATAAATAATATATATATAAATATACATATTAAGAAAAAAAATCGTTACTAACATTATTAATATTAATATTAATATTGCATTTTTATTATACCTTGTTTATTTTACTTTAACTTTATTATTATTACTAATTTTTTCAGTCTAAGTAATATAACATAATTTAAATATTACCTTATATAAACCTCTGATACCTTCATGACGAATAGTTGCTCTAATACAATCTACAGGACCTTGGTAATGTGGTGAATCGACTGGTTGCGTTTGTAGTCTAACTTTAACAGTGTCAAATGGATATTCAGCTACTTTACCTACCATACCTGCAATCTAAATAATATTATTAAATGTCAAAATAAAACAATGAATACTATTTTTATTGACTTTATTCTTTACCGAACCGAATACTAAGTCTTCAAGCTCATGTTGTAAGTTTGCTTTTGAATCAGTAATATCATTGGGCATTAGTTCTATTTATTTGAGTTGTGAATTAAAATAAAATAAACACTAATAACAACTATTTTTTTAAGTATAAAAAGGAAAGAGAAGAGGAAAAAGAAAAGAGAGGAGAGGAAAAAAAAAACAATAACAAAAAATGATCAGATTACCTTTTTAAATCCCGTCGTAGAGAGGTAATTTCTAAATATGGATAGTTTTATGATTATCTTTTTTGTGTATAGTTTTGTTTTATTGAGTAATTTTTTAATTTGAGCAATTTTAAGAATAAAAGTAATAGAAATATCTCATTCTATTTTTTCCTTTTTCCTTTTAAATAAAGATAAAATAAAACAATATTTATGAAGAGATTTTTTTAAATGCTTTAAAAGAATTCATAATTTTTAAAAAAAAATGTTGATACAAATAAATAAATAAATTAAACAGTAAATATTATGAAAATGTAATTGATGGTTTTTTTTTATGATTATGTAATTATATATATATGTATATAAATGTTTAAATAGAAAAACGAAAAAATAAAATAAAATTAAAAAAGGTATCCTATACTTGTAAAGTTCCTTCGTCTTCATGTTCATATTCAACTTCGACATGTGCTCCTTTACGAGATCTTTTAGTTGATTTTTTACTAGTGGGTGCTTTACGCTTCTTAATAGGTTCTTCTTCTTCATCGTCTTCTTCTCCTTCTAATAATAATGACGATGCATCATTTTCTTCGCCTTCCCATTCAAATCCATCTTCCATATCTTCCATATCGGATTCTTCAAAATCAGAAACAAATTCAAAGTCACCTTCTTCTTCTTCTTCTTCTTCAGCCTAATTTAATGAAGATCAAAAAATAAATAAATAAATATATGATAATTATAAAAACGTATAACAAAAAACAAAATAGAATTAACTATTTAAAAAATATGTAGATGTATTTAAACCCATACAATCATTACAATCTCAATTATAATTTACCTCTAATTCTGCCAAACGATCATTTTCTTCAATATCTTCTTCAGCTTCTTCTTCACTTTCTTCATCTTGAGCACCTTCTAATTCTTGATCCAAAATCTTTTGCCAGATATCTTGATTAACATTAAGAGGAGCATCACCATAAGCTTTATTTTTCAATCTTTCAATTAATTCTTTTTCGATTGATTTTTCAAGTCTAGCTGCAGCTTCCGCTTTTCTTTCTCTATTTAATTCACGTCTTTCTACTTTCTTTTTAATACCAATTAATTCTGGTCTATCACTATATATTAAAAAAATTATTTTAATGATCATCCTTTATACTATATCATTAATAAATATATATATATATATATATACACTTACGCTTCCTTTAATTTTAATTTACGCATACGAATAAGGTATTGTGTGATTTTAGTTAAACGTTGTTTACATTTATGTTGTAAAAAGTTAGGCCAGTATATAAGCTCTTTATCAATTTGTGCTAATGCTTCAGCATAATTTTTTGATAATTTTTTTCTTTCCCACATCTTAGCTGGTGAATGGGCTCTTTCAGGTGTTTTCATATATAAATAAATAATGCCTTCATAAATAAAGAAATAAAAATCAATAATAACATTCATTTTTTTTTCTTTTTTTAATAATGATAATAAAAATAAAACAGCCATATTACATATATATATTATTTATTTATTTATTTTACCTTTATCTTCTCTGATAGTAGCATAACGGCTGTTTGCTAAGGGACAGGATTGTCGATTACATAAACCAGTGACATTATATTGATTACGACAAAAAGTTTGTACTTCAGTTCTAATAAGAATAATATATATATAAATATATTATATTATAAGTATATATTAAATATATCATTCATAACTACATAATAGTAGACTTCAAATAACAGTATTGATCCCTTTTTTTAGTAGTTTAACTTTTTCTTTTCTTTTTCTTTTTTTTTACAAATACATATTTTTAATATATATTTATATATTAAAAAGTATTAATATTTTACATACTTGACTTTATACGAACAGAATTGCTGATTTATGACTTGCCAAATAACTTCGTCTGATTGCATTTTAAGTATAAAGCTTTTTATAAAAAAAAAAAGAAAGAGAGCAAGCAACTTTTTTTTTTTCACCTTTTCAAAAAAAAAGCGGACTTTTAAATGGACTGTTTTTTCTTACTATTCAAGCCTTTAAGGAAAATTGATTCCATAAAAAAAAGTCGGAGAATTAATTCTAAATGTATTTGCGGTCACTTTTCTTTTCTTTTACTTTTTCCTTTTTCCTATTTTCTTTTCTTTTCCCTCATTATATTTAATATTTTACACTTGTATATTTTAATTATTTATAAAAAGTACCACTCCTTCATACATTTATATTAAAAAAATGGATGATAAGGATAGTGGCATAAAACGCCAACTTATAGAGGAGAATATATTATTACCTAAGGATGATTTACTAAATACTACAAAACGCCTTAAACTCAACGTACAGGAACAAGAACAGCAGAATAAAAATAATATTTCTCATGACTATCCTAAAATTTCAGATAAAAATAGTCTATCAGAATTAAGTAATATAGATGGTACGTGCAATAATATATTTATATTTGTAAACAAGAATAAAAGAAATAAAAATATGGAAAAAATAGGGAAAAGGAAAAATGTAAAATAGAGTTCATGTTGCAAGTGATAATAATATTAACACTACTTTATATTTTTGTGTCCAAAAATAGCAACTGTTCAAGACCAAACACACCAACAAGGTATATTGCTTATAAATATATAATACTTATAGCAACTTAAAACATCAAAAAAAACCATGTATCCATATATATTAATAATGTATATATTTATTTATTCTTATTGCTATGCATATATATTTATATATATATATTATATAGACAAACAAATACCACATTCCACTTCAGCAGTAAATACTCCTTCTTCACCAAATGGAGAACTAAATAAAGACAAAAATACATATATAAACAATGAACTAACAGGAATAATGCAGACGTCTATACCAACTACTATAACAACAGTAGAAAATGAAAAAGATCACTTAACTTTTGGAAATATAGAAACTCCTTCTATTTCAACATCATCTGTGTCACCAACGAAATCAAATTCAGCTTCACGTGGTCAAAGT
This sequence comes from Cunninghamella bertholletiae, assembly GCA_037043795.1. Classification (NCBI taxonomy): domain Eukaryota; kingdom Fungi; phylum Mucoromycota; class Mucoromycetes; order Mucorales; family Cunninghamellaceae; genus Cunninghamella; species Cunninghamella bertholletiae. The sequence goes on from JAZGVP010000001.1 coordinate 2,586,284, forward strand.
CTATCACTATCAAAGGATGTAGCATTAGAGTATAATAAAAATGATGATGATCAAAAACATCGAAACCATTCAAAGCAAAATTTAGATCAATCATCTATATTTAATTCTCATCAAAGGAGTACTAGTCATCCTAATATGACATCTATAATACAAACATCATCATCAGCATCACCTATAATTTCTTTTGAAGGACAATCAGCATCACCATCATCGTCATCACTATCCTCATTACCACCACAACAACAGCAGCTATCTATTACAAATGAACAATTAGTACGTGCATTGACAACTTCTTTACCTGTTACAAAGGATGATGCGTCACCTTCAACGAATAATAATGATAATAATGATGATAATAATAATGATAATAATGATAATAATAGCAATAGTAACAATAGTAATGAAAAGACAAATGAAAATTCATCATCACCAATGCCATTAATTGACAAAATTGACCAGTTACCTCCTATTTCTCCACCTTTGAATTTTAATTCAAATATGAACACATCAACAATTATTCCACTGTCTATGTCTACTGATTTAGCTAAAACAAACCAAAATGAATCACGTTCTTCTTTATTTAATCCATCATCATCCTTATCATCATCATCATCTATATTATCACCAAGATCAGCAACAACAACAACAACAACAAATGCAACAAATAATAGTTCAAATACTAATAATAATCACGATACTAATAATAATAATAATAATAATAATAATAATAATAATAATAATAATAATAATAACGAAGATGATAGCACATATTCACATCTTCCATATCTTGGAGCAGCTCTTCGACGGCTTAGTGGGGCAGCAGGATTGGATCAACTACATAATCATCAAAATAAAGAAGCTTTAGATCAAGTATCACCTACTGAAATTTTGGGCAGCGCTCTGGCAGCAGTAGCACGAAGTCAGCATGGTACATCAACGTCTGCAGCTGCTGCTGCAATTGGAAATTTAGCAGTAATCACAGCAAATATTAGCAATTTATTAAATAACAGTAACCCTACTAATACTGATGATGATAATAAAAACAAAAATGATAATAATAGTAATTACAATAATACTAATAGTAATATTAATAATACTGATAATAATAATGGAAATACTGCTACTAATAACAATAATAAAGATACTTCCGCCAACCTTAATTTACATTCTTCATCTTCATCATCCCACAAAATAATCAAAGGATAACTTCTACAGAAACAACAGCACCTATAACACAACAATCTTCTATACCCTCATCATTATCATTATCATCGTCATCATCACCATCACCATCATCAGCATTGCCAAATACTACCTCTTTACCGTTAAATAAGCAAGCATTGGATAAAAACCATGTCAATTCAAATTCACTTCATTCAAACTCAATAACATCGATGATTGATCAAACAATGCAATTAGGTCGAACACCTCAACATACACTACTTCATCAAAATATACACCCTAACTTTCATCAACCTCCTCTCCCCTCTCCTTCACATCCTCATCATCATTATCACCGTCAACATCACCATCACCATCATCACTATCAACAACCACAACCAATGATAAAACAAACGCATGATGATTATGGAAAACATGGATTAATGAATCAAGATTTAATGAGATCATCTACGATAGGTGTAACAACAACAGGGCCTTCAACAAATAGTCACCATTCCATACTTTCCAGTGGAAAAAATACATCAGTATCACCTTATCCAATAGGGAGTATCAATCCAATGATGCAACATCATTCATCTTTATCTGTTGCAAATAGATTAATGATACCTATTCCAAAATTAGTTATTAATAATGAAAAGGTATGGGAGGCTGTTAAGGCTAAAAAGGAAGCGTTTTTAGGTAAGATAAATTATATATATATGCATTTTTTTAAAAAAGAAAATATAATATATATTAAATGTGTATGATTATATATATATATATATATATATATATATGCGTGTATATAATAGGGTTCTATCTTTATCGCCCATCTATGCTATTACCAAATTTAGAGGATCATATTAATGGTATAGTTCAAATCCAAGTACCTGCAAGGTATTTAACATATGAAAATCCAAGTGTAAAAAAGCGATCTGTGTGGGGAACTGGTATATATACTGATGATTCTGATATTGTTACAAGTAAGTATTATGTTATATATATGTATAAAGAAATAAGCATATAACTATAATTTTTTATTCTATATAATGGGATTAATAATAAAATTTTTAAAAAATAAAAATATTATTTATTAGTGGCTATACATTCTGGTAAATATGTTCCTGAAAAATACCATGATCCTGAACTTAAACCTAATGATCCATTTGCATTAGCGATAGCTGGGAAAAGTTTAGAATCAGGGAAATCATCATCAGCAATAAAAAGACGACCTATATCAGTCAATTCATTTCTACGGATAGCAAAATATGGTGATGACACTATTCCAGAACATGATATTCAGATCACTGTACGCGTATTACCAAAATTAAAACATTACACTAGTACTATTCAACATCGAATTAAATCTAGAGAATGGGGAAACAATCATGATGGTGTTAGTTTATGCGTTGAAAATGTAGAAATATTAAAGGTAATATATATATATATATGGAGATATTCAAAAAAATATAATAATAACAATTTGTATTAACAAGCAACTTTTTTTAATAGAAAGGGGAAGCTAGACTACGTGGTAGAAGTACTTTAAAATCCAACTTTAGAAAAAACGTCATTGCATTGAATGAAAATCAAGATGATGTAGAAAATACTCATTCTACTTCTTCTTTTTCATCATTATCATTATCATCATCATTATCATTAACATCAAATATTAATCATGGAAATAGTTTTCAATCAAAATCATAATAAAAACTTTTTTTTAGAAGAAAAAATAATCATTTATTTATATATTTATGTGTATATTTTCATCATGAATAATTTAAAATGGATAACCATTTTTGGATGATTTAAACTCAGTGGTAAAAAATTAAAATTTTACCGTAGATTTCTTTGTTGTATTTTCTCCTTTTCTTCCCTCTTTATTATTATTTTTTCCTTCTTTTATTTTGTTGCCTATAAATATATTAGTTTGGATAGAAATGGATCAAAAGGATCAAAAAAAGAGATCAATAGATCAAGTTGGAGATCATGAAGAGAATGAACAAAATAAAAGAATCGCGTTGATCTATAAAGAACCATCGATTTTTAATGTTCGACCTATGGATGATATTACAAAAATAATCTATGATTTTATTTGGAAACACTGCCAAGAAGAACATGTTGAAATAGAAGCTAAACTTGGTGTGTTTATTGATAAAAGAACTTCACAACGAATCAACTGGAATAGTAAAACAGAAACAGGTATTAAAAAAGAATAAGAATAAGGAAAAGGGAAAACTTGTAGTTATATATATATATATATATATATTTAATAAAAATACTTATATGTATGTTTTTATACTTGTATTAAGCTATTAATACTGTTTTTATTCATTTATTTATTATATTCAAAAGTGATTCCTAATGAAATGATTAGATCCTATCGTTTTGAATCAAATATGCCTTTATCTCAACACAGATATTATAATAATATGTTTAATGATTTATTTCAAAAATCTCAAAGAAAAGAATATAAAGGTGAACGTATCAAGTATCGTCACATACATGAAACTGATCAATTTTTTGAGGTTGGAAGAGATAGATGTAGAGTAACTATTGATCAACAAACAAATCAAGTATGTTATATATATGTATAAATATTTTTCTTCTACATTTTTTAACACAAAGTTGTACGTTAGATTGTTCCTAATGGTATTATTGAAAAAAAGCGTATTGCTGATTTAAATATCCATTCACCTATGCATCCATTAGATTTTAGAATATCGATCAATGCGGAAATTCCAAGTAAGAAAGTACTTAATAATAATAATAATTATCATCATCATCTTTATATATTAATGCACACATTTTTTTTAAAAACAGAACCTAAACCTAATGGCGATTATACTTACGAAAGACAAAAAGATAGATTGTCTTATCAACATGGTGGATTAAATTTTGATTTGACACAAGTAAAAACAATTAAGGTAAGTATCATTATATGCATATATATATACATATATATTTATTTACTTATTTTTGTATATTCATACTTACATGTTTTTTTTAATAATTGATATGTAAAATTAGGGTAATGAACCTGAACTTCGACATGAATTAGAATTGGAATTTATCGATACAAAACAATTAGCTATAGAAAAAGTAAAACAAGAAAAAAGAGAGCCATCTGCATATACTGCTTCTATAGAAAGGTTTATAAATAATATTAGAATGCTATCTAAACATGCTAAAATGATGTCATGATTTATAAATTATTTGAATTCATCAATGATTATTTGAGCATACCGATATTTTTATTATACATTATATACACTATTATGTTTTTTTAATCAATCATCAAATTTATTTAATTTTGCTTTTTAATTCATTTATAAACTTTATTTATATTTTTTTTAAAAAAAAACACTAGACAAAAAATCCAATTTCCTAAATTGTACATATTTGATTTGAACAGTAGATGATTCAATTAAAAAAACTAAGTTGATTGTTTAACGATGCTTTATTATTATTATTATATTAAAATGAAATCACAAATGACCTAATTATTTTTTTTTATTTTAAATTTAAAAAAATCACACATATCTTCATAATATACCAAAAATGGCCATCATATGAATGGCCAAGAATTATTATGTTTTTTAGTTAATATAAAAAAATCATAAGCAATAGAGAAAAAAATAAGAAAAATGCATTCATTTTTTATTCCTGATATTTTGAATTTTTAAAATTCTTTATTTCACATATTTATTATTTGAAACTATATAGTAATGGCTGGTTTTAGTAAAAAATGATATATATGTATTTTAAATTTCAATTTCTTTGAAAAATATATATGTATATATAGATGCAAATATAATGATCCATTGATGCTTTGTTATATAAATTATCATGAAAATAAAAGAAAGATTACACTTCTAGGAAAATTAAAATAGAATAAAAAATTAATAAACAAGATAAAGTAAAGTCTTAAAAAGTATTATAAATCTAATAATGAATTATAATGAGCGCCTAATGAGTATAAGTGCTTGTGATATGCTAATTTCAAAGGCTTTTTTCCTGGGAATTCTTCTTCATTCACTTTTAATACTGGTGCACCCATTTGAACAACATGAATTGGCACTTGTTTAGCTTTGGATAGAGCAAGTATCTAAAGATAATAGTAATAAAAACATTAATAATAAGAAAAAAAATGGATATGTAATCAGATTAATGATTTAATACATATGAGAGAATACTTTACTTCTAATTGACCGCCCCACCTTGGTGTCGATTCAATATCATTACAGTATTTTTCGAAATCATCTATAATTAAATCCAAAATAATACCATATATATATATATATTATAAATATCCCAATTATTATTATTATTATTATTATTATTTAATTTATTGATCATCACATGTTATTTTAGATCATTTTAATTATACCTAACCCAAATATATCACCATCATCCTTGTATAAAAATGGAATAAAATCATCAGGGTGTTGTCTCATATATTCAGCTGTCAATTTTCTAAGCTCTTCATAAGTACACTTTTTTTTAAAAAAAATAAAGGCAATATTTAGTGTGATCACAAGCGTATATAGGTTAAAATTTTAATATTATTACTTACTTGATCATCATATCGCTTTAAAAGTTGAGCAGAAATAGCATTATAAAGACTATAAATAAATAGATAAAAAAACGATTGTTTAATTATATATTGAATAATCATATATTAATATATGTATATGTACATTTATTTACTTACCAATGACCATCAGCAGTGATCTAGCATAATAAAAAATAATAAAAAATAGGCATTAATCACTGTCTTTTACTATTATAATTATACTCTATTTTTTTGTAACATTATTTTTAAATAATAATACCTCTTGTACTTTAAGTTTCATAGGCACTAGTAATTCTTGAATAGCATCTGATTCCAATTTTCCCATATCGACCTGGTTTTCAGCTTCCTTTTCAGCTTCCTCACGTAGCCTTTGCATTTCTTTTTCACGTTTTTCTTTTTTAAGTTTAGCTTTATTAGGTTTTTTTACAAAAGTTTTTATTTTTGGAGAAGAGGAAGGTGCTACAGGTTCTTCTTCTAACGTTAATCGATTTAAAGTATCTAAAGATATACCATCTTCTTCTTCTATTTCATCTTTAATCATATCAACATCAACACCACTTTGTATTGCATGATATTTTCTTATTTCTTGTTGCTGTTTTTGTTTTAAGTTATATTCTAAATCAGATATTTGACTGTTTATTTCACGTCTTTTTGATTTATTATTTTTTGGTACAGATTTTTTTAAAGCTATTATTTTATTATTTAGATCTCTTTCTTCTTTTCTATGTCGACTGAGTATATCTTCTAAAGTTTCTTCCTTTTCTTCTTTTTCTTTTTCCATTAAATCTTCTTGTACTGCTTTATCAACAACTGTATCTTGTGATGGTGTTGGTACTACTTCTTTAGCTAATTGTTCTAACTGTTGTTGTTCACTATCTGTCATATTTTAAATTTTTTGTCAAAATATAAATAATAAATAAGTAATGGTAAAGGAAAAAAAAAATCAAAGAAAAACAAAAACAAAAACAAAAGCGGAGTTATATAGCATAATCATTTTTTTTTTCTGATCACTTTTTTTTATTGTTATTATGAATTATAAAATGGTTCGTTTTATTTATTTTTTTCGTTTTATAAAATATATATATATATGATTTTTTTAATACTGAACTAACACTAAAATATGAATTGGTTAATAGATAAATAGGGTATATCTAATTAATTGTAATTATTATTATTATTATTATTATTATTACTATAAGTATACAAAAAAAAAAACAAGATCAAACAGAAAAAAAACAATATTAACGTATATATGTATCTAAAAAGAAAAAAAAATAGGAGAGAAATTTGTAAATATAAAAATTAAAAAATTATCGATTATGATGATGAGCAGGTTGGAAAGGATTAATGGTTGAAACAGTTGAACTAAATAAAGATGATTTGTTTAATAAAGTGGAGTTATTATTATGTGCGGTAGTTGTAGCTTCACTTGAATAAATCACTTCTTCTTCATCCCGATGAGGTGCAGGAATAATAACACTGTTTTCATCTTGACCTTTATCTAATATTTCTTGTTCTTGTTGTTGACCACGTTTAACCCATTTTTTTAAAATTTCTACTTCTAAATTTCCAAGAATCAATTGTTCTACGTGATACAAAAGGAGAGGTGTTGATAAAACGCCAACTGTTCCTGGATTACCATTTTGATATAAAACGTTGATCAATGGTACGCCCATAGCAACTGTTTTTGTAGCACCACAATACTAAATAAATAAACATATTGGCAAAAAAAAAAGATAAACAAATAAATAAGTAAATGATAAAAATAAAAGTCAAATAAGAAGGTGTTTTTTTTGTCAAAAGATGTTACTATTAATATCGTTACTCCTTTTTTTTTCTAGACTTTACCATAACAGCCACAGTATCCTCTCTTGAATATCTTAATTTTTGTAAAAAGGAAGGACCAGGATAAGGGACAGGAAGATAAGCTAAAAACCAACAAAGTAAGGAGAAAAGGATATAAAACCCAGCATTCATGATCACCACTGCAACAATATCCACAGCAGAAACTGCACCAAATGATCCATTATAAACAGCGTCTGAGAAAACAGACCATACCATGGTTAATAAAGCGATAGAACTAATATCAGATAATCTCCATTTAACTTTAATTTTAGCTACTTGCTCAGTAAAGATCCATTGAATGATTTGACCAACAACTAATGGTACTAGAACGGTTAATCCTAATTGTTTTAGGACACCAACAAAATCAATTTGACCACCAGCCTCTCCAGGTGATTCATTTTCAGGTGTAGCATCGATTAAAGGCCTTTGAAAAACAGATACAAGAGCGGGTGATACAAAAATCCCTATTTTTATAATATAAATTATGAAGTTGTCAATTATTTATTGTTTATATGATGCATCATGCATATCTTTTTTTTTTAGTATTTTCTTATGATTTTACCTAAAACATTTCCAAGTGCTGCATTCATAAGTGCTATGATCCAAATAAAAGTAAATAATAAATAAATAAGTAAATAAAAAAGAGAAAAAAGAGAAAAAAGAAATGATCAACAATTTTTTTTGTCTTATCTATTTTTTATTTATTTATTTATTTATTTATAGTTATTTTTTTTTGTCAATTATTTACCAGATGCTTCATTTCCATTTGCATTTTTTGTCATTACTACATTAGATGATACAGTAGTTGGCGTACTTGCAGCAATGACCACACCAATCAATAGTAAAGAGTTAAGGGGCATATGTAATTTGAAAAATAAAAGAACCAAACCAAATACAAATCCAGGTATAATCAATAAATTAATAATTTGAATTAATAAATGTAATCTTACTCTTAAAATAGTTTGAGCCAAAATTTTTGTTCGTAAAGATAGACCTGAAATTAAAAAAATAATAATAACAGCACCCCATTTAATAGACCATTCGGCTCTAATATAACCTCCTTTTCTTGCAACATCAGGAAATTGCCACGCTAAAATAATGACAAATAATAAACCCAATAAGAACCAATATTTAACTAATAATTGAAAAGCTTTAGTCTTGATTTTTTCCAGTAACACTTTATTTTTATCATTTGTATTGCTTGTAGGAGCTAATGTAGCTGATTTTTCACTATATATTGAATTATTGGATAAAGAACTTTTCCTTTTTAGAGTGGATGGTGATAATACAGGTTTAGGTATAGTTACTTCACTACCTGCAAAAGTAGCCGATGTATGATTAGATCTGGGATTATTATCTGTCATATATAGAAATGATGATTACTATATGTATAAATGATTAAAAAAAGATGATGATTATAATATAATTTTAAATAAATATATATATTAATGGTTAATAATAATAATAATAATAATAATAATAATAATAATAATAATAATAATAATTTTAATGAAAAAAAAATAAATAAGAAAGAAAGGGAAGAAGAAAAAGAAAATTTCAAAAGAGAAGGAATGCTTTTAATTCTGGTATTTATGCTATAAGAAATCAAAGTCCGATTTCCTTTTTAAGGGGGCAGTTACATTTTTTTATTTCATAACATTATACAATTTGGAAAAGAAAAAAATGGGAAAAGCAGCGGAGTTTAATTTTATAATTTTCCTTTCCGTGTTTTAAGACCAACATGAAAAAAAATATTTATCATCTATCTCTTCCTTTTTTCTCTTTTTCTCTTTTTCTTTTTTTAATAGTATATAAAGTTATTGTTTGCATACCCTTTAACCCTATTTTTTTTTTCTTTCTTTTAACCCCCTTTTTATTTATTTGAATTTACAAAAAAAGGCTAATTTACACAATTATACTTTTTAGTTATCTTTTTTTTATCATATAAACCTGACGACAAAATTGCCTTTTTTTTTCTTTAAAAAAAAAAAAGAAATATATAAAAAAAAGGACCTCTTTTTAAAAGAAAAAGAAACGCGAATTTCAAAAATAACTTAGATGACTAAGATAAATACGCCATTATTATTTACTTTAAGTTTAGCTGATGATGGCTCACCAAAGAACAATCAAAAGGTAAAAGTATAAACTTTAAATATCGTTTGTATAAAAAATAAAATAGTTTATATATATATGCAGTCCAAGTTGAAAGAGAAAGTAATACCTATTGACAAAGTGCATAGAAATGGAATATTTTTTTCTGCAAAATAAAAATACAAATAAATAACAAAAGGTTAGCTAAAACCATTATTATTAACAATATTTTTAATTTATTTGCTATTTTATATTAGTATATTAGAATTCCACCTTCCTCACAAAAAACCTTAATTCGTTTTATATTGGATCCTGGAAGTAGTGCTGCTATTGATCAAGCTGTTTTATTCACGAATATTCCTATCAATGGTTCACCATTCGAAAGAAAAAAATTTAATGAAATAAAGTATAAAGAAGATCATAAGCATAAATAAAGGAGTATATATAAGAAAACAAAAATAACCTTTTTGTTTATTTACTTTACTGATCCTTTTTTTCTTTATTTATATTTTTGTTTTTTATTTTGTTTATTTATATAGATTTAAACGAGATCCTTATTTATTACATGCTTATTGTGATATCTTATTAGATTTCCCAGGTGTTTATGAATACTATGTTCAATATGGCAAGCAATTAGATCAAACATCAAGTAGCTCAGGTAGATTAGTCGTTGAACCTCATTTAACTCAATTAGATGGAACACCTTTACCTATGGATGCTTTGATGATTCAATCAGTAGTACCAAAATGGATGGGAAAAATCTCTAAATGGGATCCTTTCTTTAAATTTATACAATATTCTGGTTATAATATGGTTCATTTTGTTCCAATGCAACAACGTGGTTTATCTAACTCTCCTTATAGTATTGCTAATCAATTATTATTTGCTGATGATCTTTTTGATGATACTTCTTTATCTCCTAAAAAAAGAGCTGAATTGGTGGAAACTGTTTTGAAAAAATTACATGATCAATATGGGATCCTCTCTTTATCAGATGTGGTCTGGAATCATACGAGCACTGACTCATCATTTTTATTGGATCATCCGGAAGCTGGTAAAAAAAAAAATAGAAAAAAAGGAAAATAAAATAATTATAAACTCAGTAGATGGATTATCTTAGATAAGTGGTATTTGCTTTATTTCCTTTTTTTATTTAAGTTCATTTATTACAAATATTATCATCATCATTATTAGTATTAGTACTATTAGTATTATTATTGTTATTAATTTTTTCATTTTTAATTATTATTATTTGTTATTATTTTTGTTAGGTTATAATCTTCATAACTCTCCTCATCTTGTCCCTGCTTATGAATTAGATACTGCTCTTTTAGATTTATCAGGTGAATTAGAAAAATTTGGTCTTAAAAAAGAGATTCAATCAGTCCAAGATATTGATCCAATCATCAATTATATTCAACATCATACAATTCCTGATTTAAAACTATATGAATATAAAGTCATTGATATTAAAGCAGCATTAGCCTTATTTAAAAACAAATTAGCTACTAAAAACAATGATGATGTCGTTGATGTAGAAAAATATCGTAATCAGCATGTGAATACGTTCTCCCTGAAAGAACAAGCAAAATTTATTACTGACAATGGTTTAATCAAAGAAGGTCATGCTGGCACTCGTTTTAATAAGTCAATCGATCTTGGGGGGATTACATCATTTATTTTAGCTTATTTTGAAAAGGATAATCTAAATCAAGTGATTGATGATAATCAAATAGACTCATTAGTAAATCAACTGGAATCTGTACTTAATGAATGTAATTTACCTTTTTATAAAGAATATGATGATGATGTACGTATTGCTTTGGATAATATTAAAAATCGTTTAATTTATACTCGTTTGGCAGAAAATGGTCCTCGTTTAGGTTCTATTACAAAAAGGTAAATAATGATAAAATCAAAAAAAAGAAATTGAATCTCAGCCATTTTATTTTTTAGTCAATATGCAAAAAATCACTGTGTTACTTACCTTTTCTTATTGATATAATCATCTATTGTTTTTAATTCTTTTTATTTTGACCAATACATTTTTGTTTATTATTAATTGTTGTCAAAATAAAAAAAAATAAAAATAGTAATCCATTAATAGAATCATATTTCACTCGTTTAGAATCATCATCCAGTAAGTCAAAACAACATCCTAAAGGTAGTCTTCAACTTGCAAATAATGGTTGGATTTGGAATGCTGATCCTTTAAAAGATTTTGCTGCATCCGGATCATCTGTTTATTTACGTCGTGAAGTCATTGTTTGGAGCGACTGTGTAAAACTCAGATATGGTAATGGTCCTGAAGATAATCCTTGGTTATGGGAATATATGACTGAATATACTGAACAAGTAGCAAGCATGTTCCATGGTATTCGTATTGATAATTGTCACTCTACACCTATTCATGTTGCTGAATACCTTTTAGATAAAGCAAGAAAAATACGTCCTCATCTTTATGTTTTAGCCGAATTATTTACTGGTTCTGAAGAAAAAGATAACATTTTTGTATCTAGACTTGGTATTCATGCTTTGATCCGTGAAGCCATGCAAGCTTGGGACACTCATGAATTATCTCGCTTGGTTCATCGTCATGGTGGTAAACCGGTTGGTAGCATGGATGAGGATATGATTTGGAAATTAGAACCTTATGATAATGAAAATAATGATGATCATCAAAATAAAAAAAACAAAAAAGCTAATGATAAAATCACTGAAGTTTATAAAATTCCTATTTATCATGGTAGTTTGCCTCGTGCTTTATTCATGGATTGTACTCATGATAATGAAACACCCTTACAAAAACGCCTTCCTCAAGTAAGTTTTGCTGGAAGAAAAAAAAAGGAATGAAAAAAATGAAGTATTCATTTCAATATTTTTATACTAATCTTTTATATATATATGTATATATATATCCTTTTTATTTTTTTATTTAATTATTAAGGATGCTCTTCCAAATGCAGCCGTTGTAGCTTTTTCAGATTGTGCCACTGGAAGTGTTAAAGGTTATGATGAACTTTATCCTAAACTTTTAGATATTGTTGGCGAAACACGTCATTATTTACCACCAGATACAACTGTAGGTTTTGTAGAAATCAAACATAAATTACAAAAACTTCATTTAGAAATGTCATTAAATGGATATAGAGAAGTTCATGTTCATCAAGAAAATGATTATTTATTAGTTCATCGCCAGCATCCTGGATCACAAGATGGTTATTTATTAATAACACGAACAGCATTCCCAAATCAAAGTACAGGCATCTCACCTATTATTTTACGCAAATCCAAAGTAGAATATTTATTTGGTGTATCTTTAAAGGTGGATAGCACACAAGTCAAAGATGATCACCAATTTATTCATGGATTACCCTCTCATTTAGAACATATATCATCACCAGAATTTTTGAATAAAGAAGATGATAAAGGGGAATATGTTCAAGTAGCTATTAATGAACAAATTTTTGTTCCTGGATCCATAATGGTATTGAAGACTTCTATTGGTGATATACATGAAGAAGTAAAAGATTTAGTAACAACTATGTATGATGATGTAGTAAAAGATCTTGATCTTGTGGATGCCAATGTTATCTTGTATCGTTGTGAAGGTGAAGAATTGGATTCTACTGGTGGTGATAGTGTTTATTCCTTCCCAGGTTTTGGTAAATTGATCTATGCAGGATTACAAGGATTTATGACTGTTTTGGAACCTATCATTATTAACAGCGATTTGGGTCATCCAGTATGTGATAATTTAAGGCAAGGTAAATGGGCTTTAGATTATGTAGTAGATCGATTAGATAAATATTTACCTACTTATCCTCACTTGAAAAACATACGTGATTGGTTGGCTTCTCGTATGGAAGAAATAAAGAAATTACCTGATTTCTTAATTCCTAAATATTTTGCTATGGCCATCCAAACAGCTCATAATAAAGTATATATGCATTCCTTATCGTTGATGTCGCCTTTAGTTAGACATGGAGGAGATAAATTCTTACATCAGTTAGCAATGACTAGTGTACAAATGTTAGGCCAAGTACCTACTACAGGATTACATCCAACACGTTCGGAACCTTCTTTAGCAGCTGGATTGCCTCACTTTACAAATGGTCCATTTAGAACATGGGGCCGTGATGCATTTATTTCTTTACGTGGATTACTTTTAGTAACAGGTCGATTTGAAGAAGCCAAACGTCATATTATTGCCTTTGCTGGATCGTTAAAACATGGATTAATACCTAATTTATTGGATTCCGTTCGGCAACCTCGTTACAATGCACGTGATGCTGTATGGTTCTTTGTTCAAGCTATTCAAGATTATTATTTAATGGCACCTAATGGAAAACACATTTTATCAGAAAAAGTAGAAAGAAGATTTCCTAAAGATGATCGATTTGTTCCTATAGAAGAAGCTTATCAATATTCATGTACTATTGGTGAAATCATTCAAGAAATTTTTGAAAGACATGCAAAGGGTATTCATTTTAGAGAATATAATGCTGGACCAGATATTGATAGGCAAATGTCAGATAAAGGTTTCAATATTGATATTGAAGTGGATTGGTCTACTGGATTCATTGTTGGTGGTAATGAATTTAATTGTGGTACATGGATGGATAAAATGGGTGAATCTGAAAAGGCTCATAATAAAGGCCTACCTGGTACTTCAAGAGATGGTGCCCCTGTAGAAATCACTGGTTTGGTGAAAAGTGCATTAAGATGGATCGTTAATTTAAATAAAAAAGGAGAATTCAAATGGACTCATGTAGAATGTAAGTAAGATTATCTTTTTACTACCTTTTCTTTTTGTTTCTTTCCTTTCTTTCCTCTTTCTCTCTTTTTTTTTTTATTTTTATTTTTATTTTTATTTTTTTACTTTTCCATACATATAAAATAGTACATATATACATATGTATATGTACGTATGTATGTGTGTTATATATATATATATATATATATATATATATTTATAAATGTATTTATATATTATATGCTTATCTATTTATCTAATTATTTATATTTATTTTTATAGCACAAGAAGGAAAGAAAGTTCTATATGCAGAGTGGAATAACCTTATTCAAGAAAATTTTGAAAAGCATTATTATATTCCTATTGGTAATCCTTTTTTTTAAAAAAAACAATGAAAATAATAATAATCTTGTACATTATTATTTACTTTTTTTTTCACTTATAATACATATGTTTATTTATTTATTTTGCTTATTTATTTATTTATATATTTATTTATAAACACAGATAAAAACAAAGATAAAGATTATGACTTAGATTCAAAAGTCATCAACCGCCGTGGTATGTATAAAGATGTAGTTAAAGCAACAAAGCTTTACACAGAATACCAATTGCGACCCAACTTTTGTGTATCTATGGTAGTAGCACCCGAATTATTTAATAAAGAACACGGTCGATTAGCATTAATATTGGCAAATAAAACCATCCGAGGTCCTTTAGGGATGAGAACTTTAGATCCATCTGATTTAGAATATCGACCTTATTATAATAATAGTGATGATTCTGATGACATCCAAGTTGCTAAAGGAAGAAATTATCATCAAGGTCCTGAATGGGTATGG
This sequence comes from Cunninghamella bertholletiae, assembly GCA_037043795.1. NCBI lineage: Eukaryota > Fungi > Mucoromycota > Mucoromycetes > Mucorales > Cunninghamellaceae > Cunninghamella > Cunninghamella bertholletiae. The sequence goes on from JAZGVP010000001.1 coordinate 2,601,555, forward strand.
TGTATTGGCTATTTCTTACGTGCAGCACTTTCTTTTGATGCTTTGAAACCATCTGATGTTGCTAAAATTTTACAAAAGCACCGAAAGGAAATCCAACAAAATGATTGGCGTGGTTTGCCTGAATTAACAAATAAAGATGGTGCTCCATGTTGGGATTCTTGCTTTACTCAAGCTTGGTCATCTTCTACTTTGTTAGATCTTATGTATGATGTCATTGAGGGTTAAGAGAAAATAAACTTTTTTTTCTCTTATTTTTTAGTTTGTAATTTATCCATACAAATACACACACATATATATAATAAATAAATAAACAATTAAAATAATATAAAGGTGATTATTTCTAAAATCAGAATTTTTTATTTGACGAACTTTAAAGTAGATAATGACATTTAAAAAAAAAAAATTGCTGATCATATACTTTTTGGTTAATTGTTTTTTATTAAGAAAAGAAAAGAAAAATATATATCAGTATTTTATATTAATAATTTAAATTTATAATTTAACATCGTTTTTATGATTATACATATAAATGGGAGATAGAATTCAAACACGTTTTACAAAAAAAAAAGAACAAACAAAAAAAAAAATAATAAAATGAAGAAATTAAGATTAAAATAATTACAAAAAATAATAATAATATAATATATATAAGTAAATAATAATAAAAAAAGGGGGGGAAGAGGAAAAAAAATGAAAATGAAAATGAAAAAAAAAAAAAAAAAAAAAACAGTGATGAATAAATAAATAGATGATGAAAATTATTTCTTTTTTTCTTTCAAAAAAAAAAAGAAAAGAGAGAGAGAAAGACGAATAGATATATATTTATAAATTAATAATGATTTATCATTTAAAAAGGTTTTTGAGCAGTAGCACAGTGCCAATTAATATAAGTTTTGGCTACTTCCCACTCTAAAGGTAATTGTTCAACGTATTTAATATATTTTGCAGGACTAAGCCCCATGACCAATCTTAACCAAGGACCGATAGATCTTAAAAAAAAGATATATTGACTAGCTACTGCTTGACCTAAAGTCACATAATTAGAAGTATATCCATTATTATCATTATTTTTATTATTTATATGGTAATCGTCTTCATCTTCATCTTCATATTCTTGTTGTTGCCATCCTAAAGGTAATGATTGAAAATGACTAGATACTCTACGAAAACCATGAACAGCTAATATGCTAGGTAATTGCTTTGCAGCAAAAGGATCTTGATTTCTTAAAGCAAAACCGTGGAGAACTATTTTTTTAAGGGGAGGGAGGAGGAGAAAAAGAAAAAGAAGAAAGAAAGGAAAAAAGTTTAAGTTTGATATTAAATAATGTGCTTTTTTAATATTATTATTATTGTTTATATATATATATATATATATAAATTGATACTTACTTAAATCATTCATAGTACATTCTTTTTCAAGACTACTTTTAGTTTCTAAATCCTATTTAAAAATAAAATCAGGAGTGAGTTTTTTTTTTTTTTTTTTTTTTGAAATCAAAAAAGAAAAAAATAAAAGGAGGGAAACAAAAAAAAGTTTATCTTTTATATTAAATACATAAAGTTGCGTTTTAATACTATTTATTATTTATTATATTTACCTGTTCAACAATTTCAACCCATCCTCCAGGTTTTAAAATACGCATATATTCTAACATTAAAGGATTCCAATCCTGTTGAGAAAGAGCCCAATTTAAATCTCTTTGATAAATAAAATCAATACTATTATCAGGGAAAGGTAAAGGTAATTGGTGTATATCCAATTGACGGAAATGACAATTTTTAGGTTTAATATCTTTTGGAAAATTAGCTAAAAGATCAACGCCAACAAAAGTAGTTTTAGGATAAAGCGTACTCATTTCCATTGTCCATTGACCTAAACCACAACCAATATCTAATACAACCACATCATCACTATTGTTATTATTATTAATCATCATGGAATCATTATTATTATTGTTTTGATTCAAATTCAAACTTTCTAAGGAAGCACGACACTTCTTTTGTTGATCACTTGTAGAATTTAAAAGAGAATGGATAGGAGCATGGTAATCACTACCGAAAGCTTGTCTTAAAATATAATGTTGTGCTACTAATCTATCATGTTCAATCATATCTTGTACTAATACACTTGGCCATTTCTCAGTATCAAATAGTTTTTTTTGTTTTTTTCCTATTTTAGTTATAGCTTGAAAGCCTTTGGGTAACTCTCGGAATCGATTTGTTACTGTGTTACCATTATTTTGTAATGATGTATGTTGATCACTATTTTGTTGTTGTTGTTGTTGTAAATTGATTTGTTGTTGATATGCAATAGGTATAGATGATGATGAAACTGATTTACTATTAATATTTTTATTGTATTGATGGTAATGATTATTATTATTATTATTTATATTAGAATCGGATGTAGGGTATTGTACTTTTGTTGACGATTCCGTATTTAAATCCCGCTGCTTCTTTTTTAAGAAAGGCCATGCCATTTGCTGTTGTTTTTCTTTTGTTTGTTGTATGATGTTTTCATGTGCAGCAGATGATTGATTTGTTTTTTCTAAAACTTGTTTATCTAAAAATGATAATAAAGGATGATATTTTCCAGAAGAATAGGATGACCTATTAATATCGGTATTATTATTAGCTTTGTTATTACTGCTATTATTATTATTATTATTAGTTGTAGGAAGATTTGTTGTCATGATAGATGAAGTAGGTGATGATGATGATGATGAATTTGATAAGGGAGGAGGAGAATATTCTTGTTGATATTTCTCCCTTGCAATCATTAGTCTTTGATGTCTACTTTCAGAACTTATACGTGGATGAATAGGTGGTGGTGGTGGTAAATTAGATGATGGTAATGATAATGATCGGAAGTTGGGTATATTAATTAAATTAAACTGATGATTCATTTTTGACAAGCTATTCATATCATTTACTAAAGTAGTTGTTATAGTTGTCATTATATATTATATTAATATAACAATATCTATATATAGGTGAATAAAAAAATAAATGAATAGGTATAAATCAATAATAAATGATATATATATATATAATTAAAGAAAAAAAAAAAAAGAAGTAAAAGTGGAAAAAAAAAGAAATAATAATAATAAATGAAAAAGAATGCTCTAAATAATTATGGCGGTGTTTTAAAAACACAATAATCATCAAAAATAAGTAGTTCACCCTTTTTTTTTTTGTTTAACACATATGTTTACCATATGTATATATATTATTTTATTATTATAAAGTGTATCATCATCATTTTTTATTTATTTATATATTTATTTTACTTTTTAATATGAGAGTACCACTTTACCAATGCGTTTTCTATTTATGGACACCTCGCCTTGATTGTACCACCCATGCGCGACTTAATGGAATCAAATTTTTAACTTAATTTGGAAAACAAGGAGGAATATAATTATAAAATACATATTAAGATTAAACTTTTTATATAAAAAGGGGTGAATGAGAGTTGAGTTTGTAAATAATAATAAATAAATCTGGGCTGTTTATGGAATAGCTAATATTGATCATGGGTTAAAATGTGGTTCTGTATAGTAATTAATTTGGCCAGATTTATAAAAAGTTTCATCCATTCGGCGAAAATGTCATTAAAAAGTAATGTCAAAGTGTCTCAAATCTGATAAAAAATGGTTTTTTGCTTTATTATTTATTATTTTATTATTATTATTACCTTTAATCATAAGATCGTCCTCGTTTTTCTTTTTTTTCATTTCTTTTTTTATTATCCGTATTCGTCATTAATTTAATAATCCATATAAAAATTAATATATGAATTTTTTATAAAAAAAGGAGTAGGTTAAAAAAAAAAAACATTGATCGACAACTCAATACACAGAATAAAATTAAAAAATAAAAAACTCTTAAAAGTGATTACCTTTTTTATGTTTTTGTTGGCTTTTTTTCTTTTGTTTTTGTTGTTTAGCCAATAAAATCTATAAGTTAAATTATTCTGTTAAATACATCTTGCCACTCTTTTTTTAAAAAAAAGTTGTCATCTTAGATTTGATCCATCAATCTAAACATATATATATATATATATATAGATTGTCAAAACATACTTTTTAGGCAATCGGGTCAAATATAAAAAAAAAGGAGATATACTTTCTTTTTTGATGGAAATTGTGGCAACAAAGCCCGCCGTCACATATTATTTTTAGCAAATTACCTTGTGGAATATAGATCAAAAGTCTTTCAATATAATATAGTAAAAATCTTTCAAATGAACCCAACTTGCATAATTTTATTAATAGTAATAATAACTTTTGCTTATTCTTTTTTAACAGGTTAATTATAAACTTGAATACGTAAATTATAATTATACTTATTAGTATATTTTATATAATATTTATACACATATATATTTATAGAAAATAATTAATTTCAGGTAAACTTGCATGTACCTTTATTGCTTTTTGTTATTTAAAATAAATAAACAATAATAAATGGTTATTCCAAACTTACACTAATGAGTTTTATGAATAGAATCAAAGTGCCCAAAAGCGTATTATTATTATTATATATATATAAATATCCTTGTTGTTGTTATTGTTATATATACTTAATTACATTTTTTTTTAGATTTTTTTAAGCTTATATACATTTATAGGGTTTTTTATCTTCTTTCAAATAGTTTAACTACTGAGTTTATTTCAACTTTTGCTGCTGAGTACCATTCCCTCAATTAACAAGTGTACAATTTAATAAGTATTTTTATTGAAACTAATAAAATGTACACTAATTATTTTTAGACCATACATTTATTTTATTTCATTTTGAACAGTAAAAAAAAAAAAAAGAGAAGGAAAAAGAAAGAGGTATTTTTTTGGAAGGTGGGTTTTAAAACTCCGCGACCTTTTCTTTCTTTCAATTTGTATGCAGTTGTTTTTTTTTTTAGCTTTTCTCTTTTCTGTACTTTTTTTATTTACTATAACAATGGAAGAAGAAACAATTAATATTCAAACAACAGTAGTTGAAGATGATCAACAAAATATGGATATGGAAGAGTCAACAAAAACAGAAGAACAATTAGAAACAGAAAATAGTCTTGAAGCTTTAGATGCTATACCAACTATTATGGAACAAGTAAAGAATGAATCAATATTTCAAAATGCACAAAAAAAAAAAGATCGTGTTTATTTATTTATTATATATATACTTTCTTATTTATAGCTTTCTATTGATAATACAAATTATGAATTACATATAAAACTTATTGATTTACTCAAACAAGTAGACATGATTGATCAATTAGATTCTGCTCGTGAATCAATGCATGATATATACCCACTTACTGAAGGTAGTATAATAATATGTTTTTCTTACACAATCTTTAATACATTTGTTTATTGTTTTTTATTATTATTCTTTCTGTTATTTACTATTCATATCATATATTTTCTCACAATAGAAATGTGGTTAGCTTGGATTAATGATGCTAAAAAAGAAGCCGATACTGAAGAAGGTGAAAACAAGTTACGTCATTTATATGAAGAAGCTGAAAAGGATTATTTATGTAAGTGGAAATAATAATAATAATGATGGTGATGATGATGATGATATATATATTATGTATTATCATTATGAAGTATTCTCTGACTAACATTTACATATATATAAGCCATTCCTATTTGGGAATCCTATGTAGATTTCATCCTTGATAAATTTAATAAAATTTGGGATCAACAAGAAGATAAAAAAAATCCAGAATTAGAAAGTTTAATAGAATCTACTCGTGAAGATTTATTAAAAGCTGTTCGTGCAACAACATATCATGTAGAAAAAGTAATTCCTTTTTTTTTTTTTAATTGTTTATGATATGAAAAAGTTTGGAATATTATTTAATTGCCTATTCTTTAAAAAAAATAGAGTCATATCATATGGAACAAATACATAGAATTTGAAATTAACTTATTGAATTCAAACAAAAGGTAAATAAATAATAAATAAATAATATAATGTGAATCAAAGGGTGATCTATATATATATATATATATATATATATATATATATATGTATGTATGTATATTGTTATATTGTTCTAATATGCATTTATTTTATTTTATTATTAATACATATATATATATATATATAGTGAAGAGCAATTTGAAAAAATCAAAAAATTATATACTGATCGATTAGGTGTATTACATATTGATTGTGAAGAAACATTCAGTCATTATTCCCAGTTTATTAGTCAACATGATAATTCTAATTATGAAGCAAGTTTAGTAGAAGCAAATAAAGTATATTCTGTTACAAAATCAGCAGCTGAAGATAGAGATTATTTTGAACAATATTTAGTAAGATATTAAATGAAGTGAATGAAAATGATGATGAAATGGGTTAAAATATAATATACTTATAAACATAATAAATTTAATTTTTATTTTTATTATGTTTATATATAAATAGAAAGATAATAATCATTCTTTAGATGCATTCTATCAATATATTGAGAATGAAAAAGTGGCTAAAAAAATGAAAAGTCTTAATAATGTACGAAATTTATATGAACGTGCTATCAATTATTATTGTACAGATGTTGGATTATGGGAAGATTATATATGTTTTATGGTAAATATATACAGATATATATATGCATGTACACGCACACACACATATACACACACATATATATATATATATATTTAATAATTGAATGATTTATTATATTTGGTAATAGATGGAAGATGCTCATGTTTTAATATTCCTTCAACCTCTTGCTTTACGTGCAGTTCGTAACTGTCCTTGGTCTGGCACTTTATGGTCTCATTTAGCAAGATTTATGGTAATAAGTTTCTCACCATAATCATATAATATTAGAAATGCTAATTTGTGCTTCTTTTTTTTTTTGAATAATTTAAATATTGAGTAGGAAGCAGCTAATGCACCGCAAGAACAAGTTATTGGTAATATTATTAATATATATATATATATATATATATACTAAATAAAATATTAATTTTACATATTCTTTTTTTATTATTATTAAAATAGATCTTTTTGATCGTGCATTGACAAATAAAACATTATTATCTAGTCTTGAAGATTTGGTAGTACTATTAACATCAAAATGTGATTATTTCAGAAGAAAAATCGATTGGGATAATGGTAATATTATTTATCTATTTTTTTAAAAAAAGCCCAACATGTAACTAATATTAAATATATTTTTATGTATATACACGAATTAGTGAATGATGAATCCGTTGTTGATTTACGTGTATCTTTTGAAGAAGCATTGGTTTATATGAAAGAAGGTAAATTTGTGTTTTAGGTTTATATATGAATTAAGGTATTCATTTTTTTTATTGCTAATAGCATTTCCAAAAGAAGGTGACCCTTATTATAGAATAGAAAAATATTATGCAACAATTGAGGTAATATATTATATATACTAAATAAATAGATAGTAAAGATAAAAAATGATATCAACAGAAGTTGAAAAAATGCTAATACTAACTATTATTCTTGATCAAACAATTTAATAGGGAAAACGATTAGGAAACATTGAAAAAGCTAGAGAATTATGGGAAGATATTATTAAAAAACATGGAAAAAATTCTGAAGCATGGTTAAACTATATTGATTTTGAAAGGTAATATAAATATATATATATATATATACATTGAAATGATGATGGTAATTTAATATATATATATATATATAGATCACTTGGAAACATATACCAATGTGAATCCCTTTTTAAGAGAGCTATGAATAAGAATATGGATTATCCTGAAAGATTACTAAGTGCATGGACATCAATGGAACATGAAGATGGATCTATTGCATCTTTAGAAACATCAATAGTTAGAATAAACAAAAAATCAAAAATATTAACAAGACAGTGGCAAGTAAGAAATCCTTTATTATTATTATTATTTTAATATGAAGGGAATGATTATCCATTTAAAATAAAATAATTGATGTGATTGTTATTTTTGAAATAGGCTGTATTAGCTGAACAAGAGGCTTTAGAAGAAGAAAAGAAGCAAAAAGAAATTAATAAAAAGGTATGCATATTATGTATTTTTTTAATGATAATAATAATAATAATATAAATGAAAAGCAAGTTTATATATATGTTGGTATTAATAAATATATAATGGTATGTAGGTTAAAAAAGCTGCTCATAGAAAAAAACAAAAAGGAAATAGAAAAGAAAAAGAAGATGAACCATCTATAGCTGGTAATAAACGAAGAGCCTCAGATGACGGAAATAATGAAAATCATATAAAGAATGACAATAAAAAAGCCAAACTTGATTCATCATCATCAGCTAATAATGAACAACAAACTAATGTTGATAAAGATGGATTTAAAATTCCAACAAATATGCCAAGACCGCGTACATTATCTGGTAGAGGTAGAGGTGGATTACGTCGTGGAGGTAGAGTTGCTTTGGCAGGTGGTGGTATACAAAGAAATCAACAATCATCGTCATCTTCTTCTTCAGATACATCTAATAATACATCACATAGTAATGATGATTTTAGAGCAATGCTATTAGGAAAAAAATAAATATATCATTTTCAATATTATTTTAACCCAAATTTTTTTTTTCTTTTTCATTTTGGGCATTAATTTTGCAAAATAAAATAAAAAAATGTAAATGATCAATGGTGGGAAAACATTTGAAACATCAACATGACTCAATAAGGAAAACGTAATGATACATGCTAAATGAAACAAATCGATACAATCTTGTTTTTTTTTTTTGGTTTTTTTTTTTTTGGTTTTTTGTTTATGTCAACATAAGAGAAAAAAGTTAGTAAGTTATGGATCAAAATACAAATTTTGGTTATTTATTATTGATGCAAATGAAACAATTTAGAAATTACATATTTTATTTATATTTATATGAAATAAATATTTACTTTATTCAAATTATTTTTTGATACAATTTTGATCATCATCACCATCATCATGTATATATATACCAATATACTTTTATATCAATTATTATTATTATATTACTTTTATTGTTATTGTTAATTTAAAGATCATCATGTTTTTCATTTTAGTATCAGAATTACTAGAAAAAGAAAAATAATCGGAGTTTCATATCCAAAAAAATAATAATAGCAATGAAAAAGATCTTAGATAATGTTATTTTTACATAATTCATTTTTTTCTTTTTATTGTTATTTTATGATTTAAAAGAAATAATAATAATTGATAATGTACCAATTTTTTTAAAAAAAGTTGATTAATATATAAAATTAATAAAGCACGTGTGATAGTGTCATCCATTTTCCAAGGTTTATATATAAAATAATAAAAAATAATGGTAAACATTTGAGAAAATCAAAGTTATTTACGGAAAATCTCGGGCGATAATGTAATTTTATTTTTTTTATAAAGCTTTTTATTTTAGCTTATAACACTAAAGGGTAAAAATTAAGTATAAATAAAAAAAAAAAATTCGATTACAGCCAATGCTATTAGTAATAATGTTAAAAGATAAATCCAATTATATACATATATTGATTTTTTCTAATAAAAAGTACTTTGATTATTTAAAATGAAAAGGAATGGACATACTCTTACGAAGTCTGATTATATATGTATATAAGAATAAACGATACAATTTCCCCGCAAAATAAAAATTGTTAGATAAGCTTTTCTTTTTTTTATTTTGACATGTGAGGATTTCTGATTTTTATATAATATACATATAAACGATTATTTGATTTAACAAGATCCAAAAATAAATGAAAAAAAAAAAAAAACTTTCATATATAATAGTTTTCTATCCGTATACATAAATCATTATGAATCATATAATATTTGATTATTCAACTATTTTTTTTTTAGGAAATCCCATTTGTCAGTTACTAATAATCTTTAATCTCCCCGAATAAAAAACCATTTATAAATATATATAAAAGGATAATTGTTTATGCTTATGAAATTATAAAAATAAATAATTAAATATAAAAAAAGGTATTCTTTTTTTAATACTCTATCAAACGTATATCAGCTCAATTTATGAAAAGAAACTCGTTTCATTTTTTTATTTTTTTTAAAGGGAAAAAAGAGAACAGTAAAATAAATATGTAAAAGGTTAAAAATCCAAAAAAAAAATAAAATAAATAAAAAAAAGCAAATTCATGTGAAGGAGTGGTAACTGAATTTAAAATAAAAAAAAGATTGGTCATGTGGATATAAAAAAGAGTGAAAAATACGGCAAATACTGGAAAACTAAAGGAATGAAATTGAAGAGAGAGAAAATAAAAAACCGCATTTCTAAAAATTAACAAAAAAGTAATAATATCGGAGTTTAGGTCCCCAAAAAAATAATAATAATATAATAATAATCATTTATTTATTAATAAATTGATCCATTTTTGATATATCGTCTTTATAATGAAAATGTGGGGAAATTCGCTATAAAAAAAAACATATAGATAGGCTTTTTTTTTCTATTGAATTTGAATTTGGAATTTTTAAGAAAAAAATATAAGAAAACGGGAAGTAAACAGTGTAAAATGAATGATGATCATTTTTTTATTTTGATTCATTTATATATATATATATATATATATGTATATATATTAATAATAAATAAACAAATACTTAGTTTTATTTTTTTAATGACCAAAGATAAAAATAATGATGCCCTTTTTTTTCTAATTAAGTTGTTATTTATTATTATTATAATAATAGTGTTTTTACATATGAAAAAATATAAAATCAACTTACCGAGGAGGAAGCAATTAAAAGTCAGTTAAACTTTATTTATCATATAAAATTCATTTGGACCCGCTCATCCCTAATTTTTTTCTTTCCCAACTTTTTTTTTTTCCTTTTTATACCAATTTCCTCTTCCCCTTTTTTTTCTTCCTTTCTTTTCTTTTCTTTTCTTTACTTTTCTTTTCTTTTTTTTCCTTTGATTTTTTATCTTTATATATAATAATATTTCCTTTCTGTTTTTTATTTTCTTAAAATAAAAACAATTTGTAATTTACTCTTTTTTTTCTTATAAATATACATTAATTAACTATTATACATATTACTTTTTTTTTTATTTTTACATAATAATTTAATAAACTACTTTATTCACCTTTATTTTTAATATATAAATATAATAATAACAAAATAATAATGACAGAAATGACTTGTACCTCAACACCATATAACTCTACTCAAGAAACACTTGTGAATAATTGTACTTCAGCACCTTTATATGAATTACAAGAAGTCATTCAACAATTTAAATCACATCCTGAATTATTAAAACTTATTTTAACAAGTAAAGTAGAAGAAGATAAAAGAAGAACTGAAGAAGCAAAATTAAGAGCAAAAGAATTAGATTATTATTTAAAACATGATACCCCTCCTCCAACCTCTTTTTCAACAAACCATATATCATCTTCTTCATCTACATCTTCATCCAGATTATCTATATCATCATTATCATCAAATACCTCATCCACAGAAATTTCTAATAATAATAATAATAGTATAAAATCATTAATATCATCACCATCATCTTCATCAACTTTACCACCAATAACTACTACCACATCAACATCATCTAATCGAAAAATGTCTATATCATCTAAATCACCATTAGAACGTTCAGCTCCATATCCTCCAAATCATAGTAGATTATCAATATATTCTCCACAACAATCACAATCATCATCACAACAACAACGTAAAAATTCATTTGATGAACGACGTCATTCCGCAGCCGCTGCTATGGTAGCTATGGGTTCATCCGCTTTTATACCTACTACTCCTTCTTCTCCTAAATCAACTTCCTCTTCATCATGTGATTCTACTTCTTCTCCTCCATCTTCTCATCTTTCAAATGATGAAACTTTAGATTCATCCAGTTTAAGGTAAAATAATAATAATAACAATAATAGAAGTCTAAATAGTATAAATATTATTTGTTTGTTTATTTATTATAAAAAGGCTTAACTTTAATTTTAAAATTTTTCTTTGTTATTGCTATTTAGTGCAAGCAATGCTTATCCATCACCAAAAGCCGAACAATATGAAGAAAATGAAGAATCTGAAACTGCTCCTAAACCTAGAAGACGAAGAGAAATGCAGGCCATTACAAAAATCGTCGAAACTAGAGAATTTCCTTACATGGACAACTATTTCTGGAGAAACAATGGAAATACAACTCAAAAGAAAACTGGATGTAGAAGTATATATTATAAATGTTCTAATAGTAATAAGGTAATTTTGAAAAAAAAGATATAAAAATCACATCATTTTTTTTTTTGCATTAAAAAAGAAAAAGGAGAATGAAAAAAAAAAGTAGGTGGCTGGGTTATTTTTAATCAGAGAGAGGCAGAGAGAAAAAAAATATGATGATATTGTGGTAAAATGACGGGAATTGACGGGCAAATAAGTTGAAATAATAGGTTATTAGAGTGGTTTTATGTGCGACTTTTTCCGATTAAAATGAAAGGATGACATATGATATTCATGCTTTTTCAAAAATCAAAAAATGCTTTTATATAAAATAAGTGATTTTTAAAATTCCGATATGCTAATTTTCTTTTTTTTTTTATAGAACTGTATGGTTAATAAAACAATCACTGAAAGGCCTGATGGTGTATATATTATAAAATATAGAGGAACTCACTTACCTATTTGTGGAATGGTTGAAAGAATCCGAGATATATAAAAATTATTTACTTATTTTATTTTAATATTATGTATATCAATATCTATATCAATTATATATAAATTCTACATATATATAATGCTTCTTCTTTTTCTTTAAACTGTTAATAATAAAACCATTATTAAAAAATATTTAAAAACTGGTTCCGTGGATTGGATTTGATTCTTTTTTTATATGTTTAGTAAACCATTTTTATAAAATTGAATGACCGGGAATAAATCGGAATCTATGAATTTTAAGCTAAATAAATAAAAAATCACGATATTTCATAATGTCCTGAGTTTAAAACTAAACAAACAAATCAAGTAATAAACTAAAAAAAAAAAATTAGATTTAGATTTAAATTCATTTTTTCATTCTAGTTATTTTTACTTTTCTTTTTCTCTTCAATAACCTTTCAAAAAAAAAATAATAATCTTTTTTACTTTATAAAAAAAAATCATTTAAAAAAGCATTTTACTCATACACGATTCAAATTAATATATATAAAATGGCAACTACTTATTCATTCACATTACCAAAATTCTCTGGATCTACTTTAGAACCTACTGTTGAACCATTAGCATTTTTACCACCAGTTCTTAAAACTCCTCCTATTACTAACAATAACCTTCAATTATCTAATGAAGAATTTGAAGAAACATCATCAATAGCATCATCAACATCGTCATCATCGGCCAATAATAATGATAATAACGGTTTTTCATTAAAAAGAGCAAATCGACCTACATTTATTGAAATACCTGAAGCATGTAAAACTTTTACATTAAAAGATTATAAACCATTTGACGATTGGTCTTCCTATGATCCTCAAGATAGAAGAATTTGTCAATCTGCTGAATTTTTATGGGATGAAAATACTCAAACTGTATATAAACAATCTGAATTCCCTCATCCTAACCCTGAAAAACATATCTTTTGGTCTGCATAAATAATAATAATAATAATAATAACAACTTAAAAAAAAACAGAATTCATTATATTATAATTTTACCCATATCATTATCATCCATTTTATCATTCCCTTTTGTTTTTATATTTGTTTTCTTTTTCTTTTCTCTCCCACTTTTTATTTATTTATTTTATATATATTTATCTTAATTCTATTTTTGTACATATTTTATTGTTTAATTAATTCCTTTGTTTTTATTTTATTTTATTTTTAAAAAAACAAGGGTTTTTCATTTTTATTTTATTTTCCTCGTTTATATATATAACTTGTACTAATAATTGATAATAAAAATAATAATAATAATAATCAATTTTGAAAGTTTTGATAACGAAAAAAATACTAAATTAAGATAAATAGAAGATAACTTTTTTTTGAACTAGTGAATAACTTTTATCAATTTTTATATATATAAATACCCCGCAAAAAAATAAAATAAAATAAGAATGTTAAAAAAAAGAGAGAGGTGTTGATGAAACAAAAAAGGAATATTCACACACACAATTTTATTGTTTTGGAAATTAAGTTACAAAACAGGTAATTGGTTCTTTATGCGTAACTTAACTTTTTTTTCACCTAAAAAACTAATTTTATTGTTCTTTATTCTTGATTAAAAAAGAAAAAATGTTTTTATACAATTATAATAATTATATATATATAAAGAAAGAAAGAATGATGATTAAATAAAAGAATCAAATGATATATAAAAGACAGGAGTATATATGTATTTTATATATTATTTTAAATTTATAAGTCCCGGTTCTTTGGTTACAAACTTTTTAAAAATGGAATCATTCTCCCATTATTATATAATAATAATAAATGAATAAAAAAAAACAAGCTCACAGCATGTCACGTTGAAACTTGAGCAATTCATTCTAGAATAATTTGTACCATATATACACATATAATCTTTTCATTGCATTTTTTTTTTATCATTCAACTCTTTTTTTATCAATATGAATTCTTAGCATACTTAGAAGTATGGACTCAAAATAATTAAAAAAAAATAGATTCACCAAAAATAAAAATAAAAATAGAATAGCAATAGGCGAATCTCACTTCACTATTATATATAGCATATATACTTAAACTATTAATAAAATAACTATTTCTAGTAAAAAACTGTTCATTTTTTTTTATTAGTAAGTATACTTGTTGTGGGAAAATATATATATATATATAAGCAAAAAAATAATAATAATTCATATTATTATATTTACTTTAACTACCAAGAAACACTCTTTTTTTATTTATATGAATTCTTTAATAAATATTTTTATTCAAAAAAAATTAAAAAATAAACCCATAAAAAATATAAAACAAAAGTTCTAGTTCATTCTGTTTAAGTTATTACTAAAAAACCCTTTTTTTTTTTTTACTAAAAATATTCGTTTTATATTTATTAATATTTAAATAATACACTTTGGTTTATTATATATGTATACGTTAATTACTAATAAAAATCTCCCTTTTTTTAAAGAAAACAAAAAAAAAAAAAAAAAAGAATAAAAATAGGAAAAAGACCTTTAAAAATTTATCAAGTATTAATTAACTATTACTCAAAAAATATAAATTACACAAAATGTATATATACCAAAGTATCTTTTTATCTTTTTTTTTGCGGTTTCATATGAGTAGTTAAATGGGTTTGATTGAAATATATGTAAATTTTAATAATAATTATTTTAATATATATATATGCATTGATTTATTGTCAATAAATAAATAAATAAATAAATAAATGATTTTATTATTCATTATCTTTTTTTTTTTTAAGGAATAGTTTTAAAATTAGATCTTGAAGAGATAGAATCATAATAAGCTTTTAAAGAGGGACGCTGATCAAAGACGGCCTCTTTTCCTTTAACAAGAATCAATCTGTATAAGACAGGAGTAAGATGTACATCTGCCAAAGTATAAGTATTTCCAACTAAATAATGACTGTTTTTATTGTCATTTAAAATAGATTCAAAATGATTTAATAATTGAAGAGCAACATTCCATATATGATTATTTTGTTGATAAATAGGTTGATAAATGGATTCATCATTAGAAGTTGATTGATATAATTGAAGTAAAGGTTGAGTTTCTTTTATTTTTTCATCATACAATGATGCATTTCCTTCATTTTCTTTTTTATATTGTTCCCAACCTTGAATACGACCTTCTAAAAATGGAATCACCAAGTTTTTCTTCAAGTCACGTTCTTTAAGTGATCCAAATAAAACAAATAATGGATTACCAACATCATGTTGATGAATATACTCAATGATTTCTTGAATCTTTTCTTTTTCGTGAAAGGGAGTTAAGGTATTTCCAGTAACTTCATCAAGATAATGACTAATAGAAATTGAATCTGTTAATGTTTTATTTTTTTCTTCATCGATTAATACTGGAATGGTGGCTTGAGGGTTGATTCTAATAAATAATAATAAATAAATAAATAAATAATTAAATAAATAAAACTATTCCAAATGTTTTTTTTTTCTTCATCCTTTTATCACTATTATTATTTTATTTTTCAATACTTTAAAAATTCAGGTGAGAAGTTTTCAGCTTTAGATAAATCAAGTTGAATATATTCACTTGGGATGGATTTTTCTTCGATGATTAATCTAGGAACAGCTGCCCAAAGACTTGGCTGAAATGTATAAACCTTAATAACCATCGTTTGTTTGTTTTGTTTTTGTTTTTTGCTAAATTAATAAAATAGAATAATGAAAGTAATAGAAAAGAAAAGATGTACGATTTTTAAAAAAAAAGGAAACTTTTTTTTATATTAAAATCACCTAGCTAGATTACAAAGCAATTTCAAACAAAAAAAGTAATTTAATAAAAAATGCATTGATTTTTGTTTAATAATAGGATATCTTTCAATAACCGACTTACCAAATTTTAGTACATGATTACGAACTCTTCCTTTTTTTATAATCTGTTTCAAAAAAGTAAAAAAAGAAAAAAAAAAAAAAAAGAAAAAAGAAAAATAGAACTTAAGCTTTATTTAAAAATAGACCTTTTTCTTCTTTTCTTAATAGTTCATGATGATGCTTAGATCGTATTAATAATAATATTAATAATAATAATAATAATATACATTTTTTCCTTTTTTCTTATTTTCTTTATAAATATTTATATATATATATGGTTATTTATCGTCGTCGTTCAAAATAACTAGATCGATTCATATAAATAATAGCACCATCTAAAGTATATTCACCAATATTTAAATATTGTTCAACATAATTTCTTAAATCTTTATTAGGAATCTTTGATACTGCAGGTCTATAATATATACATAAATATAAAAACAAATGAATATAAAGCTTTTTTTATTAGTTAATGATTTATCTATTGATTTACTTACTGAATGCCTGTTAAACGTTTAATACTAGCAAGAATAGTAGAGATTAATACAGCATCTACTGTAAGGTGAAATAATCGACCCCACATAAATTGTTTTATTAAAAAAGCACCAAGGATATACAGTTTAAAAAAAGTAGTTTAATAAAATAATATGAAAAGAAAAAGCTACTCTAAAGAAAAGGAAAAAAAAAAGGCTAAGAAAAATTTGATCACTATTTATATTGCTGACTTTAAATTTATTTCTATATGATTTAATCTCTTCTCTTTTACGTCTACATATACCTTTTGTTATTATTGATTTTATATAAATAAAATCATTATATATATTAAAAAATAAATAGATGATATTTTATATTAAGCGTTCTTTATTTATTTTTATTTTATACACACACACATATATATATATAATATTATCAAATATTCCTAATTTATATTT
This sequence comes from Cunninghamella bertholletiae, assembly GCA_037043795.1. Lineage (NCBI taxonomy): Eukaryota > Fungi > Mucoromycota > Mucoromycetes > Mucorales > Cunninghamellaceae > Cunninghamella > Cunninghamella bertholletiae. Next base: position 2,618,988 of record JAZGVP010000001.1, read on the forward strand.
CTGCTTAGAATTTTTTTAAACTTGCATATTTATTGTTCTCTTTTTTTATTCTTTTAGGTTCTCTTCTTTTCTCTTCTCTTTATTCTTTTATTCTCTTTATTTTAAAACTAATTTTCATGTATAATTTTCTTCATAACAAAAATGCTTTATAAAATAAATCTTTTCAAACACTCACATATATTATAAAACACAAAAATATATAAACTCTTTTAAAATGGAAACGGAGTTTATATTTTATTCTCTATGTTAGATGGCATTAGGCGCATCGCATATGATATTATATAAAAACTAGAAAATGATATTAAAATGGAGTTGATGATACCATATTTAATAAATGTTCATTGCAAAAAAAAAAAAAGAAAAAGTAAAAAGGAAGACGTTCTTACATTTGGAAAAACGTTAAACGTCATGGGTTAATATGAATGTATATAATGATCAATTTTTTTTTAAAAAAAAATAATTAATCCATTTTATAAAATCATATTATACACATAAGAAAAAAAAAAGACATTAAAGTACTAATGAATAGGTGAGTAAACAAAATCAAAATAATCAATCAAGGATATTGATCATTTATTTAATGTATCATAGCTTTTATTTTATAATAAAATAAATAAATAGATAAATAAGATATTAATATATTATATAAAGACTTAAAAATGAAATAATAAATTCCAATATATGTTCCAAAATACTGTTGTGTCTAATTTATTTCCTTGAAAACAAAACAAAGACAAGAATGGTATATTAAACTTATCTTTTTAAATAAAATAAAGTAAAAATATTTAATGTATTCAAATACACACAAAACACCTCCCTTCATTATATAAAAGGAGTAGAAGAAATAATCATATATTTTATATATAAAAAAGGGAGAGATAATGATGATTCTGATGATAATGATGGTTGAAGTAATCTTTGATGTTTTCAAGGGGATATAAAAAACAAAAATACTACAAAAATAGTATAATGATCAAAAAGGTTAAAGTATAAATATGTATAATTATCTAATAAACCTTTTTTTATATATAAAATAGATATAATCTTGAGAATTAATATATCAATGTTTGAAGACTATGACAAAAATAAAGGAATGGGATTATTAACCTATTTAACTTTTGTGGAGATAGAGAGAGAAATCATTTTTATTTCTTCTTTTTTTGTTTTTTTTTAATAGGAGAAATAGATATAAAAGTGTTTGGAGTAAAGAAGTTTTCGTTATTTTATTTTTATAAAAAAAAGGGAGTGATTATATATGTTTATATATATACATATACTGTCGTTTAAATGATACTTTGGTTAAAATCAGTTTTTTTATTTAAGTACTGAAGCATAAATTTCTTTTCTTTTCTTTACCTTTCTTTACTTTATTTTTTTTCTTTTCTCTTTTTCTCCACTTATATATAAATAACTTAAATATATACAAGTATATATATATATATATATATATATATATTTACCCATTACTTTCTTTTTTTTAACCCCATTCCTATCCTTTATATATTTATAAATAATGATATATACTTTCATACCTTATTTTATTTTATTGTTTAGTTTAACAGTTGTAAAAAGTGCGGCACAGAAAACAATAGCAAAAGAAACGACTAAATATACACCACGTATACAGGCCTATGTTACTGATTGGGATTTTCCAACTTCTATATCTTGGGGTAAATTAGATCATGTTCTTTATGCTTTTGCTGTTCCTGATAGTACTGGTAATTTAGGTCAGTATAGTGAAAAACAATTACAACAACTTGTTCAACAAGCTCATCAAAATAAAAAGCTTGTTTCTTTAAGTATTGGAGGGTAAAGTTAAAATAAATAAATAAGTAAATTAAAAAAAAAAATGAAAACCAATTTTTGATCAAAACATTTTTATATTTTAAAATAGCTGGACAGGTTCCGTCTACTTTAGCTCACTTGTTCGTACACCTGCTAATCGGGATAAATTTTCATCTACTTTAGTTAATACTGTCAAACAATATGATCTTGATGGGCTTAATCTTGATTGGGGTAATAATAATAATATTATTATTATTATATATATATATATATATATATATATTTAAATACGTAAATAAAAAACAGAATGATTAATTGATTATAATGGTTATTGCTATTAATAGAATATCCAAATGCAATTAATGGTGTTTCTTGTAATCAAAGGTAAGTTATATATTCAATAGTAAAATAAAATAATGAATTATCAAATATCCTTTTTCTTTTTCTTTTTAATAATAATAGTAATAATAATAATGATATAAATATATATTTTAATTATTTTTTAGGGATGCTAATGATACACAGAATTTATTGGAATTTACCACTTTATTAAGAGAAAAATTGATAAAAGCCTTTCCTAAAGAACATAAATATATTACCATGGCAGTAGCAGCAAAAGTATTTAATGGGCCAGATCAACAACCATCAAAACAATTATCAAGTCAATGGGCTAAAGTAGTAGATTCATTTTATATCATGGCATATGATTTAAGAGGAGAATGGGATAGCTTTACTGGTGCTAATTCTCCAATGGGAGGACCAGATGTTACTATCCCTTCTGCTGTCGAAGCTTGGAATCGAGCAGGTATAGCTATATTTATCATTTATTACAATAATAATAATAATAATTATAGAAACAATAAATAAAAAAAACTGATGATAATCCATACTCACATTTTTTTTCCTTTCTCTCTCTCTTTTTTTTTTATAGGTATCCCTATGGAACAGTTGGTTTTAGGTGTTCCATTTTACGGCTATACAACACGTATAGACCCTAAAGCTAAATATACAACCTCTATGCATTATCCACTTCATCCTATTAAAATCCAAATTCAAGGGGATGAATATGATACCGCTGACATTGAACCTTGTCCAAATGCAAAAGCTGTTTATTCTGGTGAATATCAATGGCGAACTATTGTACGTGATGGTATTTTAGATAATGAAAAGAGCTGGCATTCCAATTGGGATCGTATTACAAAAACACCTTACTCTATTAATCTCAGCCAAAAGAAATTCTTATCTTTTGATGATCCAGCTTCTTTAAAAATAAAAGCTAATTTTGTTAATAATAATAAACTTGCTGGTATCATGATTTGGTCTTTAGAAATGGTAAAATAATAATAAATAATATAATAATAAAAATATGATTTAGTTATTTATTTCTTCTATTATTACTGTTATAGGATGATGATAAAAATTCGTTACTTAATGCTATTCAATCAGTCCGTAATTAATATCTATATTGTGTTTTCTTTCTTTTTTTTATGTGCATTTTTTTTCTTTTTTTATTTCATTTTATTTCATTTATATATATCACATATTTATATTATCATACTAATTTTTATTTTTTTGTCAAGTATAGAAAGTATTATAAAAAAAATCTATATTATTATTTAAATGTAGATATTTAATAATATATACATCCCCTCCTTATTTTATATTTATTTACTTTATTAAATACCCTATTAAAATATCGTTGTTTCTTTTTTATTTTTTATTTTTTTTTATTTTTTTAATATCCAGTAAACTTCAAAAGGAGGAAGCGGTTGATTTTCATATTTAATACAATGTAAGAAAGGGTGTTGATTTACTTTAGTGAAAAAAGATCGTTCGTCTGGATTTCTTTCTTTGTAACCTAATAAGATTTTAGCTTTTGGATTTTTTTCTATTAACCAAGTAAGTGTTTCTAATAATATATCATGCGAACTGTGATTATATAATACATCCGTTAATAAAATCAAATCTATTTTTTTATTTTCATGTTGCCATACATTCTTCTGATCATCATCATCATTATTATTATTATTTGTAAGTGGTGATGGTCCCCATGGTAATACTTTTGCTTCTATTGTTAATCCTATATTATCCTTATTATTAAAATTGGTATTTATATTTTGCTGTAATATATTTAATGCATCTGATAAATCGGTTAAATCCATTGTTTTAGGTTTTAATACTTTTGCTGCATAAATGCCAACAACACCTGTTCCTGATCCTGATAATTTGTTATTATATAATATAGATAATAAAAAAGAAGATAAAAAAACAGTGATATACATTATTTTTATATCATTATTTACCTAGTTCAATGATATTTTGGCAATTTAATGATTTTTTATTTTTATTAATGAAATCACACATGATCAATCCACAATCCCTAAAAGAAAAAAAATAGATGGGAGTCGTTTTTTATGAGCATAGATCAAGACTTGATTTTTAATTTTTATTTATTCATTTTATTTTTACCAAACGTGTCTTGCAATACTTTCTTCAATATCTTCACAAAAATAGATTAATTGTTGTTGATCATCATCATCCATCTTAATAACACGTTGAGCTTGTTGTCCGCTAAGAGGATCTTTTATATAAGTTTCATTGATAATGGTTTGTTTATTAATTGAAGATGATGAAAGATCCAAATCAATAGGCATAGACCAAATAGGAATAATCCATATTTCTTTATTATGATTATGATCATATGTATTTGTTGTATCAAGTTGATAAGCATGATACCAAATCGGATGCTTTATATATGGATCATTCTTTTCTTTTTTTTCTTTTCTTCTATAATTTGTTGATAAAGAAAATTCTAATTGTATATTCATATTAGTTGATGTGTTCAATAAAGTAGTGGATGACTTATTTTTTTTTAATTTTCTTTTATGTTGATCCTTATTATTATTATTAGTATTAGTATTATCTGAAGTTGGTACTAACATGATTCTTGTTACCATCCCACTTAAACCACGTTGAGGGTCATATTCTAAACTAGTAGGTAATACTTGTTGTTGTTGTTGCTCTTCACTATTGCTATTATTATTATTATTCCCTTTTTTTCTTTTTTTTGCTGGCTTTATGATAGGTAAATATTTTATGTCTATCAAGTCGCTTTTATTTGTTTGACATGTTAATAGAATAGATTGATCTAAACAGTGATCACCTAAATCACTTTCAATAGTCCAAACAATATTAAATGGTTGATAGAGTTCACACTTTAAGGGAGGCGGTTTTAGAAACCTTATATAATAAAGTGAAAGTGTCATATTTATATCTGTTATAAATATATAAGAGAGAGAAAAAAAAGAGGAATAAAAAGTTTTTCGTTTTCTATTGGCGGAATTAACTGACTTTAAAATTTTCGGGCCGATCTTTTTTTTTTTAAGTCCCTTTTTTTGTTTCTCTTTCTGTCTTTTTTTCTTTCTCTTTTATTATTTTACTATTATTGTTAATATATATATATATATATTAATAAGAAATAATAAAAAAAGAAAATGAATCGTGGGCATTATTTTCTATCCTCCTTTTATAGGTGGAAGCCTATGACTACTGCATATTCTTCAAGATATATCTCATTATCTTTGAATAATAATACAAAAAGGAACTGTCAGCAACAATCACCTATTATCATTTCTATTCGACAAGCTTCAACTATAGTGACCTCAAAACAACAGCAGCAAAAAGTATTAATAAAAAAAAAATCTGGTTTTTTAAAAAAACTAGGATATACAGCTACATTATTAACTGCAGGAACAGTATTATATCATACCAATCAAGATTTTCGACATTTAATAACAGCATTTCAACGCTGTGGAACAGCAGGTAAAGTAGGTATTTCAGTAGCTTTGGATTATAAATGGACCTTATCCCAAACCTACGATTCAGACTCTAGTAAAATAGAAGCCAAAAAAAAATGTCATTTAAGATGTGCTAAAAGAGTTTTGGATGGATTACAACAATTGGGAGGCATCTATGTTAAGTTGGGACAACATGTGTCAGCAATGGTTTATTTATTACCTATTGAATGGACATCCACCATGGCCGTTTTACAAGATAGATGTGATCCAACCTCAGAACAAGATATAAGAGATTTATTTTTATCTGATTATGGGCAATCATTAGATGATGTTTTTGAAGAATTTGATTGGAAACCTATTGGGGTAGCTTCTTTAGCTCAAGTTCATAAGGCTAAATTAAGAAAAACTTTAACAAATAATCATCATCATCATGATGATGATGCCCAATGGGTAGCTGTTAAATTTCAACATCCTCATCTTGATGAATTTTGTAAAATTGACATGCAAACCGTCTCTTTTATTTTTGATTGTATTCATACTTTTTTCCCTGATTTTGGTTTCTCTTGGTTAGTTCAAGAAATGAAAGAATCTTTACCTCAAGAATTAAATTTTGTTCACGAAGCAAATAATGCTCGTCAAGTTAATGAAAATTTTAATCATCATCCTTCTACTACTTTGGTCATTCCTAAAACTTATTGGGCTATTCGTAGAATTATGTGTATGGAATGTAAGTGCACTTTTTTATAAATACATAATATATGCTGAGGTTTAAAAAAAAAAGCAATTAGATCATTTTTTTATTAACTATATAAAGCTTATTAATGATGATTATTCATATTTAATTTTTATTAGTTATTGATGGTGCTCGTATTGATGATTTGGATTTTATGAAAAAACATAATATTGATCCTCGTGCTGTTTCTTCAGAATTAACTAAAATCTTTTCTGAAATGATCTTTATACATGGGTAAAGAAAAATAATCTAATTAAAATATCAAAAATAACAAATAGTAATAAAAAGTGATTATGTGCTAATTTTTTTTTCCTTCTAGATTTGTACATTGTGATCCTCGTAAGTTCAAAAAATAATGATACTGAAAATAATCTGATTAAAAAAAAGAGATAAAGAACAATAAATGTTTTAATAATATTTTTATTTTAATTACTTTTTGATTAGATCCTGGTAATGTGATTATTCGACCAACCCACAATAAAAAGAAACATGGCCATAATTTTGATTTAGTATTACTTGATCATGGTTTATACCGTACATTAACCAATGAATTAAGAACTGATTATGCTAATTTATGGACAGCCTTAATCAAAGGGGATGAAGAAAACATTCGTATTTATTCACACCGAGTCGGAGGTACAGAAGGTTATCAATTATTCGCTAGTATGTTAACAGGTCGTGAATGGAATAAAATTCATAACGCAGATTTAACTTCTGCTCGAGATCAGGATGAATTAAATCGAATGGCAAGTGGAGCTATTGAATTATTAGTTGAAGTAGCAGATATTCTTGGAAAGATGCCTCGTACTGTTTTACTATTATTAAAAACCAATGATTTATTACGACATGTGGATGAACAATTAAATACTATCCCAGACGAAAAATTAACTTATGTTATCATGGGTCAATATTGTACAAAAGCAGTTTGGTTGGATACAAAGACTCATTTGATTCATCAATTACATCAATTAGGTTGGCATTTAGATTTATTTAAACGATTGTTTATTGCTTGGTGGAAATATCAATCATTGGAATACACTTTATGGGTTTATCAATTGGCAAGTACCATTGTTGATGATCTTCGTACTTTTTATATTAGATGGAATAAGTACTTTTCATTTAAAAAGTTAGTATAATAATAATAGTAATTAAAAAGAGTAATAATCTTTAAAAAAATTTAATAATTATTTAGAAAAAAAAATTATAGACACTGCTTTTTCTTTTTTAAACTCTTGTAATACCCTTCTCTTCCCCTTTCCTCCCCTTTCTCACTTTTCCTTATTCTATTTTTATCCTTTATGTTTTTTTATTTTTATTTTTTTACTTTTCTTATAGACTTAATAAATAGATAATAATAATATTAATATATATTTTATATTTATTTATATGAAATACATTTTTTTGAAAAAAAAAAAAAAAGGAATTAAATTTTATATAAATAGAATTATAAAGAAAAAAATTAAAAGGGAAAAAAATACTATGATAAAAATGAATTAAAAAGAAAATTAAAAAAGTAAAATAGAAAAAAAAAATTATATAACTAATTTATTACACGCGGTCAGTAAAGTCTTGTTTTTTAAAATCTTCATCACCAAAATCAATCCATAATCGATCATTTGCATCGATTTGTACTAAACCTTTAAGATGATAAATAGTAGGAGCTCTTAAATATTTTTCAGCTTTAACTCTAGCTAAACGATATTGAAGACCATAACTTAATCTGACCAAAACATCATTATTTAAAGAATCTTTATCATCGGATGTTTGATTTAATACCCATTCCTTTGTTAACTTAATATGATTATCTATTTCTTCTCTATAAGCAATTACTTCAGGCTTATCTTCATTATTGATTTGACCAATAGAAAGCTCTTCATTTACTTGTGTAACTTCAACTTTAGTTAATACATCCTTTTCACCAGAAATAATGACGGGTGCGTTTTTAAGATCAATATATTTACTGAAATCATCTAAATTATTGGTAAATTGGAATTTTTGGACTACAACAGGGTCAAACCATCCTTTAATGACCGCCCAAACTAAATAAATAATTAAATTAAAAAAAAAACCATGAAACAATTAGCTTTTTTTGTCTTTGTTTATTTTTGTTTCTTTACATATATATTATTATTTATTAATTTTACCTGTAGAGAAAATCCAAGGAGCCTTATGGATAAGGCATAAGCCAAGACATTCAGGATAATATTGCTCTAAACAACTATTTAAGAATTTTACAAATTCATAGTCCTAAAAATGGAGTAAAAAACATTATTTAAATTAAAGTTTAAGTTAAAATACTAATTATATATACAAATATTATAAAAAAACAATTTTAATTACCATATTAGCCAAAGTGAAGTTTTCCATGTTGAAAACAATACAATAAGTATTTACTGGATGACCACAGAATAATCGAGCAGCTTCCATAACACTAACAGTTAAAAGTTTTAAAATTTCAAAAGGTTGATTCGATTTGTAATATAATTGAACGTTTACGTAACTAATTGGTTGGATGCATGCAGTAAACGTATTATATATTTGTATATATATATATATATATATATATAATTATATATATAAATAAAATTAAATTAAAAAAAAGGTACATATTAGTATCACGTGGAAACAAGATTGTAAACTTTAATGTTTTTATCACTTATTTTTATACTTCCATTACCAAACAACTCTTCCATCACGATCGGGTCCACCTAAAGCAGAAACACCAGAAGAAACGAATTTATGATATTGATCACCAAGCCCTGAAGATAATTCATTAAGTTCCTTTCTTAAACCATGATCACCTAAAGCAACGATTTCATCAACCCGCATATGTAAACGCCATCTTAAAGTATTTCCCAACATTTCATAAGCAGCATCTAAATTCCATTTCCTTGCACGTAAATATCTTAATAAAGTAGCATCAGGATTATCAGTAGCAACCATATTCCAAAATGTCTTTTTTAATAAATCACCAGGAATTAAAGGAATTGCCTTATCAAAAGGCAATGACATCCATAAAGGATTAGTAGTGGCGCCAACAAAGATATCCTTATCTAAATTATTATTACCATCATTGTTGGTACTTGATGATTTATTACCACCAAACCAACCACCTAAATATCTTGATTTTCCTCCAGTTGTACTACTAGCTATGGATGCTGTTTCTGCTTTTGGTTTGTATGGTTGTCCCTTTTGATCAAATAATTCAAGTACTTTCACCCAAAGTTGTTTTAATTTTTTGGTTTCTTCTGCTGTAAGTGCACCAATATAACCATTTTGTCTATTGTCAAGTGATATATTAACTGCAGTAGGTATTAAAGTCATTCTGAGAATTAATTTTTTAAATTAAATAAATTAAAGAAGAAAGAAGAAGAAAGAAGTAAAAAGTGCAAAAAAAGGATTTTTAAATTCTTTTTTATACCCAAAAAAAATATTATCCCTCAAAGTGAAGATCTAATTTTTTATTATCCAATAATCCTATTTTATTTCAAAACCTTAATTTTTTTAAAAAAAAATAAAATAATCCACTATTCCTTTAAAAATCATTCTGATTAAATTTAGTAAAAAATTAGTTAGTGTAAAATAAGGGTCTATTAAGTTATAAGGTTTTTTTTTTTGTTATTATCGTTATATTAATTATTCCATGTTTTATATATTATCCAAAGAAAATCTTTTAGCCAAGGTTGATATGGTAGTACAATCTGACGTATTATCTTTTCTTAAATGCAAAAATATGTCTTGAATCGCTATAATCAATATAAAAGGAAACAATAGTGTGAGTTACATATCCACTGTTGTGATAACTCCCTTACATTTTACCTTTTTTTTTTTGTACGCCAAACTCTTTTTTCCTCCTCCTTCCATATGCTATTTCCTTTTATATGTCAAATAATCTTTTTTTCTTTATTTATACAAAAAGTATATAAAAAGTACCTGTTTTATGCTTCTTCCCAAGGAACATGACTAACATATCTAATCGCCCAATATTTGATAATCCATTCATTATTTCTAAAATTTCATCGGATCGATTATTCCTAGAAAAAAAAGGAGGCAATTTTTTTTAATCTCAATTGCATTAGGTTGGTTATTATTACCTTTTTTTTAATATTATTTTATTTATCCTTACTTTAAATAGTATCCATGGATGATTTCAATAATTTTTTCAAATTGATCAGGTTCTAATGATGATTTAAAAAGGGTTGCAAATGAAGTAGGTGGAATACACTGAGATCGGAATAACAATATTATTATTTTTTTAAAAAAAATTAGCCCATTTTTATCCTTTTCTTTTTGCACTATTCTTAGTATTTACATAAAATTAATATATATAAAAATTACCTGTAAATATTGATATAGAGTTTCATCGCTACGTTTTTTACATGTTTTCCAATCACGCTCAAATTCATAGTTTGTGTTTGGACATTTTAATTTCAAAGGAGAAAGTGTAGTATTAGTGTTAGAGTTAGTAGTGGAAATGTTATTTTCTGTTGTTGATTTTTGTTTTTGAATATACTCAGCTGTGACATCTGCTTTATTATTTATTGACTGTTCTTTTATTATTTTTTTTGAAGTTGTAATTGTTTCTATTCTGCTTGAACTATCATTAGAAGAATGTGTTTGTTTTTTTGGTACATATTCATCATCTATTACATTAATATCTAATCTACGAAGCATTGGATCCGATATTATAATTTGATCTTCGGATTGTTTCTGTTTAGTTGTTTGTTTGACATCACTTTGTTTTGTTGTTGGCTTGTACAATTAAAATAAATTAAACGGGGTTAATATAAGAAGAATAAAAATGATAATGAATCTAAATTATATTTTTTATTATTATTATTATTTAAAAAAATACTTACCTTTGGAAGTTTATTAAGTTCATCTGTAATAGCTTTATTACCAGGTTCAATTTTAAGAGCCAATTCAAAATCTGCAAAATTAAAATAAGCCAAAAAATCATTAATATTTTTACATTATTCTTTTTTTTTTTTTTCTATTGCCATAAAAAAAATACCCTGTCTTGCTTCATTAGGTCTCCCTAAGCTATTTCTAGCAATCCCTCGACGCCATAAGGCTTTGACATGATTAGGTTGTAATGATAAACAATTTGAGCAATCTTTTTCGGCTTGTAAAAATCTATATTGTTATTATTAATAAAATTAATTTTATATTTTTATTATCTCCTTTAAAGAAAATAAATAAGTAATATTATGCAAATAAGTTTGATTTCTTACCTGTTGAGTTTGATTTCTGCCATAGCACGATTTACAAAATAGGTAGCATTTGTTGGATCAAGATCTATAGCTTCTGTATAACATTTTATTGCTTCATGATATTGTCTTTGTTGAAAATGATTATTTCCCTATTTATATATAAATATAATGAATATACATATATGCAGTCATATATAAGTATATTTATATTTGTTTATAGTAGCTTAATGTCTTTTTCTTTCTTTCTTTCTTTTTTAATGATTACTTTTTCTTTTGCTTCTAAAGCCCTTTGAGTAATGGACTTTTTTGTAGAAGTAGTGGTAGTATTTTTATTAAATGCAGCGGTAGTATCAGTCTTAGTGTGAGAAGAAATAGGTGTTTGTGGTTTTGACTAATATTAAAAACAATAGTAAAAACAAATATGAGTATCATATATCCTTTTTTTTTTTTTACTAATAAACAATTTATTTTAATGGTTAGTACACATATATATATATATATATATATATATACCTTAATTGCATTTAATCCTAATGGTTTTTGTTGATCAATAATATATTCTAAAGGTGATCGAATTGGTGGTAAGGTCTATAAAATATAAGAATAAAATCGTTTGAATAAAAGTTGCTTTTTTTATATATGTTTGTATTAAGCCAGTTATGTATCTTTATTATTATTATTATTATTATTTACTTGATCATGAAGTGGCTTTCTTTTATTTAATTGTTCATCCTTTTGCCGAATCTCTTTTTGCCATGATAAAATATCTTCCCATACAGTACTGTTTTGATCTGTCATAACCAAAGAAAATTTTTATAGGAACAAACGATTCAAAAATATAAAATAGAGAAACGAAAAAAAATAGGGCGTGGGCTGAGAATGAATTTAGACTAGGCAATAAACCATATAGATTTATTAGATTAATGATATTTCATAAAGCTAATTTACTATTATTTACCTATAATATGTAAGTGATTGTGATATTTATATAGTTATTCAATAAAATAGTAGCTAAAGTATTTGTATTAATTAAAAGTAAAATAAAAGAAAGAGGAATTAAAAGAATAAAGCAGAAAGAGTTAATAGAAAGATAAAAATTAAATTTGATTGGCTATATATAAATATTCAAAAATTAAATCCTCACACTGTTAAAAAATTTAAAATTTCGATTTTCTTTTTGTTTACATATACAGTAATTAAATCATTTATAATACAAAATATACAGAAAAAATCAACTTAAACTCAGATTTTGAGCAAGTAAAAAAGTGGTAAACTGTATAATGTTTTTATAAATATGCACTCCAGTTGATTATTTTTAAATGGTTGCTTTCTATTTAATTAAATAAACATATTATTTATAATAGTATATTTTATATGTATATAAATGCGAAGCATATATTGACGATCTATCATAATTAATCATTATTTTTTCTCATTTTAATGTGTACTTATTAAGAATAAAAGTTATATAAATACAGATAATTTTATTATGGTAGATGGTCATTAATTATTTATATTGTATGGATAGATATTATTTATTAATATTTATTGTTTATCTTTAAAGAGAAAATTATACTAGTATGAGATAGAACGTATTAAGCTGATCAAATTCATATAGTCAAAAGCATGTTCAAAAGGTAATTAGTGTTACTGAAGGAGAAAAAGTTGATGGCTGAATGGTGGTCACGTGATAAATTTTTATGTAAAATGAATCAATGAAAAAAAAAATGTTAATTTAATTAGATGAAAAAAAAAACAAAATTTAAATTCGATTATACGAAAGAAACAAAATTCAAATTCAATGGTATAAAAAAAATAAAAAATAAAATGAAAAAGCAATCAAAAAAGTAGTATAAAAATAAAAGGATAACTAAAAAACAAACAAACATCACTAGCTTTGGTAAAAAATGACAGAAATAGAGGTAATTGTGTCACCAAGCGGGAAAAAATGGGGCATTATGGGTTACCATATTTAGGACCCAAAGCATTTCTTATATATTTTTGAATGATTTTGCATTTTGTTTTTTTTTCATCTGATTGATTTTAAATAAAAACATTAAATTTGCATTTTTTTTTTATTTGATTCATTTTACATATTTTTTTTTTCCATTTGGTTCATTTTACATAAAAATTTAGAATGATTTTCTTTAAATGTTGATCTCCATTTTTTTGAAGTTAGTTAAAAATTTAAACATGTAAAAAATTAAAACCACATAAGCAACCGCTAAAGCTATATCATCTGGTTCTCGCCTCCACTTGAAAAAAAAGTTTATCCCTTTAAATTTTTTTTCAGTTTTTTAATTTTTTACATCAAATGTTTCTTATTATCATACGAAAATGTATGAATAAAAAACCTTGTTAAAATAAGAAATGAAAAAGATCACTTTTTATAGTAGTTTTCAATGAAAACAATAAAAGCGTTGAGCTTAAATATTTAGTTTTATTTCATCTGCAATAAAATTTTCTCTGTAGCATATGCGTTTATATATGTTTTTTCCACTACTTTTTTCCATTATTCAACTCTTCATTTTATTTATTTATACAGATTTTTAACTACTAAGAAATACTTCAACCCAAAGGAATTTAAAAAATAAAATGGCAAAAATAGATAAAAAAACAATGAATAAAGCTCATTCTGTTTTTATATATATTATATTTAAGATTAATAAAAAATTGTTTCTTTACTATGTGACTATTTATTTTTTTAACTTTTATCTATTTTATAAAATCAATAAACATGTTTAAAAAGAAGTGTATATCTTTAAATATTTTATATATTTTTAATTTAAAGTATTTTTTATTTTCATATAAAAATGGATGAATAAAAAATGAAACCTAATCTTAAGAAATAAAGTAATTTTGCTAGTAGCCTATATAATCTAAATAGAGATGTATGCTCTAACTCCTTTGATTTTTATGGATTATTTACATAAATATGTTTCTCATCATTGTACAAAGATGGATAAATGAAAAAATGAGAATGATGATAAAAAAAGAATTTTTTATTAGTATCCTATACGTTAGCCTATAAATGAAATATACTATAGCCACTAGGTTTTTATGGAACATATACACTAACGTAATACCTATTTTCATAAGAAGACAAATAAAACAAAAAATAAGGATAATTGTAAGAAAATGAAAACTTTTGTTAATAATTTATACATATTTATACTTATATTTATAAGTGATCTATGCTCCAGTCTTTAATTTTTTTTTTGTTTTTATTTCTTGGATCATTTACATGAATATATTTATTACTTTGGTAAAAAAATCATAGTAGCAAATTAAATAAAGTTTATTAATAATTTTAAAATAAAAATTATGTCTAAGAAGTTTGAATATATAATTAAAATAGAGGATTTTTTATAGATGAAAGTTTAAAGTATAAACTGAATTTAGGACACCTGAATTTAAAAAATAGATAAATAAATATTAAAATAACCGCAGTCAAAATGAAATAGATAACAGTATAGAAGATGACTACACAAATGATATTTCAAATAAATATTATCGATAAAAAAAAATAAAAAATAAATAAATTATGTCATTGCTCCTCATCATAAGTTGGAGATTAAAAAATGAAAAGAGCTGACATAACATGTAATCAACGCAAAATTACTTTTCTTCATGGTATTAAGTACCATTTTTTAATAAATAAAATGCGCACACAACTATGTATATAGTTTTTTTTTTATTAACTCATCAATTCTAAATCTAAACTAAGTTTAATTTTAATAATAATATCATCATCATGAGATATATCATCCATAGGTACACATGAATTTGGTATGTAATAATTTATTAATGATATATAATTTAAGATCTTTTTTTTTTGGCACTATTTTTTAAACTCCGTATATAATTATATCTATAAATTTTTTCCCTTTTCTATTTTTTTCACTTTTTCACTTTTTTATTTTTAAGGTACATAATTATAATATGACAGGATTCCCTGATATTTATGAAGACAATAATATAGACGTTCATGCTGATGCTTCTACTTATTATACCAAAGGCAACAATGCGAGAGAAAGAGCCAAAACAACTTTTGTAAATGAACACAATACTTTTTTTAAATACTAAAATAAGAACAAAAATAAAAATATTAAGTATAAATGAATTCTTTTATATGTATTACACCAATAGAGACCACCTCCTTCAGAAACATTAAATAGTCATAATGTTGATTCGCTTAGATATCGTCGTTCTTCTCATGGTATGAAGATTTTTTCTTTTTTTCTTTTTTTTTTTTAAAAAAAAAGAGCAAAAAAGAAAATGTGCATGTACTAAAATAAGCTTTTTTCTTCTAAATAGATGACAAGAATAAAATACAGCGATTCTTATTAGATGTAGAAGAAACACAAAAAAGAATTCTTGAACAAGATACTGATGGGGATTTTCAAATTACTGTTAATGATGTTGGGTCCAAAACTTTAGCCCTTGGTACTGCTGATTCAGGTGGATATCGTAAAATAGAAATTCGTGGTACATATATGTTAGCCAATTTATTACAAGAATTAGCGTTAGCAAAAGATTATGGAAGAAGATACATAGTCATTGATGAAGCAAGATTAAATGAGAATCCTGTAGATAGATTATCGAGAATGATTAAAACTAGTTTTTGGGATGGATTAACAAGAAGAATTGATGCTGATAGTTTAGAAGTGATTTGTCCTGATCCAAAAAATAGATCAAGTCAACAACATCCTATTATTTATGTTCCTCCTGATGATTTGGAAGCTTATGAATTTTATTGTAAAGTGGCCAAAGATCGTCCTCACTTGAATTTACAAGTAAAACTTTTACCAAAAGTCATCACTCCTGATTTTGTACGTAGTATTAATGATCAACCTGGATTATTAACTTTGGCTATGCGTAAAGTAAAAAAAACAACATCAGTAAAAGATCATGATGATGATGAATCGTATACAATGGTGGGCGAACCTTTTGTTGTACCTGGTGGTAGATTTAATGAAATGTATGGGTGGGATTCTTATTTTTCAGCGCTTGGATTATTAGTGGACGGGCGTGTAGAATTAGCAAAAAGTATGGTAGAAAATTTTGCTTATCAAATTAAACATTATGGAAAAATTTTAAATGCAAATCGATCCTATTATTTAACAAGATCTCAACCTCCATTTTTAACGGATATGACATTAAAAGTCTATGAACGATTGGATCCTATGAATGAAAAAGAAAATAAAGAATGGGTAAGACGTATACTTAAATCAGCTATTAAAGAATATTGGCAAGTATGGATGTGCGCACCAAGATTAGATCCTGAAACAATGCTTTCAAGATATCGTCCTGATGGCAAAGGGATTCCTCCAGAAACTGAAGCTTCCCATTTTGATCATGTGATTGCACCTTATGCTAAAAAATATGGAGTCACTATAGAACAATTTAATCAAATGTATAATAATGATCAAGTCAGTGAACCTGAATTGGATGATTATTTTTTACATGATCGCGCTGTACGTGAATCTGGTCATGATACAACTTATAGATTTGATAAAGTATGTGCCAATCTTGCCACAGTAGATTTAAATAGTTTATTATATAAATATGAAATGGATATTGCTGATGCTATCAGTCAAATATTGGATGGTGATTTAGAAGATTTTGATGGGGTCAAACAAATAGCAAATGATTGGATACAAAGAGCTAAGGATAGAAAAGAAAGAATGAATAAATATTTATGGAATGAAGAAAAAAAATTATTCTTTGATTATAATACTGTTACAAAAGAACAAATTACTTATGAAAGTGTTACTTCATTTTGGACTTTATGGGCTGAATTAGCTAGTGAAGATCAAGCCAAAAAAATGGCTAAATATTCATTACATAAATTTGAAGTATTAGGTGGTCTTGTATCAGGTACTGAAGAGTCTCGTGGTGAAATCACTTTGGATCGTCCTAATCGTCAATGGGATTTCCCTTTTGGTTGGGCTCCTCATCAAATGATGGCTTGGGTTGGTTTTGAAAATTATGGCATGAGTGATATTTCTAGGAGATTAGCTTATAGATGGTTATATACGTAAGTTTTTAATAAATATAGAACAAAAAAGAAAAAAAAATAGGACAGATTAATTTATATTTATTTATTATTTTAAAGCATTACAAAATCTTTCGTTGATTTTAATGGTGTTGTTCCTGAAAAATATGACGTTGTTAGTTCATCCCATAAAGTTGAAGTAGAATATGGCAATGTTGGTACTGATTTTAAATTTATAAATAGAGAAGGTAAAGTTTTTTTCACTCATTATTATTAGTATTATTAGTATTACTGCTTATCTCACATTTTTTAAATAACATTTTTACATAGGCTTTGGATGGATGAATAGTTCATATCAAGTCGGGTTATCTTATCTAAATGTTCAAATGAGAAGAGCATTAGGTACCTGTACATTACCAGATTTATTATTTGAAAAAGCATTACAATTGGAAAGTAAACGAACAACTGAAGAACAACAAGCTTATATAAAACGACGTAGAGCATCTACCATTAATGCAAGGCAATTAACAAGAAATGGAAGTGTTGATGCCGCCATTACTCGTATATCAGCTACTAAAATAGCACCTACACCAAGTTTCACTATTAGCGCACCTCCAGCTAATAATGATACTCCTCTTCATTAGATTTTTATTTATTTTTTAATTTAATTGTATATCTATTGCATTTATTATTATTATTATTATTATTGTTACAATTTATATTTTTGTCAAAATTTTATAGATCATGTTTATTATTTTATTTCAACTATTTTAATGTACATTTTTGTATTTAGAGTAAAAAATGAAGAAATAAAAAGAAATTAAAAATAAAATATTTGATTCATACATCCAGAAAGTAATCGTTTTAAAATCCCTATTATTATTATTATGATTCTTTTTATTTTTTTTTATTAAGAAAAAGTACTTTAACATTAGTGTATTTCTTATTTTGGTAAAACAGAAAAATAAAAATAAGATATTATGAGAAAATAAAAAGAAAAAAACAGCATTATCAAAAGTAAAAAAAAATAACATCATTAATAATTCATATATGTATTATTCAATATGTCTAAGTGTATTATATTTATATATTAATAATTGGTGAATTAATAATAAAAAAATATAATGATTAATACTAAAATTAATAAAAAAAATTGATATAGTTCTCAAGGCATAATAGTCTTAATTAACAGGACCAACCCCAAACCTCGTTGAATCGTAAAAAAAAGGTGGTAACTGTATACATAAATAAATAAATAATATTTATTATTTATTATTAAAAGAAAACTAGAAGAGTGATTAGTGTGACGCGTCGTATTTAACAGTAGTACTTGATCGTGTTTAGATTAAGGCGAAAATTTGGTTCTTATATAAATATGGGTTTTTCCTTTCCTTTCCTTTTTTTATTTATATTATTTTTTTTACTATTAAATTCTTCGTTTTATATAACTATTATTATTTGTATAAACTTTTTGAACACTAATAAGCATATTTATTCAAAAAAAAAAAAAAAAAAAATAATCGAAAAAATAGACTCGTCAAGAAAATAAAAAAAAATACAATGGATCAAGCTCATTTCATCTAATTATAGGTTGCCAATAATAATAAAAAGAAATTAATATTTAGCTTATTTAATATTTTGATTAATGCTTTTCCAAATAATAAATGTATCTCGTTTAATGATAATTACAAAAATAAATAAATAAACAAACCATCATCGAGTATATATAAATAGAAAGATAAAAAAGGAATTTTATAAATTATTCTAGATTTTATAAATTAAAAATGATAAGATATATATATATATATTTAAATGATGATGATTATTTTTCCCATTGTGTAAGGGATATTTTTTCCCGTTCTACAAGTCCAGTAAAGATAAATCAATATATTTTAATAAAACTAAAAGATGATGTGATTTTTTTTATTGTTATTATACTAGTTTAAAAAATATTTATAATATTTGTAGTACATGTTTATTTATTTACTTTATTTTAAGTAGTGTCCATAGATTGTAAGTTACTCACAGAATTAGGAGCGGAAGGAAGGTGAAGGGAAGGTATATTTATTTGTGTAGGTGTAACCGTAGTAGCGGAAGGTGTAGGTGTAGATGTTATAAGTGGGATATGGAAATAGGTATCAACTTCAGCAATTAGCGTTAATTCATCAAATAATGTCATTAATTCAGGTGCTGTATAAATACCTTCTGGTATAGGTGGTGAACTGGATGGATAAGACTAAAAAAAAGATTAATATATGTATGTATGATTCGTATTTTTCTATTTATTTTTTACCTTATCATTTTTAAATGAAGAATGACAACGTAATATAATTCCACATAATACAAATCGTACAATGATAGCCCATAAGAAATCATCAGTCATAAATCGTTTTACATAGCCATCTATACACAAAAAAAAAACAAATAAGTAAATGATAAATCCTTTTTTAGTTACTATTATTATTATTATTATTATTATTATTTAATATATATATATATATATACCTAAATCAGGATCATCCAATAATAATTTTCCAATGGTACGTTCTAATTGATCCACTTTATTAGTACAATCATTCCATTTAGATGAATCCATATTTCCAATATCAGAAACCGAACAAAATCCAAGTAAAGGTGTATGTAAAAAGAGAGTGAAAAGACTACCTATTTCGCTTTTATCCTGTACTGAGGATGGATAAACGGTGGGTGATAAAAGACACATGACTGGTTGATCAAATAGATTTGGTATACTTTGTTGAAATGCTAAACTATTATCACTATCAATAATTAAAAATAATGGCTTTCTTGTAAATGGAATTAAATCAGCAGGATATAAACAGGATTGAATAGATGGTTGTGTTATAATATTGTTTTTTGTATTATTATTATTATTAATATTATTTTCGTTGTTATCATTAATATTATTATTATTAGTAGTAGTATTGGTAGGAGTGGTGATAGGCGTAGTAGCGGTAGCAGTTGTAGTTGTTGGAGCAGCAGTAATATTACTATCTGCTACACCTGATACAGTTGTTGATCCAGAATTTGTTAAATTGATTTCACTTGAACCAGTTTCTATCATATTAGTAGATGAGGATGATGAGGATGAGACGTTATTATTACTATTATTATTAGTGCTATTAGTATTAGTGCTTGCTGTGAATGATCCTACAGCCGCTGAAGAACCGGAGCTATTTTTATTTGTCGCTGATGTAGTTTTAACAGATGATTGGTTTATTTCTACTATAGATGAACTAGTAATATCAGCTGTTGCATTATTATTACCATTGTTGTTACTATTAGTTGCATTATTATTATTAATATTAGTATTAGTATTAGTAATATTAGGTATATTATTATTATTATTTGTAATATTATCATTATTATTTGTATTATTAGTATCATTAGTTGCATTATTATTATTATTATCATTAGTATTATTAGTTGTATCATTGTTATTATTGCTATTACTACTACTATCGCTGATACTATTGTTATTATTGTTATTATTATTACTATTATTATTACTATCGCCAATACTATTACTATTATTGTTATTAGTATTGATATTATCGTTATTATTATTATTATTAGTTGTATTAGATGTAGCTGATGATGCTACAATTGATCCTACTGCTGCATTATTACCAGATCCAGTAGTATTAGTATTAGTAGCAGCAGTAGCAGTTGTTGTTGTTGTAGCTGCTGTTGTTGATTTTCTTTGACTTGTTGCGAGACCTCCTTCAAAACCAATACCACGAGGTGTTTCATTAATACATCCATCTGCAGAAATATACAATAACATGACCGAATTATCAGATGTATCTTTAAATGATGTAGCTATATAAACCATTAATTGACTAAAAGTTGGACGATAAAGTAAATATTTATGAGGGTTTGATCTTTTTAATACATGATATGAAGATGATTTATTTTCATTTTGTTCCTGATGGGTAGGTGAAGTTAATGATGGAGAGGATACATTATTTACATTTGTATTTGTTTGGTTAATAGATGCTGCTGACGATGCTACAGATGAAGATATTGTTGTTGTATCTTTTGTATTTACCAATGCATGTATTGGGTCCTTTTTTTCAAGTGCAGGAGTAGAATTATCTAATGCTTGATGATGAAGATGATGATAAGGGTCACGGGATTGAGATGCATTATTATTAGAATCCATATTATTATTGGTATTATTAATATTAGGTTCACGTTCTAAAGTTTGAAGCATTCTATACATATCCAAAGTTAATTCTGAAAATTTAATTTGATTTTGATAATTGCCTACTAAAATGGCTTCTTGTAGTTTTAATGATCCTTGTTGGTTGTTTTTTTCATATGGATGATGACGATGATTAGATAATCTATGTTGAATAGGAACTTGAGTTCTACCTGTATTGATGGGTACGATTTTTTTATCTGCTTCCATGAATGACTTAATTTCTAATAAGACTAATTGCCATTCTTTTGCATCAGGTGGTTTAAAGGTTTTAGTGTATTCATCAATGTGCATTTCTAATTCACTTATTAATAATCGTATATTTTCATCCTTATTTAATAATAAACATACAACGATAAATCGTGCATAGTATCGCATTTTTTTGATCATTAAAGCTGGACTATATATATAACAAAATTGGATATTATTTTTAGTTTTTCTTTTTGACTCTTTTTTATCTTTATCGTTATTACTTACTTTTTAACTTCCAAAATATTTTTAAAATATTGTCTATCATGGATGGCTTCATAAAATACATAAGCTTCATTTAAATAATTAGTTTCACTTGTTCTTAAACTATATATATATATATATATATATGTATATGTGTATATAAAGGAATTGATAAAAGGGTATAAATGATATGGTGATGATAATTTTATTATTTCATGATCCTATGATTTATGTTTTAAACTTACTAATAATGATAATAAAGTTGTCCGATTTTACTCGCTATTTCACCTACTTCCCAACGTTTTAATCCATAATTATTTTTATCTTCTAACAAAGGTCGATGAGTTTGTTGAAATTTCCATAACTAAATATAAAATCAAAGATATTTATTTCAATATATATATTGCTTTTTTATTTATTTATTATGCCATAAATATATTTTACCTTTGTATATACTTCAAACGTTTTTTCAAAATACTATTAAAAAAAAGATAAACATATATTATTAATAACGAATATATTATAATATTGGTGTTTTTTGACTTTTTTTTACAGGTCTCCATTGACGATGACTTCCAGTTGGTGGTAAATCTCTAGTTTTTTTTTTTCAATATATAAAACATACAAATATTAGTATGCTATATTTATAAATATGAGCACTTATAATATATTACTACCTTAAGCCGCTGAACAAACTTTGGCTTTTTTCTAAAAGATATTGAAACTCTTCTACATATTTTTGATTTCGATGAAGTTCACCATCATCATTATTACTATTAGTTGTTGTCGTGGCAATATTGTTATCATTATTATTATTACTAGTATTACTATTATTATTATTGATAGCATTAGAATTGGACTCCATATTATTAGTTGAGGAAGGTTCAGTAGTTAAAGTTTGATTAGTTGCTGTATGTTCTAAAGATAAAGGAGCTTCATTTATAGAAGTAGCTTCAGTATTTGCTTTATATATATATATATATATATTCATTGAAAAACCAATAATAATAATAAAAAATAAGTTCACGTACTATTGCTGTTCCTTTATTTGCTTTTAAAATAATAAAGCTATATTTCAATATAAATACTCATATATATATTACCAGTAGCAGTAGATAAACTAGGTACACCCGTAGGTATAAATTGAGAAGGAGTGCCTTGTCCATCACGTTGATATGAATGTAGTATTGTTTGTGGTTCCATATTATTTTTTTAAAAATAACGTATGAAAAAGAAAATAGAGAAAGAGAAAGAAGAGTTAAAAAAAAACTCGGGGTTTAAATTCGTTTTGCTTTAATTTTTTATTACATATATACATATATCATGTATTTAATTCTAATACATATGTAAATTTTTTTTGAACGATGATTTTGTTTTTGATTTTTTAAAAAAAGTAGATAAGCTATATGGATAAACTATATAGTATATGTATATATATATAATTAATCGAACTAAAATAATACTAATAATAATATATAATGAAAAAAGAAGAATACAAAAAAAAAAAAAGAAATTAAAATAATGCAAGAGGAATGATGAAATAATTTTTATGATTGATCTAAAAAATATTTAGAGTCAAATGATATAGTTGATGATGATGATAAAGAATTGAATGAGGAAGTAGTGGTACTATTAGAATATCTTCTACGCATCACCGGTGAATATGAAAAAGATTGACGACGATGATACGACATTTCATAACTGGTTGTTGGTGAAGGAGGAAGTGAAGGATAATAAATCAAAGAAGAAGGTATCGATTGCACACTATTAGATCTTGTCATAGAATGGTGATGGTTAGAATGGGTATTATTATTAGTATTTATATAAAGATGATTTTTGGTTGCTTCATTTAATTGACATGTTCCAGAACAAAATGTTAACTTCTAAAATTTGATAATCATTTCAAATAAAATAGAATAAATAAATGGTTTATTATTATTATTATTATTATTATTATTATTATTATTATTATTATTATTATTATTATTATTATTATTATTATTTTACTTCATTATCTAACGGTTTTTCACAATAAAGACAAATATTTAAATCCATTTATTAACTGATATTGTTAAAAAAGAGAAAGAAAGAGAGAGAAAAGAAAAAAGAAAAAGATAAGATATATTTATTTATTTAACAAATAATAAGATAATAAATAAATAAATAAATAATAAACAATAAAATAATAAATATATATATATATATAATGAAAAGATAAATAAATATAGAAAAAGAAGGAAAGAAAAAGATAAAATAAAATAATATAAATTAAAAATATTATATATATAAAAAAATGGTGGGAGCTTTTTTAAAGTTTCAAGAAAAAAAGAGTGACCTTTATACTCGAAAACATTTTTTGTGTGACCCCAATGATTTCTTTTTTTTTTTTTGTAATATTTTATATAAAAGGTACCCTTTTATTTTTTTTTTAGTTGTAATCAATATGCTTAATCTTTATTTTAGTGTTTAAAAAAAAATGTAAATAAGAATAATAAGAATATATACTATTTACCACGTGCTTTTACTTGGTCAAGATCAAAAGAGCATAGACAGTGCACACTTTTTAAATTGCATAAAAATTATTATTGTTTAAAAAAAAAAGAAGAATTATGATTTTTTTTTAGTTTTAGTATTTAAGTATGAGAATACGCAATAGTCATGGGTTTATTTACTTGAAAACAATAAATTAAGTAATTTCTATATCATATATATATTCGGAAGCTGACGACAGTTTATTTTAGATGATGATTGTAACCCTTTTTTTTTTTAGGCAAATACAGTAAAATGGTCATTATTTGTTTATATACATTATATATAAAAAATAAAAAGGTAACTTTGGATTATTAAATACATAAATAAATGATGATATAAAAAATAAATAAATAAAAGTTTAAAAATAACAATAAAGAAAAAAAAAGTATATAATAGTAAAGTAGTAGTAGTAAATAAACAATAAATAATAGAATGATTAAAATAAATCAATAAATAAAATAAAATGAAAAAAAAAAAGATATATATATATAATATATAATCTATTTAGTTTGACTGACTTTTAACATTAATAAATCACCAACTTCACTAATAGTTTCGACAGCTTTATCAATATCTTCTTTAGTATGAGCAGCTGATAAACAGAATCTTGCACGAGAAGTAATAATTGGGGTCTATATATAAAATAAATAAACACATATCAATTTAATATTTGATTTTGATTTTTTTTTTTTTTTGTGCTTTTGTTTTTAATAATGATATTAATTTATGTATTTACCGCAGGGTAACCGACGACGCAAACGGCAATACCTCGTTTTAATAATTCTCTAGAAAAGGCAGGGATTTTGGCAGGATTAAAAAGTAATAATGGTACTACTGGACTTCCATGATCACCATAAACGATAAATCCAAGTTCACGTAATCTAGCAGCAAAATGTAATGAATTTTCTGCTAATCGTTTAATACGAAGTCTACCATCATCTGTACCATCTTCTCCACTATAATCATCATTAAAATAATAATAATAATAATAATAAAATTAGATATTGATTATTTTTTTTTCTATCATTTTTATCATTTTATTTACTTACCAAATGATTTTCATACTAGTGATAACTTGTTGTGCAACAGGATAGGAAATAGGTTCTGCATAGATATAAGCATGATTATTGATACGTAAATGATCGATAACATTTTTATCTCCAGCAATATAACCACCAGCAGCACCAAAGGATTTAGTAAAAGTACCCATTAAAATATCAACTTCAGCGGGATCAATACCATAGAAATCACAAACACCACCACCATTTTCACCAAGAGCACCAATAGAATGAGCTTCATCAACATATAAATAGAACTAATAATAATAATAAAAATTGTTAGTTTAAAAAAAAATCAAAAAAGGACTAGACTTGACTATTTTTTTTATTTTCTTACCTTGAATTCTTTTTTCAATTCAATAATTTCAGGTAAATTAACAACGGTACCTTCCATAGAATAAAGACCTTCAACAATAACCAAGATTTTCTTCCATGGTCTATGAGTACGAGGTTGACCTTGAGAAATGACCTATATTAAGAAAAAAAAATTTAATTAATTAATTAATAAATGGTGATGGATGATGATCACTTTTTTTTTTTTTTAAAAAAATAGATAGATAGATAAAAAAAAAAAAGATAAGATATATATCATACCTCACGAAGTAATTCACGTAAATCATCCATATTATTATGTTTAAAGACACGGACAGCAGCACCAGAAAGACGAGCACCAAAAACAATGGAAGAATGATTCATTTCATCAGAAATAATTAAACAGCCTTTATTAACAAGGGCAGGGATAGTAGTAGAATTGGTAGCAAAACCCATACTAACGACCATAGCATCTTGTTTACCAACAAATCTAGCTACTAAACGTTCTAATTCCATATGAATTTGAGTAGAACCAACTTCGGCACGAGGACTAGGTGATGGGATACCATTTAATAAAGTGGTTTGTTCAACAGCATCAGCACAGGGTCCAGAACTTTGAGCAAAGCCAAGGTAATTATAAGAGGCAAAATTAAGATTTTCAGTCACTTTACCAGTTAATCTAAAAGTACGGTTGAAATCATAACTGACTCTTTCTAATAATTTAACAGTACGTGAGGCTACACCAGTAATAGGACGATTCCAACAATCACTATTATATTATAATAATTATGTAGAAGAATGCAAATTTATGATGATTTTTTTTAAAATATAATAAATACATTAGCAAATAAAAAAAGAGAACAAAAAAATTAGGTTAAATAATTATCTGACTTTTTTTTTATGGTGGTACATTGGTTACAAAAAAAAAGAATCTTTTTTTATTATTCAACCCGTAATATCAACTCCTATTTTTTTTTATATATATGTCTTAATTTATAAAAATTAACTTACCGAATACGCATATAAAGTCTTCTTGTATAGAATGAGTCAAAATCAGATACAAGTGGTGCATATCCCTAAAAAATTTTTTTTTCATAAATCGCAATAAAAAAAAAATATGTAAGCATGAATGATTAAGATTCTTCTTCATTTTTAATCCTTTCTTCTTTTAATATTCATTCTTTAATCGAAAAGATGACTTATATATAAATAATCATTCTGATTATCATCATCATCATCATTATTATTTTTCTTATTTCTTATCAGCTCATATATCTATATATTTACTTGATTCATTTTTAAATGGGAATAAGCTTGAGGTTTAAACATTTTTCCCATTATATCACGTAAATGACCAAATAAAATAAGAACTAAATAGTTAACATAAGTAGAAACTAAAACATATAAAGGAGCAGCTTCAAGTTTATGTTCAAGATCATCATAACGTCTGGTTTTACGTGGTGGGGTCCAATGAGTAGTGGTGGGTGGGGTCCAAGTATTATCAACAAGAGTACTATTGGTTGAAGCTAAAGTAGTGGTTGAAGTAGTTGTTGTAGATGAATTCTTTTGAAGGAAAGTAGGTGGTGAAACACTGAAAGAATGGTCACTTGAGGATTTAGGTGTTGTCAAATTAATACTTGGAATACTAATGGTGTGTGCTCTTTTTCCTTTACCCATGATGAACTATGAAACTTTTGATATATATGAATATATATATATATATATATATATATATATGTATATGAAAAAAAGAAATAAGAAAAAAAAAGATAAAGTATATATATAAAAAATAAAAAAAAAAAAAGAGGGAGAGAAAAGAAGAAAGAAAAAAAAAAAAAAAAGAAAGAAAAAGAAAAAGAGAAAAAGAAAAAAGGAAAGAAGAAGGTGAAAAAAAAAAAAAAAGAAGTAATGAAAAAAAGAAGAAAAATAATAATACTAATAAATGTTTTTTTATTTGTCTCGCCGTTATTACCCAAGATTAAAAAAGGTATTGACTGAGTACGAAAAAAAAGTTTTTATAAATAAAAGAGATAAAAAAGATCACTATCCAATCCAAATTTAAAATTCTTCACAAAAATTATTATCAATTAAAACTCCTTGTATATATTCAATAAAAAAAAATGATCAAGCATTTTTTTAACTACATTTTTTTTCTTTTCTATACTATCAAAAATAAGGGGATAAAGTATGAAGAATATTTTATTGTAGGGATGCATTGTTTATTTATTTATTTTATTGATCTCTTTTTTTTTGCTGTGTCTATTACCGATTGCTGTCAAAAATATGAACAATAATAATAATAATAATAATAAACAAGTCAGATGATAAAAACAACAAAACAAAAACATAAATAAAAATTACAAACTTATTTTTTGTACCTAAAATAAACCTTTTTTTATTTTTTTTTACTATTTTAACATTTGTCACTGTAAATATCTGAGTCTGAATTTATTATAAATAAATAATAGCTATACTAAACTTTCGAAAATACAAATTAAAATTCATTATTGGTCGGTTACCAAGACTACATACGTTTAACAAAAAGAAAGGGTTAAAAAAATTAGATTTAATATAATAATTATATAAAAAAAATGAATGATAAAGAATATATATATATATAATTTAATAGAAAATAATAATAAATATTTAAAAGTGGTAATTCAAAAAAAAAAAGGAGATAAAGTGTTTCAGCAGAAAAAGAGAGAAAGCGAGCCACCGAATTACACAGCATCTATTACAATGATTTTTATAGAAATCATTCTCTTTTGCATATCGTTTTTTTTTAAAAAAAAAAAAATGAAAATAACGATAATTATTACAAAAATAAAAAAAATAAAATAAAAAATATGATCATTTTATCCATTATTTTTTTTAAATACTATCATTCATTGTGGTCCATTATGGGATATTACTTATACACTGAGAATAATCTAAACATTTTGAAGTTAAAAAAACTTTTTATTTTATTTATTTATTTATTTATTTATTCAAGTGAGTTTCTTTTTTCGTTTTTTTTTGTTTTTGTTTTTAATGCACAAATAATAATAATAATAATAATAATTTGTTGATCATAAAGTCATCTATAACTACATCGGTCTTATAAATATTATTAAACATCTAAGGGATTTTAAAAAAATAGTATATAAATAAGCTACTCTATTCGGTTTAGGTTTCAAATAAGTTGATTGGAAATTTTTTTAACTAATATAAAACCTTATTTTTTTTTTTTTACATGTTCACTAATAATGCATTAATATATGTTAATATGTATTTTTATACTGTTGTAAAAGTTGTACGGTTTTTTCATATAACTCCATATCTAAACCATCAGCCTTAACTGCAATCCTTGGTTTTAATATTAAATAATTCAATTCCTTAATAAATAAATAAATAAACAAGGTGAATAATAATAGTAATAATATTAATAGTTTATATACACAAAACTTCACTACCTTATTATATTCCACTTCTCCAATACATTGTATTAAAGTATCATTTATATAATTCATTTCTACTAATTCCGTGTTTAAATTTAAAAAAACATTTTTATATTCGATAATAGCTTTATTTAAGGTGGGGTCATAAGAAACTAATCTTTAAATATATATTTATATATAGAAATAATTAGTTTTAAAAAAATTCGTATATATATATAAGTATATAAGTATATGAAATACCTTCCAGTAACTCTTATAGTTGCTTTATCAAATTGTTGTGGATTCTGTTCAAGATCTTGTAATAATATTAACTTCCCTGACGGTATATCCATATATATGTAAAAAGAAAAAAAAGTAAAAAAGTATTTAAAAAAAAGGTTCTAAATTCATAATATAAAAAACTGAGGTAGACCACAATATTTTTAAATTCCGAAATCGCTCTTTTAAACAAGTAATTTGAGCCTATTTTTTTTTCTTTATCTCTTTCCCACTTTTTCATTCTTCTTTTTACATAATATATATACACTCTTATATGGTTATATAATTTTAACGTGAATATAACCCTTTTTTTTCCTTCTTTTTCTCCCCCTTTTTTTGATCGTTTTTTTTTAGCTTTTAATATATAATCAAGTTTTATTTAAAAAAAAAACTATTGTGATAAACTTTTTATTTTCTTATATAAAATGTCTTTTCCTCCTACACTTTCAGTTATTGGGTCTACTGTTTTAGAAACTTTACCTCCAGTAGAAAATAATCATTTTGATGATGAATATTCTTTTCCTAGAAATTTATTACCAGAAACGATGAATGGTAAATATACCTTTTAAATAATAATAATAATAATAATAATAATAATAATAATAAACATGATCTATAAAATATAAATATTTAAATCTATTATTATTATTATTATTATTATTTATAGATGACAGCAAGATTCCTTTAGTGGTAGTTGCTTGTGGATCATATTCACCTATTACTTATTTACATTTAAGAATGTTTGGTATGTTTATCTATCTATTTATCTATCTATATACATTAGCTCTATATATATATATATATATTAAAAAAAGGATGAGTGGATGATTCTACCAATTTAAGTAACTGAGCCAAATGTATATATGCTTTTTTTGCTTATTAATTTACATTTATTATCACTTTATAGATATGGCAAGAGATCATTTTAATGATCATGGTAAATATGAATTTCTAGCAGGCTATTATTCTCCAGTATCGGATGCTTATAAAAAGGAAGGACTTGCTCTTGCAAAACATCGAGTCAATATGTGTCAATTAGCGGTTGAAAGCACTTCCGATTGGTTAATGGTGGATTCTTGGGAGTCAAGGCAACCTACCTATCAACGAACTGCACTAGTATTAGATCATTTTGATCAAGAACTTAATGAAAATGGTGGCGGGATACTCACCAAATCTGGTAAATATTGATTATTTAAAAATTATTAAATCATCAAATCAAAAAAAAAAAAAAAAAAAAAAAAGAAATGATCTCAATAATAATAATAATAATAATATATATGCTATATAGGTGAGCGTAAAAAAATTAGAATCATGTTATTAGCTGGTGGTGATTTAATTGCTTCTTTTGGTCATCCTGGTGTTTGGTCTTCAGAAGATGTAAGATTAATAATGATGATATGTTTTTTTTTAGTTTGAATTTTTTTTAATATCATATTTGAATTCTATTTTAGTTACATCATATTGTAGGTAGATATGGCTGTGTAATTGTAGAACGTACTGGTACAGATGTATATGGGTTCTTATTATCACACGATATTTTGTATCAACATAGGGTAAAATAATAATAACAATAATAATGATAATAATAATAGAAAAAGAAAAATAGCATATATTCTAACTTTCCTTATATATATAGATGAACGTAATTGTAATTAAACAATTGATTCATAATGATATCAGCTCAACTAAAATTAGATTATTTGTTAAACGTGGTATGTCAATCAAATACTTATTACCTGACCCGGTCATTAATTATATTCATCAACATAAATTATATGTCCCTGCCGATTCATAAATTGTTTCCAACTTTGTCTTTTTATATTTTATTTATTTATTTATTTTATGATATATTTGTATAATTAAATATGATGTATATAATTTTATATCTCTCTATTAGATTTCTTTTAGTTTTTAAAAAATAATGACTACATATAATAAAATAATCTAAAAAATTACAAATTACTATATAAAATATACTTTATACTTTTTTTTAGTATAGTAAAAATTTTTTTTAGGATAGAAGCAATGTTGTGATACATAAATACGAATTATATATTGTCATTGTAGTCGACTCAAACCAGCTTTTATTATTATTTTTTCCTTGCTGGATATGATTTGCACTGTTTAATTATAAACTGGTAAGATCCAATGAAATCATTTCTTTATTTAGAATGCCTATTTTTGTTCTTTTTTATTCCTTGTACCTTTATTATATATTTTAAGTTTATATTGATCCATAGTTTAAATGTCCTTTTTTTTTATTACTATTATTATTTTTGGATTATTTTCATTCAAATAAATACAATTGTACTTAGAATATAAATGATGTAATAATAAATGCTTGGCTAAAATTTATATAAACATTTATAATTGGATATATGTATAAAAGCCAAGAAAAAAAAAGTATATATAGTGATATAATAAAACTTTTATACAATTAATTATTTATTTTTAAAATTAACCTAAAACACTACCAAATACACGATTATGTCTACAAATACTAGGTCCATATTCATCATATTCAGCTTTAGTATGACAATAACTTTGGAATTCAGCCTATTTTTATTTTAAAAAATAAAACAAAAAATATAAGTATTAGAATAATTATTAAAAAAAAACATGCATATATGTATCTTACAGTTGATGCAAGCAAACTACCACCAAACCATACGGCATGACGCTGTTTTTTATGAGAAATAACGTTAACTTCCATAGGAGTAGCCTATATATATATATATCAAAAAATAAATAAAAATAAACAATTTGATTTTCTTTTTCCCCTTTCCTTTATCTTATTATATATATATATATATATACCTTCATAGCACCACCACTGATTTCTTCACTAAGACGAATACGTTGATCTACAACACGCTTAATATCTCTTTGAAGTCTTTTATCAAAACCTTTAAACATAGTTGAACCACCAGAAAGTACAATATTCTATTTTTTTTAAAAATATTAAATATTAAAAAATAAGTAACTACTAATAAAAAGTAAAAAATTAAAAAAAATAAGCATTATATTAAATATTTACCTTATATAAACCTCTACGAACATCAATTGGACTGGTTTGTACAACAGTATCAACAACTTCGGGTAATGGTGTTAAGAAATCAGAGCTTGCAATTTCGGGATTGAAGAAAATTTCAGGAGCAAGGAATCTTTCAAAACCTACATCAACAGAATAATTCTATTTTTTTTAAAAAAAATAAAAATAAAAAGAAAAGAAATAAAAATGATAAATGATTATGGAAACCTTGCAATATTTTTTTAATTTATATAATGATAGTGATGATGTTGATGATTATTATCTTTCTTTCTTATTTTAAAAAATAATATACTTACTCTTCCAGTAACTGTATGAATACCTTCATATTTTTTAAAATGTTTACTGGGCTCTTGATCATATTTTTTAAATTCTTTAACAATATCAGGACAAACATATGAAAAATCTTCTTTAATAGCTTCAGCAACACGTAATGAATCTTCTGGTGGGATGCTAGTTTCACCACGTTCACGTAATAATTGTTGAACAAAAGAAGTGATATCACGACCAGCAATAGGAATGCTTTTAATAGAACTTCCAATAACATAACCTTCAGCCTATATATATATTATGATTTTTTATTTTAGATTTCATCATTATGAAACATCATCATATATATATATTTCATTTATTTATTTATTAATTTTACCACTGGGATAACGTGAGTAACACCATCTCCAGAATCAACAACAGTACCAGTTAATGTTTGTTCATTAACTTTATTAGAAGTCCATGAAGCAGCGAGAGCTAAAACGGCTTGAACAGCAATATAAAGACCTTTTACATTAAATGATTCGAAGAAAATTTCTGCAGTCATTTCACGATTTTCAGGTGCGTTAAGTGGTGGTTCAGTCTATTTTTTTTTTTCATTGATAATATATATAATAATAAGTACATATATAAATATATATATGATATGATATAAATACGAATAAAAAAATTAACTTACTAATAAAAAGTGATGATCTTCAGGTTCGCAACGTAAGTATTTGAAAATAGATTGTTCCCAAAAACGTTCCATATGATCCCAGTTATTAATTTGACCATGACGAATAGGATAATTCAAAGCTCTAGTTTTAGCTTGAGCTAAAGCTTCATCACCAATAAAAAAATCTAAATCTTCCATACCACGTTTTGAAGCCAAGTTACTACTAAGAAATGAAGGTTTAGAAGGTACACCAGATCCACCAGAAGTCGAAGGTGATTCTAAAGTGGATATAGCTGTTGGGAATACAAATGAAGGTTCATTATTACCACTGAAACCGAGTTTAGAGTACCTATTTTTTTTTATTTTTATTATTATATATAATATAAAGTGTTTATTTATTGTATTTGTTATTTATTAGTTGGTTAGTTTTTATATATTTATTTATTATTATTGAGTATTTTTTCTAAAGTATACTGTAATTATATTATTCTATATTTTTTATTCTAATTCTTCTTTTATACGCGCCAAGGAAAAAAAAAAAAGAAAGTAATATATACAAGTATATATAAAAGATGATATTTACTTTTGCACTTACCCAGTACCATTATCCATTACAACTGCGGGTAAATGACTCATCTTGGTTTATATGTATATATATCTTTTCTCTAATACAGTATTTATTATATTATTAATATATTAAAAATAAATGCAATATTAAATAACGATTTAAAAAATGTATATATTTTTTAAGATGGTAATAAATGTAAAGGAAAAAGAGACAAAGAAAAAAAAAATGAAGCAAATTTAAATAAAGATTGAAAAGCAGAGGGAAAATCGATGATAGTTCAAACTCCGGTTTTTTTACCTAACAATAAAAGGATATTTTATTTATTTTTATTGATTATTATACTTAATACTATTATTTTTATCGTGGTGTTGGTGAACGAGATCTATGTGAAGAAGTATGAGATGATGATTTATGTCTATGTGAAGAATGTTGACGCTAAACAATGATAAATAAATAAATAAGAAAATGTATATTGTTTTTTTTAAAAAAGACCAATTAAATATATTGCATATAATTTGTGTAATAATATATTTTCATTACCTTTGGTGATCCATCTTTTTCTTTTTCGTCCCTTTGATGATGAGGGTCTTTTTCTCTTCTGGATTCTCTATCCGCCGACCGTTTAGGTGAAATAGATCGGCTATCATGACGCCTTTTTCTTCTATGTCTCTATATACAAGTAAAATAATTTGGATCAATATATATATTAGAAAGTTAATAAATATATTGAATTTTAATGATCATTCCTTTTTTTTTCATCCTTGCTTATATTTTTAAACAAATAAATTAAACTTACAGAACGTTCTCTTGAATCATCATCACTAGATTCACCATCACTACTACTATTTCTATGCTTTTTTCTTCTATGTCTCTATATACACATATATATTAAAAAATAGTATTTTCATTAGATTAGATATATATATATATATATATAATAAATGAATCAAACAATTTGGATGATGAAATATTTCTTTTTCTTTTTTATTTTTCCTTTCTTTTTATTTCCTTTCCTTTTTTTTCATTTTATTTTAGGACTTACAGATCTTTCTCTGGAATCATCATCACTGGAATCATCATCATCACTACTATGTCGATGTCTTTTCTTATGCTTTGATTTTTTACTTTTTTTTTTTAATTTTTTTCTTCCAGCAGCAAGTTTAGCTTCTCTTTCAGCATCTAATTGTTTTCTATATTTTGCCATAGCAGCATCAGATACACCTGGTCCTTCTTTTTCTTCTTTAAGTTTTCTAAAGTCGTCCCTAAAAAAAAAAAAGGAAAAACGTTATTTACATATATATAAAGTTGAACTAAATATATATAAAGTTTATTATTTATTTTACCATGTCATTCCATTTTTCTTCCGTTGTTCTATTAAATAAATTGATAAACAATAAAGTAAAAATAAAAGAATAAAAAGTAAAGGAAAAATAAAGGAAAAGGAAATAATAAAAGTCAATATTAAATATTTGTATGTATATATATTTATATACATATTTATTTATAAATAAAAAAAAACTTTTATATAATAGATTGCTGCCCACCTATATAATCACGGATAGTAGGTCCATCACTCATAGTGAATTCGATATATAGATGTAGATAATAATAATAAAGAAAGAAGGGAAAAGGAAAAGAAAAAGTGAAGAAACGAAAAGAAAAGGGAAGAAAAAAAATCACTTCGGCATTTAAATATTTTTTTCTTCTCTGTTGAATTAAATTAATGGATGTTTTATTTTATTATTTTATTTTTTTTGTATTTGGTCAATACGATCACATAAAAAAGATTAAAATATATAACAGCAATAGATAATAATGATCAAAATCATTTATTAACTAAAATCATTTATAAATAATATTCATAACTGCTAATATATTTTCTTACTGATTATTTATTATTATTATTATTATTATTATTATTATTATTATTATTTTTAGTATTATTTTAATGTAACTGATATATATGTATATATAAGTCTTTACAGTTTATAAACAAAATAGGGAAAAAAAATATTCATTGGACAAATTATAAATGTTTGTATGTAAATATGTATATATATATATAAGAGCTTTTTTCTTTCTTTCTTTTTTATTTGATTTATAAAACTATGTAAAAAGTTCAAATTAAAAAAAAATTAAAAAAACTGAACGAGATCCATTTTTGAAAAGAAAAAAAAAAGAATGAAAGGTTTTTTTTTTTGAATCCAAGTTAAAAACATGCATGAATCTAAAATAACAATAGAAAAAAAATTGCATTAATTATAACTGTGATCATTATTATTATTATTATTATATTTTAATTTCCAAAATAAATAATACATATATAGATTATTGATCATTCATAATCAGACTATTTTTTACATCAATGATTTCAGGTAATGTAGGTAAGAAAAATATTATTTTATTCATCCTATAATGAATGATTCCCTATCTATATATATATATATATCCACTTTTGTTTTCTTATTCATATTAAAAAATGAATTACTTACAATAAAAAAAAGGGAGAAAAAGAGAAAGAGAAAATTTATTTCTTCTTGGAGACACCAACAGTTCTACCACGACGACCAGTAGTCTTAGTATGTTGACCACGGACACGGAGACCCCAGAAGTGACGGAGACCACGGTGAACGCGGATCTTCTTCATACGTTCCAAGTCTTCACGCATCTTGGTATCCAAAACGTTAGAAATAACTTGAGAGTATTTACCATCAACAATATCCTTTTGTCTGTTAAGGAACCAGTTAGGGATCTTGTATTGAGCGGGGTTTTGTAAAATGGTAACAATACGTTCTAATTCTTCATTGGATAATTCACCAGCACGTTTGTTAACATCAACATCAGCTTTCTTACAAGCAATGTTAGCAAAACGACGACCAACACCTTTAACGGAAGTTAAAGCAATGGTAATCTTATCTTTACCATCAACGTTAGTGTTGAGAAGACGAATAATGTGTTGGAACTAAAATAATAATAAAGAATAAAAAAGCATATTGTTGAGTACTTTTTTGGTTCTTCTTTTTTATTGTTGTAATATGTATATGTATATCAAGTGGTGTTATATTTCTATTGTTGTTATTTAATAATAGTAAAATAAAAAGGAAAAAGAGGTGGGAAAAAAATTGAGTTTTGGGAAATAAAAAAATACTTACTTGGTTCCTTTCGGGGACTACGAGAGACTAATAATATAAGAAAAAAAAAAAGGATCCATCCATTAATTTAAAGTTGATTCATATATCTATTCTTTTAAACATCCATATGTATCCATCCATCTCCATCGTTTTATTGATGATCATCCATTGTTAAATATATATAGCTTTCATAAAAAAAAGAATTAAAAAGAAACAGTATTCCACCTTACCATGACGTGAATCGGAACAAAAAAAAGAGAAAGAAAGGAGGTGTTAAGCTCTTTCACTACTTTTTGAAAAAAAAAATAACTTACACCCCGCCTCGCTGTCTCGCACACGCATGCATTTTTTTTTAATACACTCAGATATAAAATTGAATCAAAAAAATTAGCCACCCCGAAAACGACAAGTCACACCACTTTCTCTTTCCTTTTTTTTTATTTTAACCTTCCCTGTCACTTTTTTATCACTTCTTTTTTTATTTCCCTTTTTTTTCAGGACACCTTTATTTTTTTTATTTATATATATATATACATAATATTTAAAAGACAAAAAAAAAAAAGGATAACACATAGATATATTTAAAAGAAAAAAAAATGCTATTCGGAAAAAGTGTCCAAAAAGTTCTTTCTTACTCTTCAGTATTCACTTCAACTTTAAGAACACGAGTTAATCCACACACAATATCCTCACGATGGGCAACCATACCTGCTATTCCACATAACCAACCCACCACTTCTTTTCCTTGGTCATTACAATGTAAGTCTTAGTTTTATTTTTTTTAGTTGAATATATACCTATATAAATAATATATAATATTATTTATCACTTTATTATTATTATTATTATTAACTCATATATATTATTATGTTTATTTTTATTATTATTATTATCACTATTATTCTTTTTACAGCTAAAGTACCAACCACTACAGACATTATCACTAAACACCTTTCTACACTTAAACCTTTTTCTGCCCCACCCGCACCAACTGTACAAAAACCTATTCAATCACCTTTATTCGAAGAAAGTATGGAGTTAACCAGTACACTTAGAAAAAGACGTTTAAAGATGAATAAACACAAGCATAAAAAATTGCGAAAACGTACTAGAGCCCTTAGAAAGAGATTAGGAAAATAGACAATATATTATTATGCAGCATATATATATACATCCTTTTTTTTTTATTTATCAAATATCAACTTCATATAATCATTCATTTTTCTTTTTTTCTTTAATGTTATATTTATTATTATGTTTATTTTATATTATTACTACTCTTATTTAACTTTTTAGTTTCTTATTATATTTTTTTTGTGAATAGATTTATTTACTGTAAAACATCCTTGGAAAAAAAAAATGTCAAATAAAAAATGAAAAGTATGATGATAAAAATTGGTGTTAATTATTCTTTAATTAATACGAATAGATTAAATAAAAATAAAAGAATTGTATCTGTATATATATATTTAAATGGATTTATATTTTAATATTGTAAAATACAATGTATAAATGATTATTGTTATTAAAGATATCGCGAATGATTATTTTGTTGGTGATGATGATGATTTTGTTGTATAGTGTCTACTTGCTTTAAATCTTTTTGAAGTACGTCAATAATATGCTGAATACCCCGTTCTTGTTCATTAAGAATCTATATATATATATAAATTTAAAATTAATCGTATTTGCATAATTATTGCTTTCTAAATTTAATTTCATTTTTTAATTTTTTATCTATTTTATACTTTTTTTTTACCTTTGTAATTTCTTCGACATGTGATGAGCTTACTGAATCCCATTCATCTACACCATCAATACTACCATATTTTCTCCCTGATTCTTTAATAAGTTGTAACTGTGCCCACATTTGACTGAAAGTACCACGTATTTGTTCTGATCTTTGTAATTGATCTTGAATAGTTTCAAAACTTGTACGCATCACTTCTTCTTCATGTGTAATAGATAATCCTTTATGACGTAAAACTTGGGTATGTTTGAGGAACTATCATTGATTTTTTTAAAAAAAACAAAAATGAATATATATATATATATATATAGAAGGTTGTATGTATTATTTTTTACCTTTATGACACGTTGAACTAATTCCATATATTGACGTTTAGCTTCCATCAATTTTATAGCATTTTCTTGTATATTAGATAATTGTATTTTTTTCATTCTCTGATCTAATTCAGTTAATTTTGCTTTATGTGCTTCAGATGTCAATCTTTGAATTTCCATTCTTTTTTCTATATCAGTAAATCCAACTGCCAATACTGGTACCATACTATATATAAAAATAAATAAATGAATAAATAAATAATTTCATTTTGTATATATATATTTATAGAATTCGTTTTTTCTTTTTTAGAATTTCATTTATTTATTTACCAAGAAGGATCAGGATTCTTTTTTTGTGCATCATCCCAAGCTTTTTGATCATGATTTGGTGGTCGTTGGTATAAATGTACTTCTTGTGGAGCTACAAGATTATAAAAATAAGTTTTAAATCTACAATTCGGTGATTGAGGATCCCACCATGATTTCATAAGTGCTAATGCTTGCCATATATTTTCAGGTGTCATATCACTACGTGCTAATGATCCTTTTTTTTGTCTTTCTTCTAATTCTTTTTGTGATAATAAATCCCAAATCATCTTATCACGTTGTTGTGGTGTTAAATTATTAATACCTAAAAAGATGATGATGATTATCATTACCATTATTTATTTTATGTTATATATATATATATATATATATATATATAGTTGTATTATTTTTAAAATAAGATGATTAGTTTATCATAAAACATTGCTTGGTTTTTTATCATTTTTATTAAGTATTATTTATTTATTCATTTACCTTGTGTACTAGTTCCAAAAGATGAAGTAATACCACCAAGAGTACCTAATGGTTTATTGACTTGTGGACCAAATAAATTGGTAGTAGCGGTAGCAGGTTTTGAAAAACCACCTCCTCCAAATAAATTGGTAGTTCCACTAGGAGTTGTACCAAAAATATTTGTAGTAGCGGAAGTAGTAGGATTAGTACCGAATGTATTTGTAGAAGTATTACCAAAAGTATTTGTTACATTGTTAGCTACAGGTTTTGCTCCAAATAAACTATTAGTAGAAGTAGATCCAAATCCTCCAGTTGTTGCTGATTGTTGAGTTGTTCCTCCTCCTCCAAATAAGGATGGTGTAGATGTTGATGTACTAGGCTGTCCTCCTCCTCCAAAACTAAATCCAGTTGTATTAGTTGCTCCAAATGTATTCGTAGGTTGTGCAGCTGATGTTTGCCCAAAAGAAAATGCCATTTATTTAGATGAATTTATATAATAAGATTAGCAAGATAAAAGAAAGTAGGAAAGGAAAAAGAAAGAAAAATAAAGGTTGAAACTTTTTTTTGATATTCAAAATCCATTTTGGCGCGTATATAAACTCCGACAAAAAGAAGTCAC
Organism: Cunninghamella bertholletiae; assembly: GCA_037043795.1. NCBI lineage: Eukaryota > Fungi > Mucoromycota > Mucoromycetes > Mucorales > Cunninghamellaceae > Cunninghamella > Cunninghamella bertholletiae. Next base: position 2,659,925 of record JAZGVP010000001.1, read on the forward strand.
ATGCAACTAAAATTATGCATATTAAAAATTTACTGATGTATTTTTTATTAGTATTTTAAATATATATATATGCATATATAGCAATTCTGTAAAAAAAAAAAAAAAAAAAAAAAAAAAAATTATGAATAAAAAAGAAAAAAAAGAAAGAAAAAGATGATTAGTAAAAAAAGCATATCTTACAAAAAAAAAGGGATATATAGATAATGAATATATTATGAAAAGAAAAACACGTTTTTTTTGTTCTTTTTATTTAACGTCTGGAAACTGAGCTTGTAGAACGATGTCTAAATAATTGATTATTATTATTATTATTAATATTTTCAGTTTGGAATGTATTTATACTTGATGATGATGATGATGAAGGTGTTAATGATAAAGATGTTGTAGGAAAAGGGTGATCAGGAAAGTCAATAGCATGAGTATTTGTAGATGTAGTTGCAATTAAATATTCACCTTGTGTCATAAAAGGATGTTGAAGGCGTTGATGATCTTGACGATTATGTTGACTTTGACTTCTTTTAAGAGGCTGGTGACGAGAATAACGTGGAAAAGATGGCTTTGTAGATTGATCTGGTACTGGAGGTGGCAGCATATGATTACGATTTGGTTTCTTATTTACATTTTGTTGTTGTTGTATATTAAATTCCAATTCATCACTAATATCCAATAAAGATATGTTATTATTATTATTATGACTATGATTAATGCTGCCGTTTATAGTTGAAATAGGAGTGGATGATCTAGTTGTAGATGAAGCTGTGTGATGTTGGAATTCGTCCTCATCACTACTACTATCATTATCACTATCACTATCTTCAAATGGACTCTTTATATTTTGCTGATTATGTTGGTTTTGTTTATGTTGGTTTTGTTGAAGATGAAGATGATTTAATGAAGGATAATTATGTTGTTGTTGTTCAAATACACTATTGTGTGATTGATTAATATGCAAATTATTATTATTATTATTAGTATTAGTATTATTAGTATTATGTAAATGATGATGAGTGTTAATGTTTTGATGATGAGATGTATTATCATTATCTTTTTGATTATTATTATCATGATGATGATGAGTATGATGATCATTATCTCCGTCAGAATCAGAATCAGAATCAGAATCATCTTCAAATGGATTGGTTGATTTGATTGTACTAGCAGGTGGTACAAATTTTTGTGTTAAAAGTAATGATTGTCCATAATCTACATTTTGTTCTTGTTGATGTTGCATAAGACGATGAAAAGAAGCACTATCCATAGATGATCTACTTGGTGTTAAGGATGGTCGTTGATCATTATTCTTTATTTTTTGTGTTGTTGAAGTAACAGTATCAAAAAGAAAATCATTGGCCGAAATGGATGGGGCTGCATAGGGAACTGAACGTGAACGTGAATGTGTGTAAATTCCTTTATTTGTTGATGTTATTTTTGGAGAAGCATTGTTATTATTATTATTATTATTAATATTATTACTAACATTATTAATTTGTTGTTGCTGATCATTATTATTTATTGAAGATGAAGTGGATGATGATAAAGATGTATTATTAGAAAGTGCCCTTTCAGCCCATTCAAGATTATTTATCATATTATTACTACGATTATTATTTGTTTTAGTAAAATGGGAAGATAAATCAGGTGATAAATTATTATTATTATTATTATTATTATTATTATTATTATTATTATTATTATTTGTGCCTGCAATGAGATTATTATTATTTTTATTTGAATTATTTTTATTAAATTCTGAATTAGGATCAGCGGTTATTACAGTAGAATTAATATTCGGAGTTTGTATTACTGGGGGTACAAATGTGGATGTTGACAACGTGGAATCAGCATATGAATGTCGATGATGATTAGTCCTAGTAATATTGTTTTGGGATGGCGTAGTATTATTTGTTGGTATATTTGAATGATTATTATATTGATGATGATTAGATGATATACTATTATAATGTTGTTGTTGCTGTTGTTGTTCTGAAGATAATGATTGACCCCACCATGATTTTCTATTATTATTAATATTATTATCTTTGGTATATTTGACGTTTGTAACATTATTGATGATTTGATTGGTATTTATTTGAGGTGTTAAGGTATCAATGGAATCATTACTAAAACGTGGTAATGGAGCTAAACAATTAAATGCATGTAAAGAAAATCAACAATCAAAATAAAAGCAATTATTAATAATGAATATATATATATATATATATATATATTACTATATATAGTTTTACCTCCTAAAGCTACAAGATCACGATTCATTTTTCTACCATTTTGAATATGAGCAATTAGACGAAGTATAGCATAGAACTGCTCTTCTGTGTATCGTATTTCATCACTATAAAGATCAAGTATCTGTTTTTTTTTTTAAAAAAAAAAAACAGCTATTTAGTCTACTATTGAATTCTCTTTTTTTATCCTTCTTCCTATCTTTTTAAACCTATTTTACTTGTTGAAGGATATCTTTGCCCAATCCACTACTTTCTAAAAAGGGATGAACTGCTTCCAATTGTGCAATGCCTAAACCAAAAGGATCAAGTCCATTCCATAAAGCCTCATAAACATCTAACTCCATAACTGATAAAGAAGATGAATCTAAAGTTGGCCCTGGTATACTATTTTTTGTTGGAAATGGTGATGCTGTTGTAGTAGATAAGCGTTTTGCAAATTGATAACCACGTCCTTCTTCGTCTTTTTTATACTGAGGCCGTGAAAAGGCATTGATAAATTTATCCATGTAAAAAAATTAATAATGAAAATAACACAATGTATAAATAAAGCAATAATAAATAATGTAAGAATAATTAATTGTAAGGAAGAAAAGGGTATTAAAAGAAAGGAAGAGTAAAAGGTAAAAGAAAAAAAACTGCTGAGTATAAATTAAAATTTTAATAATTGCGGTGGCGGACCGTTCAACTTTAATTTATCCACAAAAAAAATGCACATTATTGGTTACATAAATTCCTTGTCCTGCTTTTTTCTTTTCTTTTCACTTCTTATCCTTTTCCTTTTCCTTTTTATTTGTATTAAGTATAAAAATTATTCATAAAAATGAAAAACTGTCAATAAAAAAAAAATCAAAACAAAAAATAAATACATAATAATGAAAAGTTTTTATATCAAAGGTATAAACATAAAAAAGTAAAGAAATATGTAATCCAAAGTTCTAAATATTTATAAATATCTAATCTACATAAATAAATTAATTTAATTCTTTTGAACAAATTGATACAATATTTTTCTAACAAATGACGATAATACATCGGGTTCTTCTTGATAAAACGACATGATGATTCCCATGGCCATTGAGGTCATAATGACTTCAAAATGTTTAATTTTAATCATGAGATGTTTTTGATATAAGATTTGATAAAAGCATTGGATCGCTTTTGGCAATACATAAAGTGCTAATTCACTACGTCTCTTTTTATCCTCTAAAAAGATGGATGTATATGAACAAACAAACCCAAATATATAGTAAAGATATTTATGATTGAAATTAATCCATCCAAAATCAATTAAATTACGATGCATGCATACTTGATATTGATATAAACTAATAAATAATGCTAGAAAAGCACCTGATTTTAAGGTTCCAATGGTAGTTTTAGAAAGCATGCCCACGGGACTATTATTATTATTATTATTATTAAAAAGGTAAATATATAATTATTTTTTTTTAATATATTACATAGTCATAAAAAAACTTACTCTTTTTTTAAATGTTTCGTTCTTAAAAGGATCATAGGTACAAAATGAAGAGTACCATAAACAGGTAACATGCTTTTAAATACTTTACTAAACCTTTCAACTGCTGTTGCATTACAACTATCTAACCATGGATGAAGTGTTTCACTAAAAATATATTGAGTTATATTTAATATCAATTTTTATATTCATGATATTATATATATACTAAAAAAATAAAAAAAAAGAGGATCTATACTTACCAAGGAGTTGCTGTTGGAAAAGCAGTAATGGTTGATGCTACTGAAACCGCATTTGGAGTTGGCTTGTATTTTTTTATAGCATCCAATGCTTCTGTTGGTGAAATAGGTAATCCACGTACATTCTTTGCATTTAAATGTAAAGCTTCTTTTGGACATCGAGCAGCTTTGATCATGAATGAATAAAAATCTGGAGGTAAAGTATCTGGTTGCATCTAATTAAATAAATTAATAAAAATAATAGTAATAAAAATGAGGAACTAGAAATCAAATTTTGATTTTTCTTTCAAAATATGATTGATCTTCTTTACCGTATAACCATACATCACTTGTGCACAAGTTAATCCGAAAAGTAAAGCATCTCCATTTTTAAAATAAAATATATCTCTTGCTTTTCCTGCATTATAAACAGCTTGAAGAGCTCTATAATAAACAAATACATATAAATATTGGCTTTTTTTTAAAAAAAATAGATAACGAAAAAAAACCAAAATTTTGATGTATTGATTTTTTTTTTACCTGACAAGCATTTGTTGAGCAATATCTACTCTTCTTTCTTTTTTTTCAAATAATATACTTAAACCAGCTACAGCCCCACCAATTAAACCATTTAGTCTATCGTCTTTTCCTCGATATATTCTCATTCCATTATTCACTAACTTCCATAATAAAGAGAAGGCACCAAACATACAACCAAAACGAAAAGAATCTAAGTTTTTAAATGAAGCTGCTAAAATATTTGATAAAGGTGCTCTATATATATAATAGAATATAAATATACTAAATATATATATACTTGATCAATATATTTATTACCTTTTGCGCATCACCTTTAAAAGATAAAGACAAAAGTTAACACCAGCACGGATACCATAAGCTAATAAAAAAGCTCCTGTTATTAAAAAAGAAAAAGCAAAAAGGTTAAGAAAATCGAGAATACTTATATATAGTAACTTTATTTATTTATCTTACTTGCTCCTCCTTTAAAAGAGTGTTTTAAAAGTTCTTCAACATTATTTGGTCGTGGCCAATCTTTTGGTTCGAGCCGTTCTGAAGGATTTCTAGCAATCTTTTCTTTCAGCTTTTGAAATGAAGAAACTCTTGGTGGTGGATTTTCTATCGTCATTTATTAATAAACTGACTTTTATTATTTAAAATAAAATATTTTAAAGTGAAAAAGAAGAAAAAAGAAGTAAAGAAAAGAGAAAAAAGAAAAGAGGAAGAGAAAAATGGAAAAGAGAAAAGGGAAAAAAAAAAGATTAAAAAAGCAGATAAAGTCGGAATATGAATTTTCAACACATCAGGTTTATTATGCTTTTTTTTTTCCCTTAATATTAGAGTTATAATAAACTATTACTAAGCTACATATGAATGGTTAATTTATATTAACTATATATTGTGTTTAATAAATAATCTTTAAGATTATTTTTTACTCTTTTATTATATATTTTATTAATCAGAATATATATGTTTAGTACCAGTATGTTTATTTATTTATTTTAACTGGATTTAAGAAGATGATTTATACAAAGGATTTATAGAAGAAAATAAACTATGAAACATGATCTACTAATAAACGTATCCTTGATCATGAAAAAAAGAAAGTGAAATATATGCATTTATTCAGTTAATCACTGTAAAGTATTAATAAAATTAACTACATAAATATATAAACAGAAAAAATTACTCAAAGAATTTCCCAAATATGGCATATTTAAATTCAGAGGCAATATCTTTAAACATATCCTATGTAGTTTATGTTATTTATAAGTTTCATCCTTATTATTTGTTAAAAACTAATTTATTAAAAATATTTTTTTTGTGAGATCAAAAAAGTATCACCAAAAGGTTTCCTATCCTTGTGATCTTGTTGCTTCATTTAATTAAGTCCTGCTTTCCTTTTATAAAAAATATCATATGGATATAAAATTTGTACAATAATAAAAATTAATGAATGATCATTCATTTCTATAAATCTTTATATATATATATATATATTAACAGTAATACTAAAGTGTATAAAATAAAAATAATGCTTTAAATTAAAGCTAATATATTAATTTTATAACGGTATAAAAATGGCGAGATTCCTTATAAAGAATCCTTTTTAAAAAAAATGCCTTTGTACCTCATATAATGATTTTCAGATTTTCAATGTAACATTAGTTTTTTTAATAAGAAAGTCTTGGGCACTTTCAAGGGAAATTAAAATAACAAAATTTAAGATCAGCCTAATAAAATAAAATTTATGGTGCCTTTTTTTTTCAATTCCTTTTTCTCTTCCTTTTATATTTTCATTATTTTTAAACAACCTTATATATTTTAAATCTATATATATATATTGTACTTAAAGGAATTATAAAAATATATAAATATATATTGCTGTTTATTTAATACTTAACAGCTATATTCAGCAGTTTTATTATTATATACATAGATAGTAATAATAGTAATTAAAAAATGGCACCTATAAAAATAAAGGGGCTATATTTCGGGGTCATATATGTCTTTCAAGGAATACACTTAGTTTTACAGAATCCAGCTTTACGACAAAAACATCATTTAAGAATTTTTTTACAATTATCTATTTTATCGTTTATATTAATTGGTATAGCCCATATTCTTGTTGGTTTACCTATTCACTTATTACGATTCTTTTTTTGGATGATTTCACCTTCTTTAATACAACAACAAAACGGTATCAACTCAACTTTATATTTTTTAAATAACACCATACATAGTATTATCGGTTCTCTTCCATTTTTATTATTACTTTTTATGCGATATATTTATCCAAGACCTTTAGATAATTTATTTATGATATCCTTAGACTATGTAGATAGAAAAAAGAATCCAAATCAACCTTCTTACGCTTATCGCCTTTCTTTATTAAAAAAAAAATCAATGTTTTGGCAAAATATGAAAGATTATATTTCTCGATCATGGAAAAAATTTAGAATAGGTATTATACTTGGTGCGTTGTCTATGATTCCTTATGTTGGTATTTTTGTTTTTCCTGCAGCTGGTAAAAAATAAACGAATAAAGAGAATAAAAAAAGTAGTAATCTTTATCTTTTTTTATAAAATCACATGTTATATATATTCATTTCTTTTTATCTTTTTTTTTTTTTTTTTTTTTCAGGTGCATATGCTACATTTAAATCTTTAGGAAGAACGCAAGGGATTATTGTTGGAATATGTTTTTTATGTTTACCAAAATGGATGACAGGGTTTATTATACGTGGATTACTTGGTATGCGAGTTTTAATGAGAGAGTTATTAGAACCTTATTTCTCAAGAATGGGAATGACTCATAAACAAAAAAGAAAATGGTTTGAAGGAAGACGTGATATATTATTTGGATTTTCTGCTATTGCTTATTTATTAATTCAATTAGTTCCTATTTTTAATTTTCTTGCTTATGGTATTATCCAAGCAGCTGCCTCTTATATGCTGGTCATAGTAACAGAACCTCCTCTTGTAGAATCATCAAAATCAAAAATTAAAAACTAAAAAAATTATTTACACATTACGTATTTTTTATTTTTCTATTAATTTATTAGCTTTATACAATTTATATATAATTTATTCAATTTATATCATTTACATATCTATATATCTTATATTTAATATTTAATATTTAATAATACTATAACAAAATATATTGATTTTTTTTTTTCTTTTGGAAAAAAAGGGTATATATCTAAAAACGAAAGGACCAGCCTTTCAATATATAATGGTGAAAATTTAAAAAAAAAGATTAAGCAGCAATGGTTGATAATGGTAGACGCATACTTGTTATTTGTAAAGAATATAAAGATGGTACTGGGGCAAACGATAAAGGCTTATTTTTATCATAACCTTTGGATTTTTGTTGTTGATTCATTGATGTTCTTGTTAAACAAGCATCTATATGGCAAACTTTGCCATCCACCGAAATATTAATAGGTTTATTTTCGACCATTCCTTTTTCTAATGGGATAGTAAAATTACTTTCTTGAAGATAATTTAATTGATCACTTGATAATTTTTTACGCAACAATGAGCAATGAATATTTCGTCGATTATCATACATAGCTTTAATAGTAATGGGTTCCATTGGAAGGGTATATTGGATAGATTTTGTAATGGGATCAAATTTAATTGGTTTAGCTGTTACTTGACCAAGATGAATCTGGTTTTAATAATAAAAGAAAAAATAAATTTAGTTTATATATTTTTTCGATTTAAGTATTGGATTTGTTTTTTTTTTCTTCTAAATCAACATACCATAACATCAAATTCTTCTTCAACCATACTATTTTTCATGCGACGTTCGATTTCTTTTAAACAGAAAATTTGTATTAATTTAGAAGTGTGTTCAATTCGTACTAAATCTTTAATAGGAAGGTGTTCAAGAATAAGTTGAGTTATTTCCGATGGGAAAATAGTAAGATCCATTTTTATTCTTTAAATAATAATAATAATAATAATAATAATAATAATAATAAAAATAGATATTTAGAAGAATAAAGTAGAATTTGTAAATAAAGAGGAAAAGGAGGTAGAAAATTAATAAACGTCAGTTAGTATATATATACTAATCAATTTGAAACCCCGGTTAAAGTTATTGATTCCGCTATCGATGAAAAAAAAAAAATATAACCCACTTTTTAAAAAAAGAATGATCAGGATATTAAAAAGAGCCATGAATATTCCTTTTTTTTTTTTCTAAAAAAAAATATGATGATGTTATTCATTTATCGATTTTTCTTTTTTCTTTCTATTTTTTTTTAAATTGTTTTATTCTACTAATGATGATCATGTTATATAAGAAAATAATAAAAGGGTTTGGAGGAAAAGTAAGAATATTTCACCATAAAAGGATGAATCCAAAAAAGGTATATCAATACTCTTTTTTTCTTATTTTTATTCCAACCTCTGACGTAGTTGATGTAACCTTTATTTTAGGGTAACTGATAAATTTTATCGGTAGTTCCCAAAATTAGTGATAGTATATACAGAAATTTCACTAATAAGATTGTATCGGCTATTAAATCAAGTTATAAAATACATATAAAACCATTATCATCGTTATTAGAACTCAAATTTAACAAATGGTCATTAAACAAAATTAATTGGCAGTGATAGATTTAAACTGCGAAAAAAAAAGATATTGATAGATAAGAAAAAAAAAAAAAGAGAGGTTTGACGTATGTACAATACAAGTCTAATGTAAAATTAATAATAATAATTTATATTTCAGCATATGTAAGATTTTGCACTAAAATTTTTTTATAGCTTTAAATTTTTATTATCTAGATGGACAGGTACCTGAATTCATTGTAGGACAATAAAATGTAAAAATTATATGTTTATGCTTTTATTATTTGTTTTATTTAATACATGCCAAATATTAGGTTTTCTTTTTTCAAAAAAAGAAATCTAGTCTATCTTGACCTTTTTTTTTTATCTTTTAGTACACACATCATTATCTTTTTTTTTCATTTCTTTAAAGAAAGGGTTATGTATTATACGAATGTTTGATAAATAAAGAATGAAAGAAAAAAAAATCAACAGCTATAAGGCATAGCTCTTCTTAACATTTTCTTTTGGGTATTATCAACATAGACTGCTCTACTAAGACGGTTAACTCTTTCAGCTGAAAAAGTTTGATTTAAATGCCGAAGCCCAACTTGCCATCTTTTATAGTTACCATTACTAGTTGGGAAGAATCTAAATATATACAAGTTATTTAGTTCAATATATGTATGTAATATCCCTTTAACTTAATAATAATAATAGTAATAATGTATAAATATATCTTGAAGTGTTTATTTATTACCTCTTTTTAGCACCTGAATGTGTTTTTAACTTATAAGCCATTCCACGTGCTGATTGCCCAAGTGGTGATAATATAATATTGTTAAAACTAGCTAATGCATATATATAATATATATTTATTTAATTCATTGTATATAAAAATGTTTACTTTATTTACTTTATATATTTAATATTATATTACCAAGTGATTTAAACATATTTATATTTATATTTGTATTTGATACAATAATATAAAGAAAAGTATAAAAAGGAAAAGAGAGAGAAAAAAAAACATTCGGTGATTAAAAAAGTCACACTTTTTCATTTAGGTGGAAAAATAATTTTCGGCTCTTTTATTTCTTCCTTCCACTTTTTAAATAATAAACTTATTATGGCCAAGTAAATAAATCAAATATGTATATATACATATATATATTCATATGATATAAGTTATTGGTTATATTATTATTTGCTTAGTTTTTATTTACTTAATTATCATTTGATAATATATATATATATATATATATATATTAAATAGTAACGATATAGATACTGGATCCTTCACCCAACAGTTAGAATCACTAAAACAACTAAGGTAAATATATAAATATATTCTTTTGTTTATATGTATATATGTAGCATAAAAATAAAGTTTTTATTGACAGGTATTGCTTTTTTTATCTACTTTATTTTTATTAATATGTTAGAGAAAGTACACAACAATTGATTGATTGTAAAGCTTTAATACTTAAAAATACAGAACTACTAGAATCCAAAACAGATTTATTAGAAGAGTTAAGGGCTGAACGTCTTCAACGGGTTAAAGAAAAACGTTTATTATTAGATATGATACAAAGTGTTCAACGTGATATAGATACGGTAAATCAAATAAATATATCTGAATACTTTAAAGGAAAATAAGAATTCAGAAAGAATTAAAAAAAAATATTCTCTATATATTTAATTAATTGTTTATATATATATATATATATATATATAGCTGGCTGATATGGAAAATACTTTAGGTAGAGAATGTGATGAGTTGCAAAATAATACATTGAATTTAAAAAATGAAGAATATGAAAATTTACATGGTAATATATATATATATATATATATATAATTTAACTATATATATGCTTTTTTTTATATGTAAATACATGAAATGACTGAAGTTTAATTTTTCCTTTCTAACTTATTTTTATGGTCTAAACCCAATAGAAAATGTGAATAAAATACGAGTTAAAAAAGGATTAAGTAAAATACCTCATGTTCAACAGGATAGAGAAGCTCAAATGGCTAAAAAATTACAAGAACGTAGGGAAAATTGGCAGCAAGGTTCAACTTCAGCAGATGTAAACTATGCATCTCAAAATAGAACAGCTACTTCAGTAAGTCAAAGTAGTAGGAATCAACGTGGTAGAGCCAAAAAACGTAGACAATAAAAAAAGAAATACAAAAAAAAGAGATATAATATTTGCAATTTTTTAATACATACATACATATATATATATTATATATTCTTCATCCATTCATATTTATAATACCTTTTTTTCATTCATACATAACAAAGCATATAAAACATTTTAACTTTTATTTTTATATATGAAATGGTGAATTTAAAACTCATCATTCACAATCATGCAGACATTTAAATCCCGTCATTTGCCTTTAAAAAAAAGGTTTCTTTTCTCTCTCTCTCTTCCTTTTTTTTTTCTCCCACAGTCTTTTTTTTTCTTTTAAAAAAAAATTCAGACAAAGTAAATAAATGGGTAATTCACAAAGTTTATTTAAAAAGAAAAAAAAGAAGAATATTAAAGAACTTACTTTAATCGATTCTAAATGCCAAGATAAATCAATTAAATCTTATTCAGTACGATCGCCAAGTCAAGCAACTACTCATCATACTGATAATACACAACGAACAAGCTTTTCGACAAATACTACTCTAATAGAATCTAATAAAATGATTAAACTTTTAGATTCCAATATTACAGCTGATAAAGGTATTACTGATGTAATCATTCATGATGACAACAATAATAGTAATAATAACAATAATAACAATAGCGATAATAGCAATAATAACTACAACAATGAGATAAATAGTAACAACAATAACGATAACAGTAATAATAACAATAATAATAATATTAATAATAATAATATTATTAATAATAATGAGAATGAGAATAATGAAGTATCTGTAAATAGTTTGAGATTGAATAACGAGCTATCTGAAAGAGATATAATGTACGCTAAACATGCAGCTGCATCAGCTATTGGATTTGATCCTCTTGATTACGAAAACAATCTTTGGTATTCAAGTGAAAATTCAGATGATCATTTCACGATCAGAAATGATAATCTGGATCGTCAGTTGTATCGTGATATTTTTACTTTTCATGATAATCGTTCAAAAGAAAATGATCGGTAAACAATATATAAAATATAAATAACAATAACAATAATAATAACAATAACAACAACAATAATAATAATAGTATAATGAAAATTACATCATTCGTTCCTTTTTTATTTTTATACTTATTTATTTATATTTATATTTGTATATAATAGTCAACAACGCCAGGTATGTATACGTTATACTGTTACTATTTTCTTTTAAAATAACAACCTATGACTGAATATACATATGTATTTATATATAATTACTTTTTATATAATAGCATTATTTATTAAAGAAACTATTAGGAGGAAATTATAAAATCCCTTTACCGTCATCCCCTAACCTTATTATCAACTGGAACTGTGGTACAGGTAAAATTAATAGCCGACTTTTTTGGGGGGAGAAAAGAAAAAGAAAAAATAGTAAATGTGTTGATGACAAATTAGGACGATTAATAATAATAATAATAATATATATATATATATATATATTGATATATAGCTAACTGGGTAATGGAATTAAGTCAAGAATTAAATTGTAAAATAGTTGGGATTGATGAAGAAGATGCCATGTTACCTAGTTTAATTCATTCTTCTGGAAAGTTTGAGTTTATTAATGCTGATTTATATTCTGGTGTAACTGGTTTAGAAAACTATGAAGATAATCAAGCAGACTTTATAATGATGCGCGATGTATGGCTAATTAATCAGCCAACAAATCGATGGCTTAAACTTTTGAAACAGGTATTTCGAGTTTTAAAGCCTGGTGGTTATGTAGAAATTATTGAACGTGGTAAATTATTTAACTCCTTTTATTTTTCTTCTAATTTTTTTTTTTTGTTAAAAATAAAGTACAACTTATTTTATTATTGATATCTTTTTATTATTTTATTTTTTATTAAATAGATCAACGTGTTCGTTCAGCTGGACCTGAATTGACTACTCTCATTGATTGGACCAAAAATTTATACAAATCTATCACTGATGGTATCGATATTAATTCAATTTTAACAGATTATCTAAAAGAAATAGGATATAATAATATTACAGAAGCTTGCTACCGTGTTCCTATTGGTGAATGGAGTGAAAATTCATGTAATAATCATAAATATCATTTATTAAATAAAATTGAATTATATATATATATATATATATATATATATATTTACACGTATATACTTACTTATTTGATATAACTATTAACATCATTTTCTTTCTCTTTTTTTTTTTTAAAAATGATAATAATAATAATAATACACAGATGAATGTGAAATGGGATATCTCAATCAAGATATGTTAGATAGACACTATCATTTGCTTGCTTATCATATAGGTCAAATGAACAATATCCGTGAAAAAGATGTTCTAGAAAAAATCACTAATGCTTTAAGTGAATGTGAAGAATATAAAACTTGGGTGATATGGAAATATTATTCTGCACAAAAACCACTAATCAATTAAAAGAAATCAATTAACTTAACTATAATTTATATAATTAAAAGTAAATAAATATACATCATACCACTTTATATCTTAATAATTAGGTTACTTAACCCATTATTTATTTTTTATTATTATTTAATACTGTAATAAATATATATATAAAATATTAATTTTTCATCCTTTTTTATTGCTTTTTTTTTTAACGTTTTGATTTTGATCCCATTTTTTATTGGTATTTTTTATTATTATTACCCCAAAAGAATGCCTTTTTTTCTTGATAGATCAATTTTGGTGACATATTACCAATGTAGTTTCAAATATTTTATCCAATCAAATTTCCCTTAAATTGTTTTAATACCTCACTTTTTGATTATACTTTTTTTTACAGTTTTATTGTTTGAATAGCTAGATAACAATAATAATAAAAATATAATTTAAAGCCCTACTATCATTATAACAAAACTTTTATGAAACAAGATACATCTTTTTCTTTTTATTTTGTTTAAAAATAACTTATTCTAATTCTTATATAACAATCCTTTATTTAAATATTTTATACTAAAATATATAATATAAATTATTATTAATATTATTATTGCTCGCTCATTTGTTCATCCATTTCACCCATTTCTTGCATATGTCGTGCAACCTGTAAAAAAGTTTCAAACATTTCCATCAGCGATTTTTTCTTGGATTACTAATTATTATTATTATTATTATTATTATTATTATTTTACCTCTTCTAATTCTTCTAAATCCCAACCAATATCACTACGGTTGATTTTAAAGTGATGAAGTTCATGTGCTAATGTACGTATAACATTGTCGCTAATAAAAAAAAGAATTAATCTGATGTTTATTATTTATATCATTTTTTATTTGTTTATATTTATTATTATTTTATGTTATTTTTTAATACCTAGAATGTTGAATCCAAATACAATAATCGTCTAACCAAATTTTACTATAAATGTAATATACATCATGATGATCAAATAAATCTTTCATTTCCAAAAATGCTTTAAGAATGGCCCTTTTTCCAAGTTTAAATAATATATAAACATCTTGTAATACTTTTTCACACAAGTCCCAATTTCTATATAAAGGATATGCTAAAGATCTTCTAAAGTTTGCTATTATAACATCTTTTAATGTGGTAAATTGCTATAAATTAATAATAGACAGATTAATAAATAGAAATAACGCCCAAGAGGTAAAGATAATTTTTTTTATTTTTTTCAATATAATATAATGATTATTTTGTAACTTACTTCTAAACATGATAAAGTAGAACTCATTTTGCCTATGCACCAAACAGATTCAACGTTATTTTCCCCTTCACATATACGATGATTAAAACAATATGAAAATAATATATCAACAATTCCAAGATAAGTTATTTTTTCATTCGATAAAAGATCTAAATTCATAATAATAATAGTAATTTCTAGTTAGCTTAGATATACCCATTTCTTTTTATTATACAATTATTACTACTTACATTCTTTGTTTGGTAAGTTTCTCATAATATTTTGCTCTTTATCCGAGAAATTAATTAATGATTTTTGATTTTCATTAGTTGATGATTTTGGTTGATCAATATTCATTGTATCATTCTCTTTTCCTATTTCTTGAATCAATGGACCTACAAAAAAAAGAAAAGCATATTAAATTTATTTTTCCTCTTATTTCGATTTTTTTTATTAAATATATATCTTTATTTACTTTTATTTAATCCAGTACTTTCTTTAGCTAATTTTTGAGTTCTTTTAAGTTCTTTTGCCCATATGGTTTTATATTGTAAAATATGTTTAAATTCATTTTGGTTAATATAATCCATTGCATAATGATCTTCATCAAATTTAATATTTTCATTTTCAATACGATCTGAACGTCTTGATTCCATTGTCGATTTTTCAGGATTAGAAATTGAAATGATTTCATTTGATGTTTCTTCAACGTGAGTAAAATATCCATTATATTGATTATTAAATCCATATGATGTTTGAATTAAAAGATCATTTTGAGGTAATTCCTGAGGTAATTCCCAATTAAAATTAATGGCTATAAATAAATATGCATATATATTATTACTATCCTTTTTCCTCTTTGCTTTTTCTTTTTCTTTAATAATAATAATAATAAATAATCATCATATTATATAAACACACTTATATATATTCTTACCTTCTTGAAACTCGGGAATAATTGATATATCATTATTATTATCTGCAGTAGTGGTATCATCATCATTATTATTTTCAGCTGGTTGACTCGATATAACTTCAATTAATGGTTTTTTGGGAACGGCCTTATTTTGATCTGTTTCACCTTTACGTGCTAATAGTTTTGTTAATAAATCTAAATCTTTAAAGTGTTCTCCTTTATTTTCTTTAGATACACGCACAATAAATTCACCAGAAGATGGATCGTATGAAGCTTTGGAATCATCGTCTTCTACAAGGGGACCAGGGAAATATAATCTTTAGAATATATATATATATATATATATATATATATATATATTAAATAAAAAATATCTTTACTAATATATGTTATATAAAATATTAAGCTATATATACCTAAGAAAGTAAGGTTTTAAAAAGAATCGAAACTCTGTATCTTGTACGTGAAGATCTACATCTTGGGCCTTGAGAAGGTTGTATTTTTTTATTTTTTAATAATGAAGATAATAAAGTATTTAATATGATCTAGTATTAATATGTGAAACCTTTTTTTTCTTTATCAATTACCCTAACGTATGGTGTGTTTATGGTAATAGTAACAGAATCGTCGTCTTGATCTACTTTGAATGTTGGAGTAATCATTTAAAGAGAAGAAAAAAAAATTAGTCCAGTTTATTTTTTTAATCAAAAGAGAAAGAGAAAAAAAAAATTCATGCGCCGCAAAAAATTTTTGATTTTATAATCTAATTGGATAAAGTATTACTGTGTAATAGAGTATAAGATCATATATAGCAAAATACCAATTCTTACATATTAAAGATTCCAATAAAATGTTTCTTAGTGACAAGTTTAATAATGTTTTTTGAATAATTTCGTTTTGAATTTATAAGCAACAAATGAAAAAATAAGAAAAGGAAAAAAAAAAAAAAGAAAGAGATGTAAAAATAAAAAATAAAATTCCTATTTTTTATGCTTTAAACGCTCTTTTTCTTTTTCTTTGTAAAAAAAAAAAAGATAAAGGTTTAAAATAAAAAAAAAACATTTAAATCAACTAAAGATTGACATGATCATATACAAAATAAAAATAAATATAGAATCATTTTTTATGATACAATTACATATTATATAGATAAATAAAATATCCATTTAAATATTCTTTGCTAAGAAATAATATGTACCATTGTTTTGACTGGGTTTTAAAAATATTTTTGTAAGACATAGAGATGATTTCTTTATGCATAGTTTTAAACTTCTTTAACATACTTTTTTTTTCTATTTTATATCATTATAGTGTATTATTTTATCTCTTAAATTTGATTTGTTGTTTTTAAACTCTTTTTTTATTGGCTGAATTTTTTCGCAGTCTTTTTGTTGATCGTATGATTAAAAAAATTATTTCATGTTGAGTCTATTTAAAAAAATCACTCAAAATCAGTTCACAAAATAAAAATATGAAAGGTATTTTTTTTTTCTTTTTTTTCTTCATTGGCTTTAAATCATGGCCAGATAATACTCGCCTAATCACCAGGTGCCCTCAGTTGGTCAGGATTATGCTTCCCTGCGAATGCTACCTATTCTATCCTGGCCATAAATTCGAAAATATGAGGATGAAGAAATAATATATACATGTCTTTTTTTTTTTTTAATAAAGTTTTACTACTTTTTCTCTCTCTATTTCTTTTAATAAAGCTGCCTTTTTTTTTCAGTTTGATCTCTTAATTCATTTTGTTTTTTTGTTATTATATCTTATTATTCAAAAAACCATAGAAACAAAATAGAATGACCTATTTTTATTATTATTATTTGATATATACTTATATATATAACGTGATTGTTTACTTTTAATAAAAAAAAGACCATAAAGAAATCATCTCATAAACTTTATATCTTATTTTCCTACTTTTTATTTTTTGATTAAAAATAATAATGAAAATAATAAAATAGCCAGTTTTAGTTCTCAAGACTAAAAGTCTTGATTAACAGGAAAAAGATTGTGAACAAAAAAATAAAGTGTGAATAAAAAAAAAAGGTTGAGAAGTGATAAATAAAAAAAAAAATGTAAAAAGTGAGTAAAAAGTGAAAGAGAGGTAAAAAATAAAAAATTTAGTTTCGCATTAATAAAGAATTTACCCTCACCCAAAATGGAAATCAACAAATATTTTATTGTTATATGATTAGCTATTACTATTACTATTATTATTATTATAATATATATATATATATTGAAATAGTTAAGGAATAAATATTTTCAATTAATAATGATATGTGATAATATTAGGTATGAATGCTGTTTGCTGATTTCTTTATGTATATATATATATATTATCTAAAATTTAAAAACTTTTTTCTTTTCTTCTTTTTGACGGAGTTTCAAGGTTTGACGTTTTGCATAATCCATATACATATTAGTGAGTTCTTTTTCACCTACACCATTTGGCATTCGTTCTTTTTGTGCATTTTGATATTTATTACGTATAACATTTTTATCTAATCCATATTTGTCAGATAAATCTTTTGGATCCAATGATATTGTCACATCCTTTGTTGTTGAATTCCACAAATAACCTGCATTTTTTATTTGTAATTTATCTGTATCATAATTATGTTGTGATCCAAATATTCCCATTATATCTGTTGTTGCTTTTTTGGAGGGTATAATTTCATATAATTTTGGTTGATCATTATCATCTTTATTAGTATGATGATCACGCTTTTGTCTTTTACTGCGATTAAGCTCTTCTTGCATGTCAATATTAGCTGGTTTAATTATAAAATTATCACTATCATCGTCATTATCATCATTTTTATATTTTGATTCATTGGATGTGTTATTTACATGAATAGATGTATCATTATTTTTGTTTTCATCGTCACTTTCATCATCTACACTTTCATACTCTAATTCACCCCAAAGTTGTCTGTTCAATTGTAGCTATACATAAACAAATAAATAAATAAAATAGCGAATTAGTAAAGTATTTAGTTCTTTTTTTTTCATTTTTAATAGTACCATTTTTGATTCTTCAGTTACTTGATTATTGCTATATGGATTTCCATAGAGTGGTCTATTAAACTGTTTATTTGTTTATTAAAAGTGAAATAAAATTATATCAGTTTATTTGATATTAGATAACTTCAAAATTTAAATGAAATTATGTGCTTACTTCATCTACTGGAATCTTTCCCCATCCTTGATTTTGATAGCCCCATTCTGCACCTTCCGGAATAGGTGAATTTAATCCAGGGATCTTTACATGCTGATAGCTTGGTGGTGGACCATATCTCTGCATTTGATAAAGCCAAGGTGGTGGTGTTAAGTGTGTTTTCATTCCTAATGCCTCCTTTAATTCATTAGATAATTCCCCATATATTTTATTATTAAACTTGGATGATATTACTTTTTTTTCTTCATACCTATAATAATCAGCAAAAATAAATAAATAATGTATTGATAAGTATTAATATATATATAGTGATCTTTTTAAAAAATATTACAGATCTCCATGAATTGTTAAGTTTGGTTTGTTTTGATATTTGAAAAATGCATCATATAATGCTTCATATTCCAAGTCAAGTTTGGCTAATCTTGGTCTTCGCATTTGATTTCTTTTGGTTTTTGATCTTTTTGCCATTTCCTGTTTTTTTAATCTATCTCGTGATTCCATAATACCAGTATTTTTAATAAAATCTAATCCAAAAAGAAAAGAAAAAAAATTACTTTAAAATATTAGTAAACGTTATTCAATTACATGAAAAAAAGAAAACAGTACCGGGTAATTCATAAGATGACCGAAGTTCTGAGTAATGACTATTTAAAAATTTTTCTGGACAACGCCAATGACTAGGGACTGGTACTAAGTTTCTATATGATTTTAGATCAACTAGTAATAATGGTTCAGCAGCTGATGCATCCCAAGGCTATATGTATATATATTTAAAAAAATGAATTTATTGTTATCATTTGTATCCATTTTTTCTTAATTTACACATTTGCATTACCTCTACAACTTGAGGTACTAAAGCCAATTCTTTCAGTTCATCCACAGTAAATCGATTTTTCTTTCTTAATTTTTTTTTGGATACAACATTGTTAGTCTTGTTTAAACCAGATTCAATGGTATCCAATGTTTTAACTTCTTCTCTTTCTAACTATATATAAATATATAAATAAAAAAAACATTTGTTTACTAATAATAGATGCATATATTTGATCATATATTAGTAGAAACTGTTGGATACCTCTTTATTATCATCAATTTTATTGTTATTTTCGATAGTATTATCTTTGTGCAAATTAAAACGGTCCAAAACTTTGGAAAATTGTTGAATAGTACTTTTATCAAAGTTCTTAAAAAATGACAGATCTATTGTTGGAATTGAATATTCAACAGAAGCTGTTTGATTTTGAAGTTGATTTGTTTGTTTCAATTCTGCTGTACTATTATCAAGTTCTTGTTCATTTTGTTTTGTTTTTGAAGATATTTCACTATTTCCATTTGATATGGTATTTTCATTATTCTGAATATATAAATAAAATGAAATAAATACATAAATATTAAAAGTATTGAGATTATGTTATTGATCATTATTTAAAACCTACTTCAGCTACTTTTGCTTTAACTTTATTTTTATACTTTCTAATCTTTTTCTTCATACGTTTACGCATTTTCATTGCCTTTCGTTTTTCTTCCATTTCTACAAGTCCATGACTCTGTTTTTCTTTTTCCATATCGATATTTTCTATTACGTTCATAGAGCATTGAGATAAATATTTTTAAAGCACTATATAAAACTTTTACTATAAAAAAATTGAAGGAAAGAGAGGGATTTAAAAAAAATTGAAAAGCTCACTTTATAAAAAGAGATGGAATTTAAACTCAGTACCTTCGAATAAAATTTGAATTTTAAACCCAGCCTTTTTTTTCTTTCTCTTTTGCTTTTACACTCATTTTTTTTTAACAATATTCAATATTCATAAATATGGTTGTAAGTAGAAAGAATATTAATTTAAAAAAGTATTATTATTATTTTTTCATATATAAAAAGGTAATATTTATATATACTGTTGTTATTATTATTATTCATGATTCTTCATATAAAAGTTAGTACTTGTTTTAGGTGATTTACATATTCCTCATCGCGCATACAATTTACCTCTCAAGTTTAAAAAACTCTTGGTAATTCATCATTTCATATATTTTTATAACAAAGAATAATAAATGAAATATTTAGAAGGATAATACATATAAATATAAAATATATAAAATAAATAACAATATATATCAACGAAAAAGCCAAAAACTAAAGATATAAATATATATTTTAGGTTCCTGGCAAAATTCAACAAATTATTTGTACTGGTAATATATGTGATAAAGAAACCATAGAATATTTAAAAACTATTGCTGGTGATATTACAATAGTAAAAGGGGATTTTGATGAAGTAAATAATAAATAGAATAAAAAGCCAAAAATATATAAATAAAAAAAAAGAATAAATAGTTTACTTATTCTATTTAACTTTTTTTTCTATGCTTAGAACCAAACTTTTCCTCAAGCAAAAGTATTAACTATTGGTAATATTCGTATTGGAGTGCTTCATGGACATCAAGTTATTCCTTGGGGAGATGCTGAATCTTTAGATATTACTGCTCGGCAAATGGAAGTAGACTTATTATTAAGTGGTCATACTCATAGATTTGAAGCTTTTGAAAATAATGGACGTTACTTTATTAATCCTGGTAGTGCTACTGGTGCTTATTCATCTATAGCAAGTATTCCGTAAGTAAAATAAAAATACAATAATAATTATGTTGATATGTTAATTTTTTTTTTTTAAAAAATGTAATTAATTATCTATTTATGATCATATATATATTTATTTTAGTGAACCAGTTCCATCTTTTGTGTTAATGGATATTCAAGGAAATAATGTAGTAACATATGTTTATAAATTAATAGATGATGAAGTCAAAGTAGAAAAATTGGAATATAAAAAAGTTTCAGATCCTACTAAGGTATTGTAAATATAGTGTATAAATAAAATGTGTACTTTTCATTTATTTATATATTTAAAAGTATCACAAAATTATTTTTAAGCAAATAAATTTTTAAAAAAGTAAAGAATAAGAAAAAAAAAAATTGAATCATTTTATTAAATTATAATCTAATTTATGCTTTGATTTAAAGGATTGATATTGTATAAACTTATCATAATATTACTGAATAATCATCATAATTTAGTGAAGATGAAATTCTTATAAAGTTCCAAACAAATATTTTTTATTATTTGTTTTTTTTTATTGTTGATAAAACTATTATTATATTTTATATATTTATATTTAACAATGAAAACAGAAAGAAATGAAAAATAAAAAAATAATAATATATATTTAATGAATATTGAAAATTTAAAGTGTAGTCCATCCACCAATATCATATGTAGCTTCAATTTGTCTAGCAACATAGATTGGTATATTGTGTTGTAACCATAATTTTTTAATTTCTGCATAACGTTTAGCATTTAAATATTGAGGTCTACCACGCCTTAATCCTTGATCAACTTCGCCATGTGTGTCCAAATAAGGAGCATTCATAAACCACCCATTACCATTATGAAGTAATATAAGTACACAACGTTTGACTGATAAAAATATACCAATATCACCTCCACATCTAATTAAAATAGTACAATTGGTTGGATAAAGAAATTAAGAAATTAGTAAAATAAATTAATAATAATGAAAAAGAAAACATACATAAATAATATAAATTAAAAAAAAGCATTGAAACATGAGATAGGTATTATTATTTTGTTATTATAACTTACTCTAATGTATGTAAATTACATTCGCCTTCTTCATCTTCAGAACAACAGAAACTTTGACAACAAACAAAGGTTCCACAGAATAAACATAATGCAGGATCACTTGGGACAGTTCCACATTTTTGACAAACACGTTGTAAACTTTCATCAAAGAGGCGATCTAATCGTAAAGGAAGAGGAACCAATGAAAGTGGTATTGGAAGATCAAGAACAAGCTTGTGATTATTATTATTATCTGATGAAGGTTTTATAGAAGATGAATCCATAGGGTTTTTTACTGTTCCTGAAATAGATGAAGCTGCAACGCTAGCAAATTCTTGATGTTGAATTTTTCTTTTAACTTCTCGTATATGTTGACTACACCAGTTTTGTACTAATTTTGTTTGATCCTTACTTAAATGATTATTACTATTACTATTATTGGTTACACTAGTTAGTATATCAATCCAGTTAGGTAAATGTAATAAACGTAAGAGACGATCAAATTCATTTTCGTTATTAATTAAAATTGAATCTCCATCTTCTACCATTTTATTATTATCTTCAGCGGCATCTGTAAGTGAAACAATATATCCAAATTTTGTAATCAATAAAAGTAATGTTTTTCTTAAAAATGGTAATGAAAATCCTTGAACAAGTCTAGATAATTTAGCCATATCAATATTAGTGAGATCATCATTATCCGCAACAATATTTCCTTTATTTCCAAGTATTGACTCTGATGACATACGAAGCGAATCTGTTATTAAGCTGGCAAAGGATTTCATAGCTGATTGTTCTTGTTCACTAACAGGTTGTGGTAAATGTACACCATTATTACTATCATCATCATCTTTGTAAAGTTTTCCATTTTCAATAATGCCAACTACAGATTTAGTTATTTCTGCTAAAAATAATACTCGAATTAAAGGATATATGTTCATTTGTGTTGTAGGAATCATATGTAAAGCCAATTCAACTAATATCATAAATGGATCATCTTCAATTAAAGGCATGTTTTCATACATAGTTAATCTATCCTGTCCTTGATGGCTTGCTAAACCAGGAACAATAAAAGTAGAAATATCATCAACAGGTGCATCAGTGAATATTTGCTTCATACGACCAATAGCTAACATATGTACTTTAGTTAGAGCTAATGATATCGGTGTTGATGATACTGTAGGTTGTTCAGGTTGTCCCATTAAAGACGTATAAGCTAACACAGTGTCTCCTAATATACGTAATAACATCTGTGTTTGAGTTGGAATTTGATCAAAGAATGTACCTGTAAATTCATTTTCTGTTGTCATGTCATTATTTGTACGTGAAATAGAATTTCCACGTGTAGCAATTTCTACTCCATTAATTGTATATCCTAATAAACCCCATAAGAGATCTATGTTTTTAGCTGCTACTGAAAGTTCTTTTATTGTATCATCGCCACACAATTCTTGATGAATGATTGATAGTATGTCCATTAATCTAGAATATGATTTTTTAATAGCGCCAGTATTATTCGATATTGAACCATGCATAATATCTGCATCGAATAAACTACTTAATCCGTTATTAGATGTTGTACTACTAGATGGTTGTGGCGCTGAGAGTGATGATGATGATGATGATGGTGATCCATTGTGTTGATTAAGCTGGTGAACTGTAGAAGATGATGATGAAGGTGAAGCCGGGTCTAAGGATGATGGTGAGGTTGCTGAAAAGTTAAGATTAGTTCTTCTATTTGATCTATCTTCCCCTGTAAGCCATGTTGCAAGAGTTTCTTTAAGTTTACTTGCTCCACTACTTCGTCGTCCTTGATAAAATGATGGTCGAATTGGTCCAATCAATTGTTTCAATGTTTGGATATGATTATAACTACCAGATTGTATAAAGCTTTCATAAGCTGCATCATCAACATTTACAAATGGCCCAACAGATGATTCTTTTTTTCCTTTCCAAAATAATGGTAAAAGTGTATTACCAAGCGATTTACAGAGTGGGCACATGAATTCTTTTCTACTTCGATTTTCAGGATGGTTTCGTGTTACTTGAGTTGAATGACGTGAATCAATAGATGAACAGTAA
Organism: Cunninghamella bertholletiae; assembly: GCA_037043795.1. NCBI lineage: Eukaryota > Fungi > Mucoromycota > Mucoromycetes > Mucorales > Cunninghamellaceae > Cunninghamella > Cunninghamella bertholletiae. The sequence goes on from JAZGVP010000001.1 coordinate 2,684,614, forward strand.
ACATCAAAACATTTAATATGCATTAGATGACCACATGATGAGGCATATAAACCTGTTTTATGAAGATGAGAAGGAAAGCCAGGTATTGATGTGCTATCATCAGTAAGTAACTGTTGGTCTGGCCATGTAATATCAAGATTTGGGCCCATGCTTAATATATCATTAAATACTTTATCATTATTCATTGGTACTTCACGGAGAATATTTGATGTTTGCAATAATCCCAATAATCCATACGGAGCAGATTTTTCATGTACATCTTCTTGACAAACAATACAAGTACCAACTGGATAAGAGCAAAATCTTTGAATTATATTCTTATCATGATCAATATCTTGCTGTTGTTCCAATAATACATCTTGATCATCCATATCATCACCTTCATCATCATATAATCCTTCATTTTGTTCCATAAATTGAGATTGTGCTTGAGCAAATTGAGCCATGATTTTAAGTTGTCGTTCACGAGCAGCTTGTTTCTTTTTTTCATATTCAGATAATTCAGATTTATTTTCGGCAGCAGATGTTTCTGAAGCTAATTTTTGTTGCATAATACTGCTATTTTCACGCCATTTTTGAATACGTTCACGTGTCATATCAAAACCTTCATTTTCAAGCTTATTAAATATCCAATCAAGTCGTCCATGAGCTTCTTTAAATTGGTCATCTTCACGAAGTAACGTCATAACGTTAAATAAGGACATTTCTTTAGTTGTTGTTTCTTCATCACCATCCTTAAATACATAATGTTGTTCAAATGCATGTCTATAAAATCCTTCTTCTTTTGATATACTATGGTTTTGGTCAATAAGTGCTAAAATGATAAGGTGTAAGGTTTGATCAAGAATAGTATCACTGTTATGATTTTTGCTTATTCTGACATTCCAAAGCGCATAGCTTAACATTTGAACAATGACAGGTGTGTGTAAAATAGTTCCTAAGTATTTGAAAGGACCAGATGAAATTGTATTTAATTTTGGAATAACAAAGAATTCATCATCTGACTTATTAGGATTATCTTTTTTCCATCTTGCTTTGAGAATATTTTCAGCTTCTTCACGATTATTACGACTATAATGCCAGAAATGAGTATCTACTTCTTCAAAACATTCTGATTTAAGTTCATAACGTCCATGATCATGTATTCCATCTGGTGCTTTAAAATTGGCAACCGTTGAGAGTATACGATCAAAATCATAATGTTCAGTAAGTCTTTCAGGAATTCGTTTAGTAAGTTCTGAATAAGATGATAAACCTAAGCAAAGATTATGAATAATTTCTCTACGTATCTTATCTTGCATGGATGCTCCAATAATATTACTGTGTTCACAAATGCATACAATCAATATATTTAATATTTCTTCTACCATAAATACCGTTTGAGTATTATCATATTGCTTATGTTTTGTATCACCTTGGAACCAATCTACTAAATCAAATCGATCCATTAAAGTTACTAATATTAAGTTTGAAGGAAGGGTAGCAAGGCCCAATTGTAAAAGAAAAACATCTGCATCATATGTATTTTCACGTAAAGATATTTCTCTATAATGGTGAGCCTATAATAATATTATTAAAAAAATTATAAATAAATATATAGACATAAAAAAAAAAAAATACATAAATAAATAAATAGCTAAATATAAGAAAAAAAAGTTGCATTGGTGAATTACCTGAGTACGAAGACCATAACCATTCCTGACCCAAACACCAGCACGAATTTGAGAAGAAAATACAATTGTTCTAATAGGATATTCCAATATGGGAAGGAGAATATTACGAGAACTAGATTCGTTATTTGATAATGAGAATAAAGTAATAGCTTGATAAAAATCAGTAGACCATCCAGCATCTTTGAGTATATCTTCAGTTAAAATATGAGCATGTTCTAATAAACCAGCAAGCAGCCAATGTAAAGGATGATGGAAAGAGACAGGCTGTGATGAAACATCATATTTAATTACATCAAAGGTTGCCATATTTGGTAGTGAAATTGTATGATACACTTGTGATTGAAGTCCAGATATATAAACAGTTGGTGCAGATTTTGATTTATTGTTTGTTAGATCTGCTGTTTCTTCAGTATTGGTATTATTATTTGCACCTGCTATTTCAATACCCCAATCGACTATTTTTTTCAATATACGAGAGAATGCTCTTACCAAAACTTTTGCAGAAGCAACACGTTCTTTATGAGTTTCCATTGGCATTGCACCAAAACAATCAGAGAATTGTCTACAACATTTTGCTAATTGAAGAGTAACATTAAATGCATTTACCCATACTTCTGATTCATATTCAACATGTGTATCCTTTTGACAAACTTGAGCATTCATTCCTTGAAATAGGCCAATTAAATCGATATATTGTCTTAGATATAGTGGATCTTCAGCAAGTACACGTTTAATCATGTTAACATTCATTATATACCTTAAATCATGGAAAGCATTAAAGTATCGACGCGTTCTAAATGCACGCGATTCACAATTAACCCTAGATGGAAGCCGAGAACGATCCGATGGCAGTAATAATCCAAGATGATCTGTTAAAAAGAATGCAGTAAGTGTAGAGCAAATCAATCCAAAAAAGTGATATTGATTGACTAAAATATCTGAGACTGATGGTACAGTTAAAAGTTGCACAGAGAATAAAATAATGGAATTTTCAGGTTCACGATCTTTTAATAAAAACGATTCAGCTAATCGAGCATAATTTCTTGCTAAACGTTTGCCTATTAATATATAAATAAATAAATAAATTTAATCATCAAGCAATTGTACATATTTATATGAATTATCATTTCTTTTTTAGATTTTTTTTTATTAAAAAACCTTACCTAAAATTTTCTTGTATGTAGGATTTGAAGCCAAAGATGATATATATAATTCTCTTAAAGAAATACGTATTTCCTTCCATAATTTTAAATCATACAACATAAAATAATCTATCCTTAACTTTTCTTCAAATTCTTTTTGCATGTTTTTAGCTATTAACATTGTTTCTTGAGGTACAGATACAGGCTTTTTACCATCAGCAATACGTTTAGAATGAAGAGTTAATGAGTCGCCAAAAGTTTCTTCTTCAATTCTAAGGTTTTGATATTCACGTACCATTGCAGCAGGATCCCAATCAATAGTTGCTACATCACATTGATTTCTATATACAACAGGACTAGAAGAGGTTGAAGCAGGTGATCCAACTTTAAATTGAGACTGATATTGATTAGATGCATCAGGATCATACATATCTACATCTTCACTATTATTATTGTTATTTGCATTAGTTGATGCTGAAGAAGTCATGGTATAATTAAAAATTGTTGGAAATTCATCTGTTGTTGTTGGAGCAGCAGTTGTATCATTATCACTACCTACTCTGATTCCAGTTTGTACAACATCAATAACATCAGATGCACTTCGATTTGTACGTGAACCTGTAGTAAGTATAGCAAGAGGTAATCTTAATTCCCATTCTGCACATAATTCTTCACATAAAATATTCCGAATTAAAGCATCACCACCAGGTACTTGAGAAAAAAATCTAACTTGACCAGATATTATTTCTTTCAACCATTCTACCAATAATCCACATACTTGTTCACGAAATGTTGCACGAGCAGGTCGAATAGTAACACCCAAATTGATAGCAGCTAATGGTGCAGCAATTTTTCTTAATTCATCAACATTATTAGAGAGGGCAATGACTTCACGTCCCTAAATTAAGATAAATAAATAAATATAAGTATATAAGTTTCCCTTTCTCTTATTAATTTATATATATAGGCGCATTTTTTTTTACTTTATATATATATAGACATCCTTTATTATTATTATTGTTATTTATTATTACTTATATATACAAACATCTTTTTTTATTTAATTATTTTAAATAAACTTTATATATATACATTATTAAAAAACATCATTTCACTTACATGAACATGTATCACATCAACAATTTTTTTAGCTCTTTCCCAATCATACCCAGTTGCTGACATTATAGATTCCAAAACATGAGAGAATGCATGAGTTTCATCATTCCAAGCAATGCAAGCATACAATTCATCAGGATTATCAGTTTCTAATTCATTAATATTATGTATGTCACTCCATTCGAAACCTTTATCGTCTTGTTTATTTGCCTCATTTTCTTTATCCATATCTACATCTTCCTCAAAAGTAGGTTTTATATCCAAATTTTCATTCATATGTAATTTTGATGATGCATCATCCAATATTAATGTCTTATTTTCATTATTACTGTTATTATTATTATTATTCATTAATTTAGTATCCATTTCTGACCTTATACCCATACGACCAAGTACTGAACGTTCTTGATTATTTTCTTTAATAACATCTTCCGTAGTTGATGGTAATGCTACTTCATCCGGAGCAAGCGCAAAAGTATCCAATAAAAAATCCAATATTACAGCAATAGTTTTATGAATAGACTTTACTAATTCAGGATCTTGATCAAAACTAAGTGCAGAAGATTCTTGAATATCTGGTGAATGCACTTTACACTCTAAAGGAACTTTCCAGGCTTCACTATCACCACAATCACAACATCCACCAGATCCAGGACTTATTGAAAATAATACATCATGACCATCATGATTAGTAGCATGAAAACAAGTAGAACAAAAAACGCAAGTTTCATCCAATCCACAATTTCTACATAATATAAAGATATAAAGATTGTAAAAATAGTTTTATATATTTTATAAGTCAACGTAATCGCTATCCCCGTTTTTTTTTTATTATCCTTGTTATTTTATAATAATAGCAGCCTTTTTTTTCGGTACTGTATTTCATTACTAATCACACCATCTATTTATATATTACCTGCAACGATAAACAGGCTCACCTTTTCTAAAAACATGACCACACTGCCTTCCACGTTGTTTAGATAAATCTTGTTGAGGTACAAGCCCATTACCATGTAAAGATGAAACATCAACGTTCATAAATTGTACTTTTTCATTACTAGCCGAAATTAATTGGGATATACACTGTTGACAGTCTTCTTCATTTTCAAAAAAATATTGTTGCATACTTTTATTATTATAGCCCCATAATGCTTCAAAACATTGTGTTAAAATATATTGTTTGGCAGAATCGTTTAATCTACACTGAAATAATAAAGGCGATTGCCATAAAAATTCAGAAAGTGATCGCGTTGATGTCCATTGTTTTTCAGGTATTTTTGATGATGATGAGCCACTTGCTGCCATGAACAAATTTAAATATATCTATATATCTATATTAAATTTTTATAAAAGCTAATTTAAATAAATATATATACAACTATATGTAAATATATATATATTTAAACAAGAAAAAAGAAAAGAAAATGAAAAATAAGAAAAGGGAAAATTGGTTTTTTTAAAAAGGCGTTGACGGAATTTAAATTACAACATGAAAAAAAATCAAAACCTTCAGTTGATAAAATCAAATATAAACGATATAAATATTACATATATAAATATAATCATTAATATATAAATATGATTGTTATAAGAATTATAGAGCTATCATATATTTATGATGGATTCAAAATAATCTTGAATTAATTATTATTATTATTGTTATAGAAGTATTTTTAAAATATGTACATCATTTACTAATATAGTAGTTTAATATATGATTAGTTTGACTTTAATAAATAAAACAGTATTGGTGGTATAAAATATATGATGAATAGTTTGTATTTTTACAGAAAAAAAAAGATAAATGCTATTTTGTTTTTGTTTTTTTAGCTTTTTGAACTGTATTTACTGCTTTTTCCATACTCTTACATAATTCTTTCCAATCCATATTATAAGCAGCTGGTTGAATAAAAAATACATAATCAAAGCCTAAATATTAATAAAATCGTGTTCAAAAAATAATAAAAATAACAAAATGAAAAAGCAAATGAATAATAAGCTTTTCATACGCTTTATTATTATTAAAAATATTTTACCTTTTGGTGCTTGAGCAGCTGGAAATACTTCTCTTACTGCATCTCTTACTCGCCTTTTACATCTTTTCCTGATAACTGCTAACTTACTAACATTTTTTTTAGTTACTATAAAAGTTGCCCTAAAGTCTTTTTCAGGATTTAAGTTTTCAGGTGTATCGATCCATTTATAAGCTCTTAAACCAAATGCTGTATGTTTATAATTTGCATATGTGTGTCTTTTAAAGTATTCAGGTAATATATCAGTAGCTATATTTATTATCTTTCCAAGTCTGTTTGACATTTATAGGAAAAAAAAAACAATAAGGGAAGAGGAAAAAGAAAAAGCTAAATAAAAAGTGATTGCCTTTTCAAAAAATAATTAGAGTTTCGAAATTTAAATTCCGCTTTCCAAATATAAAATCGAATTGGGAAGCGAAAAAAAAAATTCTCTTCTTTACAACTTTCTATTATATAATTATGCCACCACCATCATCTACACAGTTAAAAGATCGAGTAGCACAACTTGTACAGGTAATTAATATTTATAATGGATATTTAATTTGTACCTAAATAAATCTTCTTTCTATTTTATTAATGGACATATCTATTTATTTTACTTTTGTTTTCATTTATATGGATAAAAAATATATATTTTAAATATATATTTATATAGTCTTTACAGTTCACCTGGTTTGTAGGACACGTTTTAGTTCTTCTCGGTACATTTTTCTATGCTTTATCCTATATAACTTTCCATGCAAGTCCTAAACCTTATAAGATTGCATACTTAGGAGCTATTATTTCATACGGTGTTGTTATCTATAAAACCCATGGAGTAAGTAAAAGAAAGAAAAAGAAAACCATCTCTAAAATGGTATAGTGAAGATATCATTAATATATGTATGAATAAATTCTTCTTTATTACTGTAGATGCCTAAATTTGATCCAGCTTATCGCCAAAGATTGGTAGTGGATGAAAACGTTCAATACTTTATTTTGGCTTTATATTGGTTTTTCTCTAAACCAGTTGAAGGTAAAGAAATATATATTATTAGTATTAGTATTGAATTCGTGTATCTAATCCATGATATTTTTATATATTTAATATATAGTGACTCTTATTCCTTTTGGTAAGATTAAAAGAGATAATATAGCATTATATATATATATATATAACAATGTATTCATTTTTATTTTTTACTATCATATATACATATACATATATATAGCTACTTTTTCATTATTCCATGCTCTTGGTTATATACGATCCAATATTATTCCAACTGTATTTCCTACTCCTAGAGTTCCAGCTGGTACTAATGCACCTGTTACTTGGCAAGCCAAGACTCAACAAAGAATTAAAGCTTGGACCGATAAAAATTATTCCACTGCAATGCGATTCGTTGCTACTGTTGAAATAAATGTAATTATGCCACGTTTGATACTAGGATTATTAAGGTAAATAGTAATAATAATGAACATAACAATAGATTTATAAATAAATAAAAGAGAGAGAGAATAAAAATAGAAATGGTTTAATGAAATCTATGTAATATAAAACATATAATATTTCCTTTTTTTTTGGATAGATTACAATTGGTACAAATATTCTTATATGCACAATTCTTACGTTTCCGCTTCCATTTATCTACCTATTCACGTCAAGCCTTCATTGAATTAGGTGCTAACCTTGATCGTCTTTTACTTCCACCTACTGCTCATCCTTTAATTCCTCCAGTTATTGGTCGTTGGTATACTACCGCAAAAGCCATGATTACTCGAGTATAGATTATGTTCATTTCGAATGGATTAAAAAAAACACAATAATAGTAAAAAAAAATATTATATTAGACTAATAAAGTTTTAATGATTCGATTTTTGTATTATTTAATTTATACATGATTTTAATTTTAAAGATACATAGAACAGCCTAATATTTTTATTTTTTAGTGATCATATATATTTTAAACGTAATATTACAAACAGTTTTTATTTGTATTTTTATTTTAAAGCAGATGATCGGTTGCTTGGATATATCATTTTGAGAAAATTAAATAAAAAATAGCAATAATATTAGTAAAAAAAAATTAATGAAAAATGAAAATAGTGATAATGATAATAGTGATAATAATAATAATAGTATAGATTTATTGTATTTACATTTTTATGATACCGAACCAAGGATGAAAATAATATTAATATTCAGTTAGTTAGTGTTAGTGATATCAAGATATAAAATCATTACTTTTTCTTTCTTTTTTTTTCCTTAATAAGTAGAGGTGATCTATTTAAGTAAAATGATGAGCATTTGTTTGGATCCATTGAGCTACATTATCTTTAGAACGTAATAACCATTTAGTATTAACACGAGCAGTTTCTAAGGCTTGTTGTAAAGGTCTTGCATATTCTTTAGTATTTTTATCAGCAAAGAAAGCTTCAATTTCATCTAATTGTTCATTAGAGGAAAAACCACCGACAGCGGATCTTACAGCAGCACCAAATAAACTAAGTGATCTAGAGAATTTTGAGTGTAATAGATCATAATTTTGAGAAAAGAATTGCCAGAACAATAAACGAGCATCTGGATTTGCAGCCAATCTGAAGTTAAATCAAATATATAAAGTTAGATTGTGTTTTTTATGCATACTTTTTCTTTTTCTATTTTAATGATCATATATACTTACGATCCAAATACATAAATAGTGTCTTGACCACGAACTTCTTTTTCATCCAAGCTCATAAGTAAATATCTTGATATCAAAGATTCACTCTTAGCTCCACCCAAAGCATTTAAAGCAATTAAACGTTGATCAGTAGGTAAAGATTCATTATGATACATTTGTAAAATTTTTTCCCAAACAGCTGCTTCTTCTTCAGCATTATCTGCATTTGATAAAACAATACCATAAACTGGACCACGAAGATTAGGATGCAAAGCATTGATATCACCAGAAACAAATTTATGGAATCGAATTTTAGCTTCATTTACAGTATCAATATCATTTGATCGACCAGCATTCGTTAAAGCAAGTACACGTAAAATATTAGTTAAATAATCATCTGTTTTATGGAATTCCCAACCTAATTTATGAGCTACAGGAGCAAATAATTTTCTTCTTAAAGCTTTTAATCCATTTTTGACTTCTTCAGGTTGTTGATACCAAACACTAAGAATGTTACTAAGGTGTGTACTTAATTGTGACCATACACTATTATATTAAAGAAAAATACAAAAATCATCATTATTTAGTTATTTAATTAATAATAATATTTTTTTTATTTGCTTTCATTACTAATCAACTTACAAGTAATTATCTTCATTGACAAATGATTGCGCAAGTTCCAAAAATGCTGCTGTACTTTGTTCACCACTAACACATAAATTACCTGCATCAGCAATAAGGCCAACTCTATCAGATGTATTAGCTAACAATCCATTAGATCCTTTCTTTACCTCTTCTGCTAATATACGAATAATTTCAATTGGATAATTTACACGATAAACTGATGTTTGTCCCGCATTAAGTTTAAATAATCCATTTGACGGGATAGAAAAGCTTTGTGATTTTTCAGTTAAAGTATAAGATTCAATTTTACCAGGAACTAGCATACCTAAAGGTGCCCACCAAACAGTACTACAAAAAAAAAAAATTTAGAGTAAATACACAACCTCTCATATGATATTTATTTATATTTATATATAGAATAATAAAAAACAAACAAAAACAAAATAAATATACCTGTCTTCATTTGAATGGAGATCACCAGTAGAAAGGTACCTTGATTGAACAACCTTGATACTGCTTTCACTTTCTTTAGAAACACAGAGTACAGGATACTAAAATATATTTACATAATAATGAATAATCATTCAATATATAATTATATATATATATATATAATATCCTTAAAAAATACAACTTACACCAACACGCTTTGTCCATAAATCCATAAATTGAGATACATCAACTCCAGCTTGTTCGCTTAAAGCATCCCATAAATCATCAGTAGAAGCATTACTAAATTTATGTCTACCAACATAAAGACGAACACCAGCTAAAAAGGTTTCTACACCTAACCAATTACTTAACATTCTAATAACACTTGCACCTTTATAATAAGAAATGGCATCAAAAATTTGATGAATTTCTGCAGGATCATTGACATCAACATCAATAGGGTGAGATGATCTTAATGCATCAAGATTAAGAGCACGAGGCATATCTTCATTTACAAATGAAGTCCAAACATCCCAATCAGGAAATATATTATCAACAGCTAACCATCCTACCCAAGTAGCAAATGATTCATTAAGCTATTAAAAAAAATGTCATTTAGAATTCATTTAGTTATATAAATTTATATCAATCCATTTTTTTTAATATATATATATATATATATACCCAAAGTTCATTCCACCATTTCATAGTGACCTAATAAAATGAAATAAAATCAATGCATTTATTACTATTATTATCTTCTATTATTTTTTCATAATCAAAGATACTTTATTAGCTTAATATTAATTTATTTATTTTTACCAAATTTCCAAACCATTGATGAGCTAATTCATGACAAACAACATAAGCTGTACGTTTTTTAGACACAATAGAAGATTGTTTTTCATCAAATAATAAAGATACAGTTCGATAAGTTATCAATCCCCAATTTTCCATTGCACCAGCTTCAAAATCAGGTACAGCTACCATATCTAATTTAGGTAAAGGGTATGGTACACCAAATACTTTTGCAAAATACTCTAAAGCTGTGATACATACATTCAAAGCATGTCTCCCTTGTTCTGCCAATCCAGGCAAAGTATAAACACGAGATCGAATAGGTTGTCCATTATGTTCACCAGTAGTAAAAGCTTCAATATATTCAAAAGGACCAATTACAAATGCAACAAGATAAGTACTCATTAAAGGTGTGGTAGCATATTTTACTAATTTTAAATTTTCAGACCATTTTTTTTCTTCAATAACATTGGTATTAGATAAAGCTGTCAAATGAGAAGGAACTATCAATGAGATATCAAAAGTAGCTTTCAAAGAAGGCTAAAATAAATTTTAAGCATTAGTTAAATCATTCTTTTTAAATATGATGGTCTCTCTCTTTTTTTTTACCTCATCCCAACAAGGAAAAGCACGTCTCGCATCTGTAGCTTCAAATTGGGTTGTAGCAATATATCTAAAATAAATAAATAAAATAAATATATATAATATAGTAATCGTTTTTAATATTATTATTATCACTTATTTTTTTTAAAATATATTACTTAGTAGATCCGTCGACATCTTTATATGATGATCTATAAAATCCAGCCATTTGATCATTAAGAATACCCTCATAATTAATTGTTAATACAGTTTTATTATTACTAGGAAGTGTATCAGCAAAAGCGATTATAGCTAAATCCTTCTTTTTATCATATGTAACTTGGGTAGCAGTTTGACTAATATAAAAATAAAAATGGGTTTAATAAATAAATATATACTATGTATCATATAAAATAAATAAATAAAAAAGGCAACTTGCTTTACCTGACAGTTTCATTATTTATGTTCATATCTATAGTAGCAGATTGTATCTTGATATCAGTTGTGTTTAATACGATTGTATTTGTGTTATCTATTATTTCTAAACTGATCAATATGTTTAAAATCATGTTTTAATAATAATTTTTTAAAAAAAAAAAGTGAAGTAAATAAATAAACATAAAATAAACTCACTCTACTATAAGTTTGCCCAAAAAGACAAAGGCTTCTAAATCTGGTTGAATACATAAATCATAATGAACTGGTTTAACGTTTGTAGGTAAGATCTGTCGTTCTGATGTATCCGCGTTTTGTTTACACATTTTTTTTATTATTATTATTTGGTATTAAACAAGAATACTTTTATATAATAGTAATAATAAAAGTGATAATAAAAATAAAGAGAAGAAAAAGAAAAAAAGAAAAGCAAGAAAAAGAGAAAGAAAGGAAAAAGAAAAAGGAAAAAAGAAAAAGGAAAAATGAAAGAAAAATAAACGAATTTAAAATTTTTTCCCTTTTCATTTCTTAAATAAAATTTTAAATACATTTAACCTAAAAAGGGATTGGTCAACCTTATTAGTATATTCAAGCTAATAAATCGGATATTTGACAGCATTATTTATTTATTTATAATGATGATGATGATGAATTGTTTTTCATACCGACTACACGGATGATTCAAATATGTACATTGTCCGATAACCGGGTTTTTCATGACAGAAATCTATTTCTACTTTTATTATGTAATGACTTTTTTTTATTTGTTTCAATTTGTATATATTATATATTTTATTTATTCTGTATTTTTTATTTATTATCACTTTATTTATTCTATATTTTTAATACTTTTTTACCTATTATACTTTATTTTATTCTTTTAATTTGCTTCTTTTTTTGCTATTTTTGTATTATTTATTTAGATTATTATTTTTATATTATTTATCATATATATTATACTTTTTCGTATTAGATTTATCCATACAAATTTTATTATATATGATGAACCCTAATTCCCCAAATAGCTTTTCGGATTTTAAAAAGAACTTTTGAACACGTGATATAATTTTACAATACAAAATATACAAAAATAATATTATGGGAATATTCTTTTTCTCCAAAATTACCTTTGATATATTTTATTTTATCTTATTTTTAATATACTATTAATCATCTAAAGTATTTTCTAAACATCATCAAATTCATTAGTCTTTGAAGAATATATATAAATATATTTATTTTTATTTAAAACCTTTATTCATTTAAACAAAGTAAAGATTATGACAAATCAGATGGTTTCAAGATTTAGAATTAAGAAACCACTACCTATTTATAAAGAGTCTCAGCTTTCTGACCTTGGAGATATATCTAACTTACAAAGAGCTACTCCTCAAATAGAAACTGGTGTTGAAAAAGAAGAAGAAGAAGAAGTAAGTCTTTTGTTTTATTTGTTTTTGATTTTTCTATTATTATTACTATTTATTTATTTATTATTTCTTTATTTATTTACTAATATAATATAAAAAAAGGTTTTACAATAATATATTGTGTGAGAGTGTGATTTTTTTCTTTTTGAGGAAAATGTACATAATCAGGTTTTTAATGTAAATATTTCTAACACCGATTCTTTTTTTTTTAGCATGATCTTCAAGCTGCTATAAATGCTGCCCAAACTGCTGTTAAAACTGGTGGCCAAATGGAAAGCTATATTCCTATTCCAGATGCATCACATATAATTGATATTAAAGATTATGATGCTTTATATAAAAAAAAATACAAATTACCAATTACATTAATTCGGTTTTCCTCTACTGTTGAAGACAGCACTGGCTGCCCATATGTGATGGATGAAAAGGATGATGATTTTTTAAATCAATATAATAATGATAATCCCTCAAATATTATTACTGAGGTTCATTTTGAATTTGTTATGTGGGAATTGGAATCTATTATTAATAAACAATTACCAAATATTAGCACTGTAATGAAATATAAAAGAGAAGAAGATAAAAATAAAAGAATAAAAGAATGATAGGGATAGAAAAAAAAAAGAGAGAATGAGCAAAATACGGAGTTAAAAAAACGTATTTATGTTGATTTTAATTTTCCCTTCTTTCTATTTTGAACATTTTTTTTATCTAAAAAATATATGAATATTTATATTATAGGATATATCACAGTTACCTGATTATGATTCTATTCAATCTCTCTTACCCCCTAATTCAAACTTACTTTCTGATACTGCATTTGAAAAATTATTTGAATACTGGCGTTCTAGAAGACAGCAACGTTTAGGCAAACCTATTATTCCAACTTTAGCACACGAAGATATTTTAAAAAATGAAACTGACCCCTATGTTTGCTTTAGAAGAAGAGAAGTAAAGACAATCCGTAAAACTAGAAGAACTGATCAACAGTCTTTAGATAAGTTAAGACAGATTCGTGCTAATATGGAAATGGCAAAGAAACTTTTAGGAATGGTAATTGAAAGGGAAAAGCTTAGAAAGGAAAGTTTGGATGCTGAAAGAGCGGCTTTTGAAAAGGAATGCCTTATCCGAAATTATCAACGTAGTTTAGATATCCAAGAAGAAGATGAATTATTAATATCAACAGCATCAAAGAAAAAAAGAAAGATATTAACTGAATCTGGATCTGAGTAAGTATTTAAAAAAAAAGATCAATATATACGTATGTTCTTTTTTATGATAATTTTATTTATTTAGAACAACCATTAAAATTCCATTTAATAAGATTAAGCAAGATGGATCTGGCAAATCAGAACAATCAGCTTTACAGTCGGCAATCAGATCAAAACTCATGCGTAAAAAGGCGCAAGATGAAAATTATGAAGATGTTACAGAGGTAATTAATAAAAAAAAATAAAACAAAGTTATATACTAATAGAATTGATTTTGATCTATTTTTTTTTTTTTTTTTTTTTGCTTTTATTAAATAATGATAAATAAATAAATAGAGTCCTTATCAACCGTTTCCAATACCATTATCACAGTATTTTTTTCAACCATTATTTGTACCATACTCTAATAATCAAAATACCCAACCTCAGTTTCGTAAAAGAATTGGAAGAAATGGAAGATTATATTTGGATCGTAAAGGCTTTACAACAAAATCAATTGATACAATATTGGACGAACAAAATTCAAATAATAATATGCCAAGTTCATTTAAAAAATATCAATTTGATTGTGATTCAGATGAGGATGAGGATTTGGATGACGACTTTAACTTGAAATTAGACAAATTAGAAGATAGGTATACATATATACATAATTAGGGTTTAATAATAGTAATAAAAAAGCCAAAATATATTAACGATATTTTATATATTACATTTAATATAGTTGTCTTTCATATCGATCCAAGCTCTTAACAGAAACTGATTTACAAAATCTAATGACAACCCCATTTTCAATATCATTAAACACTAATAATATTCAAAAGATTAATAATCAACAACTCAAATCAACTGCATTACAACATCCTACCACATCACAACTCATCACTGCATCACAACCCATCGCCACATCACAACATACTACAACATCTAATATAATATCTAGTACTGATAATGATAATATAAAAAACATTAACTCAAATCAAGTAATACTCTCTTCATCTATAATGGTCAAACGACAAAATAGTCAGAATAAAGTGATACCTCAACGAGCATCTATAGTTAATGAAATGATTATTAACAGCATGACATCACCTATTAACCAAACTAATCAAAGAACTTCTTTCGTAGCTCAACAGTAATAAATAACAAATCATCACCATTACAATGTAATTTTTTTTCATTTTTATCATTTAGTCATTATAGATGACTAAAACAATATTTACATTTAAGGATATTTTTATAATCATTAGCAGCTTAATATAATCAGGTTAAGTAATTATTATTATTATTTTAGTGTTGAATCCAATATATATTATTACTATTGTTTTTTCATTATCTATGCATTATATTATTATATCTTTTATACAAACATTATTATTATTATTATTATTATTATTATTATTATTATTATTATTATTATTATTATTTTATGTTTTTTATATCCATTCATCATATTTTTATTGCAACTTTTATAATTACCCATTTTCATCATATCATCATTATAATTGTATTTATCTAATTTTATTAATTTTTTACTAGCATTATCATATAAATATCAAATTTTATTCAATTTCAATTTCATGTTTTCTTTTTTTTTTGCTTCTCCCACTCTCTTTTTTTTAGATTGCATATGTAATGAATAAATGAAATTCTAAAATTTTAATTGTGCTGACTGAGATTTTTTTCAACGGGATTTCAAATTCAAATTCAAATTTATCTTCCCTTTTTTAACCTTTCTTCTCTCTCTTCTTTCTCTCTCTTTTTTTTTACCCCACAAAAATGACATCTTTCCAATCCCATAAACAAGCTCGTAGACGTTTAAAACAACTTGGAAAGAATTTAACTGGTGCTCATGATGGTTGGACAGATTCAGAAGAAGATGAATTAGTTCATGAAGGTATAGAACTTATTTTTTTAAATAATAAATAAATATTGACTAATCATATATATTATATAAAAAGGAACAATTCTTTTAACTTTATAAATTTATTTTATTATTACTAAATTTGTTAGTAAACATTAAATCTGTACGTATTGGTGATGTTGTGATGCCAGTTATACCTCCAAAAAACCCTGAACTAGTTCCTGAACATGAAGGTCCTTTATATGACGATTCACAGGTAATAAAAATAATAAAAGTTTATATATATATAAAAGTGTACCTGAAGTATTAACAATTCTAATTTATAATACCTTTTTTTTTCTTTAGGAAATATTAAGACATTTACGCTGGTAATAAAAAACGGAATAAATAAATATACCATGAATTAAGCACTTTTATTTAATAAAACAATTTTTTTTTCTTCTCGCTTTTTTTTTTTTTTACTATTTTATTATTATGCACTTTTAGGATGATGCAAAAAGATAAGGTATGTTATAAAATATATAATAATAACATAAAAAAAGAAATATCACATGACAATTCATTTTTTTTTCTGATCTTTAAAACTCTTATTTTTTTTTTAGCTTGGTCAAGATATATTTTTAATTGGTCCTCCTGGTCCTTTACGCCGTAACTTGGTAATGAAATATGCTGAAATGACACAAAGAGAGTAAGTAAATTAAAAAAAAAAAAAATAGAAAATAGAAATAAAAGGAAAGAATTCAGAACTAAAAGAATATATATGTGTGTGTTTTATTTTATTTTAGAATCGAATATGTTGCATTATCAAAGGACGTAACAGATGCTGATCTTAAACAAAGAAGAGAATTATCTGGTGGTACATCGTTTTATGTTGATCAGGCTGCTGTAAGAGCTGCTGTTAATGGACGTATTTTAGTATTGGATGGTATAGAAAAGGCTGAAAGAAATGTATTACCAATTTTAAATAATTTACTTGAAAATCGTGAGATGGCATTGGATGATGGTAGATTTTTGACTTCAAAAGATGTTGAAATTGATCAGGGTGACACAAAATTTGAAAAAGTAGACAAAAAGTTTTTAGTTTTTGCGCTAGGTAAATATATATATATGAGCATTTTTTTATAAGTTACTAATCATATACATTTTTTTTAAAAAAACAAAATAAAGGTTTACCTGTTCCACCTTATGTTGGCTATCCATTAGATCCTCCATTACGTTCTCGTTTCCAAAGTCGTGATGTTCGAGCTCCAAGTTTTCAAAGTCAAGTTGACAATTTAATGGCATTAATCAAAAATAAATCCTTAAAACCATTAATTGAAAAATTAGTCTCTATTAGCTTAGTACTTGGTATACAAGGTGATAAAGCAGCTGCTGTTGAAATTGAAGTACCTGAATTTCCAATCACTTTAGCAAGCCTTGCTTCTTTAATTTCTTTATTCCCAAAAGCACATCCTAGATTTTTAGTTGATTTATTATATCCCTATCCACTATTACCTACTTGTGATTTGGAGCAGTTAGGTGTCATTGAAGGTGCTTATCGTCGTTTTGGTGTTAAAAGTGCTATTGTTGAAGCTCATGAAGAAGCAAGACAAACATCTTCTGGTTATTATCTTGCTGATTTAGAAAAATTCGGAAAACCTACTGTTTCCATTGATGCTTTACATTATATTAATAGAGCCATTGCAACTTTCTCATATAACGATGATACTCCTCTTGGTTTACCAATTTACTGTGGTCCTCAAGATTTTGCTTCTGCTGAATTTTTTGTTGAAACTCCTTATCATAAAGAAATCGTTTCATCAATGATAATTGTTCATGCTGGTGGAAAGGATATTTGTTTACTTGGTACTCAAAAAGGTGTTGGTAAATCTGCTTTAGTACGTCAATGTAAGTATGCATTTTATTATTATTAATATATATTTATATATATATATATATTTAAAAAAAGAACTGTTAATCATAATTTTTTCTTTTTTTTTTTAGTTGCTAGAAAACTTGGATATTCAATTGAATATATTCCATTATACCGTGATATGTCTTCAAGGGATTTACTTCAACGTCGTTCTACTACTCCCACAGGTGATACTATTTGGGAGGTAATTTTAATACGTTTTTTTTTTTTGTTATTATAGATATTGTGTTTTTTATAATCATTAATCCTTATTTATTTTATTTTTTATTTAGAATTCACTTTTAGTAGAAGCCGCTATTCATGGCCATTTAGCTGTCTTAGATGGTATAGATGCTTTATCTTATGGTACTCTCAACACTTTACAACGACTCGTATCTGAACGTGAAACACAATTACCAGATGGCACTAGATTG
Source organism: Cunninghamella bertholletiae (assembly GCA_037043795.1). Classification (NCBI taxonomy): domain Eukaryota; kingdom Fungi; phylum Mucoromycota; class Mucoromycetes; order Mucorales; family Cunninghamellaceae; genus Cunninghamella; species Cunninghamella bertholletiae. The sequence continues at coordinate 2,702,921 of JAZGVP010000001.1, forward strand.
ATCAATGCACATAGATATGAAAAATTAATGAAGAAAAATAAATTAACAGTAGAAAAATTAGAAAATAAAAAATTAATTCCAATTCACCCATCTTTCAGAATCATTGCTTTAGCTCGTGCTTCAGGATCCGGTCAAAATGATGGTAAAGCAGGTGCTTGGTTAACAGCTGAAATTTTATCCATGTTCCACTTTATTGTTGTTGATTCACTTCCCTCTAACGAAGAACAAGAAGTCTTAAAAATACTTTCCCCTGGTGTTGATGAAGATAAGCTTAAACAATTACTTAATTTTGCTCGCCGATTACGTCGCGATACTGATGAAACCATTCGTATGTTATCAAGCGCTTTATCTACACGTCAATTAATTAGAATTTGTAGAAGATTATCTTATTTTGATAATGAAAGTTTATATAAAGCCATCCATAAAGCTGCACTTTCTCGTTTCATGCCTGCTGTTGCTCGTGAAGCTCTTCATAATATCATGGTAGCTAATGGTATTCATCCACCAAAAGATGATATTCATTCACTTGATGTAAGTTTCTTTTTTAAAAAAAAATGTATATACATAAAAAAAACTTAAGTTGCTCATTAACTTTATATATAAATATTAGCTCCAAATTCAAATTTTACCTTCCAGAGAAAATCCTGAAAAAGTCCGTATTGGAAATGTAGAAGAGCCAGTATTTAAAGGTGGCGATCCTATGCTTATCCCTAATGTGGTATTCCATGAAAATCCTGCTCACACTGAAATTTTAATGGAAATGTTGAAGGATTATCAATTAGGTGATCATTTACTTTTAATTGGTAATCAAGGTGTTGGTAAAAATAAGTTAGCAGATTACTTTTTACAAATTTTGAAATTACCTCGTGAATATATTCAACTTCATCGTGATAGTACAGTGCAAAGCTTAACCACTACACCTGCTATTCGTGATGGTGTTCTTTTCTTTGAAGATTCTCCTCTTGTCAAGGCTGTTAGAGATGGCACCATTTTAGTTGTTGATGAAGCTGATAAGGCACCTACTTATGTAACAGCTGTATTGAAGAGTTTAGTAGAAGATGGTCAAATGGTACTTGGTGATGGTCGTCGTATTATTTCTAAAGAATCCGATATTCAAGATAATAATAGCCGTTATATTATGGTTCATCCTAATTTCCGTATGATTGTTCTCGCAAATAGGCCAGGTAAAAAATTATTTTAAAGGATTGATCATCACTATCAGCGCTTTTTTAAGCAAAAACACATTTTTAACAAATGAAAAATATAATTTAATTATTTTTTAGGTTATCCTTTCCTTGGAAATGATTTCTATCGTGAAATTGGTGATGTTTTCAGTTGTCATGCTGTTGATAATCCTGATATGGATTCTGAAGTAATATAAATACACACATGATTTTTTTTATTTTTTTAACAGGAAAAAAAATGATCATAAGAATGCTTACCTTTTTTTTTGTTCTTTCCTTTTTAAGATGTACTTATTACGTAAATATGGTCCTGATGTTCCAGAAGATTTATTAAGAAAACTTTCAAGTGCTTTTACAGATCTCCGTAAATTAACTGATGAAGGGTAATACATATATTATTAATTACCTTTTTTTTTTTTTCCTTCTTATTTATGCTTTTTTTTTTAATATATAGATTAATTTCTTATCCCTATTCTACTCGTGAACTAGTCAATATAGTTAGACATTTACAGGTAATAATGAAATATTATAGATATCTATATAAGCTCTTTTTCTTTTTTAAAAATTTAAATAGCTAATTATTATTATTATATATATTAGGATTATCCTGGTGAAGGCATTTCTAAGATCCTTCAAAACGTTTTTGACTTTGATCAATATGATCAAGCATCTAAAGAACTTCTTATTGAAATATTTGAAAAACATGGTATTCCTGTAGGACTTGATTCTGAATTTACGATGCAACTTGGTGATATTATTGAACTTAGCAAACCTGTATTAACTGAAAAATGGACGCGTACCAATAAAAACAAATCAGAAGCAAAATTAGAAACCAATGATATTGCTATTCGTGGTGGATGGGATCTTGAAACAGATAAAAAATGGAAAGATTTGGAACGTAAAGAAGGGCGATCTACCGTATTTTCCGAGCAACTTTATCATTTTGATATTCCTACACGTGGCGAAGCTCTTGATATTGCAGCTGCAGAGGATGGTACACTTTTTGTGGTAACAACCAGTCCAGTTACTCTTCATAAAGTTGATTCTAGACATTATAAGGTTGACAGTATTGATCTTTATGAATACTTCCCATTACAAAGAACACCCCCTCGTCTTCGTATCAGTATGATTAAAAATCAACAAGGTCAATTAAAATATGTAGCATTACATAATCCATCCAACAATGAATTATTATGTTGTGACTTTAATGAAAAGAAGGTAGTATCCGTAGTCATCCGCGATTTGGAACCTATTACATCCATCATGTGCCGTAATCTTAGTTCCTCTGGCGTGCTTGTCTTTTATCAAAATGATATACCCACCATTGCTGTTTTAGATTTTAACACTTCAAAACAATTCACAATTCGATTACCTGTTCGTATTAATCAATTAGTTGTTGCTGATCATGGATTATGGATTGCACGTGGAAGTCGAGATGGCATCACTTATGCTATTTATAGCACTGAACCTGGAAAATTACCTACTGTTATGGAACCTATTCAAATCCTTGGTCAAAATGGACATAATGTTAGTCAATTCTCTAATGCACATGGTACACCTATTTTACCATTTAAAGTTTTACAACATCCTATAGCTGATAAATTTGCATCCATTGCTGAAGGTTTAACAAGAGATCAATTTTTAAGCGAATCATCATCAGATGGTGGAAGTATTAATATTTCTACTTATTTTGATGCATCACGTGCTAATGTTGAAATGCCAGCCAAAATATCAGGAAATGCATTATTCTTAGAACGTACAAATCAGTTAGCTATTATTCAGCCTTCCTTCAATGGTCGTCCTGAAACCACTTTAGATATTTTAAATCCTTCTACTAATCAAGTTTGGCGTATTCGTTTACCCATTTCAACCTTAGGTGATGGTACTGGTGAACTTGCTAATATTACTGCTTTATCTCAATTCCAAGTAGAACGCACTGTAGCTACTATGTGTGAATTATCAAATGGAAATCTTGTCACCATGGATAATGCTGGTACTGTAAGGATCTTCCAAGTTAACCCTAATGAATTGTACCAATCTGCTACCACATGGAAACAAATGGTTGGTGTTGATCAAAAAGCATTATCTGTTATTTATGAATCTGATCAGGTAATTAGTTAATTAATTAATTAAAATAAATAAACAAATAATTAAGATAACTAAGAAATATTTGAACAATTTAAATTAAAATCACGCTTTTATTTTTATTTATTTATAGAAATCACAAGGTGATATGCAAGATCCAATGAATGGATCTAAAGATGGTTCACAAAACCAAGGTAGTAGTGATAAATGCGATGGAGGTGATGGACATGGATCTGGCGGTAATCAAGGTACTGGAGATGGTGAGGGTGGCCAAGGAGAAGGCGGACAAGGTGCTGGTGGTGGTGGATTTAATGGTAGCGGCGGTCGTGATAATGAAGGAGGGCGTGAAGAAGCTACCTTTGAAGATATTAATAATCTCAAATTGGTAAATTTTTATTTTTATTTGCTTTTTATTTTTTTAAAAAAAAAAATACAATTCATTAAATTAAATCACTGAATATATTTTATATTTTATTAGAAAACTGCTGGTGATGTTCCTGAAAGTGTAACTGATGCTCAAAAGTAAATTTTGTACATTATAATACATATACCCAACCAGGAATAACATCATATTAAACTATTTATTTTTCTTTAGAGAATTACATGACCATGCTATGTCAAAAATGCTTGAAAAGATTCAAATGAACAGAGCTGATTATGACGTAAAGTTTATTATATATATAGTACACAAAATCTATTTAATGTTTTAGATTAATAATCAATGTAATCCCTTTTGTTTTTCCTTAAAAAACCAATAGCTATTCCAAGGATATATGGAAAATATACGTCGTGAAGTCCGTGAATTACGTGTAATTTTAGAAAGTGTAGAAGCAAAGAACAAAGAACGTGTTTGGTTAAAGAATCAAGCATCTGGTGATCTTGATGATACAAAGATGTAAGTTTAATATTTATATATTCATTTTTAATTTTTTTTAACAAATCCTAATGTATACATATATATATATTTCTTTACAGTATTGAAGGATTAACTGGTGAACGAGCTATTTATAAAAAACGAGGTGATGATGATCCCGAAATAGGTTTATTCCAAGAAAAACCTAAAAGAATGAATTTTGTATTTGATTTATCAGCCAGGTAATTTTATATATTTACTATTAAAAAAAATTGATGATTTATTCATTTTTTATTTATTTATACAGTATGTTCCGATTCAATACACATGATCGTCGTTTAGAACGTTCAATGGAAGTAGCTTTAATGTTAATGGAAGCTTTCCGTGGCTTTGAAAGTAAATTTGCTTATAGAATTATTGGTCATAGTGGTGATGGAGCCAATATTGAATTTGTAACACCTGCCAATTATCCAAAGACAGAAAAAGACGAATTTGATATTATTAGCAAAATGCGTGCTCATTCTCAATATTGTTTAAGTGGAGGTATATTTTTAAACAATAATAATGATAAAAATAATAATTATCATCTTGATCATGATTATAAAAAAAAAAAGCAAACTTTATTTTATAAAAGCATGGTCATTGATTTATTTATGTATGTATCATTTATAGATAATACTCTTGGTGCTACAGCACATTCTATAAAACAAGTTGTAGAAGAAGAAGGTGATGATTACTTTGTAGTTGTTTTGTCTGATGCTAATATCACACAATACAATATTCATCCAAAAGATATTGCTAAAGGTATAAATAATTAATATAATATATTTATTTAATATATGAATTTAATTACTTATTTTATTATATATTGTATAGTCTTAAAATCTGATGATCGCGTTACTTCACAAATGATCTTTATTGGTTCTCTTCAAGATCAAGCTGAACAGTAAGAAAAAAAAGAAGAAAAAAAAAAAATAAAATGATGGACATATATATTTATATTAAAATTAATCAATTATTTATATTTTTTATAAATAATAGATTAAAGAAAGCACTTGGCAGTCAAGCTCATATCTGTGTTGAAAACAAAGAATTACCAAAGATTATAAAATCATTATTCTTAGCTTCCATGGTGAAGGCTTAAAAAATTGCTTTAAACTTGTATCAATTATTAGTTGTATTTTATTATTACTTTTTTATATTTTAATTTTTATATTAAAACAGTATATTATTTCAGAATAAATTATATCATATATCTAGATTTTTATTTATAAGAAAAACTGATCCATCGAAGCTTTTTTCTACTAAATTATATATTTACAGATTAATTTTTATAAAAGAATAATATTGATTAAAAAGAAAAAGAAAATAAAATAGCAGCAAATACTAATATACAAGCGGCAACCTGTTTTTTTTTTTAAAAAAAAAAAAAAAAAAAAAAAAAAAAAAGAGAGAGAGGTAATAGCATTAATTATTAAATAGGATGATATATATATATATATTATTTTTTCTAATTTACCATGGTTTTTGTTGATAATGTTTGACAAAAATCATTTACTATTTCACCAAATACACGTGCTGCAATATTAGCCCTTTTAATTATTTTTGGGTTTCTATTCATACATGTATATATAAATGAAGAGAGTTAAGAATAAGCATTAAAATTAAAAAAAATTGAAAGTGTCACTAAATAATGATCATTATGATTTGTTCTTAAAAAAAGGATATTTTAACCAATCATCACAATACGTTTTTAATATTGGGGAATACATTTGTTGGGAACATTGGTTTTCTTGATATTTATTATAACAATTTCTAATATTTATATCCATATCTAAATAATAATAATAATATAATAATAGTATCATATATTTGTTGAAATGTAAAAAAGTTTAATATCCTATTTTGCATACCTAATACTTTTTTATCTTTTTTTATTTATATACCTTCAATACTTTGCTGAATACGAAGATCTATTTCTATTTTTATTGACTTTATACAACTATATATTATAATAACACTTGAAATAATAATTATAGAATAAAATATCATTCCAGCATAACTAGAATTTAAAAGAGTAAGAGTTATTAAAACAATCAGCTTCTTTCAAAGTTCATCTTTAAAAAAGTACCTAGATAAAATAAGAGGTGTATAAAAAGTAAAGTAACTGGTTTTTTTAGTATTTTTAGAAAGTTGAATATCATTATCTGTTGAGTCATTTTGTATTCTACGCTTTTTTGACTTTGGATAATTCATAAGAAGAAAAAGAAAAAGAAAGGAAAGGGAAAGGGAAAAGAAAAATAATGCACTTGGCTTTTTTTTATTCAAATACTTTTTATTTAAAAAAAGAGCGGCATTGCTGAGTTTGAATATTATTCTTATTAGTATTGCTTTATATGTGCATTTTTTTCTTTCAACATATTATTATTGTTGTTGTTGTTGTTTTTGTATTATAATTAAAATTATTATAAGCATTAACATAAATAAAAACCTCTTTTTCTTCTACGAATGTTTTTTTATTTAATTAGTTCCATTACCTTAAGTCCTTTTCTTTTTATTATCGAAATTTGAAATTTTGATCAAAAAATGATAAATTATATTTTCTTCCTTTATTTTCATATTTTCCCTTCTTCTACTTATCTATTTACTTCTTTTATATGAATGTATATCTAAATATATAACTGACATTATGCAAAAGTAAATAAAAATTAAAATTAAAATTAAAAAAAATAAAACATAAACTAACAAAAAAGGAATATCTCTCTTTTCAATAAACAAAAAATAGAAATCCACAATCAACCAAAAAAAGATTCACTCAGGAATGAACCAAACTCGCTTATTCTAAAACCTGTTATAAAAATAAAGTTTTTACATTCTTTCTTTTTTTTTTTTTATATGCTAACTTTACTTATAAATACACCAGCTTATGAAATAAAATTAATTAAATATTATATAATCAAAATGATGAATACAAAAGTCAAATTAAAAGATAAACTTAAAACTAACTAAAAACAAAACGATGTTATAGAACAGTTAAGGGAAAATCAAATGTGAAGTACACAAATAAATATAGAAACAATTTTTTATTTAAATGCAAATAATATAAACACCATAAAAAAGAAACCATATACATCGATTATACATAAAAATCAAGATGATGATGAAATATTTGGGATATTTATCTTTTCCAAGCAATAATAATAGTAATAATAATAATAATAATAACAATAACAATAATGACAAAGGACAAGATATTATAATTACCATACTAAGAACATTTTCATGTTCAAATTTGCTCGAAAGCTGATCACAAAATATACAACTTCAGAACTTTGCAATTACTCAAAAATATCCCGACTATCACATATTATTGATAATGAAGATTACTACGTAAGTGATTCCATTAATATTGTTTAACAGTGGCACATACGTTATATTGGTGTTTTCTTTTAATATTAAAAAGTACAAACATAATCTCCCAGGTATCAGTTAACAGATATCATATTATATATATACTTCAACCAATAATAATAATAATAATAATAATGATAAAAAGAAAAAAATAGCATGATATCAACTTCTTTAGGCTTATCTTTAATCTTAATGCCAGAAAATAATATTCCATTACTAATAAAAATTAAAGTTTCTCTTTCAGAAATTATTTCTAGAGAATTTGCAAATTTGATTTATTTTATTTTTTTACTATTTAGTGAATAAAAAAAAAACTAAAAGTACATGATGCTTTTTTTTTTCTTTTGATTTTTTTGACATAAAAAGATGTCTATGTTCGTAAATCATATAAAGCCAAAACAATAAGCATAATAAATTTCCACACTTCATACATTTTCTAGTAGCATTATTTTCACATAAATTACAAATAATATTTTTGTTGTTTTCTACAGTTATTTTTTCGTTCATTTATTTTTACATGTGTGTTATATATGTTAACATAAAAAAAAAGGGGGAGAGAGGAAGAAAAAATGAGAAAATCAAAAAATATGCTCAGTTTTTAAAACTTTATTTTTAAAAGTCAGCCACGTATTTCTAAGTTTGGAATCCAACACAAAAATTATCGGAATTTAAATAAAGCCGCGCCCTCTACCTGTGACGGTTTTTTCTATCTATTTCACCCCTCTTTGGCCTGATTTAAATTTATATACAATATCATTCCTTTTTTTTTTACTTTACACTTTTTTTTTTGTTGCTTTTGAATTTATCTGTATATAATATATATATATATATATTTATATATACATTATAAAACTGAAAAATAGAATAAACAATAATAATAAAAATAATATATAATGGAAAAAACATTTGCAGGATTATTACGCCATTCACGACTTGCTTCTTACGATAGAACACTTCCACAAGTATATACAACACCTGCCAAATCCAAAAAAATTGGCAACTGGGGCTTAAAACGCAGCTTACCAACTGTAGTTAGAACACGATATGTCACTATAGGTGATTTAGATACAGCTGAACATCAAACACCATGGCAATCAGGAGAAAGCCAAGTATTATTTATTAAACGTTGGAAAGAAAATTTTCCCAATTCCAAAGCACCTTTACCTAGAAGAGAAACCATACAACATAATGTTGCTGCTATGACATCACGTGAATTTAAACAATTTTTAAAACATGCTAGTCAACAAGCACCTAAATTCAAACAATTATTACAAAATAAGGAATTAGTACCTGAACAAGTGTATGAATATTTAAATTGTCATTTTAATAAAGACATTATAAATGATCAATATCAACAACAACATGAAGGTAGTGGTGTAGTAGGACCTACTTATAGTGATTATCAAGATCCTAATGGATATAATGTTGTTTCTGGACGTATATTAAATAATGATACTGATGGATATGCAGTAGGTATTGGTGGTGTTGTAGCTAAATTATCTCGCAGAAATGCTTCTCAAGTTCGTGGTGCTAGTGATAGAAAAGTTCGTCAATTCTTTGTTTTAGATGCTAAAATTAATGAACAAGGTAAACCTGAAGTTCATGTCAATGAAAAATCCGCTTCTCCTTCTATCACATCACTTTTATCATCCAGCTATTATAATAATCATCCTCATCAACAACTATATAATAATAATAATAATGAACCTGGTTTAGATGATATGTTTGCTGGTCGACGATCAACACGATTTGATGGATTACAACAACCTAATGAACCTGATAATGTTCGTCCTCATCCTCAACATAATGTATTAATGGAAAGAATTTCTAACCTTTTAGATAATCAAAAGAAATAAAAAAAAATCATAGTAATAAATTAAAAAAAAGGTCATAATAATCATAATCATAAATAATAGAGTGAATATATAATTTAATTAATTTAAATAATAAAAGTCATATCATTATATATTTGTATTACTGTTTTCATCATTATTATTATTAATATTTTAACCACTTATTTTAGTAAATATCAACTCTTTTATATATATATATATTCTCAATATTCATAATATTTTTAAATAAATAAAAAACACTATGTAATGATCATCCACATATAGTTTCATATTTTTTTCTTTCATTTTAAGACAATCTTTCGGAGTTTAATTTTTGCATTATACTTTTTATTTCCTAACTTATTTTTTGTTTCGTCTTTTTTTTTTTATTCTCCAACAGTTTTTTATTATACTCACTTTTATCATATTTATATATATATAAACCTTTTATTTAATTTAATAATACTAATAGTACATTAATAATACTTATTATGTATGGTGGATTTAGTGTTGCTTTTACTGTTTTTGGCATAGTATCAGGGGTATGTATATTCGATTTATATATGTGTTAATAAAAAAAAAGAAAATGGTAAATAGGAAAAAACTAATATACTTTAATTTATTATATATATATATATAAGTCATTCTTTTTATTTAGTATTGGATTTACTAAATATTATCAAGATAGACATGAACGAGATTTATTTGCAACTATAGTCACTGTTTTAGCACTAGGGTTAGTATTATCTTGTTTAGCTTTATTACCAGTTGATATTTTTTTAGTTTCATCCACGGTCAATTCTCAAACTGGATTAAAGTATGATTGGGCAACACCTGAAGCTATTGATAAAATGAAGTTTATTGTAAAAATAATATATTATGGTAAAACGAAAAAAAAAAATATATGTATATAATAATAATAAAAATAAAAATCAATGATACTATAATAGTTACACTTTAATTTTTTCTTCTTCTTCTTCTTCTTCTTCTCTTCTTACTTTATTTAGTTTGTTATGGATTAATTGGTATGTTTTGTTCCTTTTTGATACCTTTTGCATACTTTTTTTATGAAGAAGATATTGAACAAACCATGAGTGAACGTATAAGAGGTGCTTTCAAGTATACTTCATTTTTTATTATTATATCCATTTTATTATTTTTATTCGCTCTCTTTCTAAAACCAAATCACCCTCCTCCAAAAGTTGATCTTGATTGGCTAAGAAAATTATTAACAGAAACAAGTAAGTGAATCTTTTTTTACTTTAAAAGTAAATTTATATATATGTAAAATATAAACATGACTATTACTATTATTATCACATTTTATGCATTAAAATAAATTGCTATTTTTGACTCACATATATATTTATTTATATATATATTACTTACTCAGATGGTGAAAAAATCTTAGCTTTTATGACTGGATGCTTGGCAGTATTAGGTATGCTTATATTTATTGGATATACAGCACCTGGATTATCACTTTTCCCTATTGGATTAATAAAAGGAAGAACAAAATTACAAGTTGAAAATGAAGATGTAGAAAACCAACTGGTTGTTGTAAGAGAAAGACAAAGAGAACTTCAAGCTAAATATGTTGGTAATAATAAAGTAATGACTAGTCAAGATTATCGTCAAATGGAAAATTTGGAAGACGAAGAAAGGTAAAAAAAAAAATAATCTAAAAATAAAGTTTATTTTCATTATTTTTTTCTTGATGCAAGAAAAAAATAGCGTTGCTGAGCATATTATAATATATATATATATACAATTATAGAATCTTATTACGAAGATTACGTGGCATCGAAGAAGATAAGAATAGCATTTGGCAAAAAATTTTGATATGGTTAAGACCTTTTGAAGTAAATATAAATGATGATACACATATAATCCACATTGACATTTTTAGCTTTGTTTTTTTTTAAAAAAAAAAAAAAAAAGGAGAAAGTTTTAATTATGATTTGATTAGATTTTTTTTAATATGAATTTATATATATATATATATTAGATGATTATTGGTATACTCTTATTAATCTTGACTTTAGTTATTATGGTGTCTATGTTTTTATCTATGTAAGTGATTAATGAAAGTGAAAAAAAAAATAATTAATTATTGAACTTTATTATGATTTACTAGTATTATTAAAAAAAATAACTATTTATAGTGTGGATAAAATATCATCATCTATATGTGGCCAACAATGTGGATATATAATAAGTAATCCAAAGTTATTTAATCCAATTAATTTTATTTTTGTCAATCTATCCAAAGTAAGAAATGTGCTTCATTTTTAAGGGGAATAATTATAAAGATAGAAACAAAGTGAAAAAAAAAAGAGAGAAAGAGAGAAAAAAAAACAGGGATGATTTTTTTATTATTTACTCTAGTGAGGCTATCATATTTAAGTGAATGAACATATATGGTAGATAAGCTAATGATTTACTATGGTTATTCTATTTTTCATTATTTATATATTTAGTGGTTTCCGTTAGATTATGTATTTATGGTATTATTAATTATCTATTATTTCATGGCAACGGTTTCGGGATTAATTCAAATAGGTATTCGGATTTTATGGATTACATTATTTAAGATTCGTAAACATGGCACCGCACCTCAGGGGCTATTAGTTACTGCTATTCTTTTAACATTAAGTTTACTTGCTCTTAATTATACTGTCACTACTACAGTAGCACCTGGTTACGCCCATTTTGGTAGTCAAGTTTATGTAAGTGATGTATTATATAGAAAGTTGAAATCATTCTTTTTTTTAAAAATAATAATACAAGTGCGTGTTATTTTTTTATTTTTTTTTGTTTTACGCATGTGTGAAAAAAAAAAGACAGAATAAGGGAGAAGGGGATCATCTTTCATATTCTTTTTTTTTTTTTTCTTTTTTTGATTTATCGACCTTATTATTTTTTTTAATTGTTGCTAACGATATATATACATTATATTTTTTATAATAGTGTAATTACACAATAGGAGATAAACGTGATTGCTATCAACGACCTGAGTATATTCTCCCTTGTACTTTGAAAGCACCTACAGGTAAAAATATATAATATAAATGAAATGAAATGAAACAGAATTGAATAAAAAGATTTATATCATTATGTATATGTATGTATTAAATGAATATTAAAAAAAGACAACTAATTGTATTGACACCTTTTTTTTAATTTTTTAATTTGATTATTTATAGAAATATGCACACCAACCACCTCATCCATATTAATAGATAGAATGTTAATTGACACACCAACACTTGGATTAATACTTTATTATTCTCAATGGGTATTTTTAGCTGTGATGCTTATTGGATGCATTGTGGCTTTCTGTTTAAAACCTAGTCAACATGATGGAGGTACTGAAGAAGACGTGGATGATGAAGAACAACAGGGGTTATTATCATCAAATACACAAAGACAACAACCCCATCAATATACTCATTAAAAAAAACAATTGTTTATATATATATATATAATCATTATCATTATCAGTTATCATTTGTTATCATCGTCATTAAAAAAAAAAGATAAAAATAAATAAATAAAATTATTCTCATTATATTACATATCTTTAAACGTGGAATAAAAAAAATATATACATATATAAATATAAACATGAGATTTATGCATCTCATAGTATTAAAAAAGGTCTGTGTACACGTTTTTTATGCTTTTGATAAACAAAAAACAAAAACAAAATGTAAGATCCACTTTACATGTTTATTTGTATTATTAAAAAAAAAAAAAGAAAAGAAAGTGCCAAAAGAAATTAGTCATTATAAGAAAGAGATCTTTTGTTTACAACTTAAAAAAATCAAAACATAACAAAAGGGGAAATTTTATATTAGGAGAAAAATTTTAAGCCAAAATAAATCCATTATGAAAATAAGGGAGGATTAAAAAAAATTGATTGATGTGTGTCATTATCGTTAAAAAAAAGGGAGGAAAAGGTTTTTATTTTAATTACTAGAATAAGACGAAAAAGATACTTTTTTAACTAGGCTACCTCATTATCATACACATATTAATTTTTGATCTCTCTCACTTTTTAATTTTATTAATTAGGTCGGAAACCAAACGTCAAAATGGTAAGTGCTTTTTAACTGCTTGTTAAAAAGCATATCAGTGCTATTTTTTTTTTCCCTGGATTACGAAGCTTTTTTTTTAATTATTAAAAAGAAAGTATCATACTAATAATTATATATAATTATATATTCAAATATATAATTATATATATATATATATATATATATATACTTATATGTATATAAATAAACAAATGTAGCGATATGTATTTGTTTATTATTATTAAATTAAAAGAAAAAATTATTTTTACATCAATATATTAATAAAAATTAATATTATTATCATAAATTATATATAAATAAATTAGTACGCATGAATAAGAAAAAAAAAAAGGTTGGACAGGGTTCAAACTTGTCATCAAGATAAAAAGTTAAAATGGTAATTTAGTTTTTTATTCAAAATAATAATAATAATAATAATAATAATAATAATAATAATAATGAGATACTAAACTACCGGGCTCTTTTTTTATTTTATTTCGTAGTTTATATTAAAAAAAGAAATTGTCAATCTATTTATCTTAATAAAGAATGTCTAGAAAAAGAGTAAAAAAAAAAAAAAATATAGATCCAAAAAAAAAAAAAACTGGAATACAACAAAATGTGAATGAAGATCATATATTTTTAACTAATTATATAAATAAAAAGTTGATCGTTTTGAACAGCTTTTTGATAAATAAGGTAAAAAAAAATGAGATTTGGACACTATTTTTATCTAAAGTTTCTCTACGAGATTGGAAAAAAAAAAAAAAAGACAGTTTTTTTTCATTTCCTCCTATTTTCATTGTATTATTTATGTCTCTCTCGCTCTCTTGCTCTCTTTTAATCTTTTTTTTTTTCACAAACCCCCTTATAACTATAAAGTTATGAATTTATAATTATAATTTTATATGATTGTTTATTTATTATTTACGATTATGAATTAACTGGGTTTAGTGGAAAAAAAAAACCCAATTCCGGATTTAAAAAAAGAGAAATTTTATTATTAAAAAGCATTTTAGTTATTACCCGTGTTAAATTACCAAGATAGAATATTAAAAAAAAGCCATTTATGCAAAATACTAATGTAATAATAATAATCACATATTTACACATATAAATAAGTTAATTGTAATACAAAAACCAACATTGATGTGCGGTATTTGAATCTGTCCTTTCACCTTTTTTTTTTTTTTTACAAAGTATTTAAATTTGACTTTATCTTTTCTCTTTTTCTTACTTTTCTTTTTTCTTTATATTATATATTTTTTCTTCTTTCATTTCTTATATATTTTTTATATATTTATATATATATACCTTTTAATACTTATATATATTTTATATATACCTCCCTTCCCTTATAAATATCTATCCTTTATACATATTTTTTTAACATTCGTTAATATTCCCTTTTATACATAAAAAAGTTTTTTTTTAACCTTTCCTCAATAATACTCTTTTTTTGCTTTCTTTTTGACAGAGAATACAAAAAAACCTTTATTATAACACTCATTCCTTAATTTATTTGGTAATATATATACAGATTTTTTTTAAAAAATAAGAAAAAACTCTTTTACTAATATGTATATAACTTCTTTTATTGTAGAATAAAACAACAGATTTTTTATACTAAAAATGTACTCACCTATTAATGAAATGCATCCTTTTGAAACCTCTACCACCGTTAGTACTCCTTCTATGAATGAACCTACTACTTTTACACCTAACATGGAACTTCACACTCCTAATATGGATTATGTAAGAAGATTCAGTTATGCTGATTTATTATCTAACCATAGTGAAGCCAGTTTATCCGATTATGAACAACAAACCCCTTCACCATCTAATGATTATGAAGAATATATTTTCCATCATCAACAACAACCATCATCATTAACACATCCATTGGATGAACAAAAAAGACGTATGAGTATGATTGAAGCTTCTACTACTTGTTATACTTCACCTATTTTACCTTTAAATTATTTAAATCCTAATCATTCTATTTTTTCACCCAATAATAATAATAATGGAAGCATTTATTATTCCCCTTCTCCTCTTTCTCATCCTTTCCAACAACAACATCAACATCAACAACATCATCCTCATCAACAACAAAGATCAATGTCTTATTCAGCTGGTGATGTTTTATCTTCTATGGTACCTACTACTACAATGTTTGATTATAATCATTTATCAAATATGGATAATACAATGAATATGAATCCCATAGATACTTTATCAAATCATCATCATAATGATTTATTAGATTCTATGAATCGTGATCGTTTAAATTCTGTATCATCTATTACTTCTTCTCCTATTCCTAATAACAATACTAATACTAATGATAATAATGGTCAACAACAAGTAAAAGTAAATAAAAATGGAAAAGTAAAGCAATGTAGATCAAGAGGTCGTCGTGTCTCAAGTAATCCTACTAATTGTGCTAAAATGTTTACTTGTAAACATGATGATTGCGGTAAAGTTTTTAAACGATCTGAACATTTAAAACGTCATATTCGTTCCATTCATACTTTGGAAAAACCTTTTGAATGTCCTTATCAATCCTGCTCTAAACGTTTCTCAAGATCTGATAATTTAAATCAACATATTCGTATTCATCGTCATACCAACAAAGATAAATCTAATAACAATGCTTCATCTAATAATTCAAACTCATCCCGTCAACCTGCTTCATTCAATATGCCCTATGTATAAAAAAAATGTGATTTTTTTTTCATCCTTTTAATATATTCTTCATTTTTATTATATGGCTTTCTTTTTTTTTATTACTTTTATTTATATATTTCCTTTTTTTTTTATATATTTACAGTTTTATTTATATAATTTTTTTATATAGCTCTTTTTTTTACTATTACTACTACTTATAATTTGTTTGCATTTTTTTAAGGTCTTTTTTTATTACTTTTTATTTATTTAAGCTTTTAAAATATCATACACTCTTTTTTTTTATTTTGCATATTCCCTTTTTTTATTTGTTTTTATTTTTCTTCTTCTTTTTGCATGCGTTATTATTTTTTTAACAAAAAAATAATTTAATCTCTCTCCTCCTCGCTCTTATTTTTTTTAAAAAAAAAACCAAATAAATTGATAATTTAAGAAAATGATTGATAATTGTATATATACAATTCTCATTTTTTTTTTTCATTATCTTTTTAAAAAAAACCGAAATAAGTAATCTTTTTTTTAAGGTTAAATGTTTTATTTATTTTATCATTTGATGATATGAGAAAATAATAATAAATAATTTATTGATCGACATATTGGCAAAAAAAAAAACAAAGTTTCCTTTCTCTCATATGTATATATATATTTTTTGGCTCATCAAATTTTGAACCCATGATTTTTTGTGTTCCCATATTGTTAAAATAGTAAAAAGATGGATGACTTTCTATTTATTATATATTTCCTCACTTTCCCCTATTTTAGATGAAAATTGATCACTCATTAACCAAAATCAAGTGAACATCCGAAGAAAAAAAAATAAATCTCTTTTTTTCTCTTTCTCTCTCTCTCTTTTTTTTCTCATCATCTTTTGTCATCATCTTATATCTCTTTTTCAGGAAAAAAAAAATTCTCTTTTCATAAAGTTTTTCTGCTTCTTTTATAATAAGTGTGGGAATTTTATATATGTATAAAAACGAGGCAATTCTTATTTTTTCTTTTTTTCTTTTTTATACCTTATATTGGCCTGAGCGCTCTTTTTTATTTATTTTTTCTCTTAGATTCAAAGTCCGTGGTTGGGGGGATTATAACCCGACTCTCTCTCCAAATCAACTTAACTTAATGGGTTATACAAGTTATTCATTTTCTTTTTTTGTTGATAACTCTTTTTCTATATTATAAATTCGGTTATTCTTTATTTGGTAAGCCCGTTATAAATAGTAAAAAAAATAATAGTTAAAGTGAACAGAGTAAAAAAAAATTTTATTTGTTACTTTTTGTGTAAAAATAATTAAATTGATTTTTATCAATATTTTTCATTATAATAATTCAATATTTAATAGAGTTTTTTTTTCTTATATTTAAAAGTAAGTATCACTTGAAAAAAAAAGCAAGATATATATATGAATTTCTGTTTTTGGATGACTTCTGAATAACATATACATCCCCATGACCATCTCTGTGTTCCTTTAAAAAAATAAGGTATTTCAGTCTTTTTTTTTATTATTTGAATTTCACACTTTTTTTATTTTCTCTTTCTTTCTTTCTTTCTTTCTTTTCTCTTTCTCCCTTTTTTTTTCTTTTTTTCTTTTTTTGACCTTATCTTATTTTTTTTCTTTTACACCCTATCTTTTTTTTCTTCTTTCTTATTTATACTTAAGTATATAAATTGTAAGAATGAATCCAACTAATAACAATCCAAATACCTTTTCATTTCAAGAGAATAGCAACAATAATAATAATAATAATATAACAAACGGATTTTTTTCGGCTAATAATACCATTCAACCACCTACTAGCAATACAATGAATCAACAACCATTACCACCAACAACTACCTCTTTTTTAGATCTTAATTTTGCTTCCGAAGTACCTATTACTACTTCAGATACTCAATTATATCATAATATGTTACAAACCCAAGCTTTAAAATATCAAGCTACTCAACAAAGTAAATAAATAAATAAATAAAATAAACATTATCTATAAGTCTTCTTATTTGTATTTACTTTATATATATATATATATATTATTATTATTATTGTTATTATTATTATAGTGATGTTTGGTCAAAGAAGAGACTCAATACCATCTTCAGGAACTAAAAGGTAAAATATAAAATAAGAGTACATATATATATATATATATATATATATATATATATATATATATATACTTTGGCTTATTGTTTATTTATTTATTTTTCTTAGAGCACAAACAAAGGCTGAAAAAAGAGCAGAACATAATGCTATAGAAAGACTTCGACGTGAAAACCTTAATTCTCGTTTTCAACAGCTCGCTCATCTATTACCTAATCTTCAACATGATACTCGCCCATCAAAAGGAACAATTATTGATAGAACTTTAGAATTTGGTAAATAAAATAACCATAATAACAATAAGTAAAATTGGATTTATTTATAGAATATATATATATATATATATAATTAATATTTATTTATATTATTACTTTTTTAAAAAAATGTGTGGGAAAAATAATAATAATAGTTAAAAATGCTTTACAAAAAGAAGAACGTTATCGAAATGAAGTTAAAGAATTAAGACATACAAATCGGCAATTATTAAAACATATACATTATATAACTACTGGAGAAAAAGAATCAGCAATGGACTCAGATGATGATCAAATAAGTGATAAATCAGTTTCTACACCTCCTCCTTCTTCACCTATTCATTCTGACCATATATCATTAGATACTTCTCCTAACCAACATCTTCATCATCAAAGTAATAATAATAATCCATCTACAAATGATATGGTGTATACAACATCACCTGGATCATCACCTAGTCCTTCTTTAGTAACTTCACCTTTACCTATTAAGGAAGATCATTCCCCAACTTCTATGAAGCCTATATATACTAATAATATGTTAAATCATCATCATCATCAACAACTTTCTATGAATCATCCTACTTTAATAAATAAACAACAACAAAAACAATTTTTACATGATCAAAAAGTATTAAAACCAACTCATTTAATACAACATCAACATCCTCATCAACAAAATCATTTACAACAACAAGAATCGCTGCCCCATCCTTCTATGCCATTAAAACCATTATCATCATTTTCATCTGAAATTTGGCATCAACCTACAACAACTTATTGGCCACCTACAACAACTACTAATACTAACACTACTACTGCTACTAATAATAATCACCAATTATCACCTATCCCATATCAAGACTCTGATACACATATGCATGCATCTATTCCAAATTCATCCATGGATTTTATGAATCCAACTTTAGTTAATCAAGACATTAAACCTGTTAATTATCAAGGTAAAAAAAAAAAGGAAATAGTAATATTTAAGAGTTGTATTTTTAAGGTATATATAGACTAACTTCTTTTATATATATATATATATATATATGAATCTAGATCAAATTAAATTAATGCAACAAAATGTCAAAACAGAATATTTAGATAATCAACCTATTGATTTTCAAATGGATTCTCAATTAAATACAAGAATTACTTCAAGGCCAACAGTCTCATCTGCCATTGATACATTTTCTCATTTATCATTTAAATAATCTCTAATCTCAAAATAACAGCAACTTGTTTCTAATATATATACATATATATATATATACCTTTTCTTTTCTTCAATATACATTTATATAAAAGTACATTTTATATAAGTATATATATATCATTATATTTTTTTATTTTATTTTATTATATATCTTTATTCATTTTATACCATATTTTCTCTTCTCATTTTCTTTTCCCCTAAAAAAAACGAAACAAAAAAAGAATTCATTATTTTTATATTTATGTGTTTATTTGTTTTATATCCTATTATTATTATGCATATTTTTTTTAACCTTTTTTATGTTATTTTAAAATTAGTATATGTTAGCATTTTTCTTTTTCTTTCATTTCCCTCTCTATTTTTTTTTTAATATGTTTTATTTTAATTCATGTGATAATAAAAAAAAAAATAAAAAAATAAGCAAAACATCATGTTTTTGATAGGTATTTTAATAGAATATGATCATCTAGATTTAGTATCACCTGACAAAAAAAAAATGCTTTTTATATTGCACTAAAAAAAAAAAGAAATAAAGTAAAGAAATGATATCATTCGTTTCATTATAAAAATGAAATGAACATTTCCGTAGCATAAAGCATTTTTTATTATGATGATGAGTATTTTTACTATAATCAAAAAATGTATGAAAATACATACTCTTAAAAAAAAAGATATAAGTTTAAAAAAAAAGTATGTTTAAAAAAAGAAAAAAAGATGGAACTTTAAAACCAATTTCCTTAATTGTACATTTTACACCTTGATCTTTTTCATAAACAAGTTATTTCCTTTATGAAAAATAAGTTTTTGTTTATTTATTTAAGAATATATATATACTTCATTCTCTTTTTATAAAAAAAAGTCATATTGAATATATACTACTATTAGAAATTGCTAATATGTACAACCATTCTTTTTACAAGTTTGATCTGGTTTTTTCTTATTTGGCAAGTTGTTATTTTTTTTTTTCTTTATAATTCTCTAATTCTAAATTTTTGATTGTACTTAACTAAATAAACAAAAAGTATCAGAAAACTTTGAATTTCCCCAATATAATCTGAAATGAACCAATCAATTGCTATCAGAAAGGTCAAAGTTTTTGGATGAGTATAAAAATAAAAAGGCTAAGAAAAATAACATCGATTTTTTTAATAATAATAATAATAATAATAATAATGAGAGAAAAATTATGATATTATTACTATATATATTTGATTATTTTATGTAGATGATGTCTTCTTCTTTATATATATATATATATACGTATATAAAGATTCTTTTACGAATTGAGTAGAGTTGTCAATTAATTATTCTTCATGTATACTAAAATCATTGTAACCCCCTTTTTTTAAATATATATATATATAAGCGATACCCAATCTATTCTTTATGTAAGTTAAATCATCATGATCATACCCTCTTTTTTTACTTTTTGTTAAAACATTCATTATATTATTAACATCAAAAAAAAAAAAAAATTATATATAAAAGCTACCAATTTTTCTTTTTCTTTTTCTTCTTTCTTTTTTTAACAACTATTCTTGTTAACTATAAAAAAAATAAAAAATAAAAAAAAAGGTTAAAATCTCAAGTATAGCAGTTCTTCTTATTATATCTATTACTTTAAGTCAATGTGTTCCTATTCAAGAAAAAGGTATTATTGATAGTAGTAGTAGCCCCTAAATGATGATAAAACATCAAACTGTTGATGATTTTGTTGGTGAAATACCTTTTACCTGAAATTGATGGCCCATAGATAAAAACTTCAAGATAACGTTGTCATTGATGTGGTGAAATTAATGCTATATTTACAAATTTACCCCTTATTTTCGATACTAATAGCCAAATTTCATTTTTACGTTCTTTTTTTTAAAAAAAAGTGTAAATAAATAAATGATAAAAAATCAATTATATATTTATCTATATAAACTTGATGATTTATATATTTATATCTATATATAAATTAGTCTTTTTTTTATTATTTGGTTATGACAAATAAGACTATGTTCAGATATTAACAATCCAATGGCCATAAAAAATGTTTACATAATAATAATTTTAAGTATTTGATATCCTAGAGTTTTCTTTTTTATCCATATGCTTTTTTTTTCCTTTTATTTTATTTTATTTCGTTCTTTATTTAAATAAAAACGATAAATAAATAAATAAATAAAAAACAATATTGATGTGTGTAAAGAAAAGAAAAACCTGGTATTTTTTTTCTTCCAAAACCCAACAAAAAGTACACGTAAATAAAAAAAGTAAAATAACATTTTATAAAAACCAATAATATATTACTATATAATGTATATATCTCTTTCATTTTTTTTTCTTTCTTTTTTATCATTTTTTTCTTTCTTTTTTTTTTTAAGCGGTTCTTAAAATTAAATGTACACCACTATCGGTCCATACAGGTTGAGATAATTCACCCACTTGAAGACCAAAAGCAGCATCTTCAAAAGGTTTTTGCATTTGACCATGTTCAAAATAACCAAGATCCCCACCCCTTTTAGCACTAGAACAATCGGAATAATTAGTTGCTAAGGCACTTAAAGTTTCTTTACCTTCTTCAATTTGCTTTTGATATCCTTGTAATATAATTAACGCTTCTTCTTTTGTGCGTGTTATATTTTCCTTTAATATTAATATAAATATACATTTAGAATATTATTAATATTTTATTTATATATTTTTTTTAGTATTTTTTTTACCTCTCTCCATGAACTTGGTCTTCTAGAATCTTTATGTTTTACCAATAAGTGACTTGCACGAACACGTTCAATATTATTTACTGGTGGTGCTTCCCAACGAGACTCCTTAGTTACAGTATTAAAATAGTAATCTTTATCATATGTACGCGAATGTTTTATAACCCAATTAGGTGGTAGTTCCTATTATTGTAAATAATAATAAAAAAAGAAAGACTTAGGGTTTATCATTGATGATGATTATCTATATATAATATACGTTTTCTTTCTCTTTCTTTTTTGATCAGTTATTATGTATTTAAAAAATAGTTATAAGTATATATATATATATATATATATATATTATATTTGTATAAATATTATAATATATTAAAGAAACAGAAAAGAAAAGAGAATAATAATAAAAAATACATTCTATTATATATATATATATTATACATAAATAGGTACTAATATATAAAATAATAATTTACCATGTTGTCAAAAGAAGAAAAGTGTACAAGAGGAGAAAAAAAGAAAAAGGAAAAAAGAAAACGAGACAAAATATATCAAAATGAGAAATTAAACTCCGCCTTCTTTCCAGAATTTTTGATATGCTTGACCCTTTATTTGTTAATATATATCTATTAACGTGTTTCTATATATATATATAATCTTTTCATTTATTCATATTATATATATTATACATATATGTATAATATATTTATAACTTGGATATTTCATTTATAATTATTCTACTTTACATATGTATATATATATATATTTTAAAAAAATACTAAAAGAAAAGATAAAGTAAAGAAAAAAAAATAAGGGGGGAAGGGAGGGGAAATATAAAAACTACTGTTATTTTCATTATACATATATTTAAACTGATCTTTATTTTAAAATAAAGTAAAATAAATGATGCTTCTATTATTATTACTATTATTATTTTATTCTATTTTTAAAATTCCTTACGTGTTTATTACTTTAAACAATACATAAATATAAAAAAGAAGGATGCACGTATGTGTGATAGAAAGTTTTAGAAAGTTAAAAAAATATCACTTACAATACACTATATAAACATACATATAATTATCACTCTATATATTTTTACACATGATTCAATTATATATAAAAGAACAAAGAAGCTACCCCATAAAAAAAATACTTGATCATATCTTTTATTTTTAAAAATAAAATGAGATCATTCATTTTTAACAACAATACTATCTTCCTTACCACCATATTCTGACCAAGATCCATCATAAACAGCAATATTTTTTGCACCTGCACGTTCCAAAGCGATATAAAGCATTGAAGCAGTGATTCCACTACCTATATTTATAAATATAATATAATATGTATTAAATTTTCTTTCTATTGATCTCTTCTTTCTCTTTATTTTTATTTCTTTCTTTCATCTTTCTTATTTATTTCCTATTATATATATATATATATATATATATATATATATATACATACCACAAGAAGTAATGATTGGTTTATTTAAATCAACACCTTTAGATTCAAATAATTGTTTTAAGGTAGCATCATCTTTATAAAATCCATTTTCTGTTTCCAATTCCTTAAAAGGGACACAAATACTTCCAGGCATATGACCACCTTTCATCCCAGGGCGGGGTTCAGGAGCTTCTCCACTAAATCTAGCATAAGGACGTGCATCAATGACTTGTGGTAAATCTTGGGTATTTTCATTTTTATGATATTTTTCAACAATAGAAAGCACTTGATCATAATTTTTAACTAAATCTTTATGAAGAATAGGTACGGTATAATGCTGTTTTGTAGGTTTTTCGACAGGGCCACTGATGGTAGCCTGATTTTCTTGAATCCATGCTGGTAATCCTCCATTTAAAATAGATACTTGTTGATGTCCAAAAGCTTTAAATGTCCAATAAACACGAGCAGCTGAAAATGTTCCAATGGTATCATAAACCACTACATGATCTTCATTATTTATACCCAATTCACCTTTATATATATAATAAATTTAAAAAGATGATAACCATAATAATAATAATAATAATAATAATAGTAAGAATAAGAATAATAATAATAAAATGAGTCATCATTTGATGTATATATATATCCATCTTCCATTATTATTATTATTATCATTCATTGTAATAAATAAATAGACACATTATTACCTACAGCCTCAGCAAATACTTTTGGACTAGGTAACATATGAGGTAAGTTAATATTTGTATCTTTAATAATATCAATACCAAAGAATTGGGAACCAGGAATACGTTTTTCTATAAAGTCCTTATAGGCATCTCTACCATCAAGGTGCCAACTTGAGTCTAATACTTTAACTGAATTTAAAGAAGAAGCAAGTTCATTAACGCTTATTAAACTTGAAAAAGAACGTGTAAAAGTAGATAACTTGGAATGAGCTAAAAAATAAATAAATAGGTAGTAGATAATAAAAGAAAATAAAATAAAATAAAATAAAGAGAGAGAAAAAGAGTTGTCGTTATTGTTATTATTATTATTATTAATTTTATTATTCTATTTATATATATCTAAACTCTTTACGTGTCATTGTTTTTAATATAGATGGTTTAGCTAAATGTTGAAACATATTTCAACTTTTAAAGAAAAAAAGTAAAAATAAGAAAAAAGAAAAGGAAAAGGAAAAAAAAAAAAAAGAGAGAAATATAAAGTTAAAAATACATACCTTGGCCAAAATAAGATTTAGTCATTTAAAAATTCCACCAATAGTTTTATATTTTTTAATACGCGCTTTTTTACTTTTTTGCATTATTTAATTTCATTTCTTTTTTTTTTTTTACACCAAAAGAGGTATTTTATAATATATTCCATAGCAATAATTTTGTTCAACCTCTGACTCATCCTTATTTTTTATTTTTTTTCATTTTATTTCTCATTTATATATATATATAAACATACTTTTTCTTGATCATCAATGATAAATATGAATTTTTTTTCTTTTCCCCTCTCTATAATCATTATAATTAACTAGTAAACAGTATAAATATTACATTTTTATTATCGTCATCATTATTAATTAATTATTATATTTGCTTTTATTATTATTGTAGTTGTGGTTATTCCTTCACTTTTTTTATTTATTTTATTTTATTGAATTAAATATATATTAAAAACGAATGCCTATGTTAGGCCTTTCCATATTAGGAGGTAAAGGTTGACCATTAGCAAAACTACCTTGACGTTGTCTTGATAAAAAGGTTGTATGTTGTTGACCTAAAGTATTTGACTTTGTTGGTCTTGGAATAGGTTCTTGATCTGGAATAAAATTATTATTCATAGATGGTGACATGGATAAAGGATTAAAATTAGATTGGGCTGTTTGTCTTCCATTATTATTATTAAAATCCATGGTTGATGTATTAATATTATATAATTGAGTAGGTGATCTTGGTTGTTGTTGTTGTTGTGGATGATAATGATATTGCTGTTGTTGATTATTAGGTGATATTGAAAGAGGATGCCCATTATTATTTTCATCTAACATTTCTCCTCCTCCTCCTCCGTTCATCATTGATGGATATTGTGATAATAAATTATTATTATTACTATTTGGTGATAAATTTAATTGTTGTTGTTGTTGAAGCATTTTTCTAGTATTAATCATAACTCTTAAAGCCCGGATTTGTAAAGCAGTTCTACATGTTAAAGCAGCTGTTTCATAAACCATACTTGCCGTTGAAATAGTTAATATTTGATGAAGAGCATGTGTAGTTAATTGTATTAATCTAGGCATATCAAACATATAAGCTAAAATAAGTAACCTTGATAAAATATTAGGTTGATGTTGTTGAGCTGTCATTAAATGATCTGTATATAAATATTGTAAAAACGCTAAAGTTACAGCATATGATTCAGTGAATTGGATTTTTTTACCGTAATTTTGTATTGGTGGATGTTTTAATAATTTATTTGATAATGATGTAGATGATGATGTTGATGATGATGTAGATGAAGAAGTAAATGTTGATGATATTGATATTGTTGATTTATTTCTTTCTTTATTTTTATTATTATTATTATCTTCCTCTAGCAACATATTTGCAAAATATTTCCATCTTTGAGATAAAATCATTGAATTAATAGGTATTGATTTTTGATCACTTGAAATAATTTCCATATCTGCCATACTAGGTTCATTTAACATACTTAAACCTAATTCTTGAGCAATGGGAGCACAAGTGGATTCTGGATGAGTATAAATGCCAAATGCTTCTAAATCCACAACCACGACATGATCGAAATTCATTTGGCGATGATTATAATCTTCAAATAAATCTCTATCACGATTACCAAGTATATAAAATTTTTGTTGTTCATGGTGAAGAATGCCTTTATTCCAAGATCCTGATGATAAAATTGATCCAGTGTCTACACGAACCCATACTAAATTGGCCAAATTTAGAGCCCATAAATGAAACGAACGATGATTAGGTGTTAATAAAGTACCTGTTAAAATCATATGATGACCAATGATATGACCAGTGGGGAATCTAAGACCAGGTGGCAATTGGGTACCAGACATATCATCCGAATGATCTTTAAAAGTAACAGGATGATGATCAGTCAATGGGCGACAACTACGTAGATCTCTTGTTACATCGGTGAAATTATAATTTGAATAAATACATAAGGGAATATCATCATTATTATCACTTTGAGGCCATAAAGGAGAATTACCCTTATTCATTGGTAATGGACAAAATGCAACTGCTCGATAAGCACCATACTGTTGAGTGACGGGTCCACCTTGAATCCAGGCCATTTGTTTTAAATCAAAAGTATTGATTTCTAAAATATATTGATTCATCATATCTTGTCCACCAATCACCATCAACTTATCATGTGCACAGACTGCTAAATGTGCATATCTTGCTTGAGGAGTAAAAATACTTGGATGAATCTCAGGATATCTCCATGTTAGGGTTTCTAAATCAAAAAAACATAGATCATCGATGGCACATAATCCTTGTCCTACATCGTTCCCATTGGAATAACTCATACCACCAAAAATAACTAAGGTTTTATTTTTACCTTTGGTATAAACATTAGCAGTATGAAAATATCTTGGTTGTGGAGGTGGTGATGAATCAGGTGGTCCTATATGTCTTTCCCATACAAGTGTGGTAAGATTTAATATGTAAAGATGATTGGTGATATGCCTTGAAGTTACTAATCGTCCTCCAAACACATACATATAATTACCAACTATATTGGTTGTTGCACCGACCAGCGGTGGTGGAATTTCACCTTTTGTTGCTCTTGTTTCTGTTGTTAAATCAGCTATAGATGATTGTGCACTAGTCATAATACTTTTTCTTTTTTTTTAGTTTATTTGGGTTGTTATTAATTTATTTATTTTTATGTGTATATATGTTGTTGTTATTTATTTGTGTGTGTAAGTGTATTATATAATATTAAGAAGGTTTTTTTTATGTAACGAAATATTACAATAAATATATAGTTTGGAAAGAATAAAGAGAATGATCTTATTTAAAAAATGAAAGGTGTTAATAATAATAAAAAGTATATATACTAAAATAAAAAGGAAAAGTAATGTTAAAATAAAAAAAAAAGTAAGAATCTCCCTTTTCGAAAGAAAGATTTTTACCTTACTATTTTTTTTTTTACTTTCAACTATTATTCCAAGAAAAAAAAAAGAGAAAGAGAAAAAGGAAGAAATCTAAAAAGGGGGATAATTATTATTGGAATAAAAAAAATGTCGGAATTCAAAAATCAGGATAAAAGAACCTTTTATGATCGTTCTTTTTTTTTTTTTTCCCTTTTCCTATTTTTCACTTAAAAAAAAAATGACCTCTACTATTACTACAACTCATTATTTTAATACTTCTTATGAAAATTTTGGAGGTTTAGATCTTTATATACCACAAACAGCCACTGAAAAAACACCATTAATTGTATTTATTCATGGTGGAGCTTGGCGTACTGAAGATAAAAAAGATCATAAACAACTTGCAATGGACTTATCACAACAAGGTTTTACTATCGCTGTAACTAACTATCGGTATTATAAAATAAAATTAAGTGATACCATTAAAAGATATCTCACATATTTATTGTGTATATTTTTAAACTTTAAAAATAAATAAATAATAATAACTTAAGCTTTCCTTATTTTTTTTCTGCTTTTTCTTCTTCTTCTTCTTCTTCTTCTTTTTATTATTATTATTGATATTATTATTAGACTTAGTCTACGTGATAAACCTGATGAACAACCTAAAGTGCAACATCCTTGTCACATCCAAGATACCTATGAAGCCTTAACTTTTTTACATAATTATAATAATAATAACCCAGCAGTTTACGATAAAAATAAGGTTTTTCTTGCCGGACATTCTGCCGGTGCTCATATTGCTACCATGCTATTATTGGAACCTACTCAATATTCCATTCCTTATGTAAAAGGCATTATTGGTGCTGATGGAATTTACGATATACCTCTTTTATTAAAAAAATTCCCTGATTATATGGATTTTATTAGTCAAGCTTTTGGTATTGATACTTCTAAATATATTGATTATTCTCCTGTTGGTTTAACAGCACATTCACTCCCTTATTCAATACCTGTTTTGATTTTACAAAGTTTAGATGATAAACTTATTGATGTTGGACAAGCCGAATCTATAGTTGATCATTTGAAAAAATTAAATATAAATGTTAGTTTGGATACCACTACTTTAAAAGGTGATCACTACGATATGATTAAAACTACAGAATTTATTACTGCTGTCACTCAATTTGTTAGACAAGTTGATTCGATTAATTAAATTCAAATTAAAAATAACAATTACAATAATAATAATAATAATAATAATAATAATAAACAATGCAGTGTAATGAATATGTGTTTAAAATTAATATATATATATATATATATATATATATGTATTTTTATATATATAACCTATCCAATAGATATATACAGAAATATAACTAAAGCATTTTTAAATTAAAATAATTAAAAGTTAAAAATAAATATAATGCAAATTATATAAAAAGTAACAATAATATAAGTATATGTAATAGAATAAGATAAAAAAAGGAAAATTAGAAAAAAAGGACATAGTAAAAAATAATAATACTAATAATAAGAAAAAAACTCTATAAAATAAACTACATTTTATTGTGTTGGTATTTCAGTATCGGTTTTTGTAGGACTAGTTATTTCAATGATCGGGTCAGAATTTATATCCATGCTTTCAGCATCATCATTATTATGAAGATGATGGTATTCTGTTGTATTATTAGTAAAAGTTGTGTTTGTAGGTGTAGAAGTAGCTGTTGTAGCGGTTGATGTTGCTATTGTTGTTGGTAATGGATCTATGGTACTTGATAAATTAGTAGTGGCTACACTTACATCATCCATAATAGATGCATCCTCGTCATCTTCGTCATCATCATCATCCTCATCGTCATCTTCGTCATCGTCATCTTCGTCATCATCATCATCTTCATCTTCATCTTCATCTCTATTCTGTTCTTCTACTAACATATCTACATCATCATCAAATTCATCAATACCATCTTTAGAATCATCATTCATTTTAGAAACAGCAATTCGACCAGCATCTCCTCCTCCAGCTTCTTTATATGATTTCATTGCTTTTCTATATTCTTCTTGTTCTTTATCATATATATCATAATATTTCTGAAATTAAAAAAAGGAGCATAAATAAATAAGTAAAATAATATAAATAATTCATATTAATAAAACAACAAAAATAAATATTATGACGATCCTATTATTATTTTTTAATAATTTACCTTCTTTTCATCATCCGTCATAGCTTTCCATTTTTGACCTAATAATCTTGTTACTTCACCCAAGTTTTCAGTTGGTAATTCATCTTTAAAATTTTCACGTTCCATACGACAGAATAAAAAAAATACATTACCAGGACCTTTAGGAGCATTGGGATCTTTCTTTTTACGAGCAGGTGGATTATCATTTGATTTACTATTTCCTGATTTTTTGCCATTTTTATCATTGAACCGTCCGCGCTTATTCTTTCTTTTTCTACTAAAGGACTTTTTTTGACAATAGTAACAATAATGATGATGATAAAAAAATATTATTAATAAAAACTATTATCATTATTGTTATATTATATATATATATATATATGTATATATTAAAAAGTGAAAAAAAAATTACCATCATAGATCCAATACCAGATATATCAGAATCTTCACTATCACTTGAACCTATACGGTCTTTATGAGTTATATAATACTCGTCTAGTTGTTCTAATAATATACTATAAAATATATGTAATAAATATTAGTTGTTTATTAAACACAAGTGTTCCAACTTTTATATAAATTTATGTATGTAATTTTTTTATCATATAACAAAGAGAAAAGATAGAGAGGCGATGGTATATATATATATATATATATATTTCACTTACAGTCTTTCCATTCGCAATCGTTTTACATGTTTTTGTGCCCTTACGAGTTTAGTATGGATATCACTATTTTCCTGATTATTTTTTAATATATACATATATATATAAATATATATACATATATACATATATACATATATTGACAGTAATATAAGATTAAATATAAAAGAAAACAATTGCTATAGTACTATTATTATTATTATTATTATTGCTATTACTTGTTCCATTTGTTGTATACGTTTTTTAAGTTGATCATATTTTTTAATAATGGTTGTATCTATCAGATATAAAAAAGTGAGCATCATATATATTGACTTTTTTTAAATAATATATGATCAATAAAAGCCCAATGATCTTTATATATATATATATTTATATATATACCTTCGCTATTACTCATTTCTATATTGGATATATCTCGTGTTTTTTTAAAAAAGAATATAAGGAATAAATCAAATGATATTAAAAACAAAGAAAGAAAGAAAGAAAGAAGAAAAAGAAAAAAAGAGAGAAATATAAATATGAAATAAATAAATAATATATGTGTATTTAAAAAAAGGAAAGAGAACTAAAAAAAGAGGGAAAGAAAAGTTTTATATGTCGGAAAAAAAAATTAAAACCAAATTTTAAATGTCAGTAAAAGAGAGACAAAGAAAGAAAGAATATAGGGGAAAAGATTTATTTTTACATCATTTTAAAATTAAAATTATACAACTCAGATTATAATATATGGAAAATATACTATTTTAAATTTTTTGTAATTCATTAATATACATATAACGAGAAAAAGTAACATATAACCATCTAAACCATACCAATTGAGATCGGTGTTGTCGCATAGCTTTATGTGTTAAAAGATAGGCACCAGGTGATGAAACAAAAATGAGATTATCGTCACTATTATTTAATAATAACGTTTTTAAACTAAGTGGTAGTAAATCAATTGTGCCTATATATTTTCGTAATAAGATGATGGATATCAATTTATACACTTGAATATTAGGATGCCTTTTTGCATATTCTTTAGCCCCAAAATAGGAAGCTATATGATTTGGATGCCCTGATACTCCATAATCATCAAATGTAATAATCTAATATATATATATATATATATAATCATCATCAATATTTTTTGATTAATAATAATAATAAATATTATTTATATAATTACCGTATCAATCTTATGTCTGGTTACATAATCATGGATAATATTAGATATTGTTATGCTTGACCAATTGTTTTTCATACCATCTTGTAATTCACTTTAATATTAATATTAATAAAAGGATCGTCAGATTTTTTTTACCATTCTTTTTTACATACTTTTTTTCATACTTTTTTTCTTCATTTTATATAGAAGTGATATATTTACTTACTCATGATTTAATGCCTTGACATGTGAAGGTAATATATTAAAAGTTTGACAGCTTTTTGAAAGTTCCTTTTTTCTAATACTTCCTAAACCATCCGCGTTACCTATGAAATAAATAATAAAAACAAAAAATGCAATATAATAAATAAATCTTTCTAATAGTATTAATATACATTTATATCGCTTTTACCAGTAGATAAACAAAGAACATGAATACGAGACTTATTGCCAGAACTTTTAAGTGAAGTTAAAGTTGGTCCAAAGAACATGCATTCATCATCAGGATGTGCTGTTAATAAAAGTATATTGTTATCTTTTAGCGGTATTCTTTTTTCATAATGAGCTACTGTATAATAAGCGTATGTAAATATGGTAGTTATTAAAAGTAAACTAAGAAATAAAGCAATCATATATAAGAAGAATATTAGATAATAGTAATAATAATAACAAAAAGAAAAAGGAAAAAAGAGAGGGAAAAAAAATACGTGTTTAAATTTTATTATCATTTTTAAAGCTCAGCCTTTATTTTTTATGTTTATAGTTTTTTTATGATCAATAATGCATAATGTACACAAAAGAAATTTCCTAATTTATTGTTGCTATTATTTTTATTTTAATCTTCTTCATTATCATCTTCTTCATCATTATAATAATTTTCTTCACAACCTTTTAGTAAAGCATCCATATTTGGAGCACAAGTGAATTTTTGTACAATATGACCAAGTTCAACTGCTTTTTTACCAGTTTCACTTTTTGAATCAACAACCATGACATTCTCTAAGAAAGTAGATCGCATCCCTTGTTCTACATCTAATAATACATTTCCAATTTTTAATTTCATTTTACCACTCTTATAAATAACTACTTTTCCAATTTGTCCATCTGGCATATCTTCCAAATTCATTGCATTCATTTTTCCTTCAAGTGTTACTTTTTGTGCTGAGGGTGGTAATTTTGATTTTCCTTTATCATCAGCTTTTTCTTCTACTTTTTCCCCTTCTTCGATTTTAACATCCTCCATATTTTCATCCCCTTTATCATCCGATTTAGGCTGTTCAAATGTTGGTACAACGGCTGGTAATTGGAAAAATAATAATTCATCATCAGCTACTGATACTACTTTATTCTTTTTTTAATGAAAAAACAATAATAATAATAATGAATTAAAATACAATAATTTCATATTATATATATATATATATATATATACTTACTTTTTCATTAACGGCAAAAATATTTTGTGCAGGAGCATCTTCATACATCATCCATGTTTCTTGATTTTGTAATAGTTGTACACCATCATCATCTTTTTCCTCTTGTTTTATTTTATCTTTTTCATTATCATCTATATTCATTAAATCCATTTCATCATCTTCCTTTTCTTTTTTAACTATATATAATAATAAAAATTAAGATATTTTGATTATATTAAATGATCAAAATCCAATTAGTAAATAAAGAACTATATGTTAATCATGTTTTTTTTTTCTTTTTTTATACCTTTATTCAATAATTTATCTTCTTCTTCTTCATCTTTTTCAGCTTTAATTCTATTTATCATATCATTATCATTATCATTATCATCATTTTCTTTTTTGATATCTTTTGATTTAATTGTTAACCAAGGTACTTTCTTTTTAATAGCTGTAAGATCGGTAGGATCTAAATCACCTTCTAATCTTCCTACATGAGGGAAAACGGTTGGGGTATAACCATCTGTGGAATTGGAAAATAAGACATTGATATCAGATTCTGCACCATTTTCAGTTTCATGCCTTGAAGAGGAATCTCCTCCATAAGTTGCAAAGGCGCCACCAGATACTGCATATCCACCCCTGGCACGAGATGCTGAAAAAAAAAAAAAAGATAAATATATATATATATATATATATATATTATTGTTGAATTCTATTTCCTTTTTTTTTTCTTAAACTAAACTTACATACGACAGATGGACCTAATGAGAAAATACCAGATGCTGTGACTTCTTCAACAATTAATCCACGGCCACGACCTCTTCCTCTACCACCTCCTCTACCTCTACCACGACCATCACCTCTTCCACGGTGTCCACCACGGAATCCATCACGCCCTCTTTCATTTTCTTTTGATGATTCTTCACTAGCTGTACTATCATCATCAATTATATGCTAATATTAATATTAAATATTTATATGTATATGTATATGTATATGAAAGTATTATTTTAAATATTTTTTTTTAATACTTACGCTTCTTTTTTATTACGCTTTGTTGGAATAGTAGGTTTAAATTTCATCTATTTTTTAAAACCATATTTAATATATAAATATATTTAAAACGTATGAGTTATCGTTTTATAATTATTCTCTCTTTCTCTAAATAAGAGTAAACTATTCTATTATATTTTATTTTTCTTCAACTTTAACATTACCTTTACAGAGCCACCTCTAGTTTTTTGACCATGAATACTTTGAAGCCTTCCTTCAGAAGATTCAGATCTCATACTTCCTAATCGGCCAGTAGATTTAGTATCAGCTGTTGTTGAAGAAGTTGACTCTGTAGGTGTAACTGTATTATTATTATTATTATTATTATTATTATCATTATCATTGGTTGTTTCGGATCTAGAAGATTCTCCTCTGTCACCACGTCCTCTACCTCTAACCGTAGGTGCAAATCTTCTTGTTTGTTTTTTAACTGAAGGATCTGACATTTTTTCTTCTTCTATATATGTATTTTATTAGAGTTTGTATATAAAAAAAATAATTCAAGCAAAAGAAAGGGAAAAAAAACTAAGTGAGCTAGAAAAAAAAATTATAACCAGCCACGCTATTTTTAAGCCCCGCCTGTTCACCAAATATGACTTTTATGCTAATTAGCATAATTTTTATAAATGATATATATAAACCACTTTTAATTTCTATACATAATCTTCATCGTATATATATGTATATACATATGTATTTATTTCCATATATATATATATATATATATAATTGTTTATTTGTTAATACAAACAAATTCAATCATAAATAGAATACTAACAAAAATGATATAGAGAGTCTTAGCTTTGATTCTATTATTTATTTTATTTGTTTGTTTGTTATTTTTTTTTATTAAAAAATGAATCACTGTTTTAATAAATTCTATTTCTATACTTTTTTAATGAAGTGAAACAAAATTAAAAACAAGTTTTTAATATTTTCTTTTTATTATTATTATTATTATTATTATGGGTTTTATAATTTTTTTTGAGTCGTTTATTTATTAATGATTTCATCAGGTAATAACTACTGCGAGAACATTCATATATTTATATATGAATATTTTTATATCTTCGATTTTTGATATTTCTGCTGGTTTAATTCTTTACAGACAGCTAAAAGTGCATTTGCAACATAAGTAAAATCACTTAGATCATTATAAACTTGTGCACTAAGACGAGCATACCAATTCTTATTATGAAAATAAACGGGTGCCTACGATATTATTTTTAAAAAAAAATTATCAATATTATTATAAATATAACCTTTTTTTTCTTATTTTTTTCATGATCTCACCATGCAATTATGTTCATAAATTAATTTATCAATAAATAATCCAATGATATCACTGTTAGAATATTTTGGATGAGGATGATGAAGTGGTAATCTTACATTTGCCATACAAACAGTTAAAGATTTTTGTTCATTTTCCAACATATTAGTACCTTATATATGTAAATATAATTTATTATTATACAAATATAATCAAAAGATATAAATACTATATATGTATATATATATATATATACCTAATATACTGGCTGCCGTTTGACCACCTTCACGAGCTAATTTTGAACAATAATCAATGATTTTTTTTTCTCCTCCTAATGATTTACGATATTCCAAAACTAAAAAAATAATAATTAATACTTAATCGTCACTATTATTAATAAAAAATAAAATTAAAAAAGGATTCTTACCATCTTCAACACATAAGTAGGTACTAAAATCAGAAGTTCCTGGCCTTTATATATAAAATAAGTAATTTATTATTTCATTTTGTTTGTTTAATTATGCTTTTTATTATTATTATTTACCAGTTAAACTCCGCTTGAAAATGAGATGTAATATTCTTATCATTTTTTGTATGAGGACTATATGCTGCATTAATTACAGCTGGATGAATTAAATATTGATTTTTTACGGGTACATATAAAACACTTAAACCACGTGGAGCAAGCATCCACTTTTTAATAAATTGATCATTAAAAATAAAAATAAAAATAAAATGAATGTTTAACCCTGATCATGTTTCTTTTTATTATTATTTATTTATTCATTCATTCATTTATTTTTTACCTTATGTAAATTAGTGATAAAGAAATCGGGTTGGGATTCCTTTAAATTCAAATGAATCTGACCAACAGCATGAGCACCATCTACAAGTGATAATATATTATATTCTTTTAAAAGCTGAACGATTCTTTCATAAGGAAACCTAACTCCTGGAACAGAAGAAATAGCATCCATAACACAAAGCTTTATAGATGAAGGTGATTCCTTTTCAATTGTTTTTCTAACAATATCAACAATATTATCATCAGAAAGTGGATAATTTAATTCGACTTTAACCAAATCCATTTGAATTGTATCATGTAAATATAGCATGGTTCTTTCTACTGCATCATATGCTGTAGTAAACTATATATGTTTAGAAAAAAAAATAAAGAGAAATAAACGAATCAATAAAATAAAATAATCAAGTATATATATATAAACTTACACAAAGAACTTTATCTTTTTTATTTAAAATAAGACTACGTAATACAGCATTTATTCCAACAGAACAATTAGTAACAAAGACTAATTCGTCTACCTGACAGTGAATAAGGTCAGCTACCAATTTTTTATTTTTTTCAAGTAATGGCCATATCTCTCTTCTAAAAAACCGATCAGGTTTTTTTTCAGCTTCGTTTTGCCAATATTGAATTTTTTGTTGAATTTTTTTTGGATAAGTACCGTAGGAACCATGATTCAATGATATATAATTCTCTTCAAAAAAGAAATCAGAACGCAAAGTTCTTCCAAATCTTGTCATACTACTTTACGAAAAGAGAGGAGTAAACAGAAAAAAATGTTAGGATTATGTATTAATATGTATTAACAATAATAAGAAAAATGAAGTCAGAAATAATAAAAAGGTAAAAAGAAAAGAAAAAAAATAAAAGAAGGGGTTCGCAAGGCATAAAAATGTTTCGCCGGTTTACCTAGAACAAATAAATCACCGCTTTTGGAAATTACTGAGTTTAAACGCTTTTTTAATAGCATTAAAGTTTTAATTTTTTCTCTTTCGCTCGCTTTTTTTTTCTCTCTCTCTCTTTTTGTATTTTTTATTTTTCTACCACAATCTATATTCTTAATTCTATTTAATTGTAATAATAAAATAAATAACTTATATATACTTTGTTATTATTTATTATTATTATTACTATTATAAGTTGAATTGCCATTTATATATATATATATATATATATATATATACATCTATAAATAAAA
Source organism: Cunninghamella bertholletiae (assembly GCA_037043795.1). Lineage (NCBI taxonomy): Eukaryota > Fungi > Mucoromycota > Mucoromycetes > Mucorales > Cunninghamellaceae > Cunninghamella > Cunninghamella bertholletiae. The sequence goes on from JAZGVP010000001.1 coordinate 2,740,671, forward strand.
AAAAAAAATACACACCTAAATATGGTGATACCATATTTACTTGAAGATTGGCAACGTGAGGCAGATATTGTTACCAAAGATGAACAAGGTGTAGTCAAAGCTGTGGGAAATTATTATTTAAAACAAACCTTAGGAAAAGGTTCTATGGGAAAAGTTAAACTCGGTGTTCATGTTACATCGGGTGCAAAGGTAAAAATTATATAATATTACCAAAGTAAGATTTTTTATATTTATAATAAACAAATATATTTACTTATCTATTTATACATACATACTTCTTATTGTAATTATTTTATCTTTTTTTTTATAGGCAGCAATCAAAATCGTACCACGTGCTCCACGCCTAAGAAAATTAACTGCCAAAGAAATCTCAAGAGAAATAAGAGCCGTTAGAGAAGGGCATTTGATGATGTTATTAGATCATCCACATATCATCCATTTAAGAGATATGATAGCAGGGAGTCATTATTATTATTTTTTAATGGAATTTGTTAGTGGTGGACAATTATTACACTATATTGTGAAAAGAGATCGATTAACTGAAAAACATGCTAGGCACTTTAGTCGTCAAATTATTAGTGCTTTAGATTATATGCATCGTAATTCTGTTGTTCACCGTGATCTCAAGATTGAAAATATATTAGTGGATAAAACGGGGAATAATATAAAAATCATTGATTTTGGATTATCTAATTTATTTTGTCCAGAAAGACAATTAACTACTTATTGTGGCTCTTTATATTTTGCTGCACCAGAATTATTAAATGGGTGTCCTTATCGTGGTCCTGAAATTGATGTTTGGTCATTTGGAGTGGTTCTTTATGTCATGATTACTGGATCTGTACCCTTTGATGATAAATCTTTACCTGGATTGCATGAAAAGATTAAACGGGCTCAAGTGGCTTATCCTGCTCACATCTCTCAACCTTGTCATAATTTATTATCAAGAATCTTTATAGCTGATGTTCAACAAAGAATCACATTGGCAGATATTATTTTACACCCTTGGTTAAATGATGGTGGTAATTTGGATTATATTCAAAATCATTTACCTTATCGTGAACCTTTATCTTTACCTTTAGATGAAACGGTATTACAACACATGACGTACGGATTTAACTTGGGTTCAATCGAGGATATTAGAATGAAACTGGAAGTTATTTTACAATCATCCGTTTATCGTATATCAGCAACTCATGTCTCGGAAGTTCAATTACAATCATTAAATCGATTAAAAAATAATAGCAATAATAGCCATAATAATAATAATAATAACAGAAATAACAATAGTAATCATTTTATTTATCATTCTAATAATAAAAAAAATAAAAATAGAAATAAAAATAAACCACCATCATCGTCATCATCATCTTCACTTAATAATAACAATAATAACTCAACAAAATTTTCCGATACATCATCGTCACCCACAACAACGAATCATATTGTATGGGGTTCATATAATGATCCACAAAATGTACCAGCTGCATATCATCCACTTTTATCGATTTATTATTTAACAAGAGAAAGATTGCAAAGTTTAAAGGAAATAAACAATAATAATCAAATTCAGAAAATTAAATATAATAATGATTATTCAGCTACAATTTATAATGATGATTCATTTACTTCTTCAACTACTTTAGCATCATCGGAAAATATTTTAAACCCTATAATAACTAAAAAACCACCTATGCAACAAGACGTTTATTATCAAACTCCAAATTCAGGTAAAAATGATAAATATTTTGAACAACAAGTTTTAAAACCAATAAGCAATGTAGAACATCGTCGCCGTTGCTATAATCATCATCATCGTGAAAAAAAGCATCTTCATCAACATCCACAACAAACATTATCAACTAATCGTAAGTTAGGTATAGATCAATATGAAACTAACCTTCAATCCTCGCCATTAAAATCATCTATTTCACATTCTATTTCACCTACTCCTACGGCACCTTTACCATTATCTCCAACCTTAATATCAGCATCATCCACACCTATCACACCTATTACTACTATTAATACGAATAATACTACTTTATCAAAAGAAAAAGCTAATCTTTTTATGAAATTTAGTTCATTATTTAAAAAAAAAGACCCATATAATTCAAAAAGTAAATTATATTGTAAAAATGCTACAACAACTAATTCTAAAAATGAATCTGAAAAGTCAAATTATGTTATTGATCAAGATTCCTTAATAAAAAAAAAAGAAATAGAATTATCCCATCATCACTATCACCATCATCATCAAAAACAAGATAATTCATCATTTACTCATGCTTCTTCATCATCATCGTCTTCATCTACAGCATGCCTTAGTATAAATTCAACTTCAAACGAAAAATCAATCATAGAACATCATCATCATCATCATAGAAGTAATATACATCAAAAAAATTCTGGTTGGATAGTTAGACGATTAAATACTTGGTTAGATAATGCTTCTATTTTAAATCGTCATGCCTCTAGATAAAAAAAATTCATATTCAAAATAGATTTTTATTAATTTTTTAAATTTATATCATTCATCCACTTACTTATTCATACATTCATTCATATATTTTTAATTTTAATTCATATATATAATATTTTGTTATTGTATTTATTCAATGTATATATCATTCATGTAGTTACTTATCATTAATCTATTAATATATAAATAAAACATCTATATTAAATAATCCGATAATATATAAAAAAATTGCTTATATTTTTGTTGGGAATCTTGTGTTATTTCAAATAATTTAAGCCAATAATAATAATAATAATAATAATAATAATAATAATAATAATAATAATAATAATAATAATAATAATAATAATAATAATAATAATAATAATAATAATAATAATAATAATAATAATAAGAAAAATAAAATAAAAGGAAGGATTATAAATGCATATACATCTATATACATATAAAATATATTACATTTTATTATTTGCTCTAAAATCATCCCATGCTTGATTAAGTACAGTAAAAACACCACTTGCTAATAATCTTTGTTCTACAGTTGCAGTGGATGGTAACTAATATATAGAATATTTAATTAATAAAATAAGATAGTAAAAATTAAAAATACGTACAGTAGATGATCGAGTGAAAAATATTGAAAAAGCATCATTTTTTTTAATGTTCAATCTGATCATTTATTATATACATATAAATATATATTTTACCTTATCTGGATGAACTTTTGCAATTGCTTTCATATAACATATTTTAACTTTTCTAGGTTCTAATAATTCATTTACAGTAGCACCTTTCCATTGAACACTTGGCCATAAAACTGTATCTAATGTAGTTAATAAAGCACGAAGATTTTTTTCTTTTCCTTTTTTCCAGGTTTGTATACGTATATCCACAACATCTGCTTTTTCAATTCTTTCTGCTTCTTCTTTTGCTAATTTTGCTTGTCTTTCTCTCATTTCTTTCACCGCTTTACTTGGTGGTTCACTACTGTTACTATTATTGAGTTCAAATATACTATAATCCAGATTAGGAAATGCTGATGTGGAAGTTGATGCTTTATTGTTATTGTTACTATTAAATACATTATTATTAAAAATATTATTATTGAAATTATTATTTTTATTATTTATTGTTGATGATGATGAAGAAGAAGGAGGAGAAGGTTGTGGTTCATTAAACGATTGGCATCTTTTCAAACCTTGTTTTGCTTTTCCATCATTTGCATCCATACCAATTAATTCTTCATATATCTGCCGAGCTTCGTTTAATCTCATTGTTGCTTCTAAAGCTCCAGCCTTTCGATGTAAAGCTTTTACTAATTGATCATACCATTGAAAACTAATCCCTCCTTCTAATGTTGTGGTTTTATCTTTTGCTCCACCCTGACTACGATAGCGATCACGTGCTCTTTCAATAACAAAATTGCAATCTATTAAACATTGGCGATACTGCCCATTCTTTAACCTTGCAGCCGCTCTATTATTACTGATGATAGCTGAAAGATCATGTATTTGAGGTAAAATCGTTAACGCCTGTGAATAAGATTTTTCTGCTTCTCCATAATATCCTAATTTAAATAAATCATTTCCATGATTCCTTGCTTTGATGACTTTTTTAATCACATTAGCATCAATAATAGGTATATTATTATTTTCTGGTACTGATGATGATGTATCATAATTATTTGGTTGTGTTGAAGGTGGTGGTGTTGATGGTGTTGGTTTAGTTGTATATGATTGTGATCCATTGTTTTGTTGTTCTTGTTGTTTTTGTTTTTTTAGAGATTCTAAATAATTTTTTCTTCTTATTTCCTGCTGTCTTTCCCATTCTTTTTCATTTGTTAATGTATCATCATTATCATCATCTGATGAATCATTTTCAAAACTATTTTGTACTTTATTTTTTCTTAATGGTTTAGGTGGATTTGTAGCACTATTAATGGAAGAAGATTGTGGTTGCTTATAATTGGACGATGGTGATGCAGTTGAATTTTTATATATATTATTTGAATTTGTAGGTACAGATGGTATAGGTTTAGTGGATTCAAACATGGATCGTTTTTTTTGAAAATTATTCGTAGATGTATTGTTTTGGTAATTAACTTCATTATTATTATTATTAGATTGTATTAATATATCCAATATATCTTGTAATGTTTTATCTTTACTTTTTTCTATTGCTGCTATAGCTTTATTTGTATCAAATCCCATATCCACTAGTTGAGCCAATATATTATCATACTTATCATTCTTATCAAAAGTAGTAGATGATGACTTTGTATTATGAGGTGCCGATTTCGATGTAGCTTGCTATAGAATAGTAAAAAAAATCAAACCATCATTTAGACTTCTGTGTATATATGAAAACTTTAAAAGCATAAATGTATACCTACATAAAATTGGGTGGATGCAGGAATAAAAGAAGGATTTGAATAATTATCCTTTGATAATGGTTTTATTTCAAAATATCCTGGGTTTAACTTGCTGTTTTTATTTTTATTTTCCATGTTATTTGCCTGCTTTATATCATTATTTGATATATCATGCTTTTCTTTATTTACATGATTGTGTTTATATGGTTCACCATAGTTACTTGTAGTAGAAGTTGGAGAACTAAATAGTATTATTTTTAAAGAAAGAAAAAGAACAAAAGAAAGAGAAAAATAATAATAAATAACCAAATAAAATTATATATATTACAATAACAAAAACTTTGTAATAGTAAAATAAATAAATATTGAAAAAACTCTTCCCCATACTTACACATATCCATTTTGTTGAAATGATAATTGTTTTGAATTGTCAATTGAATTATTGGGAGAAAAAGATGATGTTGAGTTTTTATCATAATGGCTTGATACAGGTGATGTAGTAGTAGGAGTATTAATAGGTATTTCTTTCTGTAATAAATTTTTTGTTGATGATGATGAATACAAATATAAATGATGTATTGATAAATGTGGTGTAGGACGTCTATATCTTTTATTTCTCCCATCCTTATTATTAAATTGCCGGTCTAACTTAGGCTGAGTATTATTATTACTAGGATGTACAGTATATAAAGGTGAGGATGAATTTATACTATTGGTAGCATTTTCCTTATTTGAAAGGTATGATGGTTTATTAGGAATAATAGGTACACTATTACTTTTCATATTATGAAACAAAATATTTAATATTACTAATAGTAATAATATTAATATATATATATATATATATATATATATGTATGTATGTATGTATAAAAGAAAGTAAGAAAAAGAGAAAGTAAAAGAAGAAGAAAAAGAAAAGAGAGAAGCTTAAAAAGAGTGACCGTAAAAATTGAAATTTAAAAAAATTGCTGCATTACTGACCAAAAATAGAAATTTGCTTTATACATTTTTTTTTTCTTTAAATCATATATTAGTTCTTACAGATATTAAACTGCTTTTGTATTATATAAACTAATATATACATAATAAATTATAATATGATATTAATAAATATAGAACTAGTTATTATTATTATTATTTCATGAAATTGTATGTAAATTTTTTTAATACAATAGAATAAAAAATATAATTATTATGGGTATAAAAATAATAAATATAATAGACATTGTAAACATATATATAATTCAAACTTAGAAATCACTACAAACTGTACAATTATTAGGAGAAGGTTCTAAATTTAATAAGTTGGTTACAAAATGGTATACTTCAGTGTTTTGAAAGGGTTTTAAAATAGCACCACGACCCCATTTTCTTTCCACTCTAGGACCACGAGCCATAAAGATTGCACGCATTTCATAAGCAAAATTATCATATCCATGAATTCCTCGAGGTCTATAATCTCCGTCAGCTGTGTTATTAAATTCTTCATGTAAAACAAAAGAGTATCCAACATCTGGTATAGCTACAATGGGTGCAATACGTTGATTACTACTATAATGATATTTATCAGGAATTTCTTCACGTAAATAAACACTAAAATGAATTTCATCCTTATTGTGGTTGTTGGTGTAATTGAGAAATTCACTATAGATTTGATCAACAGCATCAGATGGGGCATTTTCTTTTGGACGAAGATTTAATAACGGCCACGCTTCTCTTTCCATTAAATAAGATCGTGATTGTGCTGAGAGTATATCATCATAATAAATCACTCGTGATTTATGTGTTTGTGCCATTCCATGATCACTCACCTTAAAAAATAAAAATAAAAAATCAATTCATTTATAAACTTAGCATAGATAGGTTATTTTATTTGTATATCTACTTACAATGACAACATGTACATGTGAATCAAGATTTCGTTCTGTTAAACCATCAAGCAAATATCCAACTGCATCATCCATATTCTTTAAAACTAAATTTAACTAATATTATATCATATATATCCATTTAATACCTTTATAATGATTCTGCTTTTATTTTATTTTATTTTTTTTTAAAAAGAGCTTACTTGAGCACCATCAGGTCCACCACCATGTCCCTTTTGATCAACCTGAGGAATATAAACTGATATCATTTGAGGTCGATCTTCTAAAGGATAATCTAACCATTCCAATACAATATCCATTTTTTTTTGTGCAGTAATTTCACGTTTATAATCAATAAAATAATCTGCCTTCATTGTTGGTACTCCAGATCCGGGCCACATTATCACACCAGAAAGTTTACCTTGAGAGCTTGCAGTTTTCCATATCTAAATATGTTAATATTATTATTATTATTTATAGATGACGATGATTTTTTTAAAAAGATATCTAACTTACAGGTTCACCTTTCCACCATTTTGGATGATTACTTATTTCTGTTTTTTTATGAATAAATCTTTCATTTAAAATTGGATCAAAAAATTCATTGCCAATTATTCCATGAGCTTCAGGATATAAACCTGTTACTAAAGTCCAGTGATTTGGGAAAGTGATGGACTAAAAAAAAAAAAAGAAAAGGAAAAATCACTCAATTTTTTATATAAAATACTTGTATACATTTAGTAAGATTGGACTATTTACCGGAAAAGATGGTTGCATATATTCAGCTTGTATTCCTTTTGAAGCTATAAAAAATTAAAAAAAAATTAGTATATATAAGTATGTATGTATATGTATTTGAGTAATACCAAAATTTAAAAGGTTTGGAGTAACACCACGTTGAAGGTAATCATTTCTAAATCCATCCAAAGATATTAATATCACGGTAGGTCCAAAATAATGTGTGCCATTGTAATAAGATTTATCTATCTTATCATAAGGTCTTGTTGAAAAGGAAAAGAAGGAGCTGTAAATAAATAACCTGCCCAATAAAAGCATTAAGCTTAACAATAAAAATATAAATAACCACCTTAGTAACCTTGAGTTCTAATAATATATTTTTTTATAAACGTAAAAATAAATATCACTGTTATTGATAAACTACTTGCTATTATGTTTAGAAATATGTGATTTTTTACCCAGTGAATTCTTATCCTATTTCTTTGCTGCCTTGATTGTGGTTTATGTTCAGGGCTTATATCTATTTCTACATTTACTGCTAGATGATCCTTTTCTTGTATGTCTCCTTGATTAGTTGCTATAGATAAATCAGGAGTATTTTTTCTAGAACGTTGCAATAGAGATGAATCATGGCGTATTGACATAATATATTCCTTTAAAAATAAACTGGTATATAAAAACAAATACTTTTTTATTGAGAGGTTTTTAAAAAAAGGAAAGAAGAAATGAACTAAAAAAAATTGGCTGAAAATGATCATTTTATGGAATCTTAAACTCCGCTTTTTTTTTGGCTGAATTTCCACTTAGTTTAGACTACTTAAAAAAATCTTGACGAAAAAAATATTTGAGCATATATTTACTTTTTTTTTGCTTTTTGTTCAATTTGATTTTTGAAAGTTAGATAGTTTAGAAAATAATGTTTTATTTTACTAAAATAATAATATTTAGCTTCATCAAAATATTCAAAGGCTTTATTGAAAGATTAATATACGTTAATTTCATAAATAAATAAATAATAAGAAAAGGTAAGTTTTTACTTTGATTTTGTACATCCTAATTTTTTTTTTTTGTGCATAGAGACTTCGAAAATATGTATATTTTGTATTATAAAAAAATCCCCGTGCGCAAAAAAAAATATAAAAATGGCAATTGGTTTTTAAATTTAAAATAAACTACCTTCTTTTTATTTTATTTTTTTCTCTTATCTCATACTTTTTTTTATTCTTTTTCATGTTCCTATTTCTTCTTTTCTTTGTTATATATATTATTTTTCAATATTTGTAATGAATATACTAACGCTATATTTTATTAATGTATTATTTTGTACAACTTTTTTTAATTTTTGTTATCCTATTGTCCAACTATTTTTAATCTGTGTCTACAAATTTTTTATGTCTAAATTTATGTTTAAATAATATAAGCTAAAGTTGTAAAAAACCTCAGTAATATAAATTTAAATATCTTGGTTTTTTGATATATATGAATTTTATGTATAGCAGTAAACATGTTTATTCAAAAAAAAAAGAAAGAAAAGTAAAAACAAAGGATTTAGTTCATTAAATTTATTATGTTTGTATATAAACTAACAATAAAAAACAAAGATTCACTAAACTATTCTTAACATGTATTTTTATTAATTTATAAATTTATAAAATAAAAAACATCAAAATAAATCTCCTAAGTTCTATAAAACCATCATTAGATGTTGTCAATAATGAATGCTATTTTTTTATTCTTTATTCTCCCTTTTTTTAAATCTATAATTTTTATATTTATATATAATTAAAAATAATATATTAGATGAGCAAAAAAAAAAAAAGCAAAAAACATATATATTTATGCAAAACTTGCAAGTTGAGTATCAATGAGTGTTTGGAGACGAGGATCAATGGGATTCTTGGGTGAAGAAACTAATTCACAAAAGAATAGAATGAAATATATATCAGTGTTATGTTTATTATTATTATGGTTACTACTATTTTTATTTTCCTTACCAGCTTTTTTACAAAATTCGACTTTAGATTTGAGATCAGGATGAGATTTATTTAATTCTGAGATTTTCTTTAAGGATTTAATAGCTAATAACCACTTTTCTTGTCGAGCATAAATTTCAAAAGCTAAAAGATGAGTATCAACCTTTTCAGGAGCCAAACGAAGTAAAGGTTCTACGAATGAAAATGCATCTTCTAATGGTTGTGTTGTCTTTAAATAAGTTTCACCTTCAGGATCTAAATCTACATTTTTCTTACCACCCTTATTTGATGATTGTTGCTCTTCTTCTTTATTTTGTTCCTTATTTTCTGTAGCTGTTGATGAAGTAGTGTTAGTAGTTGTTGTAGCTGTACCATTAGGATCTTGATTTTCTTTATTTGCTTTTAATTCTGCTTTACGTGCTTTATTTCTAGCTTTTTTCTTTTCTGCTTCTGATAAATTAGGATCATCAAATGGAGATTCTTCTTTAGGTTTATCTGCTAATGCAAGATATGCTTCTACAGCACCTTTAGCTGCTTTCAAATAATAAGGATGGCTACGAGTTTTATCTTCAGTTCTTAACATATCTACATAAGCACGAACAGTTGATTTATTAAGACAGTAAGCATGGAAGTCAAATTGATCTTCAAAGAAATCATCATAGAATTTATTTACTGTATGGAATCTTTTTAATGCTTTGCCATAATTCTTTTGTCGTAAATAAGAATAACCTTCTTCTGTAATAAACCATTGACATTGCATATCTTTCATATCTTGAAGAGGTTCTACATCACGCTATAATGAATATATATAAATATAAATAAAATAATAACAACGAATAAATAAATACATAAATAAAAATAATGTAACAAATGATCAATAATTTTTTTAATACATACTCTAGTAAATAAGCTAATGGTTTTTTCAGCTTCTTCTACACGATCAGCGCGTAATAAGTATTTAGCACATTTGGAGTTAATAAATCTATCCTGGAGATCAAGTTCACGAGCTTCATTCATAATTTCAGCAGCTTCTTGAATTTTACCAGAATGCTAAATTAAAGATAAAATTAATAAATAACAGATAATGATTTTTTTTTTTTGTATTTTTTTTACTTATTATTGATCTTTTTTTTTACCTTTAATATTCTTCCCTTTGTCATTAAAAGTTCAACAACTGTAGGTGTGTGCTCAATGGCCTTATTAATAGTTTCTAATGCTTTGTCATATTGTTGATGATAATCATAATGTTGTGCTAGATAATAAAGACACCATAATAATGCAGTTGGTGGTTCCTTAGCTCCTAATAATTTATATTTTAAATTAATGATATAAGGTGTTATCCAATTAAATCATCTTATATGTTGTTACTTTATATACATATATTCATATTTACCATTTTCTTCAAATGAGTTATGTTTTTCTAATGAAACACCATAAGATTCAACCAATTCAGAAATGATTTGTTTTTTCTTTTCATTAGCATAATAATTTTTCATACTAGCAAATAATGATGGAACACCTTTTCTAAGAGCATTTTGAATGGTAGCTTCTGCTTTTAATTTGAATGAATCATCATCTGCATAATGAAGTGATAAATCTTCGATAGCTTTTGAACGAGGGTATTGGGCAATTAAATCAGCTAAAAGTTGATTTGCTTCTGCCTTTTTGTCATCTAAATTAATAATAATAATAATAGTATTTATTAGTAATTATTTATTATAGCAATATATAAAGTTTATCTAATTATTTTTTTTCTTTTTTATTTGTTTTCCTCTCACTTTTACCTTTATTAAGCCCTTTTAATTCCAAAAGTGCAGAAACGTATCGACCGTTGTAAGGATTTTCGCTAATTAATAAACGATATGCAGCTTCAGCTTCATCCACTTTACCAAGTTTTGAAAGATAAAAAGCACGCTTTTCCTTAACATTACGTTTATCAGTAACCTTAGCTTCAATTTTATTTAAATGTTCTAAACCTTCTTCCCAATTACCAGTTTCTTCAATGAGCCAATTTTGATACATATGTAATTCTGATTTTTCATATGGAACAGTGTTACGCTATTTTTTTAGAAAAAAAAAATACATCTATTTAAATCATCCTGATCTTTAATATTATTTATAAATTTCTTACATCAATAAATTCTTCATCCTTTTTCATAACAGATAATGCTTTGTCAGGTTTACCAGCTAATTGATAGGCAACTGCTAATCCAATCCAAAAAGGTGAGTTTGTAGGACGATGTTGTAATAATTGTAAACGAGCATCCTATATTTATATATATAATATTATAAATAACATCATTGATATATAATAATAATAATAAATATGCAAGATACTTACAACAACAGCATCATATTGACGTAATTGAGTTTGTAAAAGAGCATAGTCTCTAAGAATATTGACATCGTTTTTGTTGAATTTTAAAGCTTGAGTATAACACTTAGCTGCTTCAGCGTAATTATTATCAGCACGATGCATCAATCCATAAACATGCCAGCCTATATTTTAAAAAAAGTTAATAGATACTATCAATAAAACTATTTCTTTTTTTTTTCAGTATGCATGTTATATATTATATATACTTACAAATATGAGAAGTTAAGTCGTTGCGAACACCTTTTTTAACATATTCATAACCTTCAGCTTTTTTATCCAAGTTGTTCAAAAAGATACCTTTCATTGCCAAAGTTTCTATTAATAAAAACAAATAAGAAAAAATAAGGTACGTTATATATCTTTAACTGTTTTATCTAGTAAATTTACTCAAATAAAAAAATTACCACCATGTTCAGGAAACTTTTTTAAAATAGAATCGGCTAACTTGAGACCTTTTTTATAGTTTTTCATTTCATAGTTCACCTAATAGATTAATATAGGAAAAAAAAAAATGCTCAATCCCAGTTTGACTATTATTATTATTTCTTGTTTTAAAATAGATATTATGTTCTAAAATATTATAATATAACGTTTTCTAAAATAATAAAAATAATAAATAAAAACATTAATGTTGAAATATATATATTACCAAAAGGTTGCGAAAAACAGCATTTTCTTTGGGTGGAAGTTCCCTTTTGGTAGCCATCGTTATATTTTAAAATAAATAAATATCTAAAGAGAAAGGTAAAAAATAAAAAAGCGTGAAGATTGAAAATTTATCTGCTAGAGAAAAAAAAAGTCACGACTACTGAGTTTCAAATTTAAAACTTTAAGTTTATGCTTGAATATTTATATAAAAATAAGCTTGTGGATAAATTCTATCAGGAAAAAAGTCGTCAAATGGTCAGTTTACGGATTATGAAATTGATGCTATGTCTTTTTTTTATCAACCTCTTGAAAATACTACTTTAAACAAAGTACTGAAATTTTTATTTCATGTTTTATATCCAATGATCTTTTTAATTATGATTATTCTGGTTTCATTTTTTTATGCTTCCAATATAATCAATAGTGGAAAGTAGAAAAACATCAGTAAAATGCACTACAAAATTTTAGATGATCAAGGAAATATCATTCAACCACACCCAATTTTTCCAATTGGGTCGGAGTTAAAGTTAATTTTTACCTTATATAAAAAATGTTTTTTCTTTGTTTCTCTTTTCTCTCTCCTTGTTTCCTTCTTTATTTATTTTATTTATTCTCTTTATAATATATTTCATTCTTTTTTTTTATAAAATAAAATATAAATATGTCTCAACGATTGGTTAGTCTATCAAAAATATTTATAAATAAACCAATTTATACTCGAAATATGACACCAGTAGTTCGTCAATCTTGGCGTACCTATACAAAAGAAGTATCTAAAATCAAGGAACAACAAATAATAGCCAAGGAACAAGGTGGAAAGTTAAAAGAACTTGCAAAAAAATATGGTCCTTCAGGTATTCTTGTTTATCTTGGTGTTGGATTTATTGACCTTGGATTTACTTTTGCAACCATTCAACTAGTTGGTTCAGATAAAGTAAAAAAAATAGAACATATGGTTCTTGAAACTTTTCATGAAACTAAAGAAAAATTTGGCTTCAAGTCTAATACCACTATCGATAATAATAATAAAGAAGAAAATAAAATAACTAAATCAACAACTATAAATAAAAATGATGATGATGAAAGTCCTTCTTTAGCTTCAGTATTTATTCTTGCTTATGGAATTCATAAAACTCTACTTTTACCTGTCAGATTGGCTATCACTACTGCCATTACCCCTGCGTTTGTTCGAAAAATTCATGCTCTTGGATGGGCAAAATATGCACCTAGATTATTTGGTGTTTCAAAAAAACCATAGATTTTTTTTTTATCTTTATTTTTTAATCATCATCATTAATATTGAATATAGAGAAACATAGATTAATTTAAACACTACTCATTTATCATCCATTACTTTACCAATTACTATTATTATTATTATTATTATTATTATTAATATACACAAATTATCAAAATATATTATTATTCTCGGTTGATTTTTTATAATTTGAATTAAAGTTTTTGACTCAAATTGATCACGGATGATTCCGAAAAAAAAAAATCTGTACAAATAATTCATTTTTCCGTAAGTACCTTAAAATAAAGATTCTATTTAATGCAAAGAGAATAGAAAATACATAAAAATAGAAACAGAAATAATAAAATGGATAAATAAAAAAAGGATAATTATAATAAAACAATAATAACAAATAAACATACATATGTATATCATATATAGTCATATATTATTATAATAATGATATGGAATATATTTTGTATTATTAATATATATGTTGTAATTGAAGCAATATTATCATCAACAGCAGCATATGATTGAATTTTCATCATTATACAAAAATACAATAAATTATTTTTATTTTTATACGTTCATCAATACTTCAGACTCATATTTTATTAATAAAATTACAACAACAATAATATTAAAAATATAATAAACAGTTATACAATCACCCTTTTCTTTCTTTCCTTAAAAAAAATAATAGTTGTAGTATGAATAAGTGTTGCAATTTGGATTTTAACTCCGATATTTTTTAGTTAAAAAAGCTTGATGAATTTTTTTTCTATTCTTTTTCTTTCTTTTTCCCTAATTGACTTATTTGTTTATTTATATATTTCATTTTATTATTATTTCTAGCTATCATAATAACATCTTAAACAACAACATATGTATAATAAATCATCTCATTCATCAAAACAAGACAGTAATAATGGAAAGGTTATTATCATAGATATAATATTTGATTTATTTATAATATCTTTTTAAACAAGTGTCTAAAATTATTTTTAAAAAAAATAATCTGAATAGAATATATCCAACACCAAATTACAAAGTTTTACTGTAGGATATGCAAAGAAATCAGCTTTTCAACGACACAAGGAAGAAGTTGAACAGAAAAAAAAAGTAATGATTATATTTAATAATTTACATGTATTCACACTAATATATAAATATACACTGCTATTCAGCCTTGAAAAAAAAAAAAAAGGAATATTAACAGCTTCTTTTTCTTTCTTCTTCTTCTTTTTTATTAACTGATATAATAAATAGAAAGAAATAGAAGAAGCTGCTAAAATATACGAAGATTTTGTAGCATCTTTTGAAACAAAAAAATACAGTCAAGGTACATCAGGTTTTATAAAGTCTGGTCAAGGTAATATTTTTTTATAATACTCCAACAGATAAATAAATCACAAAGATATACATATAGATACAATAAAATAAAAAATATAAATATGTATGTTTATTTGATGGGATTCTTATCATGTTCAGCTTAAATCGATAAATAGATAAAGATAGTCATCGATCGTCCACTTCTTCTTCAACTTCATTACAGCCTTCAAACTCAACCTATTCTAGTCATGAATCTAATAATAATAATAATAATATTAATAATATTAATAGTAGTAGTAGTCACAACAAATCTAATTATAAACCTATGTCATTTGTAAAATCTGGAGACATAAAATCAAAGCCAACAACAGATAATATTAGACTTAAGCGTGGATATGAAAAGGATGAAGATGAAGACGAAGATGAGGATGATGTAAGGATATTGACAAAAACAAAATATCAGCATAAGTAAAATTATTCTGATTTATTTTTATTGATATGTAGGCATTGGCCCAAATGAAACAAGCAAAAGCTGGAAAGAAAAGACATATGGATGCATTTTTAGAGGAAATTAAAAAGTAAACTTGTTTAAAAAAACATAAATGATGAATACTAGCTTTCTAACTGTTCATATTTTTTTTATAGAGTTCAAGAAAATAGAGCTAAAGGAATTGATGCACCAGCTAAAAGCTGTATGTTTACTTTTGAAATTATATGATTATTTTTTTTGAAGATGCAATCAATGTCAACATTATTTATATTAACACTATTTTTCTCATTCATTTCATTTAGCATCATCGAATGATAATGGTGTATACGATAGTGATGATCTCTTTACAACAAATATATTCTTATCCAACATTAATCCAAAAGTAATAATAATAATAATAACATATAAGCAGCATACTAACTTCGAATATATATCTATGCATGATTTTTTTAAAGGTAAATGAAAATGTACTTTGTCAAGAATTTGGAAAATTTGGGCCAATAGGATCAGTTAAAATTATGTGGCCACGTACAGAAGAAGAAATAGAAAGAAATAGAAACTGTGGTTTTGTTTGTTTTATGGAGCGTGAACATGCTGCAAAAGCTCTTGAAGAATTAAATGGAAAAGATCTACATGGATATACTATAAAAGCAGGCTGGGGTAAACCTGTACCATTACCTGCTCGTCCTATATTTGGTAAGCTATTTATGATAGTGAAGAAGTTTTTTTTAAAATAAAAATAAAAAATAAAAAAGGTTCAGTATAGATAATAAACAATTTAATATTCATATATATAGTATTAGAGAAATCTAATGATGAGACTAAATTTGACGATTTACCATTCAATGCGCAATTAGTAGATATTGGTGATGTAAGTTAAAACAGTTAACAACTGAAAGAAAGAAAGAAAAAAACCGACGAAAGTAGAAAATAATCTCACACTGTTATATTATAGAACAAAAAACGACCTGAAATTACAGTAATTCAACCAGCAAATATTAATACAGTTAAAATTATACATCGACTTATTGAACGTGTTGTTGTATACGGACCATTATTTGAAGTAAATAATTATAGATATACAATATATGTATATTTGTATACTTTTTTTTAAGTCCGTGTATTTTATATTAACTAAACTTTTTATTTTTCCTTATTTTTATTTCTAGGAGTTAATCATGGAAAAAGAAGCAAATAATAAACAATATGAGTTTTTATTTAATAGTTTGGTAATAATAATAATAATAATAGTAATCATGATGAAAAATAAAATGAAATAGCAATGTATATTAAATAATATTATTATTATTATTTATTATTATCACTATCATTATTTTACATACATTTTTTTGAACTAGCACCCAGATCATGTTTATTACAGATGGAAACTTTTTTCTATTCTTCAAGGTGACAGTATTATAAATTGGCGAACTGAACCATTCCAAATGTTTGAGGGTGGACCTTGGTGGATTCCTCCTAGTGTTCCAGATATCCCATTTGACGAAGAAGTAAAGAAATGGCTATATAATTTTTTTTATACATTGTTTTGTATATATCTATTAATGTATTTTTTTAATAATATAATATATATTAGGGTACAACGGAATTAATATATGATTCAGAGGACGAAGCAAATGAAAGAACACAACAAAAATTACCAAAAGGACAATTAGGAAAAATTGGTAGACAAAGGTTTGAAACAATGATTAGATTGGTAACTTATCAACGTGGAACTATTGCACAAGCTATGTCATATGCTATAGAACATGCTGATGCTTATGAAGAGGTAACTAAAACAAAATAAAAAACATAATCACAATCACAATCACAAACATAATCATAATCGTAATCATATATAAAATTGAATTAATGGATGGTTTTTTATATTATGTTATATTACATTATATTATTCTCTAGATCATTGATATTGTGTATAAATCAGTTTTAGTACAAAACGCGCCTATTACATCCAAAATCGCAAGACTTTTTCTTATATCCGATATTCTTCATAATAGCAGTGTACATGTTACAAATGCTTGGCGATATCGTGATGGATTTGAACGATGTTTACCAGAAATATTTGAACATCTCAATAAAATTTTTAGAACTATTACAGCAAGATTAAAAGCAGAACAATTTAGGGTAAAGCTATAAATAATTATCTTATTTTAGTAATGAAAATTATGAATTAAGTTATTAAATTTTCATTTCTTTTCTATTTCTATTTTTAATTTTATTGTATATAACTACTATATTTAAATAATTAGCGATATATCACATCTGTTCTTAGTGCTTGGGAAAACTGGATGGTGTTTCCAAAACATTTTATTGAAAAATTAAATGAAATATTCATGAAAAAATCAGATCAAAACGTGAAACAATTACCATCGTCACATGAAGATGGAACAAAAGATGATAATGAAAACGTCGAAAACTATAACGATAGTAATATCAGCAATAAGGAAGATAATGCAAATGAAAAAGCTATGGATGATATAAATGGAGAAATTATGGATGATATAGATGGTGAAGCTATGGATGATATAGATGGAGAAGCTATGGAAGATTTTTAAATATTTAATGGTTTTTTGTTTAAAATAATAAATTTCATCTGATGTTAAATTATTATTTTTTTTTCCTTTCTCTCTTTCACTATATTTTTTTCTTAAAAAAAATACAAATATATACTTTTATATAAACTTAACATATTACATAATGGATTTAAAACAATTAGAAAATGCTTTAAAGGAAATGCCTATCGACACGCTTTTATCAGAAATACCTGAAATACAAAACTCATTAATACACCTAATAAGATCAAATAAAGATATGAAAGATTTTGACCCAGAAGGAAAAGATCCAGAATTAACTTTAGCTATTAAAGAAAACAAAGATTTGATTAAGCGTTATAATGATAGAATTGATTTGACTCTTGACGTAATACGCGAGCGTATTAATGAAGCTGCTGCATTAGAAATAGGAAGTAATGTTGAATCATTTAGAGAAAAATATATGAAGGATATAATAGAAGAAGAAGAAAAAGCACTATCAACAAGATCAATAACAAGTGAAGAAGGAGTATATTTATAATAATTATAATATTGATGATGATAATTACTCTTCTCTTTTATATATTAATATCTATACTAAGTGATACTATAATACCAACTTGATATGTTATGGATTGATTGTTATTTTTAATAAAAATGGTTTTTTATGCTTAAATATAATGATGCTAGTTATGGTTTTCTGTCGTAGCATTAAAATAATTATATATTGTTTTATCTTTTAGTGGTGGATCTTCTATATATATTAAAAGCTGGTAAGGATAAATAGAATGTGGTTTATATTTCACGATTTCGTCTTCAAAATATTCCTAATTAAATAAGTGAGAAATGGATATAGATTTATTTACATTTATATTATTAATCATTCATATTGATATTTCCTATAATTTTATTACTGATTTTTATTATGATGATCATTATTATTATTATCATTGTTACTTACTCTTATTATTAAGGTTTCATGTTTTTCTAAAGATTTAAAGTAATATGTAAAATATACTCCTCCAGCTATAGATATGTAGTTAAGACAGTAACATACATTTAGTATGTTTTTTTTTATTGAAAGTTAAAAGTGTACCGTTATTTATATTTATAAATTTTTACCTTGATTAATAACAGGTATATTTACTGCTTCCTGTCCATTTTTAGATACTATTTTACCTCCATTGGTTGTAAGTTGTTTGACAATAATCTCATATAAAGAGTTTAATAAAGTCGTATGTATCTTTGAATCACTATTATACCATTCTAGTTTTTCTTCTGGTAAAAAAATTATTACTTGTAAAACCTATTTATATATACAGTATTAAAAATATACATTTATAAATATTTGATTTATCAATTATTGAAATTACTATTATATATTTTACCGAAGATAGAGTAATTTTTAAGTGAATTACATTTCTTGTTGACTGTAACATATGGAAGTGAGAAAAAAATTTACTATTTAAAAAATTAAACCAAAGAAAGAAAAAATGTTCAAAACTAGCGCCATTTAAAAATATTAACATATATAAAAGATTTTATGCGAAAAGTAAAAAACAAAACCCAATTTTTTATATTCAAAAAAATAAATGCTTACCATAATAAGCTGCTCAAATTAGATTTGTTTTTTTTTTTTCCACTTAATATTTTTTCGAAATGAAAAAAAACCATGAGTATAAAACTAGAAAAAAAGACAAACTTATTTATTTACTTAATAGATTTACTGATATAACTCCAGCAGTAACCTTATTTATTATATGTACTTTTAGTTTTGCATGATTGAGTGAATATTAATTGTTTCTTGTATGTATATACTTAGGAATTAAAATTAGTCAAAAATAATAGACTCTTTATATATGGATGTTGAAATGGAATTGTACATATCTGAAAAAAGGTAATAAATAAAATCAAACAAAAATAAAAATAAATAAATAAAATCTTCAAAGCAAAAACAAAATTAAAAACAAGTGATCAATACGAGAAAGAGAAGTAAGAATGCTTTTATTAAAAATTGTAAATCAAAATTATATTTATAAGATTTGAATAATTTAAAATAAAATTTAAAAAAAAATTGAAATTCAGAGACGTGATAGATGGTACTGATTTTGATGTATTTTTACCGTCTCATTCAATGTGCGTTTGGTATGGTATATTTGATTTGAAAAATATAATAAATAAATTACTGATTGCCAAAATTAGTTAAACGTAATACTATTATAAGAAATAATATTACAAATGTATACAAAATAAATAAAATAGGGTAATTCCAGGATTGTCTGATAAAGATCAAACTAAATAAAAAAAATCAATAAGTAGCTCCAATTGTCTGTAATGATTTAGTCCGTCAAATCATATAAATAAATATAAGTCTTATTATATATTTATAACCAGTAGACAATATCTAAGCTTAACTTAAAGAGACCCTAAAAAGATTTTATTATTTCTCAAAACACTAAAAATGATCCTAGTTCAAGATTAAATAAAAAGGTAAAATTAATTCTAAAGTTACATGATGTATATAAAAAAAAAAGATGTAGTTATCCCTCTTATACCTTTTTCGCTAGATAAATTGATCCAATAAAATAAGAAATATAAAATCGAACGATAACCATTAAATTATGTAAGGATTTATAATAAATGTTTTGAACAAAAGAATGTTTTAAAGAAAAACAAAAAAATCAGGAACAATAGAATAAAAGAATAAGTTAATCCTAAAAGGAAAATAAGGTTTGTAAGGCAATTCCAACATTAATTGGGAGGAAAGGGAAAGTACCCTTATTAACCATCTCTCCACTTGTCATTTATCCTGAATTGAATTTAAAATTTAGAATTTTACGACTTTTGAAATTTTGGTTGTTATCAAGCATCACATGAATTTATTAATTCCTTGGCACGATTATAAATTCCTCTACCACAGTATTTAAGTTTCTACCTTTTCATTGTCACCTTAAGATTGAAATGACCTTCATCATGCACCTTAAGAATCACTTCATCTATATTACCTTGATATAATACTTCTAGTTCATCTGGAGTACCTTTAAGATAAAATCTTCCATGATCCAAGTAATATTCAGCAGCAATAGTGGGTGATCGTTTACTCGATCCCCCAGCACCAGATTTTCCAGTGTTACTAACATCACCAGTTTTCTTAGGACATTTAACTGCATAATGACCAGTTTCACCACATGCAAAACAGGCAACTTCTTTCTTCTGATTAGCTTTACTAAGACCAGGTTTCTTGTTGTTAGTATTATTAACCTTAGGATTTCCATTGACCAAGTTAATCCTTAAGTTCTCCATTCCAGCTACCAATTGTTGGAGAGTAGAAGCAATGGAAGAACTGTCAGTACTAACACCACCGTCGAAAAGATCGTAATCATATTTTCTTTTCACTCTTTCGAGCTTATGAACAAAAGATACAGCATCCTTAAATGATTTGACTCCGCCTTTTAATTCTAGTTCCTTAGCTAAATCAGAGCGTAAAGCATCAACCAAATATCTATATTTGATACGTTCTTCTTTGATAGATAAGATAGAGAACAACCTTTGTAACTTAAGTGATAGATCCTCAATACTCACATCACCTTGTTTCAACATATGCAATTCAGACCAGTAAGCTTTCAAATCAATATGATTGATGAATTGTTCCTTAAAAGCAGCAATAAATTCATCCCAATTATTAATCTCTTCCCCATTGATGTTCCACCACTCTAAGGCAATACCATCCAAATGTGAAGTAGCAATCCACAGCATCTTGTTGTCATCGAATTTAGTATACTCCTTGATTCTAATCAATGACTTCAACCAAGCTGAAGCGTTCACATTGGTCTTGTCCCCAGTAAAGGTAGTAGGTTTACTCAAAAATTGTATAACGTCAACAGACATAGCATCAACCATAGTAAGTAAAAGAAGTAAAATAAAAATAAAAGAGAAAAAAAATAAAATCAAATAAAGTAAAGTAAAATAAAAGGAAGTAAAAAAATCAAATATAATAACTAAATGCAAGGAAATTATGTCCTGCTTGTCTCACTAAAATGTACGTTTGGTATAGTATGCTTGATTTGAAAAATACAATAAATAAATTACTGATTGCCAAAAGTAATTAAACGTAATACTATTATAAGAAATAATATTACAAATGTATACAAAATAAATAAAATAGGGCAATTCCAAGATTGTTCGATAAAAATCAAACTAAAATAAAAATAAAATAAATAAATTAAAATAAACCAAACCAAAGTAAAGTGTGAAGAATCAACAATTATCTTTCCAATATTGAATTAAGTCCTTTTAATTCAATAATAAATATATAAGTCCTTCTATATATTTATATCTAAAGATAAAAACCCTTGATTGCCTCTTTCTTTTTATTAAAAAAAATTAAATTTATATCTTTTGATGTATGAGACTTATCAAATAATAATTATATTAGATAATATAAAACAAAATAGAAAAATAAGAAATATCATGATTACATAACAATAATATGTATAGAAAACGAAGAAAAGTATAGTTTGCAGGAACAATGGAATTGGAATAAGAATAAAAAAAATTTTCTTTAAATGTCAGATAATGATCCAGCTCATCAGAAAGTCCTTTATCCGATCTGGCAAATACTACCTGAATTTGGAGGCAATATGAAAATACATATATAATCATATCCTCAGCGTATCGCCGATGTTACGTGAGGTGTTTCGCATTGAAGTGGCTAGGTTCAATAGTTATAGAATATATGTGTGATATAAGTAAATATATATATAGATTGATTTTGGGAAAAAGAAAATAATCTTGATCAAATCAAAATATATAGTAAAATAAATAGTAAAAAAATTAAAGTGAATAAAACAAAAATAGATAGAGTATAATAAAACGAAACGAGTAAGTATTCAGCAAGTAAAATAAAATAAACAAAACAAACAATATAAATAACTTGATAAAAACTAGACAATCTATATATTAAACTATTCAAAACTATTAAGCGATCGATACGGAAAAGAGAAGATGTAAAGATGATTTTTTATTAAAATTAATTTAATTTAATTATTTATATGATTTCGGTGATACGGAAAAGAGAAGATGTAAAGATGATTTTTTATTAAAATTAATTTAATTTAATTATTTATATGATTTCGGTTTTTTAAAATACAAAAATAAAAATAAAAATAAAATAAAATTTAGGAACCAGATAACTTCAAAGACGAATCTTCATCGTCTCACCGATGAGAAGCTGAGAATGAAATTTGTATTTTCACTCAACTTAATTTTTATATACTTTAAATTTAGACAATCTGATAAAAGTGATTATCAGTGGGATTTGAATATTCTGATTGTTTATTTTATTATTTAGTTTGTATTTCTTTTACATTATTTTATCTTTTTAACCGTGACATATATTTATTTATCATATCATATTTTAGTATTTATAAGTTCTTTTTTTTTTTTGAAAAAAGTATATTAGGTTGATTTAATTTTAATCTATAATAAAAAGGATATTCGCAGTCTATTCTTTTACCTTAATACCTAACTTTTAAAAAAGAAATTTATCAAGTGTTGTATTTTATCTTGAAGTAAATATATTAAAAGGAATTATATATTTACTATTGGATTTGAAGGACTAAATCTAATTGTGATATAAATCTAGTTATTAGTTATTTATTAAGTTTACCTTTATTTACCGTTTATTTATTAGTTTGATTTTTATCAAACATCCCTGTATATCTCTTCTCATTTATATTTATACTTATTCTTTTTTTTAAAAAATCAAATATCTTATATTGACGCATCACCGATGATACGCGTGGTGCTTAAAATTGAAGTGGCTAGGTTCAAGTGTAGTTATAATAAAGTAAATAATTAAAGTAATGTAAATGTCAAACTGATAATCGTGTACCAATTTAATAATAAAATATATAATAAAATAAAATAAAATAAAATAAATTTGAAACGAAATTTAAAATAACTAAATAAAACAATTAACGTTAACAATTATCTAAACAAAAATAAATCAAAGTGATCAATACAAGAAAGAGATGTGTAAAGATGATTTTTATTTCAATTAAATCAAGACTTATTTTATATTAATTATTTTTAATTTCAGCTAGTAATTAGAGTTATGAGACGTAATGAATTCAAAGAAGATCCATCTCCGTCTCAACGACAAGATGGCTTCTTGGTTTAGTGGTATAATTCTCGCTTAGGGTGCGAGAGGTCCCGGGTTCGATTCCCGGAGAAGCCCGTTCTTTTTTACCCTTTTTGAGGATAATATTTTATGCGCTGAGTTGGAATTAAAATTTCCTTTTATGCATTTGTTCTATATTTTTTTATCTTTTTTTTTGTTTATTTATGGTTTTCCATTTTATGATTTAATAGTTTGATAGTAAGCATCAGTAAACTGCTCTATAAGTATATACAACTTGATTCAGATTATATAAAGTTAAATAAAATAAGTAAAATAAATACAATTTTAGATAACAATCAGCTAAAAATGAATGTATTCAAAAAATAATAAAACATTTAAATATTAATATTGTACAAAAATCAATAATAGCAAGTGAAATATATAAAAAAAAATTACATCATATAAACTATAATTATTATTATTATTTCATAAATTGAGAAAATATAAAAACAGAATCAAAAAAACTTCTTTTTTATTATATCTTTCAAGTTTCTTTTCAGATAGTGGAAAGGGTCATAAACATAAAATATTTATATAATAATATAGCAATAATCCACATATATGTATCTAATATATAAAGATCAAAATAATATATATTAAATTTTACATTTGTATGTATATTAAAAATGGAATAAAAGTTCAAATTCATTGAACTTCTTGATCTAATTACTAAAATATGTAAATTAATATATATATTCTTTTTTTTGGATAATAGAATATGAATTAATAAACATCATCATTATTTCATATTGAATAGTCATTTTATTGATGGAATTATATTTTTATTGAGTTAAATTATATATATATATATATTATTTTGCATGAAGTTGGGCTAATAGTGAGTCTAGTTCTTGAGCTACAATATGATTTGTACATTTTGCACGTACTTGTCTATATATAAATATATATGATGTCAATAGTTTTAGTCTATTTTTTTTTTTTTGAATCTTTTTTAATATTATTATTTCTTATCATTTTTACCTTAAACCTTCCATGTCTTTATTTAAAAATGCTTGTTCTCCAGCTTCTTTAAAAGCTCCTATTTTAACAAATAAAGCTGGGCGACTATTTGGATCACATTTAAGGATATATTTTGATGCCTCTTGATATTGTTTAGCTTTAATACATTCTTCTACAAAAGGCTACATAATCATAAAATAAATATAAATCAATTACTATTATATAGTTAAGTATATAGTAATAATAATAATAATAATATACCTCATATCCAATAGGTGATTTCTTGCTTTTTGCTAGTGCGTGTAATTGTTCCCAATCACGAACTTCAACAAGAGCTCGTAATTTTACCCACCAAAATCTATAATTGAAATTGAAATAAAATAAAATAAATTAATGAAGATACACATATACATACATACATATATAAACTATATTTATACTATATTTTATATATGCATATATTTTTTACCTTTTATCTCCTACTTTGAATTCACTTCTTATTTTACTAGCTTTTGTATGTTGTCCAATTATAGTACATTTATATATAGTTTCACTAACTGATAATCCAATGAAAGATTGGTGGGTATCTTTTTCCAATGTAGATTGGAATTGAAGAAGTTTAATTGAATCATCTACTACTTTTGATTCGAATGCACATTCTTTATCATCTTGATACATTTTTCCAGCAACTTTTAATTTACTAATTCGTTCATTAACATCCTAAATATTATCATCATCATTATCATAAATAATAATAATAATAAAATGAAATCAGCAAAAAATAATATATATAATGATATTGATTTTTTCTTTCTCTCTTTTATAAGTATTACATCTAAATTGTATGCCTCTGAAAAAATCATGTTTGCACTTTCTATCTTGCGATCATCTTGATAGTAAAAGTCCTTAAGTAATTCCTGATCTTGTTCTTTACAATATACTTCTAATAAACTAGCTGCTAATGGTTTGTTATTGATCATACGGAAGAATTCACCAAGATGAAGTTTTCTTTTTAAATGAAAGATGACCAAATATACTGTTTAATTATAAATAAATAAGTAGGTAAGCAAATAGATACCATTTTTACTTTTTTTAAATTTATATGTATTTACCTAAATCTGTATCTCCACTTTCAATAGCTTTAATTAAAGCAGTTTCATCTTCTTGCATAGATATAAGTAAAGGTACTTGTTCTGCAGCACGTGGTTCGTAATCAAGTAGCTATATAAAAAAGAGATCAAAAATCAAAATAAAATAAAATAAATTTATATGCTCTTTTAATAAACAAGAAAAATAGATATTTGTAATTTTACTTTTGTTGCAAGACGTGTTTGACCATTGTTATGTGCTGTATTAGCAACTTCAGCAAACGATAATCCTGGATTTTTTGAAAGTTTTTCAACAATAGCTCTACAAGTGGCATCTTCATCATCTGAGGAACTTTTTATCTATATATATTTATGAAGATTTATAAAAAATAATAATCATTTGTCCATTAATAATGTATATGTATATATAATAAAAGCGATTTTTTAATTATATAATACTTTTGCACAAGCCCAATGGATTAGTATTTTATCAGTTCGTATATTTAAATATTCTGCAATTCTTATAGCTAATAAATGTTGATGTCGTTGAATTAATCGATCAATTAAATTATCAGGTGATAAACGTTTAAATCTATTATGTATGTATAGCAAATAAAAAAATTAAATGAATCTATTCATCTTTCATCTCATTTTTATTTTTGCAATACTTACTGTGCATAAGTTAATGGGATACCAATATCATAAAATCGAACAGCATTTAAAACTCGTAAAGCTTGAGCCATTTCTACAAAATTATCTGCATTATATCCATCCAAAAAGCATTTGCCAAATGAAGCAGCCTACATTTTTTTTTTAAAAAAAGATGATAGCCAATAATAATAAACTTTATAAATAATAATAAACTTAATAATAAAATATCAATCATAATATGCTTACTTTTAAAAGTGTACGTTGATAATAATGTTGGAATTCAAAACCAGCAGCTTCAATACAACAATCTACAGCATCTGCGAGCTCAGGACGAATGGTACGAATGTTTTCATCAGCTTTAGGGCTTCTTTTCTATTTTATACAATATTTATAGAAAAAAAATATAAATTAACTATATTTACACATGTTTATATATATATACCTCATAATGATCAAGGGCATCATATAGCATAGCAGCAGGTGAAGTTGATCCAATCTTAAAGATTTCTTCAGTTGAGGCTAATAGATAATATATAAGTAAATGCTTATTTATATACTTTGTGATATTTATGAATTGAATTATTTTTTAAAAGATAATACTTACTTGGAACTTTTTGTAATAATTCACATTTATCATTACTTGTTATTCTTATACCATCAATTTCAGAAGATAAAAATATAGGTTCATCATAAGAAAATTTTATCCAATCACCAAATGGTCCAATCATAAGAACAATTTTATCCCAGTACATCACTACTGAATCAGTACCACACCTATATATATATATATATGTAAAATATAATAAAAAAAGTAAACATATAAATGTAATCATTTCCATTATATTTATTTATTTATATTTTACCAAACAAGTTGTTGGGGTGGTACTTTAGATTTGGTGGCATATTCAGAAAGATTCTTTTCAAAATCAGTAGAAACTACCCATAATTTTCCTTCAGCTGTAAATAAAGCCAAATATTTTCCATTTGGTGAAACAGACATTTTTGTAAAAGGGCCTTGTTGTAACATCTGAAAAAATAAAATCAAATAAAAGTATATATATGTATATTAGATATGATCAAATATTATTATTATTATCCTATTTTTCTTTTTTCCGATTTCTATTTTTTTTTATTACTTGATCTTGTGTTTCTTTGCTATCAACAACTAAAATTGTTTGATTAGTTGCAATTAATACTTCTACATGACGACTTAGGGTATATTGAGGAGGAATAACAGCCCAACTATGAGGTAATTCAATTAAGCCAGTTTCTGCCATTTGTTTTGGTTGAGGTTCATGAAAATTAGTTACTGATATAAGTTGATAATTACCAGTCATTGCAACCAATCCACCACCCCATATTTGACAACCAATAATCCCATAATCAGTAGCTTCCTTTTATATATATTAAAAAAAAAGAACAAGAAAAATTATGATATCCTTTCAGTGTAATAAATAAAATTTCACGCATATATATATATAAGGATGTATTTTGTTTTTAATTACTTACCCTTCCAAGAGTAAATTGTTCATTTTTACCGTGTAAAGGGTATAAATATACAGTACCTTCTTCTGTTACAACAACCAATTGTTCATTTTCTGACCATCCTAAAGCAACAATTCGGCCTTTATCCCACTTATTTGATAAATAATTTTATAAATAAATGAGTAAATATAATTATAAATCATCTGCATAAATTATTCTTATTTTCATTTTTTTTTTTTTGTACCTGGATTTGATCAATTAATTTTCCTGAAGCAGTATATACATAAATAGTTGGTTTAATAGGCTGTTGTTTATGTAAAAGTAATACTTTTTTATCGTCTCTTATCATAGCTATTAAAATAATGATAATAATAAAAAAAGATACATTAGGTCGTAAAATAAAGTCCATATATTATATATGATGCATATAAAATTATATTCTTTTTTCATACCAATAGGTCCACCATATGGTGCTACAGCAATCATAAACTTTGATAAATCAGTTTGGTTCCATGATAATGAATATACTTCTTGTTTTCTATTAGTAAAGGAGAATAAAAAAAAAGGTTGATATAAAAGATAATATGCTTATGAACTACTATTTTTTTTTCTTTCATATTTCGTTTACCGATAGAAGCGATCCTAAGCGTTTTAAAGAATAAATATAATATTTAGTTAAGGCAAGTACATTTAAAAGTGTATAATATGTCAAGAAAAAGAATAAACTTACATTAAATTGAATCCAATCAGCAGTTGGATTTGGTGTCATCTAATAATAATAATAATAATAATAATAATAATAATAATAATAATAGTAATGATAATATATTTTTATCAACCAAAAAAAGAAGAAAAGTAAAGACGTAAAAAAGAAAAAAAGGGAAGGAATATGAAACAAGAAGAGAATGAAGAGAGAGGTGTTTAAAAAAGTGATTTTTGGAAATATTCAGAGTGACTTTGAAATTTCTCTGTCGGAGTTTAAGAACGCGTTGAAATTTTTTTTTCAACTTTAGCTTTTCTCTCTCTCTCTTCAATTTTATTTATTTTATCTTATACATTCATATATAATTTTATATTGCATTAGACTTATCAATATATTATTAATTATCACTTAATTATTCATTTTTTTTTTTTTAAAAAAAACAGTTCATTTTTCACAATACTTTAATATTTAAACAATATATTATTATTAATATATACATATATCTAGTATTTTTTTATTAACAAAAAAGAAACAAAAAACAAATCATAATTGTATAAACAAAAAGATAAAATATGATCAATCATAACCCACCTGAATCATCTATTCAAACTATTCAAAAAGCCACTAATACTTTAGAAGAAGTAGCTATATTGGATCGTAATTTTCCAGATATTGGAGATTCTTTCTCTGGTAAAATACTTATATATATATGTATATAAACAGTGTTATACAGTTTTTCTTTTAAACTTATTATTCTTACTACGTATTATATATATATATTACTATTGTTATAGAATCCTTTTCATCAACTTATAAGGAAACAATTGGAAGTTCAGTACAGCCTATTCTTCCTAGAGTTACAATTCCTATGCCTATTCAATTATTGGAAATTTTTCATAATCGTAATATACACGTACATATATTTATATACTCAGTTCAGTTTTATATATATATTTGTATATATTAATATATATTATTATATAAATATGATTGTTTTAAATTCTATAATTAGGTAAAAATGATGACCCAGCTGGTATTTTTTCAGAAATCAATCGTGCATATTTTGTTGTAAAAAATCAACTTTATTTATGGAATTATAATAATAGGTATTGGTTATAAAAATAATAGTAATAATTAATTTTAATTTATATATATATATAATAACTAATATATATAAATGCATCTATCTGTAATGTGATTTTTTACTTATTTTTATTTTAATAGACAATTGTTTGATGTATATGAAGATGCTCATGAAATTGTAGGTGTAGCTATTGTTAGACCAAAAGTAGATGTTTTCAATAAAACTGTTACACATGTGCTTATTGTAGCTAGTGTTCAAGAAATCAACGTCATTGCTTTAAATTATAAAAATGTTGATGGTTTTAATGATCAATTGACTTTTTATACAACTGGAATTATGACTTCTGCAAGTGGTATTCGTATGAAAACTATTGTTGGAACCATTCATGGACGTGTATTTATGTTGGGAAATGATGGAAATGTCTATGAATTAGAATATAGGGTAATCATTAAAAAAAAAAGATGATTAAAAGTAAAAAAGAACAATAGTAATAATAAAATAAGGTAAATGTTAACTAATATGATTATTTGTTATTAAAATATATTAGGGATCTGAAGGTTGGTTCAGTAGCCGCTGTTATAAAACTTTACATAAATCATTATTATCATCTTGGTCATTTTACAGTTCAGGTATTCTTTTTATTTTCCATTTCTTTTTTTGCTTAAAAAACGAAATCGCTTCATATAAATGATTCTGAATTATATATATATATATATATACATATATAAATAGATGTTAGTGTCGATATTGCTGTAAGTGAAAATGGTCAATATTTATATCGATTATCCGAAAGATCAATTATCCAGGTAATTAATAGAATATTTCCATATATATATATATATAAATACTAAATGATTCTCATTTTCTCTGTCTTTTTTTTTTATAGGTAATCCATCTTGGGAATAACGGTGATGAATACAACATTATACCAAATGACATTAATACTGGAGATGTAGCAAGGCTTATGTGCCCTAATTCAGAATTATTAAATAGCGATAATTTCAAAGTAATTTCAATAAAACCTACTTCACCTTTAGAATCTAAACAATATCAATTAGTAGCAGTGACATCAACTGGTGTACGCTTATATTTAACTCACAACAAAGATAATAAACCTAATAATCATAATAGTAATAAAGAATCATCAGCATCATCACCAAAAGGATTAGAGCTTTGCCATGTAAGATTACCTCCTCCTTTATCCGCTCAACCCATTCAAAATCCAAACCCAAACATTAACATCATTAGTTTACCCACCTCTTTACCTTCCATATCTAAATGCTTTTATAACCATGGCATATTATTATTAGTTAGTCAAGTAAATGGATCAGAAAAAATATCGAGCGCTTCACCTGATATTGGACATATGGCTCAAAATGTAATCATGGACTCTCTTTTTTTTTAAGAGAAAAAAAAGGAAAAAGAAATACATTTATTAATATTTATTCAATTTATTTATATATATAGGGTCCACGTTCCGGATTTTTTGAATTAACTAGTACTTTTGCATTATCAGGAAATGTCATTAACATTACTGAAATATCAGAAGTACCATTTGAATTAAATGAACTTACATCAACATTATCTACACCTAGTCAACAATTTTTAGCATTAACAACTACAGGATTAACTGTACTTACTAAAATACGCCCTATTGATATGTTGAGAAATATTTTGATAAATACAGGATCTGATATTCGTCATCGTGCATCTGATTTCGAAAAATTCTTTGAAAATTTTGGTACAGTCCAATCTACTTCTTTATTGTATGGAATTATTACTTGTGCTCAACCAACTGTAACTAAAGCAATTGATGGTAATTTTATTAAAAAAAATATAAACAACAACAAAAAAATTCAATAAACAAAGAGTAATCTTTATTCTAATGCTTTTTATTTATTTATTATTATTATTATTCTTAGCCGTAACTACTTTTTCACCTGTAACAGATGTATCAAAGGGAGCAACTGAATTATTAAATAAATTTGGATCAAAACCTTCAATAATCTATAGAGCACATACTTATTCTAGTCAACACGATGGTCTTGCTCTTTATATTCATCGTTTAATTAGTCCTATTTGGACAAAGCCTATTATGAAGGAAATGTAAGTATATAATTATAAATTTTTATTAGATTGATTACACATCCTTTTTTTTTAAAGACATTATTCTTATCATTATCAACGTTTTCTTTTATTATATATATATATATATAGTATTAGTGAGCATTCTCAACCAAAATATGATAGTACAGTTAGTCGTAAGAAGGTATTAGAAATCCAACAAGTGTTACGTAAATTGCAAGGCCATTTAGATATGTAAGTAAAAGAAAGAAAGAAAGAAAGAAATAAAATAAATAACACAGAAAAGAGTGTTTTTCAGCATATTAAATTATTTTATTTCAATTTTAGGAAATTCATCATGCAAAGAGATCCTCTTACTACAGAAGAACTTTCTACTCAAGAATTATATGAGCTTATTAAATTATTAATTGATGCCATTTCCTTTTATATTTATCTTCTTGATTCTGATATTGTTAATATTGTTAATAAGTAAGTATATATATATATATATTAAAAATTCCAGACCAATAATATCATCTCTAAATCTCTATTTTATTTTTTTTAGGTTCCCAATTCAAGCACGTGATAAAATCAAGAACTTGACATATAAAGAATTACTAACAACTACAGATGGAAGAATGATCTCTACAGAATTATCTCGCTTATTAACTAAGGAGTATTCTATATATAAAGGCGAATATCCTAACTTAGAAATTTATAACATTTTATCATCCAATTCTTTTTTTAAAGCCTCACAATAATAACAATAATAATAATAAAAGAAAGATATTCATGTATGTTTTTTATTTTTATTTTTTATCTTTTTAAGTTATATATATATATATATATATATATATTAGTATTTAAATGTAAATAAAATAAATAAATTTATAAATCTATTTATTATTATATTGGTTTTATTTTTATTCTCCTCTTCCTCATCATCATAAAAAAAAATAATGAATTCATTTTAATCAATCTCACTATTAAATATTATAATGATCACTCAAATTATATAATTTGCAGGAATTTTTTTTAATAATAACAATGTAATATATTATGTATTGATAAAATTGCTATTACTCAACAAGTTGTTAAATAAATAAGAATGGAATTGATTTCATTTTTAAATACATTGGATGTTAAGAAATAGCGTGATTTATTTAATTTTACTATAAATATATATTAAAAAAATAAATAAAGGATGATATTAAATAATAACAAGCAATAATTATAATAAAGTTAAAAAAAAGAAAGAAGAAAAAAGGATTAGCTCACAGTTATATATATATATTTTCCATTACTATTATTATTATATATATTATTATTATTATTATTTACCTAGTTTATTTCTTCTTGGAGACACCAACGGTTCTACCACGACGACCAGTAGTCTTAGTATGTTGACCACGGACACGGAGACCCCAGAAGTGACGGAGACCACGGTGAACACGGATCTTCTTCATACGTTCTAAATCTTCACGCATCTTGGTATCCAAAACGTTAGAGATAACTTGAGAGTATTTACCATCAACAATATCCTTTTGTCTGTTAAGGAACCAGTTAGGGATCTTGTATTGAGCAGGGTTTTGTAAAATGGTGACAATACGTTCTAATTCTTCGTTGGATAATTCACCAGCACGCTTGTTGACATCAACATCAGCTTTCTTACAAGCAATGTTGGCAAAACGACGACCAACACCCTTAACAGAGGTTAAAGCAATAGTAATCTTATCCTTACCATCAACGTTAGTGTTGAGGAGACGAATAATGTGCTGGAACTGATTCCTTTCGGGAACAACGAGCGACTAAAATATATGTAATATATAATATTGTAAAAGAGAAAAAGAAAAAAAAATGGTGAGTGACTTGTTCCTTTTTTGTTATTTAATAATAAAATAAAAAACCTCTATTCTAATATATATTGTATTCCACTTGTATATTTTTATGTGTATATTATTTTTATTATTATTATTAAATCCATTCATTCAATTTTTTTTTTCTTCTTCTTATAATATCCGTTATTAAAATGAATTTTCATCCATCCATTAATTTTCATCCATCTATCCATCCATCTATCCATTCATTCATTAACATCCATTTATATTGATTGTAAACTAATTCACGTATTCCTTAAAATAAAAGAAGCTTAAATATATATATAGAGTATATATCATTACCATTTTTTTAATAAAAAATTAAGAGAAGGAGTCAACTTAATACTCAATT
Source organism: Cunninghamella bertholletiae (assembly GCA_037043795.1). Lineage (NCBI taxonomy): Eukaryota > Fungi > Mucoromycota > Mucoromycetes > Mucorales > Cunninghamellaceae > Cunninghamella > Cunninghamella bertholletiae. The sequence goes on from JAZGVP010000001.1 coordinate 2,775,184, forward strand.
TGAGGATTTATAAAAAAAAATAGCTTACCAAAAAATGAATTTTAAACTCCGATGATTTTTTTCAATTTCTTTGATTACTGTGAATTTTTAGTTTAAATTTGAACTTTCTTTCCCTTTTCCTTTTCCCTTTTTTTTTTTAATATATAAATGATCATATAAAGAAATCTTACTATTATACATACATACATACATACATACATACATATATATACATTCATTTAATTTTATTATTAATTGCTTCAGTGTTTTTTTTTTAATGTCTCTAAAAGAATAACTTTTTATCATTGAATGATATACTAATGAACATTTATATATATAATTAATAACATTACAATAAATGATACATTCATAGTTAAACAATCTTGCATGAAAAAAAAAAAAACAACTATCAATGATATTTACAAATCTGAATATATATTTATATAAACCTTTGAATTTCTTTCATTCTTGCATATTTATATATTTATATATTTATATATATAAATAAATACAATCTTAATAACAATACAATAAATAATACATTCATAACAAATTAAATAGCTTTTGCATAAAAAAAACCAATCATTAATAATATTTATAGAACCAAAAAAAAAGTAATATATAGACCTTTTCTCTTTATATATATATATATATATTTTAACAATATGAATTATTTATTATAGCAATAATAATAATAAAAAAAAAAATAGTAACTACGCTCCCAATGATTAAGGCACCTAAGTCCAAAACCTTGGTAATACACCGTCATAAATATATATTATACATAGAAACTGATTTTTTTTTAATAAATTATAACAGAAAGAATACTTTTTAGTATAAACGGTGAGGTTTACCCATAGTAGACTTTAAGTATAAAGACTTGACGTTTTGCCAGTTCTTCTTTAATAAGGAGACCAAGAAGTTAACAGATAACATGATGTTAGCAGTTAATTCATCTTCACTTAAGCTTAAGTTACCAACGGCAACGGCTAAACAGAGAACCTTCTTCAATTGGAACTTGATGGTGGCACGGATTTCATTAGCCTTATCAGTGATGGAATCAGCATGAGAGACAGGGGTAGGGAACTTACCTACTTTGTGGAGACCAGGACCTAAAAGACGAGGAATTTGTTTAATCAAGGCTTCAGAAGCTAAGAAAGCATCGTATTTCTTGGCTAATTTCTTGATTAATTTCTTGTTCTTGTTGAGTTTCTTTAAATCATCAACAGATTGGAATTCCATACCAGCAGCCTTAGCTTGATCACAATGGAAAGCATCACCAAGAATACAGACAGTTAAGTTGGGACGAGCAATGTGAGGTAACTTGATGGAACCACTGAAACGCTTATCACGTTGGGGATCGTAGTTCTTTAAACCAATTTGGAGTTCAATGGTTTCAACGAAGTTACGTTTCTTTTCTTCAGAACCCTTCTTGATTTCTTGAATGGCTGAACGGACGGTGCTAGCGCTTACTTTACTATTTTTAATTTTAATTTTAATTTAAATAAGAATAATAATAAGTATTTCATTTCTCTTCTATATAATTATTTTTATCGATAGATGGATTAAATAGATGCATCATTTTTATTAATTGATTTTGATTTTTTTAGATGGATGCATCCTTTTCGTTACATGATTCACACATACCTCATTGCGATAAAAAAATAAGTTGAAAAAGAGAAGGAAAAAAATAGTAGAAGTGAAATGATCGAGCTTTAAAAAAAAAAGGAATCGGAAATTGAATCGGAATTTAAATATCAAAGTTCAATTTTGCATTAAAAAAAGGGTATAATATTTACAAAATTAGACTCTTTCTTTCTTTATTATAATTAATATTAATATTATTAATATTCTTATTTCTTATTCTTTTTAGTGATTATAAAAATATTATAATAAAATTTATTCCTTCTAACTAGGAATAGAAATAAATTCAAACGTTATATATAAATATATTTATATAAATAAATATAAATATGCATGTATAAAATATATATAATAAAAAAAGGGGAAATTAGGATATTAGTGTTATAAATTATACTTTCACAAAAAAAAAAAAGAGAGAGAGAGAGAAATAGAATAAGTAAGATTAGGTATAAATAAATAGTAAAAAATAAAAAAAGTAACTTAAATTAAATAACAGGTTCTTTTTTAAAAAAAGAAAAGGGAATAATTGATTTTGTTGTTATAATTTTTTTTTCTTTTAAGAGGAAGTATTTGTAGAATCATTTCCACCTTTTGGAATTTGATGTAACCACATAGAATTATTTGAATCTTCACGTTTTACAGTAGATTGATTATTATTATTATTATTATTATTATTATTAGAAAAATCTAAAGAAAGTTGCCAATTTGGATTTCTATTTTGTGATGATGATGTTGATTTAATTGTATTATCAGGATAATTCAAATTTTCAGGATTTGTTATAGGACCATTACTAATTATAGAACCTTGATAACTAAGTCTTTTTTCGTTATCATCATCATTATTAGATAAAGGTGATTTAGTATTTAAAGAAATTTCATTATGTGATAAACAAATTTCATTTCCATTTTCTTTATCAACTGTAACAATAGTATGTTGTTGTTGATGATGATGATGATGATTTGGTGGTACAGTTAAAGAATGATGTTGACATTGGTGACAATGTCTAGTAGTAGCATCAACTATTTGAGCGGATGAACGTGATTGAGTAATAATAGTAGGAGGAGATGAAGGAGGAGTTGAAGGAGAAGATGATTTATTATTATTATTATTATTATTATTATTATTATTATTATTATTATTGTTATTACTATGATTAACAGGACGATAAGGAGGTAAATGTGTAGTATCGTCAATGACACTTTCAGTGGGATCAGCAGGAGCTACATTTACAATAGCTTTTGCTGCTGGTCGTGAATTTCTAGATGAATAATGATGATGGTGATTAGGTGTTGGAACTAAAGTAGCAGAAGATTGTGTAGATGAAGCTACTGAATGATTAGGGTGCATTACTTCCGATGGAGGAGGGGGAAGTGGACCGAATTGATAATTAGTAGTATTAGTAGTAGTAGAATGTACACCAACATTAGGATTATAAGAAGAATTAATAGACATGCCTACAGATTTACTATATTGTAAATAATCACTTGAAGCTTGAGATGCTTGAGTCATCATCATAGATGGAGCTCCATGTTGTTGTTGTTGTTGATATGGATCCATTGGTTTTCCTGCTGATAAGAAATCATTAGTTCCTTGACCATTTACTCCTTGAGGTTTAGGATGGAAAATTAACATTACCAAGAACCAAACAATCAAAGTACTAATATTGACTAAATATTTTTTTTTTTAAGAAAAAGAATAAAAACGTAAAATTAGAATGATGGTGATTATTATTATTTTTCAAAAAAAAAAGATTATAAAATAAATAACTTACTGTTACAAATTAAGAAATCAGCAGAAAATTTATGAGCATTTAAAGTTTTTCTACCAGTTAAACCATCAGCACTAAGAATAATAAAAGAAATAGAATCCACAAAAAGAACAACAGTTAAAATGAGATTTAATTCTTGAAAATAACGAATCTTGTGAGTAATTGATTTTGCATTATTAGATTCACGAGAATTATTTAATAATTTACGGAAACGAAAATGTGATACAACACCTAAACAAGAAACAAAGAATAATTCTATTTTTTTTTTAAAAAAAAAAGGAAAAGATAGAAAGATTAGTATATATATATATATATATATATATATATAATATAAGTTTATTTACCAACGCCATAAACTAATTCAGGCATGATTTCTTTATAAGTTGGATCATATACATCTCTTGAAAAATTATATTGTAAAATTGGAAACATAATAATACTGACAAGAGTCCTATATAAAAAATGAATATGCAAGTATTATTTTTATCAGATTTATTAATCATCAATGAAGAATTATATATATATTTACCATAAAATATAAAAGACAAATTCGCGACTACTCATAAAACTAGCTTTAGCAACTGAATTAGCCAAATAATTCCAAAAACATTGTAAAAGTAATAATGTACCACTATATTTAAATAAATGAATAAATCAATAGATAAATCATCAATCAACATTATCATTATTATTTTTTTCTTTTTTATATATCTACTAACGTTTGTAATGATAATCCAATACATAAGCTATAATCTATTTAAAAAGAAAGAAAGAAAGAAAGAAATAAGTATAAAATATCTATAATAAATAAAATTATTTTTCTTACTTGTTGGTACGACAAGTTCTTGATCAGCTTTTGTCCACATATTTTCAGGTTTTGTAAATACATGACCAAATACACTTGCAAAACCTTCTTCATATTTTATTTTACAAGACGTTACATCTATATGTAATTAAATAAAATAAAGTAAAATAAAAAAGTTAAAGTTAAATAATCCCATCTTTTTTAAAAAATCCTGTTATGTGTGTACATCATATATTAATAAAACTGACAGGAAATAATTAAAAAATAGGGGGAAAAGCTGAGCTGTATTTTTTATTTTATTTATATAAATTATTTTACCATAATACAGCTGAAACGGAATCATAATTAATATTAGAGCTGTTACTACACTTTTTAATTCTCCCTGTCGAAAACGTTGAGGACTTAAACAACGAAATCTATCTAACTTCCATACTCGATATAAAAACCAAGCTGATAAATATGTTAATGATACCATTCGTTCTATATATATTAAAAAAAGGATAAAAAAAGAAATAATTAGTTTTTTATTTCACTCTTAAGAATTTAGTTTTATTTATTTTTTTATTTTTCTTTTTTTATCCTTACGTAAAAAACTAAAATCACTCAAGTGAGTCATTGTATATTATTATTATATATTAAAGAAGTAAAAAGTAAAAAGTAAAAAGTAAAAAGAAGAAAAAGAAAAAGAAAAAGAAGAAGAGGAAAAAAAAAAAAAAGGTTATGAAAACAAAAAAAAAGACTAACTTTATAATAATAATAATAATAATAGGTTAGGAGTCATTTCAATTACAATACAAAAAAAAAGTAGTATCATTCATTGAATAATAAGTATAGGGAGAGGTAAAGGAGAAAGAGAGGAGAAGGAAGGAAGGGTGAATTCATTTTTTTATTTAGATTAGTAAAACAAAAAGAGTTAAAATAGGAGGAAGAGGAAAGAAAGAAAGCGAAAAAGAGAAAAAATAAAGCTGGCATAAAAATAGGAGCGAATCAATTTTTTTTAACTCTCAGACCTATTTTTTTTTTTTTAAATATATATTGATTTGATTTAAACAAAAATGAAATGTCAACTTTTATTTACTTTTTAATATAAAAAAGATCATCATTAAGGAAAATAATAATAATGGATGTGTTTTCTATATTTTAGTTATACCTCGTGCCGGCATCATGCGACCTTATTTACTAGGAGTATTAGTAGTAAATAAGTGGTGAATTATATAATTGAAATATATATATTAGATTTTTTTTTTTGACAGGTGAATTAAAATTATTGTTTATGGCAAAACTAGTATAAGTAGTATCCTTGATCCATCAATAGAATGAATAAGAAGTTAAATAATAATAATAATACATTTAACTCATTTTTCATATATAAAAAACCATATTAATAATCATAATCCTAATCCTAATAATAATATCATTAATCATACCATATTAATAATAATAATATAACAATGGATGAAAATGGAGTCATCTGTATTTATAAACAATGAAGATTCTAAATTAAAAAAAAAAAAAAATAAACTTTATACACATTTAATACATAAAAAAAAGGTATATCAATTAAACAATCAAATAAATAAAAAAAGCGGGTTTGAGCAAAAAAAAAAGGGGAGAGAAAGAGAAAAGGAAAGTTGAAAATGAATGGATTACTGTTTTTTTTTGTCCTTGGTTTAACCTTGCTTTATCATATAGGAGACAATTAAAAAAAAACCTTTTATTTTTCTCTCTCCACTCTTTTCTTTCTATTACTATGGGTTCTATTCCATTTTTAGTTATTTTATTTCACTTATTGACATATATTAAACTATCTTTCTCTTTCGCACACACAAAAAAAAACACATACCCACACCCATAATATATATATATATATATATATATATATATGTATATATCTTACTTTATATATATATAGTTTATACCTATTATTTATTTACTATATATACTTTATTTTTCTCTCCTATGGACCCTTACAAAAAGAAAAAAAAAGTAAACGGAGGAAAGGAAATAAAATAGAATAATAGAAGGGGAAAATAATAAAGAATAAGAAGAGAATCATTATTAACCTCTTTTTATTTTTAAAATAATAATAAAGAACTTCTTATTCTCCTTATATATATATGTTTTATGTGAATTCATTCTATAATAGAATATGAGAATACCTTCCAAAGCTTTACACATATATATAAAGAGAAAGAGAGAGATAAAAAGGAAAAAGGAAAGGCAAAAATAAACAAAAAGAAAATTCACATAACAAAGAAAAAAAAAAGATCCATTTTGGTGGCAAACAAAAAAAAAAAAATGGATGATTTTATACTTAAAAAGGACATATTGAAATTTAAAGATCAGATTATAAAAACTTAACGCACTCTATTTTTCGATCTTCATCTTTTTTTATTTTATTTAGTGTGTGAATATTTCATCTTTTTTTTTTTAAAAAAAATGGGTTTAATGGATGTATGCATACTTGCACAAACATACACACGAAAAAAAAAGCTAACTATACCAATAAAGTAATTAAAATCATCACATAAATTTATATATTCTATATTAAGATTCTCCAAAATAAAATTCTTTTTTTCGTAATAAATAAAAAAAGAAAATAAAGGTAGTACCATCTATTTACTTTCATTCTCTCTCTCTCTCTCCCCCCCCCATCGTTCTCTTTCCTTCTTCTTTTTTATAATACATTAACAAATAAATAAGTAAATGAAAGAGAGATGAGTTTTTAAGTAAATATTTTAATTATTATATTATTTGTAAATAAAAAAAAGAAACCACATGAACAATTGGTGATACGTTAAACGATATGGATAATTCATTTTTTTAGTAAGTCATTGTTATTAAATTAAATAAAAAAAAATACATATATAAACCTTAAATTTTATAAATCCCCGTCATAGATAGATTATTATTTATGTTGTTCTGTTATTTGATCATCGTTTATTTATACAATTTATAAAAAGTATAAATTATAAAACAAGAATAGTATAATATGAATGAAAAAAAAAAAGAATAATAGTTAAATATGTAATGTAACAATATATATATATATATATATAATATGATAAAAAAGAATAATAAATATGTAAAATAAAAGATAAAAAAAAAAGGCTAAGCTAATATATAATACAGAAAAAGAAGGTGAGTGTGCGCAGCACTTGATATATATATATTTATAAATATAAATAGAAAAAAAAGAAGAATTGATAATTGATAGTACAGTATTTCGTCATTTCATTTCGAAGAATTTTTTAAAAAAATAGAGAAATTTTCATTCCAATTGTTTTTCATTGAGAAAGATTTGTTTCCATTATTATTTTAACATTCTGGTTGACCTCCTGGTTTCTTAGGACACATCCTACATTTATATACAAAAAAAAAAAAGAGATAATTAGATAAAGTTCATTTTATTATAATATATATATACAGCTTATATTTAAACATTATCCTTATTTTTCTTTTCATTTTGTAATCCTTCATTCTCTTTTTTCTCACTTTCCATTTTTTTTTAAACACCCTTTTATACATTTCTTTTTTTCTTTTATTTATTTTTTTACTTACATTGAATAATGTCCTTTTTGACCACAGTGAATACATCTACCATCTGACATTGTTCTTAATATATATAGATAATTATTTCTTCAAGGAGAGAGATATATATGTATAAATTTGTTTATGGATTAAAAAAATAAAAAATTGAAAAAAAAAGTGAAAGAAAAGTTAAAAAATGATAAAAAAAAAAAATCACCTTTCACCATTTTAACCCTATTTATAATGCTTACCCCACATATCGAGAAAAACATCGAATGATCTCAATATGACTTGTTAATATCGTTGCACAAGACTTAACAAAGAACGTGTTTAGTAGATTGGGGGTGGAAACTTATGTGTTTTTTGTCTTACATCATTTGTTTATATTTATTTATTTATTATTTGTATTTTGTTTTTTATTTTATATATGAAATTGTATAAGTGTTCTAATTATCTGTTTTGGTGTTTGGACGATTGATAAAAAAAAAAAAAAAGTACTAAAGAAACGGACTGATTTCAAAAAAAAAGAAAAAGGAATGATTAATTGTTCATAAAAATATCGTTATCAAGATTCTTTATCTATCTATATAGCATAAATACTAATACTGATAATAAGTTTTTTTTAAAAAAAAACTTGCTATTCAACGTGAGAACCATACTTTTTTTAATATTTTAATATTTTTAATATTATTCTTAATATTATTTCGTGATTCTTTTTTATAATTATTACTATTATTATTATTATGCAAAATTTAATTGTATATAAGAATGAATTTATTTCTACAATTTATATCTTAATTCTAATCGATTCTTCTTCATTTTCTACTTTTCTTTTAATTTTCATTAAAATAAGCTTTCATTTTTTCTAAAGCTCTATATCGGTGAGAAATAGTATTTTTAATCTCACTTGGCATTTCGGCATAACTATTTAACATAACGGATAAAAAAAACGAATTAGTTAACGGAATAAAAAAAAAGAATAAGTTAACTTATATCTATATATATGTAAATTTTTTAAGGAGAATTAAAATAATAAACCAATGAAAATAATTAGAATAATCTTGATAATATATATATATATATATGTATGTATGTATGAAAAAATTAAGTAGTATTTATAGATGATGGAGTTCAATGGATATATTAAGTATAGAAGCATTTTTTTTTTTCTAACTTACGTTTGATTAAATCCATCAGGCTCAAACACAGGATCCCATCCAAAATTAGCTGGTCCACGTGGAGGCACAATTTTACCCTAAAGATGAATAATAATAATAATAATAGTAACAATAATAATAATTAGAAGAGATAATGATGAAAAGCATCATTAGTAATTAAAAAGTAAAATAACCAGATGATTATTATTATTTTTTTTTCTTATTCAATATATATATATATAAAGGAAAGAAAAAAAAGAGATTTAATTTACATTTGTGATCCCTTCAAAGATCACAGGTTCTTTTCCAGGACCTTCACAATATGCAATGGTACACAAAGCATAGCCTGTCTTGTCATCAAAGCCAACTAACATTTTATTTAGTCCATCCAAGCCAACAGATTGGTGAAACCATTTACTACCGTTTATTATTTTTTAAAAAAGAAGCATATATTAGTAATTTTAGTAAAAAGACATTCTTTTTATTATTATTATGCTTTTTTTAATTCCTTGTTTCAGATCATTTTTTCTCTTTTTTTTATATTAAAATTTACATATAAGGCCCAGGTAAACCATTTAATGCATTAAAACATAAACAAGTATCTTCAATAATACAAGGACCTTTGATCTAGATATATAAGAATTTTATATTATTAATCATATAAAATCAATATTATATCTTATTTATTTTTATATTTTTATATATATCCATATTTATCTATATGCATATTATTAGTATCTTCTTTTTCTTTCTTTACAATATCAGCTGCCATTTTACATTTTTGAGCTGCAATATCTCTAGTTTCACCTTGTAATTCAGGTACTAATAATAGAAAAGCAAAAAAAAAAGTTAACTTAAAAAAAAATCCAAACTATAAATATATTTATAAATATATATTTATAGTTTATAAATTGGTTACTCACAATCAACTTTATGTGATTCAATATCTATAACATCTTTAAAGATTTGTTGTACTTCAATTAATTTATTTTTATTGCCAGTTACAAAAACTATATTTATAAATTATTATCATAAAAAATAAAACATACATTATATATCTTTATCATTGATTAATTATTATTATTAATTATTATTATTATTATTCTGTTTTTCTTAAGTACCTAACTTTTTAGGTAAAGACATTTTATTTTAACTGTGAAATAAAGATAAAGAAGAATGAAAAAGCAAGCAAGCAAAAAAATAATTATAAAGTCCGCCACATACGATGACAAAAAAGTGAAGTCACAACATTAAATTTAAAAAAGGAAACCCGTTTCAAAAAATTTAAACCCCGTCTTTTTTCTTTCTCTCGCTTACTCTTCAACTTTTCGTAGCGTAGACACTGATTTTTTTTCTTTTGCTGTCTCTCTATAAATTAATTATTTAAGCATAAATATATTATTTTATATTCATATGTATATATTTATTAAATATAATGGATAGATCGTCAGCATCAGAATCATTTAGAATAAATAATAATAATAGTAATAATACATTTCAAAATAATAATAATAATAATGATAATCCGCCAAATATCAATGAGAGATTAAATCTACAGAACGAGAACGGATCTTCAAATATAATAAATACAGGTCATATAAATGACATTACAACAAATTTTTCTAATAGTCAAATACAACAACAACAACAAGAAATAGTAATAGAGGGTCTACAATCTGTTCATTCTGATCAACTACAAAATGAATTATCCCACGAAAATGTACAAAATAATAATAATAATAATAATAATAGTAATAATAATAATTCAGAAACATATCAATTACCTTCAACAAATTTGAAACAAAATTTAATTCAGGATTTACAAAACGACAAAGTACAACAACTATTAAAACAAATAGAAAAATATCAACAACAACATTCACTACAGTTACAAAGAGAAAGACATTTAGTACGAGAACTAATACAACGAGAACAAAAACAGCGTGAACTTAAACAAGAAGTACAAAAAATTCGACAAGAATTATTACAACGAGAACAGGAACTGCAATCACAAAAACAGCAACTACAAAAAGAAAAAGAACATCATCAACAAAATCAACAAATACCAGATATCTCTTATATCCAAGATCTTCAACAACTTCAAAATTATATGATGACACATCCTGAACAATCACAACAAGTATCACAATTAATATTTCCCCAAATGTTAACGAATATATTAAAACAAATACCAGAACATATATTACAAGAAACATTAAAAAAATTAATATTTCAAAAAAATTCATCATCGCTGTCTTTATCAACATTGTCATCACCACCTTCTTTACCCTCTCCTCCTCCTCCTCTTCCTCCTCATTCTACACAAATACAAAACTCAAATTTACAGCAAATATCGCCACCTTCAATATATGAAAAAACCTTATTATCTACAATAGCATCACCTGAAATATCTTCATCATTAGCAAATCGAAGACGGAAATACTTTCAACAAATTTTATTACCATCATATCAACATATACCAGCAATAACAACGACAACAACGAAAAAAAGAAAATCATTATCATCAGAAACAGCAGAAACATCAATGATACCACTATCACCATCACCAAAAAAGAAACCTTTATTATTATCAAATCATCAACAAGATATTTCTTCTTCTTTACCGTCATTATCACCATCATCTTATAAACCTTTAAATCATCTTGTTGATATGGCTGCTTTTAGTTCATTTTTAGATACCCTTGTAAAATGTGTAGATAAAATAGATAATCATCAACCTTTTACTAGTAATAATAGTAATAATACTAATAATAGTAATAATAATAATAGTAATAGCGAAAATATTGAAATAATTGAAATAAGTGATAATTCAGATGATTCAGATAATTCAGTTGATGATGATGTTGTTGATGATGAGCAACAAGAAGCAATCGTTAGAAATGAAAGTGATGAAGAATGGTGTTTTAATCAAGGTATTCTCCCCTCTTTTTTTTTTTTATTGTTAAATATATGATTTATTTATTCATTAATTTTTTTTTTTTCATATATATATTTAGACAAATTATATAAGGAAATAGAACTACTCTCTGAAAAAAAATTTAAAAAATGGGAATTATATAATGCTTGTTGGGAAAAACTTGAATTGGAGCATATGAAAACTTATTCAACGTAATAATGTTAATATTAATAATAATATGTATAAAATAAAAAAAGTTATAATATAAGAAAATATAATAACAATTTTTTTTCTTTCTTTTCTTTTTTTTTCTTTTCTATATATATATATATATATATATATATAGAAATCATAATAAAAAAATGAAACATGTTGAGCATCAATTAGAAGAGATCATAAAAGAAGAACATGAAGACATTCAACAAATAAAAAATGATTATTTAGAAAAGTTTGAAGCTTTAGGAAATGTAGCGGTCCATGAACATGGAATTGCATCAAGACAATTTGATACCGAATTGAAAGAATTAAATTTAAAATATGATGTAAAATAATAATAATAACAAATCATCATCGTCTCACTTTATATATAATAACTTAATCTATTTATCTTCTATTTATATATATTTATACTTAATTTTAGACCATATTTGATAACATAAAAAATGATATACTTAATAGTTTAGCAGATAAACGTACACAATTATTGAAAGGAGATATTACTGTGAAAATTCCTAATGGTAATATATATCAATATAAATATTTTTCTTCTTCTTTATATTCTATTTTATTTCATTTTTATTTATTATATACTTATTATTTTTTTTTATAGATATAACATCAGCTGGCATTGATATTTTAAACAATATTTTTTTTAAGAAAAAGGGTGATGATGAAAATAAAGACAAGAATAAAGATAAAGATGATCAGGAAGAAAAAGATGGTGATCATAATGATGATGATGATGAAGAAGAAGAAGTAGCAGCAACAACAATAAATAAAAGTGAAATTACTTCTAAGAAAAGATTTCCAAAAAATAAAAAAGCTAATGAAGAAAAAAAAGAAAGAGAAAGAGGAGGCAGAAAAAGGTGGAAAGATGGAAAAGGAAGAGAAGAGCATGTAAGTTTTTTTATTTATTTTTTGATAAATTCGTTATATATATTAAATTTAATAATACTAATCTTTTTACTTTTTTTATTTTTTTATTTTTATTTTTTTTATTTCCCTCTTCTTCCTTATATTTAGATGCAATTAAGACAGCTTGACATGGATTTTGAATTAATGCATAAGTAAATTAACAAATAAAATACAAAAAATTAATATTTTTCTCAACTTATATATAATAAGTTATAAATATATTCATTCTTATATTGTTTTTTATTTTTTAAATAGAAGGCCCACATTTTAATATCTTAAAAAAAGAAAACATATGTAAATAGAAGTCATTGGACAAAATCATTAATTAATTAAAATTACTTGTTAATAATTTCAATTATATATATATAGTATAATAAATCAATCATAATTATAGTTTATTATTTTCATTACTTTTAATATATAATAACTAAAGATGAAGTTAAAAAAGTTATTACTTATTTTGTATATTTAAAATCAATCGTTTAATATCATCAAGAATTTGTTGAAGTAAATTTAATTGAATTAATTTTGGTCCATTGATTTCCTATATAAAATTAATAATACATAATATATATATATATATAAGTTAATATTATAAAAATTATTTTTAATATATATTTATATAATAATAATAGTAATGTTACGTTATTGGTAGCTTCATCTTTATCATCATTTTGACATGATGCAATGAATCTTTGACATTGATTCATTAATGGTTTCAAGTAATTCTTTTGCATCCAATCTATTTGATCTTTATCTTGTACAGTAGTCTATTGGTTCATTTTTTTTAATAATAATAAAGTAAATAAATCTATTTTTCCATTTCGTTATATATATATATATTGTGTATTACTTGATTATCATTATCCCAAGATAATAAATAATAATAAAAGTTCAATGCTTGCATATGGTAATTATATTTATCCCAAAAAGTTTCTTGATCATTATCATTTAATAAAGTATTTTTTTCATTAAAAATTATAGGTAAAAATTTATCCACAATGACTCGACTATTAAAAACGTTCATTTTATTATTTAATTGTTGTTGTTGTTGTAAATGAGAACGGCGATAAGCATAAACAATTTGATTTTTTAATAAACCAATCGAAGCTGTTTTCATGGTAGGATATGGACAATTTTCTAATAATTCTGTTAATATATATAATCGAGTTTCATCCATACTTAAATTAATAAATTGATCAATCAATTGATAACCTAAAAAACGAAGTGTTGCATCATTTGTCATTGATGTGACTGATGTAAATGCCTAAAATAATAATTAAAAAATTAGAGTAATAATATTAATAAATAAATCATATCAATTAAATAATATACGTATATATATATTTACTTGAAATACTGCTGAGAGTGTTATTTTTTCTTCTTTTTCTACGCTATCAAATTTTTGTTCAATTGCATTCAAATCTATTTTTAACTCTTCATTATCTACGTTGTCAGATAAAAATAAAAGTATCAATATTGCCTTATCTATTTTACTAGTGTTATCAGGACTAATAATAAAAATAAATAATATTAGAATATAAAATAAATAAGCAAATAATGATGGTGATTATATATATACATTACTTTCCAAGTAAGTTCATAAGGAATCCAATACAATGTTTTCCAATCCATACTGGGTCAATCATTATTGGTAAAAGTGAATGATTATTATTAGATATCGATTTAATAGAAGAATATGAAGGAGATAAAATTCGGTCATAAATAGATAGTGCTAATACTGATAGGATTCCATCCAAACTTAATTCAGATGAATAATTTATTTGATAATCATTATCATTTTCATCCTTATCCATGGTTGATTGTTGAAGATAAAGTAATTTATCAAAACTACAACCTAATTGTGATGCAAGCATCTTCATATCATAACAATAATAATAATAATAATAATAATAGTAATACATGTTAAAAAATATTTTTCTTTCTTACTTTCTAAATGATATTATTCTTACAAGACAGCGGTGTACTAAATCATTCATAGAATGACGGTCAGTTAAAGTATATTCATCATTATTTGTTGTATTTCTATTTTGTGTTGTTGTTGATATATTATATCTTGGATGAAATTTATCATAATATTTTTTACTTAAATTCATATTATAATTTAAAATGAACTTATCAAAAATCAATACTAATAAAAATCTAGCTGATTCTAACAGTTTTTCTTGATCAACCTATATAAATATAAATATATAATAAATCCACTTGTTATTATTATTACCATTATTATTATTGATAAAGCAAATAAGCAAACAAAAAGAAAATTATAATCTAACCTTATATTCAGTGATTTTAGAATAATACAATTCTATAACATCCAATATACAACTTGTCATATTGGCAATTTGTAATTCCCATACATCAGGATGTTTACCATCTAAATGTGATTCTTTCATTGCATTTTCCAAAAACGATAGTGGTGATTTGCATGAATTGACAAAATTATTAAAAAATTCTTCCAGTTGGTTTAATTTATGTGTTTGTTGAATAACTATTAAAAATATTAAAAATATATTTTAGTTTATATAGTAATGGTAGTGATTGTATTGGATTAGTTGTTTTTTCTTTTTAAAGAATATTTACCAGATTGTCTAAATGATTTTACTAGTATAATAAAAATAAACATAGTTTCCATTCTAGAATTATGGTGATGATCGTCATTCATTATTTCATCATTTTGTTGTTCTACCCAATTCAAATCATATAATCTTTCTATGATCCAAGTCATTGCTTCAAATGGTTTGCATGCTGTATATACATAGTTTAAAAATTGGAATGCTATTTGTTTCATTTTTTTACTTTCTTCAATAGGATTATTATTAGTAACCATTAATTCTATAGTTATATTTTGTAAAGTATCATCAAAATAAGACATGAATGATTTCTAATAAAGATGTTTTAGTTTCTTTTTTTCTTCTTTCTATATGTATTATATAATATATATATATATATATATTACTCCAAAAGTTTTATTGGCTTCACAAGTTAAATCGTGTTGTATTTGTTCTATTAGTTTCAGTTGTTTATTTGCTTCAAACTGTTTTGCTTTTTTGAAAATATTTTCTAGTTCTTTAATGAAGGATTCATAAACTTTATCGCGTAAAATAATACTATTATTATTATCTTTGTTTAGTTGTATTAGGTAATACTCCTATATAAATAATATACATATTTAGATCCAAAAAATCCGTTATTCGTTATTATTATTATTATTATTATTAATATGTCGCGTTTATTTATTTATTTTTCTTTTCTGTATATATATATATATTACATTGCATTTATTAATTCCTGCATTTATAGTGTTTAGATAGTGAGATAATTCTATTTCTGATATTTCCAAAGTTTTGTTTGATTTTGTTGTTTCAAAAGTAAGTAAATCAATATTAGTTTGAAATGATACCATTCTTATTAAAAAGTTAAGATGTAAAGTAAAAAAGAAAAAAAAACTGTATATACTGATATATTAATAAATAAAAGTATATAAAGAAGAAAAAGTAAATAAATAAAATGAGAAAGTAAAGAATTAAAAATCAGACTATTTGAAAAAAATAAATATATACACAAATCCTTTTTTTTAATAAATCAAATAATAATAGTTTATATATTTCTATACACATAATAATAATAATAATAATATTATAGTAATAATCAAGCAAGCCTTTCTTTCTTTCTTTCCTTTTCTTTTTTCATTTAAAAAACAACCCAAAGATCACAATCATTGCAAAAACCTAATATACTACTTTCATTCCCAGGTTCTATAGTGAAAGCGATGGTATTTAGACAAGTAGTTGAATGAGTTTGAATTGTTGATTGAATATCATTAAATACCTAAAAAGAGAAAAAAGATTTTTATATATATTGGTATATCATTTTTTTTTCTCTTTTTTTCATTTTAAAATATAAATAAATTATTTCTAACCTTATTATTAATATGATAATTACATAGAGAGCATTGATATTCATTATTATTTGTTTCAATAAATTGAGAAGGAATTTGACATTTCATACAAATTAAATTAGGATACGTTGATTTTTCAAACGTTTCAATAGCCATTTCTAATTCATTTTGTTGTAATTTTTCATATTCTTCATATTGTGCATAGCCATCATCACCATCATTAATATTAGACGCTAATATATATATATATATATATTGAAAATAAAATAAAATAAAAGGCATTAAATATATATATATTGAATACATGATTCTTATATATATGTAAATAAACAAACCATTTAAACTATCTTCTATCATCGATTCTATATCTGTATAAACATTATATTCTTCCTGTTTAAAAGCTTCTTCGTGTTCTTTTTGGAACTGTTGCCATTCTTGTAATATAATATTACTTAGCCACTTATGGTGATAAACAACAACAACAATAATAATAAGAGTAATAATAATTTAATATATACAAATACGTGTTAAATAATATATATATATATTATATAATAACAATTTATTTATTTCTTCTCTTTTTCTTTATATATATGTAAATATATTACTTTATCTTTTCGTATTGAATCTATTTGTTGTCGTCTAATTTGTCTAACTCGTTCTTCACATTGTGATCTAAATTTATTACGCCATATTTTTTGTCTTTCACCAGGTGTTTCTCTTACTGATTTTCTATTTGATATTAAAAATGACATATTTTTATGTAATATAAATTAATGTAAAGATAAATATGTGTATATAGTTTAAAAAGAGAGGTAAAAAAAAGTGAGAAAAAGGAAAAGAAAAAAGAGAGTGTAAAATTGAAAAGAAAAATTCTAATTGTAGCATGTACGGAGTTTAAATTTTTATTCCTAAAAATGGTCCATTTATAGGATTCAAATAATCATTCTTCATTACATATATCTATTATTAATATATATATATATATTCTTATTTTTTATATTATTTTATATACTTAAGTTTATACTTATATATATTTATTATAAAATCAATAATTATTTTAGTTTTGCTTGATACATACTAATTAATTAGAAAAAAAAGAATAGAACAGAAATGGTACATTTATATATTATAAATATATTTATAAAATGATTAAAATAAGTAACATATCTACTTAGTTAATATAAATATTAAAAAAATACATAAGGAATAATAACAATAATACTAAAAAGCAAAGATTAAAAAAATAAAAATAAAAAAAGATGATTCATTAAAAATGTTGCCGAAAAGCTATAGCTGTTAGAATACCAATCACTGCAAAAGTACTGATAATATAAATTGAAATATTTGAAGTGGTTGATGGTGATGATGATCTATTTGAACTGACTCCAAAAATAAAAGGGATTTTATTAACTATTCTTATTTTTATTGTCATATATTTTTATTCATTTGTTTATTTTACCTTGGAATAGGTTGATTAAATTCTTTCCAAAATCTATCAAATAATAAAGTTTTTCCTTTAACAAGACTAGTTACCCAGTTACCAGCAACAATACCCAAAGGTAATTGAGATACACCTTTACTCTAATAATAATAAAAATAAAAATAATAAAGATTAGCAAAATATAATAATAATAATAGAGTGAAACGAATTATTATTAATTTATTGTTATTTATTATTTTACCTTGCCAAATGGAATAATAATAGCATTAATATTATTTTTATATTGTTTAAGATCAGTAGATGAAGGGTTTTTTATAAGACGAGAAATATTTTCAGTCACTACAGCAGCATGGGCAGTAGTATGAAAAGCCATTTTATTTTCATCTAAATCAGCAGCATCACCAATCACAAATATATTTTTAAATGATGATGATGATGGATGATCGATTTGTAAAGAAGGTTTAACTTTGATATAGCCAGTTTGAGGATTAATCATTCCAGGATAATAATCTTTAACAAGGTTAACATTAGGACGGTTACCAAAAGTTAATAATACTAAATCAATTTCCTTTAAATCAACTCCATTTTTTGTCTTTGGTAAAGGATTAGTAGGTTTATAAACAGTTGTCGAAGTTGTAGGTAATTCAATCCGATCATTTAAAAGAATATTCACTTTACTTTCTTTTAAAAGATTTAATAATTGTTTATTGGCTTTTTTATTTAAATACGATGCTTGTCCAAGTTGATCATTATTATGAATAAGTGTGATTTTTTTTTCTTCTTTATATTCATCAATGATTTCACCAATAAATTCAATACCCTAAGTAAAAAAAAAAAGAAATAAAAATAGTATGAGAATATGTTTTTAATTCTATTTTTTTTTTCTTTCAAATATTTATTTTACCACAGGTCCACCACCTTATTATAAAAGTTCATTCATATCAAATAAATAGATAGTTAAATAAATATGATTAGTATATGCTTCTTTATAATATGTTCTTTTTTTTTTCTCGTATATGATTTACCAACTACCAATATATTAGTAGCTTCTTTTACTTGTTGTTGAATTTGTTTAAGTTGTATTTTTCCTTCTTCTAAAGTATCAGCATAATTTTTTGCTGGTGAAGGATATAAAGTTCCAGTTGCAATAATCTATATATAAAGTATAAAAGAAAAGAAAAAGTTAACATCCGTTTTTTTTAAAAAAAGGTTTGATTTATGTTATATACCAAAAAGTCAAAAGAAATTGAATCTCCGAAGTCATCAACTGATCTATCCAAATAAACTATTTTTTCATCAAAACGTATAGCTTTAGCATGAATGACTTTATTTAAAGTTGATTTAAATAGCTGATCATATGGAATAAAGACTTGATCATCTAATCCTAATACAGCAGCACGTAAACCACCCAAGGCATGATAAAAATGGGTTTTACTTTCAATTAAAAGAATTCGGATTTTTTTATCATCGAATTGTTTTTCTAATGATTTCACCATTGATATCCCAGCATAACCACCACCAATAATAACTACCGTTTTCATCTTTTTTATTTTTATTTTTTAATAAACAAATAAATAGAAAATTGGAAATATATATATATGAAAGAAAGAGAGATATGTACTTTTTTTTTTAAAAAAAAGATCAACAAAATATATATACTTTTATGTATAAACATTAAATTTTCAAACACTGTGTTACATTTGCTGATATCGTAATACATTTTACTATATTAGGTTGATGACAAATGAAATTGGTCATTTTTAGCAGTCATATCTAAGTTTTTAGTGAAGTTTTATGTAAGAATGCGGTTTGTGTTTAGATTAAAGAAAAAACAAAAATTATTAATTACCTAAAAAGACTTGAATAATAATAATATTTATTATCAATATTTTGATTGTCTTTTTTTTTTTAAATTGCATATCAATAAATAAAAATAGTCTGCTTTTTATTATGTGAAAAATAATAATAATAATTAGTGAAATTTGATGTTTCATTTCATGGAAGAAAGAAAATTAATAAATAAAGTTTAATTGGTCAATTTATTTTGAAAAAATATATGAAAAAAATGATAAATGGTGTAAATTTTATTGACATCAGAAATACTAAATAATTATAATGATAAAATAATAATAATAATAATTCTATAATAAACTAAATGAATATATATATATATATATACTTATATGAATATGTAAATGAAAATAAGTAATTTTTAAAAATTGAAATTGATGTCAACACAAAAAAAAAAAAATATGAAAAGTATAATAGTAATAATAAAATAGTTATAGAAATAATATATGCAATAAATAAGATGATGAAAGAGGATTGATGAAAAGAATAAAAAAAATAAAGGAAATAAGCATAATCCTCTTGTCATTTTTTTTTAAATAGATTTTTTTCTCTTTTCTGGTTTTTTTTGTTATTCTTTTTGTTGTTTTTTTTTTTGTCATATTTTTTATACCATAATTATGTCAATAGGTGAGAAGATATATATATATATATAATTAAATGAAAAAAAGTAAATGATAAATAATGTTGTGAAAAAAAACCTAAATAAAATAATAATAATAATAATAATAAAAAGATGGGATGCATAAATGAATCATAATAATATGTAAAAGGAGAAAAAAAAAAGTACAGTAATAAATAATAAAGATTAAGAATATATATATATATATATATATATATATTTTTGTGAATCAATAATAAAATATTTAATTGTTATTATTATTAGCAGCAGTAGCAGTAGTTGTATTATTAGTATTAGTTGTTGTATTAGTAGTAACTGTGTTGTTATTACTTGTATTATTTGTAATAATATTGGAAGTAGTAGTAGCACTATTTGTTGAGTTATTGTTATTATTATTAATGGTAGTAGTAGTAGTAGTAGTAGTAGTAGTATTATTAGGACCTTTAATGAATAAAGGATTTTTACTAAAAGATAAACGAATACCACCTTTAATAGAAGTAGTTAGACAATGGCCCTGATGTTCATTAAGAGCTTGAGTAGCTAAAAGAACGTCATCAAATTCTACAAAACACATAGGTCCTTGTGGTTTGTTACGAAAACACATACGTTTATATCCACGACATTGACTGAAAAGTTGCCTTAATTCATCTTCATTTGTATTAGGAGGTAAGTTACCAACATATAATGTATTGCATGGTGGATTTTGATCTGCAGGGTTAGAAGGTCGATAAATAGAAGATGATATGCTTGGTGATCTTAAATCAGTTAAATTATTAGCTTGCATTGTTAATGATCCCATTCTTGATGAAAGAATATCTTCAAATACAGGTGATGTACTAAATAATCGATCATTTGAAACAGGTGATGATTTTGATAAATAATTAAATGCATCTTCATCTCCTCCTCCTCCATATTGTTGTTGTTGTTGAGTAGCAAAAGTAGTTGTGGTTGATAAAGGTGATGGTCCCATCATTAAATTACTATTTTGATGAGAATGATGAAGTGGATGATGATGATTCATACCAATGAAACTATTATTACTACTACTACTATTATTACCATTACTATTATTATTATTATTTCCATTTAATGTTGTTCCACTACTATGACTGATACTAAAATGACGAGGAGGTGACATAAGTCCAATATCAGGTTGACGAGCATCAAATGAATTAGATCTTAAATTACCAAATAATGCATCAGAAAAAATAGGTGTAGTTGGAGTTGAACAAGTAAAAGGATCATTCATAATAAAAGGATCATTTTTATAATCTGCAGGTGATAATAAATCGCTTGGTAATGGTGAAAAAGCATCATAAACTCTATTTGGTATAGATGATGATGTTGTAGATGAAGGTGTAAAGTTGTTATTATTAGTTGAATTAGTGGTGCCATTGACAACAGTATTACTACTACTATTATTATTGCTATTTCCATTAGCATGGCGTCCTAATTTTTTAGATAAAAGACTCATTGTACCTTCTCCAATTGAACCATTTAATGAAAGTGTTGAATTGACTGATCCTGGATGAGTTGGCGTTGTAGTGGCTGATGTTGAATTACCATTACCATTTGACATGAATGTTGTTGATGTACTTGATGAATTAGTTGTTGATGATGTAAAGGGTAAAATAGATGCTGTTATAGATGCTGCTACTGTATTTGATGATGATGATGATTGTTGTTGTTGTTGTAATGCATTATTAGTTGGAAGTAAACTATTATTAATAGGCGCTACTGATCCTCTTTTAATATGTAAATTTTTCTTTGCCATTTCTGCTTTTAAAATGGCACCTTTTTCCTGATCTACCTTTTTACCACTAAGAATATCAACAGCTTCTATAGCTTCCAATCGAGTACGAAATCTAGCAAATCCAATCTTTTTTTGAAACGGGTTAAATTAAAGGATTAGAAATCATATCAATATAAAAAAAACTCTAATTATGATCTTTTTTTATTAAATACATCTTTCTTTCTTTCTTTATTTATTTATTTTTTTTTTATTTCATATATAATTCTATTTACCATTTGTTTTTTTCCACCATTGGAGCCAACAGAGTTATCGTCATCTTGATCTTTACAATGCCATTTTAAAGAAGCAGCTTCAAATCCAGGACAAAAAGTAAACATATTTTGAAATTCTCTTTCAGTCATATCGTCAGGAAATCCAACAACAAAGATGGTTGTAACATCATCAGTAAGTGGTAAATTAGTTCCAGTTTGAAAAAATGCATTTGTGGCTGGTGATGCTGAAAGAGGATGAATGCGCATGTCCAATGAAGTTGAGAATAAAGATGCATTATTAATACTAGTTGGTTCACTAATCATCATATTTATTTAGTTTTTATAATAAAGGAATGTTATATGTATGTTAATAATAATAATAATAATAATAATAATAATAATAATAATATATATATCAGAAAAAGAGGAAACAAATAGAAAAGTGAAAAGTGTATTTATATAAATATATTTTATATATTTTTATGTATATAAGAATATATATGAATAAAATGCAAAGGAAAAAGAAAAAAGAGAATTAAAAAAGGGGAATGGCACTTTCTTCTCTTTTTTTCTTTTTAACTTATATTATTTAATTTATATTGGTTTCTACAAATATAAAATAAATAAATAATAAAATGAAAAAATAAATCTGTAAGAGTAAGAGAAAAAGGGAAAGAGAAAGAAAGAAACCAATTAGTAAAAAGAAAAAAAAAGGAAAAGGAAAGAGAGGGAAGAAGAGAAAAAAAAAAAATAACAGAACTAGAATTAGAAAAATAGATGGATTTTTTTTTTAGTTTTCAAAATCCGACAACCTTACCATTGGCACGACCAATTAGGTTTTTTGTTATAAAATAACCAATAAAATAAACAACAAAAAGAAGAAAAAAAGGAAATCACATAAGTTAGTAAATATATATCATTTTATTTCTTTTTGGTATTTTAAAAAATTATTAAATAATGATAATCATATATAAAAAGATAAATATTATATTAAAAAAATACACAAGAGGTCCGTTTTCGTTAAAATAATCAAAGGAAAAAAATTTTTTTTAAGTAAAAGGCGGAATTTCAAAGAAATAAAACAATCCAAAAAGTCTATTTTTCCTTTTTCTCTCTCTCTCATTTTTTTTTCTCACTACTGAATATATTTATATATTTTACCTTTATTTATATACTTGCTTATTTTTTCTTATTATCTTATTTCTACTTATTTTTTATAATCATGTCTATAGATGCAACTGCTTATTCCGATCCTAACTATTTTAAACTTTCGTTAGATAACTCTATGGTAGTTGGAATAGGTGGTGGTGCCCAAGCCGGGAAAGTAAAAAAAAAAAAAAAAAAAACGAAATATAAGACAAAAAAAAAATTTATGCTAAGTTACAACTCTTTCTTTATATTAATAAATAAATAATATATGGTATATTTTTTGTTAATAGTTTGAAATTTGTGAAATACTTAAAAACAGGTTTAGTGGTGATAATAAAACCAAGGTAGCTATTCTTAGTTTAAATGATTATTATCGTGAACTTACAGCAGAAGAAAAAAAGCTTTTAGATTCAGGAGAATATAACTTTGATCATCCTGGTAATAAAATAAAGCAAGTATATATAATATGTGATATATATATATATATATATATATAATATTAATATTAGTAATAACATATTTACATATTTAATATTGGGTATAGACGCTTTTGACTTTGATTTATTAGAATCAACTTTAAAATCTCTTTTACAACGACAACCTGTTGATATACCAGTATGGAATCATTCAAAACATGAAAAGTAAGTATAAATATACTAATAATGAAGTTATTTTATTATCAATATAATAATGATATTAATTATTATTACTATTATTATTATTTAGGATTTCTACTCGTCGACTTGAAGCAGTTGATATTGTTTTATTAGAAGGAACTTTAGTATTATATTCAAAAAAAATCAGGGACTTGATGTTTATGAAAGTATTTGTTGATGTTGATTGTGATCAACGATTAATTAGTCGAGGTATGTACGAAATATAATAGAATCACGACAATTATTAATATATATATATATATATATATATATGTATGTATGTATATATTTATAGTGAAAAAATTAACTGAAGGAAATGGTCGCATCATGCCTATAAAAGATATTTTAAATGAATATGTTAATTTTGTAAAACCAATGTTTGATGAATTTGTTGCACCCGTAAGTGAAATATATATATATATATATATATATATATTACATAATAAAAAAAAATCAATTAGAAAAAAAAAAAAACGCGTATATAATGATATCATCTATGTATATATATTGAAAAAAATAGAGTAAAAAATATGCTGATATTATCATACCAAGAGGATATAAAAATACAGCAGCATTACAAGTTTTAGAACATCATTTGGATGATCATTTGCGTGTACAAGCTAAGCTCTCAAGTACTTCAATGAGTAGAACAGAAAGTGCCGATACAACAATTTCAACTATTAAACATCATCATACTGATATTTTAGCCACTTCAGCTGAAAGTAAATATAAAGATATTCCTGAATAACCAATTTTTTTTATATAAATATTATTAAAACGCTATACTATTTTTTTTTCATAATTCTTATTACACAATTTCTCATGAATTTATCAAATCATATTCATTTTATATATACATATATACATATATACATATATACATACATAAATATAAAATCAATATCACACAATCACGTGAAATGGAATGGATATTTATGGGTATTTTTTTTTTTTTTTACTTAAAGAAAAAAAAAATAGTATGGGAATATATGTAAAAAAGGGGCAATAAAAAATAGCAAAACTGTATTAAAAAAATTGATCTGATCAAATCGGTATTTCATCAGTTGTACAAACTAAAAAACTAAGAAAAGATTTTATGCAACTTTTTTTTTTTATAAAAAAAATAACATTCTTAAATATAAGATTACTACTTTTCTTCCTTTTTCTTTTTTCATTTTTTTCATTTTTTCATTTTTTAATATTATCCATTTATAGTTAATTTTTTTTTTTTATGATTATTTAATGGCACCTATTATTTTAGAAGCCCAAGAAGTTTCAACCATATTAACAAAAACAAATGGAGATATAAATGAAGTACATCAAACATGGAAAACTTGTACAAAAATCAAAGATGCTTTAGAAAATGGATCAAGATTAGAAAATATATCTTGGAGAAAATGGTATTTAAAAAACCGAAAAATGAAAGAAGAAAAAGCAATGTATAAAAAAAAATCATTAAAATCATTAGAATGTCAATATAAACGTAATTTATTATTGCAACAAAAAAAACAATGTCAAGAAACTTTATTAGCATCAAAAAAATTATCATTTTCATTACCATCAACAACAACAAATATAATAACATCATCATCATCATCATCATCATCTTCATCATTATCTACATTATTGGATTGTAAATATTCTACTACTACTACTACTACTTCTACTTCTACTTCTATAGAACAGCAACCTGCTATTTATGTTACTATGGATGATGATGGTACTGCAAATATATCAGTACCATCTAGTACATTAAAAAATCGTTTTTATAACAACTATAATAATAATCAATCACATTTAACAACTTCCTTATCTTTCAATTATCATGAAACGTCATCCTCATTATCATCCTCGTCATCATCAAGCATAAAAAGAAAAATAAGAAAGCATCGTTTCAAAAACCCATTACCAGTTACCAGTGCAAGTGAAAATGGAAATGCAGTTTGTGATGATTGTGGTACTTTTTCTACTCCTTTATGGCGTCGATGTCAAAATAAAACACTCTGTAATGCATGCGGACTTTAGTAAGTTTTCTTTTTTTCTTTTGTTTATTTGCAATTAATATATAAAATGATAAATAGTAACAAAAAATAAATAAATAAAATAAAATAAAAATAAATAACTCTTATCTAAATTAAAATGACTCAATTTTTATTATTATTATTTACAGTTGGAAGCTACATAACACTTCTAGGCCAAGTCATTTGATACCAACTTCTACAAAAACTCAGCCAAGTGATAATGAATTAAATCAATCATCCCCACCCATTTGTACTAATTGTCAAACAACAAAAACACCTTTATGGAGACGTGATAAAATCGATGGATCGCTTTTATGTAATGCTTGTGGTTTATAGTAAGTTATCATTACTTACCATTATACTCTTTTTTTTTTTAGATTCTATTTATTTATTCATTTTGTTTTTATTTTGGTTTATTTTAGTGCTAAAATTCATCAAGGAACAAGACCTATTTCAATGAAAACAAATGTTATCAAACGACGTCAACGTTCTTCATGAAAAAGAAAGAGAAAAAAAAAGGTGCTATTTTTATTATAGTTATTATTTTTATTATTTTAAAAATAATAATAATAAAAATAATAATAAATAAACAAATAAATAAATAAATAAATAAATGAGTTCATTCTCTATCTAACCTGAATTTGAATTTTATTATTATTTTAAAACTCCTTATATGTATGTTTAACAAAGAAGAAATGAAACAGAATTTATAATCGATAATTCAGTATGGATAAAAAAAAAAAAGTCAAAAGTTTAACCGAAATTTAAAAATAAATTTTGTAATATAAATAGTAATGGCGATATCAGATTAAGATTTTTAATTATTAAAGGTAAAAAAAAAAAAAAGAGAGAAATGCATTGATTATATCTTTTATTTAATTATCTTTATTAATCAAATATGTATTAGTTATCAAAAATAGGATATCTTTTATCATTTAAAAAAGAAAAAAAAAATTATGACAGATGGTCTTATTAGTAAAAAAAATGGAAAAAGTAATACCAACGAAAAAATGATGAATCAGAGAATTAGTTTTATATTCCGTTCAATGCATTTTCATTTCTTCTATAAAACCCTTTCTTTTTTTTTTTTTTTTTTATTGCCTTCTTTTACTTATCATTATCATTATATTTTAAACGTATACATATATATTTAAATTCCATTAATTATTTTAAAAATGCTTGAAGTTCAACAACAAAACACAACTTTTAATCTTTTTGATGAAGGAACAAATACAACTTATATTGGTAAAAAATCTGATGGGACTGCTATTTATACTGGAAATGTTTTGAAGGTAAATTAATTAGTTAGCATATATATTTGCATATATATATTTTAGATGATCGTTAACTGTATTTATTTATTTATTCTTCTTTTATAGGAATTTGTTTATGGTGAAGCTCCTAATGTAAGTAGATCATTTTTATCATGATAAATAGATCATAAAAATATAAAACTAATATTTTCTATTTTTGAATCGTTCATTTTTTTTATCGTCCTTTTTGACATATTAGGGTGGTAAGTTTTACATTTTTTCTTTTTCTTTTGCCATATATAATAATAGTACAATGATGATTCTAATGATCTTTTTTTTTTTTTTTTTTTTTTTTATTAATCATAGGATATATGGTATCTATTTTAATGGATGCAATGATCCAACATTATTCTAAAAGATATCAAGTAGATCCTTTAGGAGTTAATTGTTTTTTTCTTCGTAAATCCGAAAAGAAAAGATTGGTTGTAGAAATCCAAGATATAAAAGTCAATTCTAAAGGTGTCTGTTTTTCAAAGGCATCTATCAAACAACATAGAGATAAAAATGAAACATTAACCAAGATAGAAGATTATCATTCCGAAAATTATATTGAAAAAGTGGTTGGCATTTTTATTATGGGTAATATGGAAAATGAAAAAGGTGTTACTAGTTATTATGATTTACCATCTCCATTTTCACAAGGTCCTAATGTAAGATTAATACCTGCACCAGATAATGAATTGGAATCAATTCTTGATATTCAAGTTTGTCCTTCTCATGTTTATGATCCAAAAAAGACACAACCTATGGAAGCTCATCTAGTTATGAGCTTTAAAGGTGTTGATGGTCATCATAAAAGATCAATTGATGTTAAATCCGCCCCTTACTTTTGTGATATGTTTCCTCATCCTCCTAAATTTTTAGGTGATCATACTTTTGGAGGTAAATTATGGTGTGCTACTCTTGAACTGGAAATTCAATTTAAAAAAAGAATCTCACCTAAAACTAAAAGAGTCGATGGTAGCTTTATTACTCATGCTTTAAAAAATAATCGTTATGATTTAGATGGTTGGCTTTGGGATGAAGATGGCGATTTACTTTTATTAACAAGGTAAAAAAAATTAATAAACAAAAAAGAAAAAAGAAAAAAAGAAATACAATGGATTAATTTAAATTTAAATTTTTATTTTATTTAATGGTATATAGACAACATTGTTTATGTCTTCCTTGGGAACGTAATGTTTCTTCTACTAAATCTAAACTTTAGTCTAATCTTTTCAATCTAAACTTTTTTTTGAATTGACTTTTTTTTTATTCATTTTTATTCATTTTTATTCATTTATCATTTATTTACCTATTTATAATTAATATACACTTCATTATCCTTACATTATCATAATTATTATTATTATCATCATCTCAAATAAAGAATATCATATTGGTTAAGTTTACATTTTTTTTAGTCCAATATTATTTTTATACATATAATAAAGGTATTCAATATATATATATAAAAAAGTGCTTTTTTTGAAACTAACTCCGAACACCTTAATTTTCAATTTTTAAATTTCTCTCTCTTCTCTTCTCTATTTATTTATTTATTTTCACTATATGGATACAAAATATTTTATAGCGGTTCATGTTGGCGCTGGTACGATAATAATTATAGAAATGAAACATACAAGAAAGCATAGCTAAACGTATTATATATTTAGGAACCTTGTCTCAAAAAAAAGAACACGCATATAAATCAGCTTGCATAAAGTAATCATATTAAAAACAAACTTACACACATAAAGCAATAAAAAATATAATAGATCTGTAATATATAAAGTTAATCCAATCTATCTATATTCTAGTGCTTGCGAAGTTGCCATGAGACATTTAAAAGAAGGGGGAACTGCAATAGATGCTATAACAAAGGCAATTGTATCTTTAGAGGTAAATATATATATATACATATATATACAAATATATACATATATATATAAATATAAACTATTGTTATTATTATTATTATTATTATTATTATTTATATATACTTTTAAGGTATTATATATTTTATTTCTATTTTCTATTTTGTTAAATATATTTAGAATAACGCAATAACAAATGCAGGTTATGGTTCCAATTTTACTTTAAAAGGAACAGTAGAGTGTGATGCTAGTTTAATGGATGGAAGAACAACTAGTTTTGGTGGCGTTGGTGCTGTTCATGATATTAAAAATCCAATCAAAATATGTCAGAAAATGGTACAAGAAAATAATCAAGGATTATTGACTTTAGGAAGAATCCCACCTATGTAAATAAAAAAGTATTATGCAAGTGAACTTTTTTTAATTATGCTGATCTACAACTAATCATCTATTTTATTATTTAAAATAAATAAAAAAATATATAGGTTATTATGTGGTAAAGGTGCGCAAGAATGGGCTAATCAACATGGTATACCATCCGTTCCAGATGAAACGTTAATTGAAAGTAAATAAATATATACAAATAATTCAATTATAAACATAACGGATACATACGTATATATAATCATTTATTTAAATTTTTTTAGAACAATCATTTAATACATATTTGGATCACTTGCAAAGATTACATGATGCATTAAATTTTGATTATGGACATGATACAGTGGGTGCTATCTGTGTTGATAAAGATGGAAATGTTGCGGCTGGTGTTAGTAGTGGTGGTATATCGTTAAAATCTCCTGGTAGAATAGGTGAGGTAAAGCATTGATAATATATATATATATATATATATATTTGTTAATGAAGAGAAGAATGATGATCTTTCTGATTATTATATTTATATTTATAAATATATATTGTTTTTATTAGGCAGCAATGTATGGTAGTGGATGTTGGGCTCAAAATCAATCAGAACTATATCCTGGTGTTGCATGTAGTGTATCTGGAACTGGGGAGCAAATTATAAGAAGTAGATTTACAACTAAATGTATGGATAAATTACAAGAAGAAGATGATATACATCAAGTATTATCTAGCTGTTTAAAAAAACATTTTTTAGGTAATCATAATATTTATCATTAATAAAAAAAAAAAGAAAAAAGGAAAAAAGAAAAAGAAAGGATATGTAGCCATATATTTTAACATGAGTACATATAAATACATGTACTTTTTTTTATTAGAATCTCCGTTTTTATCGATTTATGATACTAAATCAGTTGGTATTATTACACTTCGACTTTCTTCAAGTAAGTGGTATATATATATATATATATATATATATATAGGTACCATAAATGATTAATAAAGTTATTTTATTTTCATTTTTTTTATAATAGAATTGGAGTTTTGGTATGGACATGTAACTGAGAGCATGGTAATAATAGTAGTTTGTCTGCATTAAAATGCTTTTTTTTAATAGCAGCTTTTATTTATTTATTTATATTTAGGGAATTGGATATATGTCTTCTACTTCAGATAAACCTAAGGTGATTACTTAATAAAAAAACTATTTATAGAATCATTAACTAATATTAAAAAATTACCTTTATTTTGATATAGGCCTTTGTATCTCGAAAACTAAGGAATGAACCTTATACTATATCTGGGTTTCCTATTTGATTTTTTTTTGTAATAACACTAAAAGTTCTATCAATATGCTGCTCGAAAAAAAAAGGTAAATAAAATTAAAAGATAAAATTGATAATGATAATAATAATAATCATAAATACATATATATATAAATGATATTAAAATAGTCTCTTTTTTTTTTAATGCATTTTTTTGTTCATAATAATAATAGAGAAAGTTTATAGTTGTGACTTGCTATTTTGGGATGATTTAAATTCGCGTCCAGTCATCATAAAAACATTTTTTTTTCTCTCTTTCAGTTTTTCATTTTTCATTTTTTTTTTATTATACTTATACATACAATTATATATATAAACATGTCTATTGGTGTTCCTATTAAACTTCTTCACGAAGCACAAGGTCATATTATCACTTTAGAGTTAAAAACCGGTCAACTTTATCGTGGAAAGTTATTAGAAGGTATTTTAAGCAACTGTCTTTTATTACATAAATATATATATATAGTATACACGAATGTCTTTAATATTAAAAAGCAGCTTGGATGATGTATATATATACGTTAATTAATTTAAGAGAAGAGGAAGGAAGAAGTGAAAGGAAGAAAATAAATAGGCGTTGATTAAAATAATGGAAACAAAACAATACAAAATAATGAACTTCTACTCACTTTTTATTTTTATTTTTATTATTATGTATGATCATCTATTTATTTACTTTTTGGTGGATTGATATTTATTATTTTCTATTATTCATCTTTTTCTGTATATGCAACTGTTATTATATATGTATATAGCCGAAGATAATATGAATATTCAAATGAAAGAAATCACAGTAACGACTAGAGATGGACGTGTATCGCAATTAGATCAAGTTTATATTCGTGGATCAAGTGTACGATTCTTCATTGTACCAGATATGCTTAAAAACGCACCTATGTTTAAACGTGTTAGTCCTTCTGCTATGAAAGGACGAGGTATTGGTTTAGGTCGTGGAACTGCTTTAGTTAGAGGTATAATCATTATACATATACATAAATATATTTATATATATACACACATATATATATATTGATGAAAGAAAGAAAAAAAAATGCTAACTGTAAATTAAACGTTTTTATTTATATTTATAGGAAGAGGAAGAGGGTTCCGTGGAAGAGGTCGTGCATAATTTTTTTTTTGTTGATTTATTTTGTATCATTTTTTATTATTACTACAATTAAAATCATTTATTCAACCAATACTATCACTCGCACAATGATATTTGGCTTTATATATATATATACAATAATAATTTAAATGAATAAATAAAAAATAAAGATGTTAATATATTGGATATAATCAATAAATAAGTCATTAAAAAAAGAAGTCAACATATATAGGTTTATGCAATGATATAGATGTTTATAAATCAATTGCATATATAATATTATTATTTTTTTTTTAAATAACAAATATAAGGTTATTATTATTATTATTATTATTATTATTATTCGAAAGGATACTGAGTGCCTTTTTTTTAAAAAATAATAATAATAATAATAATCTTGAATCACCAGAGTAACATTAATTAAAAAAGAAATTTCATATGCAAATATTTGAAAATAGGAAAAAAAAATAAAATAGCGAAGGTATTAAATATATAACCAAAAGAATTAGATCATAAAATAAGCATGGTTGTTATAGAACATTCCTAAAAAAAGAGAAATTATATAATTATAAGATCGTACTTACTGTTATTTCATTTGATTATATATATTTATTAATATTAATCTACAATGATATCAATAAGTTTTTGATCATATTTATTTGTCTAAAAATATAAAATAAACTATTACTTGAATTTTAATTCTATAATATTTGTATGTGAAGTATTAAAATTTTAAAAGGTTATGAATAAAGTGTTTCTAAGTCTAAAAATATGTAAATGATATATAAGGTTTTGTTTTTTGGATAATTATTTATGAACTAAAGTAAGAAATGATACTATGAATTCCATCTTCACCTTTGATATACCAAAATAATAATGAAGAACCTATTATTGAATTAATAAAAACATTATTATTTGGTTGCTCCTTTTTTTCATTTTTATCAAATGAATGAATAGCGTTTGTTTGATGATGATGATGATGATAATGATGATAATGATGATGTGTATTATTATTATTATTAAGGTTATCTACATTTTGTTGATGGATTATTGTTTTTTCAGGTAAAATATGGTCTGTCTTGAATATTTCTTTTGATTTAATAGTTGTATGATGTTTTACTCTTTGATCAAAGGCTCTTACCCATTGTTGATTAATTTCTGGATCATCAAATACCAATTCTTCATTTTCTTCAGAATCAATTAATGTTACTGCTATTTGAGGTTTTGATGATGATGACGAAGAAGATAGTGGTGACGATTGTTCCTTCATAGAAGATGTTATATTTTGTTGTGAAAAAATGGATGAATTTTTTTCTATAGTTAAATTGGTTGGATTATCTTGTTTCATTTTTTCAAAACGCTCCTTACTAAAAGATTTAATATTAGATCTACGATTGCTTACTTTAAGATCAAAAGCTTCTACCCATTGTTTATCAAACTGAGCATCGTCTTCAACTGTTGTTGTAGATGTTGTAGTTATTTCCTTGGTATTATTATTATTATTATTGTTATTATTATTATTATTATTATTATTAGTAGTAGTAGTAGTAGTAGTAGTAGTTGTAGTAGTAGTGGCTGCTGTTAATCCTTCGATCTTATTTGATTCTATTTCGTCTTGTTTATTATTTTCTGATATTATACTTTCTTTTTTAATAGATTCAACAGGAGGAGGTGGTGGTATAGATAAAATTCGTTCAATAATGTCATTTTTAGTACCAATAGTACTTAACTTTTGTTGTTGAGCAAGATCAACAAGTTCTGATTTTTTCATTCTTCGTAAGACATTTCGACTGTAATTCCAGTGTATTGCTGTTTGATGAATGGTTCTTTTTAAGTTATACATATATGATAACTTCATTTTTTTTCCCTTAAAAATAAATAAGAGAAACAAAGAGGAATAGAGAAAAAAAGAAAGACTGACATCAAAATTTTTTTTATTGTATTTTAAGAGCAGAAATAAAAAAAAAGCTTAAATTTTAAATAGAATAATCAAGCATAAATATAAATAATGGGAATCGTTTATTAATATATATATATATATATATAAGGATGTATACATACAAATAATATAATATAGTGTAAATTGATATGCGTGAAGGTGAAATAACAGTAATAATATATATTAAAATATATAATTAGCATAACAAATATATTTATATATCTTTAGTTATTATTATTTCCAGCAGCAGCTTGCATTTGAAGAGTAGTAATATATTCAGTAAGTACACTCATTTGTTCTTGATATTTAGTTTCTGTGGTTGCCATATCCTCCTATTAATGTACAGATAAAAATATAAAATTAATACTGCATACATATTGACTGATAAAATATAAATTTGGATTTGTTTTTTAAAAAACTTACTTTAGATTTTATGGCTTCATTTTTTAAGTTTTGTATTTCATTTTTTAAACTTTGTATTTCATTTTGTAAAGAACCTTTTTCTTCTTCTTGATTAGCTATTTTTTCTTTTAATGTTGTTATCATACCAGAGTATCTACTTGCTTTACTATCTGATATTTGTAACTATATGTAAAACATTGGCATACAAAGAAGAAGAAGAAAAATCTACCGTTAATAAAATGATAAAGATGGTCATAAAATGTTGTAAATTCCATTTACCTTTTCTGTTAATATGTTCAATTGGCTTTCATAATAATCTTTCAGCTTATTTTCTCTTTCGCGAATCATTTCTTCAACATTTATATCATTCTAAAGTATATGAAAGATATAAATTAGTTATCAGTACTTTTGAATATTGAATTTTCTTTTTCCTTTTTAAGAAATACCTGACGATCATTATCTTTATCATTGCTGCCATTTTGTAAACTTCGATGTTTAATTGATTCTGGATCATTAGTTTCTGTAATCTCATTCATATTTTCATTTTGTTTATTAGAGTTAGTACCATTTGTTTCATTTATTTGTTTATTTTGTTGTACATCATTATTTTTATTGGCTGATTCTATATATTCTTTTGGTACTGGATATACAAATACTTCATCATCATCATCCTCTTCCTCTTCCTCTTCAGTATTATTATTGTTTTGATTACTATTATTATTATTAATGTATTGGCTCTTTTCTAAATCGGATATTTGTTGTTGATATGATTCAATTTGGTTTTGTAAATTATTGATTTGATTTGACTAAATAATAGTAATAATAAAAGTAAATATGATTTACTCTGATTCAATAAATTTAAATATGTGTGAATTACCTTTTCTTCTACTTGATTTTTCAAAGTTGATTGGTCAGATTCCATTTGTTTTAATAAATCCTCCTTTTGTTTAAGTTGTCCAAGTATATCTTCTACTTTAGCTTCTAATTTCTGTAAAGATCCATTTTCCTTCTTTATTGATTCATTTGCTAACTTTAAATCATTGTTTGTAGTTTCTAAAATAGAAATGTTTTGTTCCAATTCTAATATTTTAGATTTTAAAGTTTGCAATTCATTTTCATCTGTAGTGGGTGTTTCTAGTTGTTGTTTTAGTTGTGCTATTGTTGATTCTAATTCAGTTGATTTTTGAATTTGGTTTTGTAATAAATCATCAGATTTTTTCTTTTCTTCCAAAAGAGAGTTGATTTGCTCTAAAAAAATATAATATTATTGATGTGTCATTAGTACTTGGTGTATGCACTTCTATTTTTTTTCTTTTTTTTCCTTTATTATTTTACTTTGACAAGATTCTATTTCAGTGGCCAATTTATTAGTTTCTTCTGTCCATGTTTCATTTGATAATTTTAATTTGTTTGCTAATTCTTCTGATAATTGAGGGATAGTTGACTAATATAGGGATAATTGATAAATTGAGCACATGTTAGCATAATTAATATATATATTGGATATCATCTTACATTATCTTTGAGCTTATAAATATAGTCTTTTGCTTGCTGGTTCAAATTATCCAAAGCTTCAAATGTAGGAATGACCTGGTTCAAAGTAATCTAGTAATAATCATACGTATAAAATAAATTAAACTTTACAATCCAATAATTAAATTACTTTATTTACTTACTTTTTTATTTTCAGATTCTAAATGTCCAACCTTTGATAATAATATAGCACGAAGATACTCAAGCTCCAATTCTGATTCTGATTCTTTATCTCCTTTTGCATTTTGCTGATTTTCCTCTAATATACTAGTTTTCCTATAATTATCAATCATTATTATTTTAAATTTTAACATGATCCTTATATATATAGATAATAAATACTTACATAGCTAATTCTTCTTTTAATTGATTAATTTCATTTTCAAGATCTGATTTTTCTTTAACTAAAGAAGATGATTGACATTGAGTTTCTGATTGTATTAATGTACGTTCATCCTGTAATTCTTCAATTCGTTTTTCCAGTTTAGAAATTTGTTGATAAAGATTATTGAGATTTTTAGTGTAAATAACATTGATATCTGATATTTCATCATGAAGTTCCTCTAATTTTTATATATTACATAAAATGATATTAATATATATATAAGATTACATATCATACGTTATTTATATATTTATTACCATTTTCTTTGATTTTTTTTTCAAGATCAAGATTAGCAGCATCTAAGGCTTGAGTACTTTTTTCCAATTCTTTCTTGATATTACCACCTAATAAAGAAAAATGAGAACCTTTCTATATAAATAATATTAATAAATTGTATATTAAATTAAACATGAGATGGAAGTTTTTTTTTTTTCCAGCATAAAATGGTTTATAAGAGAGAAATAAGTATTAAATAAAAATAAAATAAGAATTACCGTATCTTCTTTTTGTACTGCTTCAATCCGCTTTGATAACCGTTCGTTATGAAACGCCATTACATCCAGCTGACCTTGTAACTATATTTATTTATATAAAAAAAAGCTAAGTATTACACAATTTTCACTTTTTTTCTTATATGATTTTTCCTTCATATTTTTGTTGCTTAATCTATATATGAAATACCTTTCGTAGTTCTTTTTCTTTTTCTTTTACACTACTTTGAAGTAAAGCATTATCTGATTTTTCCTAAGTATGAGAAAAAAAAAAGATATATGTTGATAAATAAAAAGTATATTATTATTATAAAACGTATTTTCTTTATTTTCTTCTGCTTTTTATTTTATAACTAACCTTTCGAACAGCCTTTTTTAAGACCGTGTACTGTGCCTTTAGTCTATTATGAACAACATATTATTTGATAAAGGTAATAAAAACAAAAAATATAAAAGACGATTATTACTCAGAGACTAGTTATTGTTAGTTCCCTTTTATTAATATCATTTCTTTTGTTTTTCCTTTTTTTTTTTACCTAGAATATTCCTGAAATAGATTTTGGTGTTTTTGAGCAAGTTCTTCAGCAGAAGAAGGAATAGCACCTGAATAATATTAATAATAATATTATAAGATGAAGTGAATAAAAGTACACACATACATATTTTAGTTTTCAAATTTTTTTTCTATATACACCACCAATCGATATGTATATATATGTTGTGTATGTATAGATATTATACCTGCATTTATTTGTGTATGCCTTGCAACTATACTATCACCCATATGGATTTATTTTATTAAATTGTATATATTAAAAAATAAATAAATAGGCTTAGTGAAGGAAAAGTATTAAAAAGGAGAAAGAAAAGGAAAGGAAAGGAAAGGAAAAAAAAAAGGAGAAATTTATATATGGCTATAAATTTTTTAAAACGCAGAAACCAAAAATCAAATTTGATATCACTATCATTATTTGCTTAAGATTTAAACTTTTTACATACATATATAATTGATTATTTTGACTATTTATTCAAAAAGAATATATTGATTAAAAGAGAAAAAAAGAGGGTAATAGTAGGGTATGAATAATAATATTAATGAGTAATAATAACATAAAATCAAAATAAAATAAATAAACACAAACACAAGGTAAAAAAAAATCAAAAAAGAAAAAAAGAAATTATATTAATGGTTTAAATTAATTTTTTTGAGTAGTTTTTTGTGCCTCCATTAATTGGCGGCGTAATGATTCATATTCAGTTTCTCTTTCTGCATAATTCATTTTTAATCCAATTAAAATAGCTTCCATATCAGCTATTTGATCTTGTAACGATGCATTTTGTTTTATAAGATGCCTATTACTTTGATAAATTTCTTCTATTCTAGCTTGATGTTCTGTATCTTTATGTCTATCTGTTGACTCATGTTGTAAACGTAACTGTTTAAGTTGATGCATTAAATTATCATTATCCGCATTCATTTTTGCCATGGATAATTTAGTTTCTACTGCTTGTTTTGTCATTTCTTGGTGTTCCATTTCTAATACTCGATATTTTTCTTGAAGTTCCTGAATATAGTCCATTAACTGTTCGTTTGTTTGCCGTAATTCTTCTTCTTGATTACGTTGCTTTTCTTTTCTTGCTAATTCACTCTTAAATTGTTTTGCTAATCGTGTGGGTAATTTAGCTGGAATATCAATCATATACATGTCTATTACAAATTCATTTTCGTTATTCTATTAATATATAGTAAGAGTAAATATTATTATCCTGCTTATTCATAAAAAAAAATTATTTATATATTTAACTTTTTAGATTAGTAATAATACCTTATACACGTCAAAGATGTTTGTTTGAAAATATTTCATTAAAAGTTCAAACCTCATTTCCATTATCATATGTTGATTACGTTTTAATAGTGCTAAAATAAATCGTTGCATCACCTGAGTACCTTCAATAAATATTAAATCCATTACTTTGGCTGCTAAGGATGGACTAGTTTGATATGAAAAGCAAGTAGTGAACCATTTAGTAGCATATTTTTCTGGTTTAAGACCTAAATTATCCAAGTATCGATAAAGCTCAGGTAATATTAACTCTAATAAATGATCAAATTGATATAATTGTAAATGTAAAGTTTCTGCTGTTGATGCTAGATGTCCTTTTAATCCATATGGTCCCATTAATTGTACAAGTAAGCAAAATACTTCTACTTCATCATTAATCTATTTATATATATATATGAAAAATAATAATAATAATAATAATAAAGGATTAATTTCAATATCATTTAAAACAACTAACTTTCTATTTAAATGCTTACTTGTGTCAAAAATAATGCTATGATATATGCTAATCCTTGGTAGTATCCAGTATCTTGATCAAATAAACTATATGCTTTCAAAATATTGCCTAAAGATTGACATTTTGCTGATAAGACATTATTTTTACCATCACCATTTGTGTTAAAAAATTTTGATAAAGGAAAAGAATTATCTAAATCATGTTGAATTTCTTTTTCATAAGGACTCGTTCGTTTTAATAACTCCCAATAAGTTCCTTCCATATCACTAAATTGGTTTCTGCTTTTTGATATTAATTGCCATAATG
Organism: Cunninghamella bertholletiae; assembly: GCA_037043795.1. Lineage (NCBI taxonomy): Eukaryota > Fungi > Mucoromycota > Mucoromycetes > Mucorales > Cunninghamellaceae > Cunninghamella > Cunninghamella bertholletiae. Next base: position 2,815,108 of record JAZGVP010000001.1, read on the forward strand.
ATCCGCGTAGATTAGGAGGTAATCCAATAGATAAATGATGTTTTAATGCTAACCCTTGAGTTGTTATTGTTTTATCTACATCTAAAATTATTGATTTCCAAAATTCTATATATATATATATATATGCAAAAATGACTTTTTTAAGTACATAATTATTTACTATTATTTATAAATTAATTTAATTTAATCATTTTAATTTCTTTTAGGTTTCATTATTATTATTTTTTACCCCAATCATATTCATCAGAATTAAACTTTTGCTCCTTTTCTAATAATTTTAATGTATCTTGTTTTAATTTAATATGTTGTGATGATTCACGTTCTGATTCTTCATTTTCTTGAGAACCACGTTTGAATTTTGCTTTAAGTATATCATAATAACTACTATTAGTAGTACCAGTCGTAGAAGTAGATGCTACTGAAAATCGTTTAGATGATGAAGAAGAATTTTGAGTTAATGAATAGTCAGCTATTGATCGAATTGGAGACATACAATTTGATATTTCAGACATTCTTTTGTTTTGCCTTTCTCTAAATGCTTGTGAAGGACGTGCAACTGTTTGTGATGATGAATATATTTTTGATGTAGGACGATTCATATTAGAATAAGCTGTTGTTTGACTACTTTGACTATTCCTTGGTATACTGTTATCAATATTATTATTATTATTATTATTATAATGAGTGGTGCTATAATTATAATTTTTATGTGATTTTTGGATATTATTTCTATCTGATTCGGATGATTTTTTTATATTTGTTATATTCTGTTGTTGTTGTAGTTGATTATTTTGTATTTCATTATATATTTCAGAAGGTGTTTCTAAAGAAGTTGCTGAAAGCCGTTGCAATTTAAAAGTAGGTGTTGTTAAAGTTGTATCAACAGAATATTCATCTTCATCACTAGCTGATGCAGAAGAAGAAGTTGCTGATTTAAGGTTGTTATTATTATTAGTGTAATTATTAGAATAACGATGTTTTGTTTTATTGGTAATAAAATCGTTGTTATTGTTGCTAGTAGTTACCTGATCGTTATCAGATAAATAGGAGGAATGTTGTTGTGGCTCAGGTTGTTGTTTATCAATATTAAATACTTCTAAATCCTCTTCTTCTTCTTCATCACTACTATCATCCGATTCTTCATCGTCTGTTTTTACTTGTATTTTAAAGCCAAAATGATCATAATACTCTGATTGATTAGGATTGTTTATTGCATCGTCCACTACATCATAATCATAATCATGAATTTCAAAATGAGTACCTTTATTGATATTATGGTTATTATTGTCATTATCGCTATCATAAGAATATGATTCTAATAAAGTTGAAGAGTTTATTGATTTATCCATATATAAAAATAAATAACTGTAAAGAAAAGTGAGTTAGATAACAATGATATCAATCAATAATAAGATAAATATATATAAAAAGGTAATATAGATAAAAAAAGGTGAAAGAGAGAAGAAAAAGGTAATAAATGAAAAAATTAATTTAATGGTACATATATATAAAAAAAAGAGACGGAGTTTAAAAATTGTCAATTTGATCCAATTGTAGGTTCTTTTTTGCATGTTTTAAAAATTAGTGTAATAAGTTTATTTTTATTAATACATATTTACAATACTCTACAATTATAGTAGTAAAAAAAAATTAGAATAAAAGGTACAATGTTTATATATAAAAAGATACAAATAATAAAAAGTTCTTCAGTATTGTTATAATAATTATAATTATTATAAAATCAATTTAAAGTTTTGTTAAATTAGATACAGCGGTGGTACCATATAATGATGCATCACGATCATCTACAAATTTCCATAATCCACAATCAACACATCCCTGTTGAGGTTTACATCTTGGTAAAGGGAATTCATCTGGCTTTTTTAGTACCTTTTCAATAACATCACCAATTCTGTGATAACGAATGTCAACACTCCATCCTTTATCATTAACAGTATCCCATACGCAAACCTAAAAATAAATTGTCATATATATATATATTTAGCTTACTATAAACACTTAGACTCTTTTTATTTTACTTTTTTTTTTCTCTTTACCTTGCCAGCATGACATTTAGTTTCAAGTGCAAATCCCAAATACCTATTTTTTTTTATTTTTTTTTTGATATTAAAAATAAATAAAAAACCTTTAATCATTTACTTTTTCCTTTTTCTTTTTTTCTCCTCATTACCAACAAGAACTTGACATTCCAGTACACAATCCAACAAATATAGGGTCACTGGTTAAACCAAATGCAAAAATAGGTAAATGTATACCTGGAGCTCTAGGTAAATGTAATCGAGAAGAAGCTAATTGTTCACCAGGAGCTTCAAAAGAAATAGCAGGAGCACCAAATGTTTGAGCTACTAAAGAAGCTAAAGCACCACCAAGTGAATGTCCTGTAAGCCAAACTGTAGCTTTAGGATATTGGTCACTAATGTCTTTGTAAATTTCCTAATTTTATCAATAAAGGAAATTATATAATCAATTACTAAAATGACGATTTTTTTTACTTTGGTTTTAACTTACTAGTGCATGATCATAATATAGTTCTTCTTTTAAAATGTTATTTTGTACACATGATTCTTCACATTGATATTCGTTTCCTTGATAACAATCACATACAGGTGTCCAAGCACGGCTAATTCGACCACAACAACAAGAAAATAATAAATTATCCTATGTAAAATAGGCATTTATAAATTAATCCGCATTTTTTTTCGTTTTCTTTTCCGTTTTATTATTAATATTATTATTAATAATATTGTTATTTTATTTTATGATCACTTACATTTAATTTATCTTTTGTTCCTGTTTGCCCACCATCAAATAATCCTGCTGTAGTTCCTTTTATTGCAATAACAATCAAAGAATCATCTGTATTACTAAATATATGACCTCGTAACCCATCTTCTTCCCAACCAAAAGTGTCATTCTATATATATTTTTAATAAATAAGATTGAGTTTTAAAGCTCATTAAATACTATCTCCTTCCCCTTTTTTTCTTCTTTCTTCTTTCTTCTTTCTCTCTTTTTTTAATATAATTGTATTTATTGAATTACCATTGACCAGTTATTATCAAGTTCATACCAATCGGTACCACCAATTTTTGTATAAGAATCATATGACATTAAAGCGAAATTTAAAACTGTAGAATGGTCTTCAACATTAGGTACTAAACCCCATATTGATTCCATATTTGTTTCAGATAAAGGTATAGTATCCCATTCGACAGTACGGTGTTTTGATTGATATAAAAGATTTAAAGTTTGTTTGGAAGGCTTATGATACTGTTCAATATGTGGTTGGACAAAATAACTTTTATCTTCAGTGGATGTTATATCACTATGCTTTCTTTCAAATCTTAATAGTTTATTAGAAGCTGCATGGTGATAGTAAATTCTTTTTAACTTAACAGGTTGCTTGGGTATAAAGTTTTTATTCCAAGGTACTTGTAAATCAGAAAAAACAATATGAAACAACGAATAAAAATAAAAAATGGGTAATAGATATATCATTTATAAACACTACTCTTTTTTTTTTTTACTATTACAAAAAAAAAAGAGGGGAAAAAAGAAAAATACAGAAAAAAGAAGGTTTAAGAAAGATTGGGGAGAGGTCAATAAAATCGGAGATTTAAACTCCGATTATTTTTTTCTCTTTCAACCAATCAAATTAATTTAAACATCATCAATTTTCGTAAAGCATTTTTTTTCGCTTTCTTTCTCATAATATTTTTATTTTATTCAAGTAAAATATAGAAGAAATAAAAATAACCATAAAAATAATAAAGTAAAACAATATAAAAAAATCACAAAGTAAAAAAAAAAGAAGTGCAATATTTTACTATTGTTATATAATAAATATACTCTGTTAATATTAAAATTTTTTCTTCTTTTGAATAATAGCAAATAAATAAAATAGAAAAGTAATACTACAATATAATAAACAAATGAATATATATATATATATATATATATATATATACTTAAAACAAACTATAATGGTGGCAAACCTGATAAAAAGTTAAGCAAACACTAAATTCAGTAAGACAATAGTTTTTCCGATTTGTTAAAATACAATCAAACAAATTTAAATAAGAACACATTTAAAGACTGAAATGGTAAACACACTTATAGGAAAAAATTGTAAAGAAATTTATTTTGATTTGGCTTTATTTTATTTTGTTCTATTCTTTTTCTTTTCTTTTTCCTTTTCTCTTTCTCTTTCTTTTTATTCTTTCTCTTTTTTTCACTTTTCCTTTTTATATCTATATTATACTATAAATATAGGATTGCATTATTTTTTATATAATATATATATTCATCATTATATAACTAACTAACTAATATCATCTATTATTATTTAAAAAAAAATGTATGAATCACATCAATCAGAACCAACTATTACGGGAAATCCATTAACAGATTTTGATTATCAATTAATGTTAGAAGCCAATGCGTTAGCATCTAGAGATACTTTTGGAGATTTTGATCACACAGATTATATGAGTTTATTACAAGGTCATCCTATTTCATTAGACTCAACTATAAATGGACATCAATTTCATCATGATGATCAATATATTGAAACTGATTTAAATCATTGTAATAATAGTCAAGAGCAACTTTATTATTATCAACAACAACAGCAACGTCAATTAATGAATCTTCATTCAAATCAAGATTCATCTATTCATATGGCATTATCTCATTCATCTAATTCAAACTTATCATCATCATTTCATCCTCAACATCCTATGTATTTAACAAGCTCTTCTACTCCACCATCAACAGTTACTCCATCGTCATCTGCATCATCCATATCTACAGTAAATATGCAAAATAATAACAATAATAATAATAGTAATAATAATGAAGATCTTTGTGCAAGATTAACCCATCATGGCTCATCGCATTCTCTTATTTCACAACCACATCATTTATATAATTCATCACATAATACTACATCTTCAGAAACATTATTATATTCTAATTTAGATGATTATAATAATCACCAACAATATCCTCATCATCATCGAAATTCAATCTCAACATCATCATCATCCTTTTATAACCCTTCTTCTTTAGAAGAATTAGAATCATCAATAAATCAATATCAAAGTTTAGAAAAATTTTATGGTCAATCACTTGATGAACAACAGCAATTTTTCCTTATGCAGCAACAGCAGCAACAATTATGGATTCAACAACAACAACAATTATTTCAGCATCATCATCATCAATTATATTCCTCTTCATCCACCTCTTCATCATCTTCATCATCCTTATCATCAGCAGCCACTGCTGCTTATACAACAGATAGTGATCCACGTCCTCAAATTTATGTTAGAAAAGCTTGTGTTGCTTGTAAACAATCTCATGTTGCTTGTGATGTTCAAAGACCTTGTTCTCGTTGTGTACGTTTAAATAAAGCTGATAGTTGTGTAGATGCTGAAAGAAAAAAGCGTGGTAGGCCTTGTGGTTCAGGCAAAAAAAAAAAAGATGAAGAAAAAGAAATTCGTAAAAGAGATCATTCATTATTACGATAGTTCCCTTAATAAGTTTCTTGTTTTTTTTTATTCTTTTTTTCTGTCCTGCTTTTATTCTTATAATATTGTTTTTAACTTTTTATTTCTATTATTACTTTTATTATTATTTTTAGTACATATATACACTTTATATATACATATATATAATACTTTTTTATTATTATTTTTACTTTTAATTTTTTGCCATTTTTGTGAATATCAAATAAAGCAATATATACACACTTTTTATTTTAAAGTAGCTATCTTTTGCTTTTTTTTTTTTTTTTTTGCTTTTTTTTTTTTTTTTGCTTTTTTGTTTTTAACCAAATAAGCAAATATGATGAACGGAAATATTATTATTACGTTGGATGATAGATAAGCTCTTTTTTTTATTTATTACTATCTTAATTTATATAATATAACGATATATAAATATATAAAAAATTGTTAGATAATCTGTTTATTCATGGTTACAATAAAAATATTAAAGTTGATAATCAAGATCATTAAATAAATATATATTTTTACTAATATTATATAATGCCGATTATTGGAATAACAAACATTAAAATCGTTTGTGGGGAGAAAAAATTTCGGAAGTTTAACAAGGCTGTAATTTTTTTTTTTTTCGTATATGACAATCTTTTCTTTTTGTTGTTTTTTTTTTTTTTTTGACAAGCTGGTTACACAGATCAGTTTATTATATTAGTTAAATATTAAACAAAAAAGAAATTTCTTTTTTTATCATGATTGTTTTTATTATTATGAAGCATGATCTATTTATTTAAATTTTATTATTTCAATATAATTTTATATTTATATATATATATATATATATATATATATATAAAGGAAATAAGAAAAATAAAAAAAAAGTGAAAGAGCAATTGGGATCTATTTTTTTTTATTTTTTTATTTTTCCATATACTTTAAAATGCACATAAAATCGAACTAGTCATTATTTTAAGGCTGCAAGATCACGTAAGACGGTAGCTTCGGATGCAAGTTTTTGTATCTAAAAGAAAAATAAAATAAAATAATAATAAATAAACATTATTTTATACTATTTTTAAACTTTATTTATATTTATTTATTTATTTATTTATTTATTCAAATTTACCTGAGCAGGTTCAAGTGAATCACCTCTACTTCGCTTTTCCTTAAGTTCATTAATTTGGCGTAATTTCTTTTCCAAATTTCTAATTTTCTTTTGTTTTTCTTCAGGTGTTAAATTATTCAATGGTTTACCATTTTGATTAGAAGTAATGGAAGATGAAGATGAAGATGAAGCATTATTAGATGAATTAGGTTTATTTGATGATGATGATGACTGAGACTTATTATTTTTATTTGAAGATGATGATGATCCTTTTGAAGAAGCACCAGGCACATGACGTCTATTAGAACCACCAGGAGATTGACCACGATTTAACATAGCTTCACGTTCAGCTAAAGAAGTAGGAGCAGCTCCACCTCTCATATGAGGAGGACGATAAGCACCAGTAGGAGCAGCACTCTTTTGTATAGGTTTATTAGAAGGTAATACTTTAATTGGGGTTGGAGCAGGTGATATATTACGAATGGTTGGATATTTTGACGCAGGTTCAGGACGCCATCCAACTTGGAATAATTCCTCTAATGATTCTTCATAAATTAAAGATCCTGAATGGTGCCATACTTTAAATCCATTATCAACACGTAATCTAGGTGTAAGGGTTGCTGTCATTAAATATTTACCACAAGGTGACCATTCACAATGAGATGCATTAGGAGCAGAGAAAGTATTGATCTTTTTTAATGTTTTACGATCCCATAAATCAACTGTACCATTCAAGTTACCAAAACCAGCAACACAGATGGAACGTCCTTGAGGATTAAATCTAACAAAATTACGAGGATTGATACCAAAGTTGTGAATTGGGTTAGCACGATGATCAAATAAAGTTGTTTGTGAAGGCATTGATCCATAAACAACTGCAAATTCTTTAGAATCTGGTCCCCAGGTCACATCATGAACTGGTCCTTCTTTATCCAATGGTACGCGACAATCAAAATTTCCAGCAACTGCAAGGTAGTATAAATTAGTTTCACCATAATATGATCTTCCAGTTTTATCCACTTCAGTTTGTGTTAAAACTAATAAGTTGGTACCAAGATCATTCCAAAACATTTGTACATTATCTGCCTTATAAAAAGTTTTGTTGGATACTGGATTATTAAAGGATGGAATGCTATACATACGAATAATACCAGGTGCACCCTTAAAAAAATATTGTAAATGATACATGATCAGATTTTTTTATATATAATGCCATTATTATTAATTCTTACTTTTCTTTCAGGAACAAATACTGCAACAGCTGGAGCTTTACCAGGACTAAGAGAGAAGTAACTAACACCTTCTAATTGTAATCTTGCCCATACAGCTATAAAGATGATAAAAAAAAAAAGGAAAGAAAAAGAAAACAAAAATTAGATAAAATAACACTATAAAAAACTAGATACTTACTTATTATTATTATTATTATGCTATCGTTTACCTTTTCCAACATTTCTACTATCCCAAAATTGAACTTCACCAGTCACCATACGAGCACAATACTTTTCATCATCTGTCCATTGGAAATTCCTATTTGTATAATATGATAATCATTAATATATATATATGTAAATTTATTTATATTTGTTTTACCAGTTATTTTGTGCCTTTTGAGAAAATGAAGCAATTTCTTCACCAGTTTTTGTATCCCAAATAATAAGATTTTTGCTACCAGATCCATCTTCAAGTTTAGCTAATTTTTTTATTATTAAAATAAATGAATAAATGAGCATGACCAGTTAATTTATTATTTATTTTAATAACTATATGATAATGATGATGATGATTATATTTTTGCTTTTTTTATTTTAATCATTTAAAAAAAATGCAAAATTGAAATTCATTTTTATCTTTTTTTACTTACTAGGTCGTTCCCAAGTTGCCAAATAACTACCTTGAGGAGAAAGCCATAAATCAATAAGATTAGGACGTTTAATTTCACTAAGTTGCTTCAAAGTTGAGGCATCAAATACTTTGGCACTAAAATAAGTATTTTTAAAAAAATAGATAGATAGATAGAATATAAAAAAAAAAATAAGCATTTCTATAAAAATCAAATAATGTATATATATTTACCCTTCGTTTGTTGCATAAGCATAAACATGTCCATGTTTACTATATTTGAAAATTCTAGTTGCAGTTTCTGGTCTATATTAATAAATATATAGAAATAAATAAAAGTGTATATGTCATTTTTTTTATGAAAGAATAAAAAAGTAAGAGTTAGATTATATAATACACGATGGATAATAATAATAATAATATTGAATCATACTTTTCAAATCCTTTGATTGGCTTGAACTCAGGGTAACCACTCCAGATGGTCAATTCTTTTTGAGATCGATCTATAAAATTAGTTGATGGTAAATCATAAAAATAAACACGTTAAATATTTATATTTTCAATTTGGAAAAAAAGTAAATATATATATATATATATATATATATGTGTGTGTGTGTGTATTAACTATCTTTTATTATTATTTTCTATTTATTATTTAACTGAATACATACAAGAGAATTGAGTGGTAGCTTGGCCAGACATGGTAATCTAATTTTATTTTTTTTTCTTACGTACAGGTGAACCAGAAAGACGCAGAAAAGAAAAAAGGAAAAGAGGGAAAAGAAAAGGAGAGAAAAAAGATTTTTTAAAAGGACGCTGAGTTTTAATTTTAATTACCTTCAAGAAAAATGATTGACTTTAAAATAAAAGAGGAACTTTTTTGCTTTGATCACTAACTATTATACCAATATCAATATATTAATTCAATGTAAATATTCCTAACAAGTTTTATTATTAATTTTATATGAGACATTTTATTAATCAATTCAATCAATGTATATATATATATATTATTAAATGACATATTATATTAACCATTTCATTGTTATGGGGATATATCATCCTCTTCAGGTAGAGTAACAATATAATCATGTACTGTTTTATCTGTTACTTCAAGGAATAAATCTGTACAACTTCCTTCAGTTTTATCTAGATAAATGATAAAGAAAAAAATCAATATTCTTTTAATTATTCTTATTATTATTGTTATCTTTTTTTTTAATGAATACCAAAAGAAGTTCTTGGATCACAGTAACATTTTCCAAAAGTTAACCAATTTGGTTCAGTGGGACAATGTTCAAAATAATCATGCTTGTAACCAATATCATAAAACCAATGAACATCCTTTTGACTTAACATTAATCCAACAGCAATTGAATGAACAGGTGCATCACCCCATCTAAATATTATATATTTATAAGTATTAAAATAATATATACAAATATATATTTGTATTACCTTTCATAAAAAAAACCCCCTTTTTGATCTAGATAATTAAAATAAGCTCTATAACCCTCTGATCTTACAAAACCCAATGATGCAATCTGTAAATAAAAATAAAAATCAAAGTAAACAACTTATATGATCTTACATATATATATAAATAATTAATATGATTACCTCGAAATTACTCCAAAAATGGCATAGATTATAACTACGACCATTATCATCAGTGATTAAACGATATAAACTATCTGGTTTTTTTCTAGGATATATATATTGAGGATAAGCTTTCATAAAGTCAAGAGTAGTATCCCATAATGTTGGTATTGTTTCGTACAATTCTTTTAAAGCCATTGTAAACCCTATATATTCATTATATATATATTTTAACAAAGAAAAAAAAATTAAAGATTCATTCTTTTGTAATTCTAACTCTATCATCTATACTTTTTTCTTTATTTTCATTCTTTCTTTCCCTTTTTCTTTCCCTTTTTCTTTTCCTTTTTCTTTTTATAATAACGATTTATTATTTATTATTTGTATTTATTACCATATTTCAAGTCACGTTCTTTCATTAATTTAAAAGGATCATAATCAATATCACAGGAAAATTTTACACCTGGTTCGACTCTCCAATAATAATCCAAATCATCTAATAAAGGATGTAAAAAAAAGAACCCAGATTGATAACGGCACATATGTCTATAACTTTCACTACCACCATAAAGGATTTGTTGATCTTCCATTTCTTTACGACATTCAGCAGCATAGGTTTGATTAATCCATGAAGGGTAACTCCAATGTTCTTTAGGTATAAGACCATATTCCACTTTAGCATTTGTCATCGATCTTGTCATATTCATAAATTCTTCTGTAAATGGAACTTCATTTAAAAAAATCCATGGATAATTATATTTATGATTAAAACTATCTTCTAAATATTGCATAGAGGATCGCATAGCATAAAGTTCATTATTACGTACTAATACAACAAAGGCTGCTTTGATTCTATCAGGTTGCGTTAATCGTATATATTCTTCTTTTGTTTCTTTTTTTATATTACTACTAAATTTATCATTATTATTATTATTATTATTGTAAATTAAATTTAATTGTTTCGTGCTTTCACCTTGTTGTTGTTGTATGTTCCTTAACTGATTATAACACTCTTGTATGGATTGATCATTATTACATTGTTGAAATATTGATAAAGAAGATAAAGAAAAATAATAAATGAATTTAAAAAAAAGAAAAATAAATAATGATAGTATTACCAACCTTATATAAAACTTTGCGTTACAATTTCTATAAGGTTTAAACATAAAAAAAAATAGGAAATCAAAATAAATATAAAGAATAAAGAATAAGGAAAAAAGGAAAAGAGAGTGATCAAAAAAAAAAAAGAAATCGATTAAACAATTAAATTTATATTTATATTTATTTATATTTATATTTATATTTATATTTAAAAATCCATTCCATAAATTATTTAATTGATATTGGCCGAAAAATATAAGTTGTTCATATTAAAATAGATGATTATAATTTTCCATATTTTTGTTATCTAACGATTTACTATTTAAATTGAGTAATTAACCACATAAAAATAGTATTATTATTTAAATTATAAATTGTTGTTATTACTTTATTATTTACTGATTTAATCCAGATTATATTGCATAAATATATCTTAATGGTATGTATATACTTCTAAAATAAAAATAAAAAGAAATTAGGTTAATAATTATCAATATAATTTACTGTTGTTGTTTTTTCCATAAATATATAAATATATATACATATATGAATGAATTAAAATATTTTAATTTCAACCATATAGCCTGTCGATCATTTTTATAAATCTCAAAAATATATATATATATAAATAGAAAAGTACATTTCATTATATAGATATATTAATTATTAATTAATCTATATCCATAGATTGATCTAAAGTTGAGTTCATTTTCATTTGTTGTTGTCGTTGTTGCTCTAATTGATTATGTATCATTTGATAAATAGCACGATCAGCAACGTTATCAGGTGGATCATTATAATGAACAATAAACTCAGGTACTTTTAAATTAGATGTCCCATTTATTCGTTCCATAGGTAACCCATTCACTTCGATAATTTGCGGATCTCCAATATAAATATCTTGATCATTAGGTGAATTACTTTCTTCATCATCCGCTAAATATTCATTAATATCTTCAATTCTAATAACGTTATTATGATAATAACGATTATTGTTATTATTAAAATTATTATAACCATTATGATTGCTTTCAGGTGATGGTGTATTATTGTTATTATTATTATTATTTGAGTAATCCACTTTATAATTATTATTGGGGTCATTTACTAATGACATGGCTGCTATTTGATTTGTAAAGTGATACATATCTTCTGTTAATATTTTTTTATGTACTGGTTGTTGTTGATTTTGAATTAGATTACTGTCATATTCATTAGAAGGCGAGTGCATTCGTTTTAAAGTATAATGATTAGGAAACATGTATATATTTTAAATATATATATATGTATGTATGTATTAATTTGTTTATATATATTTCTATATATTTATTTGTTTCAAAAAAGAAAGAAAGAGTGAGAAAAAAAAGTGAGAGAGGTATAAATATTTATATTTTTTTTGTTGAATGAGTTTAAAATATATATAGCATAAAGGATTATTATTTTTTTTGTATTAATATATAGCATAAATGATGATGGTGAATTAACTTTTTCCTAATTCACAACCACAAGGATATTTTGCTTCAATTTCTGAACAATCGAATATTGGTTTTTTTAATCGTTCATTAACTTTGTTATGAATAGCACAAGCCCACTGTGATGCAGCAATTCTTGATGAAGTTTGTGGTGGATATTCTTCTAGTAATTTCTGGAAATGTTCTGCACTATTTTAAAAATAAATAATAAATATATATATATATATATATATTGTTATTATTATTATTATTATTTACCATTCGCCACAAGGATACAATCTTGAAAATAAATAAATAAAGTCGTTAAGTGCTTTACGTTCTTCAGTAGTAGGGATTTCAGGATATCTTGCCATCATAGTATGGATCAACTTTAAAATTAATAATAATCCTTTTAATGTTATTGGTTTACTATCAATACTATTTTATATTTATGTCATCCTTACACACACACACTTTCTCTCTCTTTCTCTCTTTCTCTCTATATATATGTATATATTTAACCATATCCATCTTTTTTTTATTGTTTTTGTAGACTTACTTTCCAAGTTGATCGTCCAAGTTCAGCTCTAAATTAATATAAATACAAAAAAGAATAAAATATGAATATATATATATATATATATATATAATAAGAATTGTTTTATTATTAAATATATGCATAGGTTACTTTATGGTAGCATTATTCAAACGGTCCATAATCACTTTTCCTTGCATTGATTCATCATATGTTGAACTTAATTCATCTTGAGTTTGTATTTTTTGTTGTATGAGATTATTTGGTACTATTAAAAACCAGTAAGTACTAGTTGATATAATAAATAGACATAAAATTCCTACAATTAAATTATTGGTTTTCATATATGTATATATAGCTGTATTATTATTTTTATGTTCAAAAAAATAGAGGGGAAAGAGAAATAAAAAATATTTCAGCACCTTACAATTAGCTTTATATACTCCGAATTAGTATATTGTGGTCCCACAGGCTTAATCTGCCTTTTTTTTTATGAATAGATATTTTTATTATTATATGATAACCTTAATATTATTTTATTTCTTTGAATCCTTATCAAAATAAGAAATGAATTTATTTAAATTATGAATAATAAAAAACAAATGATTTAATCATATTTTACTTTAGTTACATACATAATACACACAGACTATGGATAAAAGCTTTTTATTTTCTTATGATCATACCAATTTTTTTTATTCATCCATCTTTGTATAAAAGAAATATTTTGATGTAATAAAATCAAAAAACTATAAAAAATTTAAAAAGAAAACGATGGATTCATCTTATAATTAAAACTTCAGCTATAGGATTATTTTATTATATAATCTTTGATTTTTTTTATCCATTTAACATCTTATAATATTAAAAATCATACTAGTGTAAACTACCCATAAGAATTTAAAAGTTAGTGCATATTTTATTAATAGGTATATGTAAATACATATTTTACTAATAAAATTTTTTTATTTTCTTATAATCATGCCGATTTTTTTACTTATCCATTTTACTATGAATATAATAAATGTTTTGATGCAAAGAAATCAACTATCCATCAACTATTTAAAGAGAAAATAACAGATTCGTTTTATTAATAAATCAGCTGTTGTGTAACTATTTTATCATATAACCTTTCGTTTTCTTTATTTCAATGAATTCTTATGATACAAAAGTAAAAAGATGATATCATTCATTCATAAAAATCTAAAGGTTAAAACATATTTAATTAAAAGTATATATATATACATATACCATTAATAAAAGATTTTTATTTTTCTTACAATCATGCTTACTTTTCATTCATCCATCTTCCATTATAAATGAGAAACATACTAATGTAAAAGTTAAAAATCCATCAGGTATTTAAAGAGAATACTGTATATTCATGTCAAAACTAAAATGGATGTTATAAAACTATTTTCTAATATAACTATTCATTTTATTTATTTCTATGAATTATAATAATAATAAATAAATAAATGAATGTCAATGATCCAAAAATATCTACATTTAAATGCATATCTAATTTATAAATATACGTATTTCACTTACTCTACTAACAAAAGTTTAATTTTCTTATTATCAAGCTTGTTTTTATGTATCCATATTCTAATGAAAACTAGAATCATTTTGAAATAAAAATTTCAAAATCTATAAAAAATCTAAAGAGATAATGTCATATACATTTTATAACTAAAACTACTGTTATAGAATTATTTTCCTGTATGGCTTTTTCATTTTTTTTTGTTTTCGCAAGTTCTCATAATAATAAGAAACAAGTTGAAACGATGATTCATAAAAATTTAGAGGCTAAAATGTACAGTTTATATAAATGTATAAATGCATATACTATTAACAACTTTTTTTTTTCTTTCAATTATGTTTAGTTTTTTTTTATTCATCAGTCTTTGTATGAATATAAGAAACATTTTGATGTGAAGAAATCAAAATTCTATAAAATATTTAGAGAAAATGGGGGATTCATTTTATACATAATTAAAAATGCTGTTGCAAAAATGGTGTGCATATTAAACCTCGAAACATAATTATGGGCATTAGTAGTTTTTTATTCTTTTAAAAGACCTTTTTTTTTTCGTATACTTACTAAAAATAATTAAATGAGATCGACTACCGTTTGGTAAAAGGACGTTAACATATAATTTTTGCATCAATATGCCTTAGTTCTTTCTATTTCTTTGCCTATATTGTCATAAAAGACGGGATTTGGAATTATTATTTTTTAGCAATCATTCAAAAAAATCTATTACCGCGTTCATTCTTTATGATACAGTAAGTCAATTTTTTACAAATCTTTATAAACATAATTAACCAATAGAAATTTTTTCCTCTTTCATAATATCCAATTTGTTTTTCTATATGATGCTTAGATCTGGAGATATTTCAATTTGAATTTTGTTATTGAAGTTAGTGGGGAGTCAATAAAGTGGATGGGGTTTAAAAAAACTATTATTTTTTGCTTGGGGAATTTTTATTTATAAGTTGAAATACATATTTATGAATAATCTATTTAAAAAAACAATTTTCAACTTTTATATTCACAAATTTTTACAAATACATTTATATAATTAATTTTTAAATACTTTCTAAAACTGAAATTAGCTTGTTTATTTTTTTATAAAAACTTTAAGAGAAAATTGTTATTTTGATTGATAACTGATGAAAGATTGGCTTCATTATCCCAAAATAAAGTGAAAAAGTGTTTGAAACCCCGTTGCGCTTTGATTTTATGTTTATCCTTCCTCTTTATTTATAAACATGTATATGAAAATATATGAAAATAAGAAATATTACTCGATGGATAATTAATTTGTTTCCTTTTATTAATTTAGATTGTTTAATCATAAGCTTGAATACTCTATATATTAAAAAGAATTTTCAAAAAAAAAAATATTGCTGGTTTTTTTTATGCCTTTTTTTTTTATTATTGTTATATATAGATATATATAAATGAAAAATAAAAAATGATCAATATAAATGCATATATAAAACATATATAAGTATAAAAAAAATAAAAAATAAAAAATAAAAAATAAAAGAATAATAACTACGATAAAAAAAAGAATATTTCTATATTGAAGAGATCATAATAAAAGGTTTTTTAAAAAAAATAACTATAATACACGAATAAAGGTTATGACAAAGAAAATAGAAAATAGAAAAAAATAATGAAACAAAAGAATATATATAATAATAATGATTATAATTATAGTAAAATAATATATATTATTTATGTAAAGTATCTTAGTTATTTTCGTTCATATGTTGATTATTAAAAATATCATTTGAATAAAAATGTTGATTAGGATCCATTTGCATAAACTTGGATATATCAGATGAATCTGGCTTCATTTGTTCCATATTGAGTAATATATTTGGGTCATTATTACTTATATTTGATAACCAAGTCATAAATTGCTCAACTGGAATACCTTCTGGTAAATCTATATATGTATATTAGTTTATAAAATTAAATATTTTTAGCTTATAAAAATAGATTTTTTTGCTCCAAAACATATATCATATATTTACTTGTTTTTAATTCGTTACCTTGTAATAATGTACTTAAATTTGCTTCCATAGCTGATGAAGGAGTTGACCATTCCATAGAAGATTCTTCTTTTACCATATTTTCATCTTCCATTTCAGTTTGTTGCTGTTGTTGTTGTTGATGATGTTGATAAAACTGTTGAATTTGCTGTTGTAATTGTTGCTGCATAAATCCTCCTTCATTCATACCATTATTTTCTATTTTTATATTACTATTTGTATTTTCTTGTTGTTGTACCATAATATCAAATGGATCTTCATCATCATCACGATCAGGTGTTGCTAAAGCTGATGATGTAAACGGAGCATATGATTTTTGTCTACTGTTCCATCCACTTTGATTAAGATATGTTCTCATATTTCGTGTTGGATTACCAGGGATCATCACTGGGTTTATATCTCCACTACTATTACTTAATCCTACTTTATTTTTTTTAAAAAGAAAAGAAAAAAAAAACATATATTATTATTATTATTATTACCATCAACACTTTTATTATTTTATTTTTACCGTTATTATTGCTATTGTTGTTATTATTGCTGTTATTATTATTGTTATTATTATTGTTATTATTATTGTTATTATTAGAGTTTTCCATAAGTGTATTAAAATGCTGATCCATATGACTACTACCTGGTGAAGAAGAAAGATAATTGGTTGGCATAGAAGAAGAATAAGCTTGTTTTTGTATAGACATTTTTGGCGATGATGATGGATTAATTCTTGGAGAACCAGGTGTTCCATAAGGAGTAAAACGTCGAGCTTGCTGTGAAGTCATAGGTGGTGAACCAATATGCATATTAGCAATAGATCGATTTAAAGAAAATGTAGCAGATCCAGGTGAACTAGATAAAAACATGGAAGAATTTGGTACAGATGAAGGACTATCCAAAAGTGGTGAATGAGGTGATAAATTACTATGTGATATCATTGGTGAAGTACCTTGATAAGAAAGTGGTCGCGATGATACTGAACTATTATCCTTATCTAAATTATTACTACTGTTATTGTTATTATTGTTAGTGGATGAAGTGGTTGATAAAGGTGGTTGTGAATGACGATGTGCAATTTTGCCACCTCTTAAAGCTTTAATCATATCCCTTTCATCTAATAAACGTTGTAATAAAACTGCTTTTTTCCCTGTAGCTGGTTTTCCTCGTTGCCTTAACATTTCTTTAAGCTCAGATACTGTAATATCATCAAAGTTTGCTTTTACAAGTTGATCATCTAATTTTTTTTGATGTTGTTCTGCATCTAAAGGTTGTGATAAATTAGCACGATGTACTCGTTGAATTTGAATAGGCATTGTACGTGAAGGAAATGATGAAGGTTGGGAACCAAGCTCATTTGGAAGTGGAATACCTTTAGCTGATTTATTATTACGACCTATTTTTAAAAGAAAAAGAAAAATGAATTTCATTTATATACGCATATGATTTCTTTTTTTTTTAATACATATCATTATTATTATTATTATTATTATTATTATTATTATTATTATTATTATTATTATTATTATTACTTAAATCCATATCACTATTTAATGCTGAACCAGAATGACCTTTTTCAATTGATGTAGGTACAGAAGAACCAAAAAGTGTATCAAAACCTTGAGAAGCCTGACCACCAAAACTACTTGGTGCACCAGAAAATGATGAAGACATCATTTTCCCAGAAGCAGATGATGATAGTATTTGAGAATTATTATTATTAGTATTATTATTATTACTATTAATACTAATGCTATTATTATTGGTACTTTTTTGTTGTTGTTGTAAAGCATTTGTAGATGACGATGCTGATGATGATCCAGTAGTAGGTTTTCTAGCATAATTTACTCTAAATCTTGCTTGAAGTTCATTAAATCTACGTTGATGATCAATTTCAGTTGGGACGGATGATGAATGTTTTGTCACTGAACCACTATTAGTTGTGTTTGATATAGGAATAGGGTGTGCACGATTGGTCAAACGACTTGTACTACCTGGTTGGGATCGTCGATGTGACTCTTTACGAGCTTTTGATGTTAGACTTGATTTTATATTATTATTATTATTATTACTAATATTTGCATTATTAGCATTGTGATTATTATTATTATTATTATTCGACAATTGAATTTTATCCTCTTCAAAAGAAATAGTTGTTTGTATTTGTTGTGGCTGTTGATTTAAATGAGTAGAAGTTGTTGAATTATAGGATGAAGAAGATATAGGTATAGATGATTGTATTTCTTCTTGATGACTTTGATCAAACATGGCGGATAAATTAGAACGTAGATAAGGAGCTGAATCCATTTGATAGTCTTTATCTTTTTGTTGTTTTTCTTCTTCTTCCTCTTCTTCCTCTTCTCGTTTTAGAGTATCTTGTAATAAATGTTGTTGTCTTAAAAAGTTAGGTTCAGAAAGTAAAATAGCTTGTTGTTCTTGATCGGTTAAAGATAAAAAAGCATCTGCATTATTATTATTATTTTGAGATTGTCTATTATTATTATCAGATTGACTATTATGTTGGTGGTGTGTTGCTTGTATTGTTGAAGATAAAGGAAGAAACATTTGATTTTGTAATTGAGTATTACTATTATTACTATTACTATTATCATTAAAAGAAGAAGAATCGTATAATCTATCCCAATCTTGATTTAATAAAGAATCATGACCAAAAGAAACTATGCCATCATTTAAAAAAGAAGATGGCGGAAGAGGATTATTATTATCATGGTCAAAATGAAGATAGGATAATCCAGTATCTAAAGAGTGATGTTGTTCCAGTGTATTTGGATTAAAAGATTGACTAAATAATGGATTATTATTATTATTATTATTATTGTTATTATTTGAGTTGGATGAATGTGAAGGATCGTCTCTGTTGTCAAAATAGTACATTTTTTTTTTTCTTTTTTAGTTGTATAAAAAAGAAAAAGAAAAAGGAAGAATTAAAACTGAAGTAGATTATAAATACAGTTGTTATAAATAAAGTTTAAAAAGTAAAAGTTATTTTCTTGGTAATAAAATATGTATATATATGAGTTAATAAAATAAAATAAAAAAAGAGAAGCACCGATATAAAATAGAGTATGTATTTTTATTTTCTGTTAAAAAAATTATTTAAAGGAAAGAAAGTGAGAGTGAAAAAAAAAAAAAAAAAAAAAAAAGTTAAGCGAAAGGAAAAATAGAAAAAACAAAAATCGAAGGGGTTTATTTTTATTTTAGTTATAAATATAAATACCATTGTTTCTCTATATTACTAAAATATATTTTTTGCACTATTTTAATTACCTATTCTTTTCATTTATCTATTTTTTAAAAACAAATAAATAATCCAATTATTAGTCATTTAAACCATATTTTATATATTTATTTATTATATATACGTATAAAGTTTATTAATGTTCTTACTATACATAAATATCTCTATTATTATTTTTTTTTGGAAGAACAATGGATAAAAAAAAAATCGTTAGGTTTAAAAAAGCGCAACAAATTTTTTTGGGGGGTTTAAAAAAACAAAGAGAGAAAAAGAGATAATGAAAATAATTTATTAAAAAAGAAAATGTACAGAGTAATTAATAATAATAATAATAATATATATATATTATCTAATAAATAAAACAGCAAGGCTAAAGATAGTACAAAATAAAATTATAAAATGGATACATAAGTAGATAAATAATGAATAAAATAGAGAATAATCAAAATAATATAATATAATATAGGATAATCATTATATATATATAAAGCTTTTTTTTTTTTATTGAGCTGCTGAATAAACCATTCCTTGTTTTCTTCGCATTTCAAGCTTTTTCTTTTTTTCTATAATAGCTAATAAATCGTTTTCATCATCATCGTCATCATCATCATCAGATATTGTAGTATTAATAAAATGATTGTTATTGTTATTACTATTGTTGTTATTATTGTTGTTATTATTGTTGTTATTATTGTTATTAATATTTAAAGTTGTATCATCACTTTCTGACGCATAAGAATAATCAACATTTCTACGAGGATAGTAATATTGATGTTGTTGTTGTGTACGAAATCGATTTGTAGTTGTAGCTGATGTTGCTGATGCTGGTGAAATAGGTTCAAGCACTCTTGTAGGTACTTCATCCATCATTGGTCTTCGCGATATTCCTCCTACTCCATTTAATCGATAATCATCAGAATTAGCTCTATTATGTTGATAAGGTGAATAATTTGTTGATGGATTTGACATTAAAGTTGGATCTATTATATTTTGTGAAAATTGGGGTGATACTTGACGATAAGTGGATGATGGACTAGGATAATAATATCTATTATTATTATTAATTCCATCATCAAAACAAGATTGTCTATCATCATTCTCATTAACAGATGAAAGTCCATTTTGATATTGATGCATATATCCATTATATTGCTGCTGCTGCTGCTGCGGTGAATGCTGCTGTGGTAGTTGTTGAGGAGAATAAGTATAAGGGTGATGAGAATAATTATTTTGTGATGATGATGATGGTGGTGGTGGTGGTAAACCTGCTAATAAATCAGGCGTTGATGATGATTTATTCATCATATTATTTGAATAAATCATATTTGTTGATGGGTTATTATTTGGATTATTATTACTATTATTATTATAAAATGAATGTGGTGATGGATATGAAGTTAATGGTGATACGCTATTAGATGTACTGTTACGAGTTAATGTATTATTATTAGTATCATAAGATTGACTTGATCTCCATGATGATTGTGATCCATGAGATTTAGCTGATACACGAGATGTAGTTGAATCTGATCTTCCAACAAGATTACTATTATTATTACTTTGTTGATTATTATATTGATGAACTGATAAAGTTGGTACAGAAGAAGCTGATATAACTGAGAACCGACTTTGATGAAAATAATTATTATTATTATCCCTTTGTTCAATTTCTGTTAAATTATCATCCTCACCATCTTCATCGTCATCGTCATCACTTAACATTGTTTCTCCAAAAATGCCAGCAAGTTCTTCATCATCATCATCAATTGGTATATCTGCACGTGGCCATGTACCTACTACAAAAGGCATTTCTAATGTTGATGTTGTACCTTGTGAATTTAATTTTCCCGTTTTACCAAATCGAACTCTAATACGAATGATATAATGTATATGTAACGCCTTTTCTTTATATTTAATTGTAGGTGGTGTAGATGTTGGTATCATTAATTGTGAAGTAGTGGATTGTGAGAAATTGTATGGCCCAATAATATTAATATCTTGTTTTACCGTTTTAAGTATATCTTCATTAGTTGATGTATTTCTATTTTAACCAATGTATATATATATAATATTGTATTACATATCTGTTTCTTATTTATATATTTTTTCATCTTTATTTTTTAAATCTTAATCTTTCTCAAATGACTTACTTTTGTGTGCGAATTTCAACTATACGAACAAGTTCTATTTCTAAAGCATTTTGTCGAGTATATGATTCAAAATGATTTACAATAATTTTTAAAGGAATGATTTCACCTATTTTTAAAAATAAAAATAAAAACCAATTAATCATTCATTATCATTGGATAAGAATTTACATTAGCCAATATATATATACATTACCTCTTGTATAACCAAGTCTTGGTATACTAGCTATTGTTTGACATTTTTGATTATACTTTCCACCAGGTAATAAAACATCCATGGATTTTTCTTGTGGTTTAATATATTGATCACAAGTAACATCAATTTTTTCTAGAATAGGCACGGTATAAACTACTTTGGCACATAGCTTTTCAATTACCATAGGACGATCATGAATAGCAACAAGAGTATATTTAACGGATGCTTTACGTTTTCCAAACTATAATAAATAAGTAATCTATTAATTAAAATAATCTTTTGATATACATGTTATCATAAAAAGGTTATTAAGATATATACCTCCATAGTACTTGGAAGTTTTTCAGGTACTACAAACTCAAAAGGAAACGTATATCGTTTAGCATCAAGAATATGAGACGATTTACTATCAGTTGATATGGGTAGAATTTTAGTCTTGGAAAATAAAGTAATAGTTTCTTTATCTTTTATTGATAAGAAGACTTCACCAATAAATCGTACTATGATATGATTTGTCTTTGTTGCACTTTTTGGATGAACATTAACAACACCTATTTTATTTTAATAAAGGTAAAAATTATTTATTTAATACTCTATATATATATTATCTATTATCAATGTATTATTATTATTATTATAAATACCTTTTATTGTTTCTCCAGGGAAATAAAACTTTTCTTCATCTAGTCGAATATCAATGGTTTTATTTGCTTTGTTTTTATTATTACGCAT
Organism: Cunninghamella bertholletiae; assembly: GCA_037043795.1. Lineage (NCBI taxonomy): Eukaryota > Fungi > Mucoromycota > Mucoromycetes > Mucorales > Cunninghamellaceae > Cunninghamella > Cunninghamella bertholletiae. Next base: position 2,838,158 of record JAZGVP010000001.1, read on the forward strand.
AGATTAAAAGATCGTTTAAGTTCTAATAAACAATGCGATAAAAAGAAATAATAATAATAACTATAAACTTAAAATAATACTATTCTTCTAATAAATAACTTATTTTATTAAATAAATAGATAAAAAAAAGAATATATAATAATAAAAAGAATAACAAAAATAAAAATAAAAAGCCTATATAGGGTAAAATAAAGAAAGAAAAAGAAAAGGAGAAAAATAATTTTTTCGTTCTTGAATTTAAAGAAGGAGTTTTAAATTTAAAATTTAAAGTGTATTTTATATATAGTTTTTTTTATTTGCCCAAAAAGAACATATCCTTATTTTTTACTTTTATATCTTTCAAAAACAAATATATATGAATAAATAAACCTCTATACTAATTATTTAATCTTGTAAATGTAAAGGAGAATCAGCGCTATAATGCATCTATATAATATATAAAAAATATGATAAAAAAATAAAATATAAATATATGGTATATATATTTAGTATCAGGGTAATTCGTCATTTTATAAAAAAAAAACTCTCACTTACTTCTTTAGACCCAACTGTGCCAGTTGTACCACCTGTTTGTACACCAAAGGTGGTCCAGGTTTTCACATCTTTAGTAGGTTCTAATGCTGCCCAAGAGATACCATTTGTTTTCTTTAAATTGATTTCTACTTTAGTAGAAAGTGCTGTGAATTTAGATGTATCAGGATCAATTAACTATATAAATTTAAAGTTTTTAAAGTAAAAGAGAAGAAAAAAAATGACATCATTTTTAGTAAAATTGAATCGAGCTAATATAAATAAAGTTTTTTTTATCTATACAAATATATATATAAATAGATTATGTAATCATGGTAGAGATATATAACTTACATGGAACAATGGTAATTGTTTTTTATATCTTTTGTTATCTTTCATCTTAATATCAATATCAATTGAACGAGAAGAGAATTTAACTTGAGAATCTTCCTTATTTTTAGCAAAGATACTAATAATAACATTGGTTTGAGTTTGATACCAATCAATACGACAATCGACCAATTCTTCTTGTTCACCTTCTTTTTTACTTCCTACAAATAAATGTTTACCTTCTTTACAACCTTTGATTTTAAGAAATTCATCAAATTCAAGTACTTTTCTTGAACAACAACTCCATCCTTTTGATCCTTCATGGAAAACAGGTGCACCAGGGTGATAACGACATGTTGATTCTGGTCCATTATTACGTGATGTTTCATTATCCTTATATTCTACCCCACATCCACGTCTTTTACATGTTGTTCCAACTTTTACTGGTATACTTACATCATCTTCCTCTAATACTTCTTCTATAACTTTTTTTTCATCATCATCTACTTTTTCAACTGGTCCTGCAGGTTCTACAACAGGTGCCTTTGGTTTATTTTCTACTACTGTAGGTTTTTGTTCACCATAAACTTCAACACCATCTTTAATACTAGTGGCTTGAGGAGATGTTGTTTCTTGTTGTTGTTGTTTTGCTGGTTCTACGGGTTTTTCATTACTATGTTTTCCATATGTACAGCCAGGGATTTGTAAAAATTCATCAAAGTCAGAAACGCGTTTTTTACAGCAAGACCATCCTTTTAAACCTATTTTAAAAAAAACACCATATAAATAAATATATCAATATCAACATATATATATATATATATATATATATATATATATATTCTATATCTTTTATTTTTATTTTTTTATTTCTTCTTCTTCAAGTCATGTATACATATATATATATATATTCTATTCTTTTTCTTCATTCTTTTTTTACGTTTCTTCTCCTTTAATATATACAAACACGTATATATAAATATTCTTTATGCGTATAAATATTATAGTATATTACCTTCATGGAAAACTGGTGCTCCAGCGTGGAATTGACAGGCTATTTTTTTTTAGAAAAGAAAAAAGTCAGTTTTCTTGTTGATCGATTTCTAAAATTAACATTTATTATTAACAATAATATTAGTTTACCGTTATCTACATTATTTTCTTCACTATATTCTTTTCCACAGCCTTTATGGGTACATTTGATTAAAGTCATTTTGTTTTATTATTATTATTGTTTTTATTCCTAAGTAAAATAATAAAAATGAAAGAAAGAAAGAAGAGGAAATAGAAAAAACATACAAATTTAACATCTCGTTTTAAACTCCGTTATTTTCGAATTTTCTGGAGAAAGTTGACATGTTTTTTGTATTTGAAATAAAAAACGTGACTTTTCATTAATCTTTTTAACTTTTTCTTTTTAATAAAAAACGAATGGCTAATAATAGAATATTATTTTAATAAACGTTCTAGTTATTTTTATTTATTGAAAAATGAATTAAAAATAACAATATTCTTTAAATAAATAATAACAATATCTACATTTATAACATTAATATTTTGTAAATATTATAAAATACATAAATTAATGTATGACAATTTTTCATAATAGTATAGTATTCTTGATGAATAAAATCTTCTTTTATTCCTGATACTTATCGTCACCAATTATTTATATTTATATAATTATAAACGTTTTTCTATAATATTACGTCCATTTGTAAAGTATTTATTATTAATATCAATAATAAGTTGACTTTTTATTAAAGGAAAGAGAAAGAATAAATAATAGCATGAATATTATAAAATATTAAAAGGACAGTAATTTTTAAATTCCGGTTCTAAATTTGGATATTTGGAACTAATTTTTTAATTCCCTTTTTTCCACTTTTTCTTTCTTTTTTACTATCACTTTTCTATTTTTCACTTATACAAATTAATATTATCTTTTATTTGTCTTTGTCTTTTTTTTTCCTCCATGTATAATAAAATATCAATAGTATGTTAAATTGGATAATTTCCCTATGTCCAAGTTTTATTCATGGATTTGTAACTATATTACTTTCGTCATTAATATATTCTTCTATTCCGTCTAAATCAACTTCTCGATCTTCTTATAACAATAATAATACTAAGCAATTATATATAATAGTCATACGTATTATTTCATTTATTATTCATAGTATCATAAATATATTTGAATGGTTAAACGTAAACTCATATATTTAAAAAAAAATGAATGTGTATGCTTATATATACAAATATAAAGTATTCTTATTTATTCTATTTATTTAATAAAAAAAAAAAATATAGATTGCTTTTAGTTCATCTTTACCTGAAAGTGAAGAAACTAGTTTTGAAGAACAATTTAAATATTTTATTGTCACTTCTTCAGTATTAAATGATATATTTACCCAACAACAACAAACAAGTACTTTTTCAACAAATATACCCTACTTTACACAAAATAATAATAATAATAATATTCATATCGATACAACTTTAAGTCAAAAGCAAGAAAACTCTATTAAACTTAATTATATATTTGGTATTACCACTTTAGTATTAACTCTATTTATTTCCTTATTCTACTTTATTAAATTAATTGGAACCATTTTTTTTCATTGGCATCATCCTTCTTATATATCATTATTGGTTATTTATATGTTTCTTAGTGTATCTTTATTATATTTTTATCATAAAAATGTAAGAAAAAAGAAAAAAAGGAGTATAAAATAAATAGTGATCATGATACTAATATATTATAATTTTAATTGTTATAGAAAAAATTACAAATAAGAAAATTATATGGACAGATGATTGCCCATTTACAACAAATCCTTCATACAACAATTTTAAACGATCAATTAATAGATCAAATGATGAGTAAATTAATAAATGGAAATAGCATAGCGAATGGGTATTCATTATCGCCTCCCAATCATTCAAAATTAGAAAATTATCCATCAAAACAAACAATTCAAATACAGTCAATGTTATATACAGTACTCCTAACTTACTTTAAATCAATGAATCATCTCCTTTGTCAATTACGACCCCTTGTTCACTCTCTAAATTTATCTAGTTTATATGAAATGTATAACGTAGAACCCATATCATCTTCCGTTACTGATTTTCAATATAATAATAATGATAATAAGGATATGTACAATGATAATAATATGGATCAACTGGATATTTTAATCTATACCATTTATTCTTATAGAAGGGAATGTTTTATGCATTTACTATCTTTGAAAATCATGACTTTAGATCATGATTCAGCAAGAGGGGATTATGAAAATTTATTAAAAAAAGTAGAAACAATTATGCTGGAAATGAAAGATATCATGATGGATTTTTCATTAAATATGAAAAATATATTAAATTCAAAATTATGTAAGTTAATTTTTAAAAAAGTCAAATTACTATTTCCCTTATTTTTTTTTATTACTATTATTAATTTCTAATATTGTTTTTTTTTACAGGGATGATTGATGATAATATAGATGGTGATCATCAAAGTATAAAATCATTAAATGAAAATGATGAAAATAGATACCAAATTTTATTAAATCATTTAAATAGTCTTGAAAAACAATTAAAGAACATTCAAACTAAAATTACATTATGTAGACAAGATGGAAATACATTAATACATAATAATAAGGGTAATATTTGTTTATAATGATTACAATGATGATGATAATGACAATGGTATATATTAAAAAAAAATGAAAAAAATAAAAATGGAATTAACCTTTTATTATTATTATTATTATTATTATTATTGTTATTGCTCTTATTTTAATTTAGGCTCTATTTATTCATTTGATCGAATAAAAACTCGTTTTCGCCACCTAGAACAAGATATATCACATTTTCAAACTCAATGGAATGATAGTAAAAATAATATAAATGATATGTGTAAATATGAACGTAAATTATCAGTAGAATCATTACCTTCTCCACCATCATCACCTGCTAAGTCTATTAATAATGATGAAGGAAGTAGTGGTGGTGTATCAGCACCTTTATCACAACATTTAAATATACCAAAAACAAATTTAACAAGTCGCCAATCATGGATTACTGCTGCCGCTGTTGCATCTTTTTTGGAAAGTAGAAGAGTATATCGACTACAAGCTCAACAAGCAAAATATATATCTATTTCAGAATAAATATATAAATAAATAAAAGAAAAAGAAAAAAAAATTAATCAATATATATACAATATACAAAATAATAATAATAATATTTATAATAAAAAAGGAAAAAGACAGATAATCAAAAAGAAAAAAGAATAATCAAAAGAAAGTTTTGATGAGCAGCTTAGTTCTTACTTTTCTAGACTTAAAAAAAATGAGGCTATGTGAACATTCTCACTTTCTTTTTTCTTCCTTTTTCAATATAGTTAAAAATAAATCATCATATAATAATAATGATCATAAGCAATAACCAAAATGAAATATAATAAAAAAGTAATAATAATGCCAGTTTAATTCATATATATACATATATATACTAATATATTTATCTTTAATTAACAGTATTTATTCTTCTTTTTTCTTTATTATATTAAAACACCGGCAATTCTAGGTCTTTTTCAAGTATTTGCTTTTTCTATTTAAAATGCCTGTTGCACTAATATAAAATTTATAAGCTTATTATTTTTGTGTATAAAAGAGCAAATTAGGCTTGTGTCACCAATTTCTATTTCTATTTTTCTTTACATTAACATTTTAATTATTATTTCTTTTACTTTTTTTCTTTTTTTGTTATTTTGTTATTTATATTCCATTTATTGTATTTTTATTTTCATTCATTCATTTTTTTTAAACACATACACGCACATATAGATATATATATATTATACATGTTATATTCATTACTTGTTATTACATGTCTAAGTACAACCATTGTAAATGCAGTTAATTCTATTATTCGTGTACCAATAACAAAAAAAAATACTAATAGTTTAATATTATCAAAACGTGACACTTATCAAGCACCTATTTATAATTTTCAGCAATCTCAATATCTTGTTCAAGTTTCTATTGGTACACCAGGGTAAAATATTATATATATATAATATATGTATGTATGTATATAAACTAGTAATAAAATTATATTTTAACGAACCTTTTTTTTTAGTCAAAACTTTACTCTTACAGTAGATACTGGAAGGTATAAACTGATAATAATGATAATGATTGATCAATGTTTAATTATTTATTTTAAAGTTTTTATTTATGTGATATTCATTTATTTATTTATTTATTTATTAATTTTAGTTCAGATTTATGGGTACCATCAACCTCATGTCCAACTAGTAATTGCCCTGTAAATAGATTTGATCCAAATAAATCATCTACATTTAAATCAACCAATTCACCATTAAGTATTACCTATGGAAAAGGAGCTATCAATGGAACTTATGGTTTAGATTCAGTTACAATAGGCGGTATTACTGTTAACCAACAACAACTTGGTTTAGCTTCTTATACTGAAAGTATATTTTTAGATGTATCATCAACTGGTCAAGTCATAGCTATACATAGTGACGGCAATTCAGTAACAGCTAATGGTATATTTGGGTAAATTATTCTTGTATGAAAAAAAAAAAACATTAAAAAAAAATTGGAGCTTTTTTTAATTAATATTTATATTTAATTCCTTTTTTTTTTTTTTATGATATAAAAAAATAAAAATAAAAAATAGATTAGGATTCCCAGGATTAACAAAATCCTCACTTGCTGGTAGTCAAGCATATAATCCATTTGTATTTAATTTAGTAGAACAACAATTAATTCAACAACATTTATTTTCCATTTATTTAAATAATGTTAACAGTGAAGGATGGTCAGGAGAAATTATTTTTGGTGGTATTGATTCAACAAAATATACAGGTGAAATAAACTATGCACCAGTACCTAAAACACCATTGGCTGGAGGAAATGCCATTTATGGATATTGGGCAGTACCTGGACAAGGATTTAGTATTCAAAATGGAAAAGGTCCCACTTCTAATATTCGTTACAAAACACCCGTAGCTACCATTATTGATACAGGTTCAACTGTTTCTTATTTCCCTTACGCTATTGCTCAACCTTTATTAGATGCTATTACAGGACCTGGAAATAATAAATATGATCCATCCTCTGGTTGGTTCTTGGTAGATTGTAATTTAGATAAACAAAATACCATTCTTCAAGTTCAATTTACTACTAGTACCAATATTACAGAAACTCCAGTTGTGATTAATGCTAACGTCAGTGATATGGTTTATGATGCAGGTCAATCTAATTGTGTCTTTGGTATTGCTACCTCTGTTAATTCAAATAGTCTAGTAGAAAATAATTTATTATTACTTGGTGATTCCATTTTAAGAAATGCTTATATGGTTTTTGATATTGATCAAAAGAGAATTGGATTTGCTCAAGCAAAATATACTTCAGGTAATTTTAGTAACGCTAATCCTGCTGGTGGTCAATTGGGAAATAATAATAATAATAATATCAATAATAATGGAAATGGTGATACAAATAATGCCCCTCCTTTAAATAATCAAATTTCAGCATGGTATATGTTGAGTTGTTCCATGATTATTTATTATTTATCATTATAAATAAATAATCTACATATGTACTTTTTTGATTATATCACTGATAGCGATCAATTTATTAATGATCAAAATTTCAATACTAATGATTAATTAAATAAAAAAAAAGAAAAGTGGTTGATGAATAGTTTTAATAAACATATTTTTAATTTTTCACAGATGAAATATTTTTTTAAAACCTATTTATTTTTACTTTATAAAGAAGTATGACATTTGATTATTAATCCTTGTTGACAAACTAATTTTTTTTAATTGTTTAACTTATCCATTTTTTATCAATATCAAGAAATTATCAATAAATTAAGGGTATATATATATTATTTTTTTCATGGAAGTAAATGAATATGTATATAAATGGATTAAAAGAGGCTGAATAAAAAATTCCTTTTTTTTTTCTTATATATGATTGAATGAATATATCATTAAAGATAATATATTTATTGGAGAAGTTTTTTTTTAAAACTTACTTGGCTTGATTTTAAAAAAATGAATCTGATTGGCTCAAAAATACTGCGGAGATTCGTTTTTTTATATGCCAAGAAGGTTATTTTTTTTTTCTTGCTCTTATTTTATTTTCCCCCTTTCCTTTTCATCAATTTTTTTTTTGAATGAAATAAATTATTTATATTTATATTGTGCTTGGCAAAAAAAATATTTTTCTCTCACTCTATTTTTTTTTTTAATACTATCTTTTTCTTTCTTTTCTCTTTCTTTCTCTTTTCTTTTCTTTTTTTTTTCCTTAATAAAAAAAATTAAAAATCTATTGTTATTACTTTTTAAATAAATAAAAATATGAATATGGAAAACGAAATATTTCCTTGTCTTTGGCAAGGTTGTAGTCAGCAATTTATTGATGCAGAACAGCTCTATAGTCATTTAACCAATGATCATGTAGGAAGAAAATCAACAGGCAATTTATGCTTAACTTGTCATTGGGTCAATTGTGATGTTAGTGTAGTAAAAAGAGATCATATTACAAGTCATTTGAGAGTTCATGTTCCTTTAAAACCACACCGTTGCAGTTTTTGTAAAAAAGCTTTTAAAAGACCTCAAGATTTGAAAAAGCATGAAAAAATTCATACTGGTGATCATATTTCAACGTTAAAAAATGCATCAAAAAGAAATCATCCTCAACAAACCCCTCTTACTCCTCCTAGAATTCCTCAATATGATATTCATCATCTTAGTCCTGTAAATAGTAACAATAATATGATGATGACTACTCCACAACATCCTGTATCTCCTCCTCATAGTACTTATTCTGAAGGTAAAATAAAAAAGATCATTTTATGCTATTCTATTTTTAAATTCATTTAATATATATTAATACTTACATATATATATTTCTTTTTTTAGACATGACAAATTCATCATCTAATTCTATTGATCAACCATCTTATTATTATCCAAATGTGTCACCTTCTACTGATATGTCTGATCAATTTCCAACAGATACAACAATGGGTTTATCATCATCACAACCATCTTTGAATGCTTTTACTGCTTTTGATTCTCCCGAACAAGCTATTTCTGGATTAATCTTCCCTATGAATCAAAATCATCAAAATCAAAATAATAATAAACCTCCTATATATGATGACGACATAGCGCAAAGACTTGATTATCTTCAAAATATGATGGATGCAGATGGTATTCAACCTTTAGATCTTAATATTAATATTAGTAGTGAACAACAATTGGCTGATATGAATGCATGGCTTGCTAAACTTAGTGAAAGTATTGGTTCGCCTGGTATGTTAGAACAACAACAGGATAATAATCAACTTCAATCACCTGTACCTTTAGATGATTATCATTTATTCCTTCAACAAGAACCTCAACAATCATTATATAATAATAATAATAATAATTCAATATATCCCATGTCATCTAATAATAATCAAAATAATGAAATGTATGTAAGATCAATACCAATGCAACCTACTCAAGAATTATATAATCAACAACAATGGTTTAATCAATTATCATTAGAACAACAACAACAACAACAACATTATTTATCATCATCACCTATGATGACAACTGGTCAAAAACAACATTATACACCATTATCTGATCTTGCTCCTATGTATCATCAATTACAACCTGATCTTTGTTCTACCATGAATTTCAAAAGTTCTAAAGATTCAAAATTATCTTATAATAACCCTATGGATGCTAAAGTGGATAAAAAGGATTCCCAATCCTTTAAACCTGTTCATAATAATAAATCTCTTCCTATAGAAGAAAAACAGAATCTAACAAAGATGATGAATGTATTTACAAGCTTTGATAAGCATTCTATAGATGCTTTAGCTAAAGATAGATCTATAAAACCTAAATCAAAAATGGTTTCATCCTCATCATTAACTGGTAGTAATAATAATAATGAATCTAATAGTAAATCAAAAAGTGTTAAATCAATCCATGGCGATGTTACCGATTTATTGGTTAGTTTTACAGATTTATCTGTATCAGAAAGTCAATCCTTATACCCTAAAGATAATAATAATAATAGTAAAAATAATAATAATGATAAATCATCAAGCACTAACCCTAATCCATCATCATCACCCTCACTATCTTTGGATGCCAAGAAAAATAATCAAGAACGTCATCGGGAATTAATAAAACAAATTAGTTTATGGATAAATGATATATATGAAAAAAAGAAAAATTCATCGTCATCATCACCATCATCATCCAATACTGCTGCTTCCTCTATTCAAAACACAGTAAAAGTAAATTAAACCTTAATTTTTTTTATATTTTTAAATATATATTCATATATATATAGATATATATATATTTTAAATTTTCATTTATATACATCTATTTATTATTTATTTATTTATTTACTTTTTTTTTTGTATTTATATTTATATTTAACGTTTTTTTTTTCTTTTTTTTTTGGCTTCAATTTATTTCAATTAAAAAAAACAAACACACTTTCCAAATTAATGAATTAAAAATTGACATAAAACATAATTAACTTAGGACTTCGGATTTTAAAATTTTAAAAAATCTTGGGGTCAAAAAAAGGTTCACATGTATTATTTCTCATTTTCAGCATTATTCTCGAAAAATGAAAAGGGAAAAAAAAACTTTATTTAAATCACCCCCTCATTTTTTATTTTCTCTCTCTCTTTTTCTTCTTGCTTTTTTTTTTTTTATTTTCCTTTATTATATACATATATATATATTAAATTAATTATACAATACTTATATAAAAATGACTACAGGTAAATAAATAAACATTATATTATTCATTAAAAAGAACCAAATTGATCATATTAATTAATGATTATATAATATATAATGATGATGATATTATATAGGTTCATTATTACCCGTTGCAGCAGCAGCTGGTGCAGGTTTCATCGGTTCTATGTATGTTGATTCTCGTCTTTTGCTTAGCAGAGATTTTCATCAAATTAAGGCAGGTGCAGCTGCTCAAATTTAGTAAAGTCAATTATTTTTTATATTTATTATTATTATATTTATTATTATTATTATATTTATTTTGATTTATTAAATATTTTTGTATTTTTATTAATAGTCATAAATTGTGGACATATCAAGATAAACTTCACTTCTATTATAGATTCAAAGAAAGAGCTAAGGCTGATCCTAATCATGTTTATCTTTTATTTGAAGGCAAACCATATACTTTTAAACACTTGGAAAAAGGTAAAGTATAAAAAGGGTTGAAATGAAATTATCGTTACACGAATATTCTATTTTGGAATTGTTTTCACTGACAAAATATTTTTTTGGCTTTTTATTTTTTAGCTTCCAATCAATTGGTAATATTAATTTTTCCAAATCCGTCAATTTTTTTTAAATTCTACTCTCACTTTCTTCCTTTTTTTTTTTTTATTAATTCTATGTATATTTTTTTCTTTTCATTCTTATTATGTAGGCTCATTGGTTATTAGCACAAAATGTTAAACCTAAAGGTAATAATATACATATATATATAATTTAAATAATAAAAAAAGAGAGAGTTTTAACTTATGTTTTTTTTTCCTTTTTACTTTTTATTATTATTATAATTATTTAGATATTGTATGTATGATGCATCAAAACCATCCCACTTTCTTCATTTCTTTATTAGCCATTAGTAAGATTGGTGCTGTTCCTTCTTTAATTAACAACAACTTATCCGATGATTCTTTATTACATTGTGTTAAGATTGCTGAAGCTAAATTATTCTTATTTGATCCTGTTTATGAAAAACAAGTAGCCACTATTGTTGACCGCGCTGAAGGTGTCCAATTCTATGGTTATGGTGAAGCTACTGAATTAGTCGATCACTCTATTGATTTATGTCCTACCATTACCCCTAGTGTACTTAAGGATTTCTCTACTAAGGATACTGATGAAAAATATCTTAAAGGTATTGGTAACTCTGATCCTGCTTATCTAATCTATACTAGGTAATTAAAAAAAGAGAGATGATTAATTTATATTTATATATTCATATTTTTATTCATTTATTTATTTAAATAATAGTGGTACAACTGGTATGCCTAAGGCAGCTATTAGCCAACATTCTCGTGTTAACTGTAAGTGTTATTATTGGTTTATATATATATATATATAATTAAAAATAATAATAAAAGAGATCAAAAAGAAAAAAAGAAACAGAGATTAATCACTATATATATATATATTATAATAGTTGCTATGCTTATGTACTCTGGTGTTGCTGGTGTCACCAAAAATGATCGTGTTTACTGTGTATTACCTGTTTATCATAGTTCAGGATGTAAGTATAATGATGATGATGATATACTTGGTTTTATGTAAATGATGTATTGATTTTTTTATTATTATTATTTGTAAATTAAATTAGTAATCGTATCATGTTCTGTTACTTTATATGCTGGTGGTACTATTGTTCTTGGTCGTAAATTCTCTGCAAGAAGATTCTGGAATGACTGTGTTGATTATAAAGTTACTGCTTTCACTGTAAGTATATATATATATATATATATATATATATATAATAAATGATTTCCTTTTATGATTGGATGTATATATTTAAATACTCTTTTTTTTTCTCTTAATATTTAATTAGTATATTGGTGAATTCTGTCGTTACTTATTAAGTCAACCACCTCATCCTCAAGAACGCAAACATAATGTTCGATTAGTTTATGGTAATGGTATGAGACCTGATGTATGGCTTCGTTTCCGTGATAGATTTGGTATTTCTAACATTTGTGAATTCTATGCTGCCACTGAAGCTCCTACTAGTTTATTCAATTTAAATACTGGTGATTTTGGTGCTGGTGCTGTTGGTCATCGTGGTTATCTTTTCCGTGGTATTCGTCGTGAACTTAAATTGATTAAGATTGATCCCATTACTGAAGATGCTCTTCGTACTAAAGATGGTTATTGTGTAGAATGTCAATTTGGTGAACAAGGTGAATTGATTGTACGTATGGATCCCGATACCCCTGTTCAATTTGACGGTTATTATAAGAATAAAGAAGCTACTAATAAGAAAATCCTTAAAGATGTTTTTGTTAAAGGTGATTCTTATTTCCGTAGTGGTGATCTTTTGAAATTAGATTCTGATGGTTTCTATTACTTTGGTGACAGGTAAATAATACATCTATTTATTTATTCATTATACCTTTTTTAAAAAAAATCACTTTATAAATCTATTTATATATTTATTCATTTATTTAAAATAGAGTTGGTGATACTTTCCGTTGGAAATCTGAAAATGTTGCTACTACTGAAGTAGCTCAAGCTGTTGGTGTTTATCCTGGTATTGCAGAGGCTAATGTTTATGGTGCTTTAGTTCCTAATCATGATGGTCGTGCTGGTATGGCTGCTATTGTAATGCAACAAGGAAAAGAACTTGATTTCAAGGATTTATATCAATATTTACGTAAAAAATTACCTAAATATGCTATCCCCGTATTCATTCGTTTCGTTCCTGCTATGGAATTAACTGGTACTTTTAAACAACAAAAGGTAGAATTTAGAAATCAAGGTATTGATTTAACTAAGATCACTGATAGAGTTTTCTGGCTTCAAGGTGAATCTTATGTTCCTTTCTCTCAAGATGATTATCAATCTATTATTGATGGTAAAGTTAGATTATAAATAAAGGACTTTTCTTTTTTTTAGAGAAAAAGAAAGAAATAATATATATATATATATATAGTTTAGAAATCTTTTTTTTATGTTTTTTATTCTTTATTACTGTATCATTCATTTCATTATAAATATAATTATATCCTAATAATAATAAAATCTTGTGGATGAAAAACAAATTTTTTCATTTATTTTCAAAATATTTTTGATTTTGTTGCTTTATATTGTTGGGGAAGTCTCCTAAATATAACATTTTACACGTGATTTTTTTTCCTTAACTGCATGAATTCTATAATACATAGTTATTTAATAAAATGATATCCTTTTTTTTTTTTTCTTTCTTGCTTTCTTGCTTTCTTGCTTTCTTTCCTCTAATTTATTTTAATTTATTTTGAAATATTTTCTTTCTGAATAGTATTGCTTTAACTGATATATTGATCATAAATGAAATATCATAAATTTAAAAAAAATGAAAAAATGAATAGCATTATAGTAACTTTCTTCCTTTATTATTATTAAATCTGCTGTTATAAAACTATTTTATTATATGTTCTTTTTTATTTATTTTTTCCGAACATGTTTATTTTTTTATCCACTCATATTCTTTATAAAAAAAAGAATAGTTTGATGTATAGAAATCAAAAATTCATAAAATATTTAGAGAGAAAATGAAATACTTAATTTTATAATTATAACTGCAATTACAAAAAAAACTGTTACCTGGCCTTTCACTTTTTTTTTTTGTTTCTGTGAACTAATACAACGGTGAGAAAGACTGATATAAATGATCCATAAAAATCTAAATGTTAAAGGATACCTAACTAAAAGGAATCCGTATAAATAATATACTGCCAATACTTTTATCTTTTCATATGATCATATTTATTTTTTTTATTTATCCATCTTCTAATAATATTAAGAAACATCTAAGATATTGGCGGACTCATTTTATAATTAAAGCTGCTTTATGAACATATTTTTAGTTAATGAATCCTCAATTTTTTTGTTTCTGGAATATTTTACTGTAAAACCAAAAACGTTGGTATATATGATTTATGAAAATCTAAAGATTAAAGCTCATCCCACTAATTAATAATTAAAAATTCATTTGCTACTGAGAAAGTTTTCTATTTTATGATCCTGCATATTTTTTATTCATCTACCTTCTTATGAATATAAGAAATACTTTAGTGTAAAAAAAAAAAAGCAAAAACCATTTGCTTTATTTTAACTTACTTTTTTTTTATTTTGTCCTTTTAATTATAATTTTATTTTTATTTTTATCTTTTTAAATGGAAAAAAATAATAAAATAAAAAAAGAGTATATATAGCAATAAATGGTAAAATAATAATAATAATAGCGATTGATAGTTTAAAAAAGGATATATATATATATATATATAATTTAAATAATAAAATTTAAAAATTGATTTTACCTTTATTTATTAAAGGAACACCTTCATCTAATGAAGGAACATCCAAAAAATCAACAATATCCCTTATTAAAGATTTACGCATTTTACTTTCACGGAATAAACTTGGCATTAAAGCTAAAGCAAAAAAAAAAAAAAAATTAATTCAATTATTATTATTTATAAATATTTGACGAAATAAGTAAATTTTCTTATATTTTTTAAATTACCTGTAACGCACTCAGCATGATTCATTTTTTTATATAATTTCATTCTAACATCTACTTCATCACG
The DNA here is from genome assembly GCA_037043795.1 of Cunninghamella bertholletiae. Taxonomy (NCBI): domain Eukaryota; kingdom Fungi; phylum Mucoromycota; class Mucoromycetes; order Mucorales; family Cunninghamellaceae; genus Cunninghamella; species Cunninghamella bertholletiae. The sequence goes on from JAZGVP010000001.1 coordinate 2,853,437, forward strand.
TCTTGAAGGTGGTAATACTTCACCAAGCATATTATACATATTTGTAGATTGTTCTATGGGAACAGTAATGTCTTTTTCACCATGAATAAAAATAATACGAGGTGCAAAATCTAATAAATCATCTGATTTGGCAAAGAATTCAGCATTTGTTTTCACTAAATCCAAAGGTGAATTCTTTGAAAAATTTTCTTTTGTTGATCCCATAACACGTCCCATCGCAGATATTTTTTCAACTCCCCTTGCCGACTCATGTCCATAATGTACTTCGATTGAATAAACTCCAGCAAACCTATATATATTTAATTATTTAATTTTCATTTTTTTTTCTCTTATATATATATAAATACTTACAATAAAAGACCTTCTACCTGTGGTAAGAAATCTGTTCCAGTTGTATCAAAAATCTCACCATTTAATTTTTTTTTAGTCATTAATGCAGCATGTTTAGTTTTTTCTATTAAATCAGATAATACAACTTGACAAGCTAGATGAGCACCAGCACTATGTCCCTATATATAAAATATATTTATATATCCAAATATGTATATAAACATATATATATATATATCCCATTTATGATTAGTCACTTATATCACGTGTACATAAATTTATCTATTTATATTTATTATTATATAATATTTCTTTTTTATTATTTATTATTACTTACCATAACATAAATCATATCTACGTCAGCCCTAATATCTTCTGCATGTTTAAAAGTCCATTTAATAGCATTACGTACATCCTCATACATACTATTTACTTTAACAGTTGGGTATTTTCGATAATCAGGTACAATTACAATATAACCTAATTCACGTAAAGTATTTGCAAATGATGTATATAATAACTTTTGTCCTGATGACCACGATCCTCCATGAATGAAAACAATCACTGGTCTTTTTTCTGTTTTTTCATTATTATTATTATTATTAGGGTGATAAATATCTAATAAACATTCTTTGGATGCATTTGAATATGAAATATCACGGCTATTATGAGCATTTAATAAAAATAACATATGATTATTAAACAAAACAAATATTTATATCTGTTTGTTTTATTTGTTATTTATTTATTTATTTATTGTTACCTACCTAACAATACGCCTAAAATTCTTTGTTCCCACTTTCAAATATCTCCAATAAAGATAATGTAATATCATTGGTAAATCTTTTATCCAGCTAAATAAATGTCCAAGTATAATAAAATTGATTTTTAATATTCTAGTAGGACTATATGGTAAATTAAATTCAGCATCAGTTTGAGCATTTAATAAATACATGAGCCATGCTACAATATAAAACGTTACTATAGTTATTTAAAAAAGAAAGAGAGAAAGAAAGAAAACTGTTAGTATTAATTAAAAAATAATAGCTCTCTTTATATTAAAAAAAAAAGAACTTACATATAAGAAAAACTAAAAGAGGTAAACATAAAATAGCACATACTACAAGAGCAGGTAAACAAAATAATGATATTGATAAAAATAAGGTACGTGAATCAAACCATGCCATAGTTTAATATATATAATTTATTATAAAAGAAGAAGAAAAAAAATAAGAGGTTAAAAAATTTTAAAAGAGCACCCTTTTTAGGAAGCTCTGTTGTTTCATCTTTTTTGTCACACAAAAGCACAAAAATGGTAAGTGTGACTCTTCCTTTTTTTTGATACTGATATATAAACTACTGCCTAATGCGTTTGAGTTTAATCTTTTCTTTCTTTTTTATATACTTCTTTTTATTATTATATTATGATTAAATCCGTTTTAATATTTAACAATCATGGGAAACCACGTCTTATTAAATTTTATCAGCAAATTGTAAATATATATAAATAAATATATAAAGAAAAAGAAAACATATACAAGATACCATTCTTATATATTTATTTCTATCTAAAAAAATATATACGTATATGTATATTAAAGGATATTGCGACACAACAAGCCTTAGTTCAAGAAATTTATTCTTTAGTATCAAAACGTCCGGATACAGCATGTAATTTTTTAGAGGGTAGTAAACTATTAGGTGGAAAAGATACAAGAGTTATCTATCGACATTATGCAACCTTATATTTCGTTTTTGTTGTGGATGAAAGTGAAAGTGAACTTGGTATTTTGGATTTAATTCAAGTAAAATAATAATAATGATAATATAAACAGTATATATTAAATAGAAAATATATTAAATTGTATGTATGTATATTTACATATTAGGTATTTGTTGAAAGTTTAGATAGATGTTTTGAAAATGTTTGTGAATTAGATTTGGTAAGTTTTATAGTAAAAAATATACCTATTCTCTATTATTAATTTTTTTATTATACACATATGTATATATATATTTATGTATATATTTATGTATTAGATTTTTCATTTTGATGAAGTACACTATATATTATCTGAAATTATTCAAGGCGGTATGGTATTAGAAACTAATATGAACGAAATCGTTGCAGCTATTAATGAAGTTAACAAAGCAAAAAAGAAATCAGGTTTATCAACTGGAAGTATTAGTCTTCGAGCAACGGAAACTTTAAGAAATGGATTTAGACATTGAATTTTTTTATTATATAGATTTTCTATATATGCTTGTTTGTATATATAAATAATACCTTAAGTTGCTAATAAAAATAAAAATAAAGAATGATAAAATAGTAGTGATAATAAAATAAAATAGATAATGATGTAATCAGTATAAAAGAAAAATATCAATTAAAAAATAAATCTTAAATTAAAGGCAGTTTTTTTCCTCTTGATTTTATTGTGAGCATTTCATAGATTCGTTGATTTAATAATTTATCTATACGATACTTTTCATAAAATCTTTTAAATGTATCAACTCGAAGTAGATCTCTATGTTTAAATAATAAAAGTTCCATCAACTTTTCAAATTGGCAGTGATTTGATTGGATTATTGCTGTTGACAATGAATTGATATGATAGTGTTTTTCATGATGATAATCTATTGTAGGTTGACCAACAAAATTGAAAGGTATATGTTTTAGATAATCAATCATCGTTAAAACTTCTTCACTATCATAACCATTATCTCTATCATCATCTTTAGAATAGGATACTAATGCTTCGATAATTTGATCAAGAGTTTTAGATCCAGAAATAGATTCATCAGAATAATTGTTACCATTATCTTCATTATCACCTTCTTCTTTTTCGTCATCATCATCCAAGTGAATAAAACCATATAAGGGATATTTGAATATATCAAATAAAAATCGACGAAAATTCCTTTTTAAATTTTTTAATTGTTCAATTGGAATGGCATCTGCTTTACCTATTATTGGTATGATATTGACACGAGTTGTGAGGTGTCTTAATATTTGAATATCTATATCAGTTAATCCATTATCACAAGTTGTATTAAGAAAATAAATACAAGCATGAATATGTGAATCTGATATTTTTGCATCTCGTTTTAATTTTATTTCCTATTTTAAAAAATAAATAAAAAGCGTTCATTTTTTAATACATATATAAAAGATTCATGCAAAAAAAAATTCTTCTTTTTTTAATTACTTCAGTAAAAGTTCGTTCATATTGATGATCAATATATTTTGTAAAATATTCTAACTGTTGATCAATAGATAATTTTTGATTAAATCCAGGTGTATCCAAAATAGAAATACATACTTCTTGATTATCTGTTTGTCGAATATGCATAGAAATAGTATAAGGCTCTTTAGTTATCTGTAAAGGTTCCTCTTTTTCTTCATTTATTATTATCTCTGGTACTATTGCCATTGTTGTTGTTGTTGTTGTTAGTGTTTGTTTTTTAAAAGTTCCCTCTAATATATCATTTTTTATATTATGATAAAACTTTCTAACAAAAGTTGTTTTCCCTAAACCTGAATCACCAACAACCATAATATTTAAATAATACACTGAACCTTTACGAATTGATTGTCCTGATAATTCAAGATTGTATTCATTATATAACATGCTTATTTTTGTTGTATTTAGATATCTACTTTGATATATTTATATATAAATAAAAAATAGAATATAAAGGGAAAAAAAATAAAGAAAGAAAAAAAAGAAGAAAAAGAAATAAAAATCATTATATAAATATATAACAAATAAAAAATGTATTTTGGAAGAAAAGAGATGGAAATTAATAATTTTTTGGGGTCCCGCCAATAAAAAGCAATGGAAAATTAATATACTGGAAAAAATAAAGATATCATTTCTTTTTGCAGTATATATATAATAAAATACTTTTATTTGAAAATGAATAATAATGAATCTATAAAAAAAATAAATTATGCAATACAATAAAAAAAGGTTAATAGTATGATATTATAATTCATCATCTGTATCAGGACCTGTCATATCAATTTCAGGTATATTAAAATCATCATCATCATTATCACTAAGTTGAATAATTTCTGATTCATTTGTTTTTATAGATCTATTTTGACTATTTGTAGTGCAAGAATCAACATTTATTTGAGCTACCATGGAATCCATTTCTTGCTCTATTGCTTCCTCATTAAAATCATCATTAAGACTATTTGTAAAATCAAATGCTTGGATAGGTTTTTTAAGTTTTTCCTTTCCATCTGAAATGTCCAATATATTAGTGGTCACATTCTCTATTTCAATTTTTCTTTTCTTAATATTTAATTCCAAAGATGTTGATGATATTGGTTCTATTACTTCTTTTTCTTTTCCCTTATCTTTTTTTTCCAAGTGAGTAACAGATAATGATGTTTTAATTGATTCTAAACAATTAGATGGTTGTGATGATTCTATTAAAGAAACGGACGTTTCTGTGGACTCTAATTGAGTGGTTGATTGTAATTCTTTTGTTGAAGAGTGATTGGATTCTGCTACTATTGCTTCTGTCATATTTGCAGCTTCTGTAACTGGTTTATTATTTTCTGACTCTGATTTTTTTGTTTTATAATCATTATCATTATGATCTAATATATCATCATCCTTTTCAATTCTATTTTCATGTTTTATATTATCCACTTCATTGTTAACTGAAATTACATTATTTTGTGCTACTTGGGAAAGTTTTTTCATAATAGTATTTGTTGTTGTTTGAGTAGGTGGCATTCGAGGATGTATGATTAAGTCACAAATAGCTAACCCATGTTTACAAATTAATTGTAACTATTTAAAAAAAAATAACTATAAGTATTCCTTTATATATATATTCCCTACTCATTTTTGATTTACCTTATGATTTTGTTCATTTAAACCTGCAGAAAAAATTCTAATAGCATGAGGTAAAATACTAGCTTGTACTTCAATAGGATTCATGATGGATGTTAAAAGACAATTATAAAGTTTTTCTTTTAATAGTTGGTCTTCTTCTAAAGTTAAGTCCAATGATGTTTGAGTTGCAAATAAAAGTCGAGAAAGTATATTACTATCCACTAAATTACGAGAATACAAATCCATTGAAGACCCAAAACAGTTGATTAAATTGTTTAATGTATCTAGTGCTGTTATTTGAATATCATAGGATGAAGTTGCAGTGATTGTACTGGTAGTGGTTAATGTATCAGAATTGGTCAATCCATCACGTTTTCTTTTTTTTGATTTATCCTATATTTTTTATTTTTTATATATAACATTTTTTTAGTATATCTGATTATTATAACAAAATACAGAAAAACATGTTATTTTAATTTTTTATTTTTCTTTTTTTACCTTATTCTGACTTGGAACAGTATCAGTTACTTTTTGAGCGGTTAATTGTATATCTTTTAGTATACTTGAAACTAGAGGTTTACAAATTTTTTCACCAAATGCGTAACCAAAGTACTGTAAACAGAGAGTAATGTTATTATAAATGGTCATCTTAATAGATCTATCATAATTTAAATATAGAACGTTATTATTCATTTATTTATCTATTTATTTTTTCATTATATTGAATATTTATCTTACCTTTGAGAACTATATTCACTTAATAACCTAATTAAAATTCTTGAAATTAAATCATTATACTTTGCTAAATGACAGCCAGAGCTTTTGTATACATAAACAATAATAATAATAATAATATTAGCATTATAACTCATCCATCATGAAATATTACAACCAATTTAATATTTATATAAATACCTAAAAAGTATTGATGAGAGCAATCTATTAGCATTATAATGAAGTATGGGTAAACATGACATTAAAGTTGTAAATTCCTTTTTATCTTTAAATTCACGCATCTATCATTAAATAATAATAATAAGTGGTCAATAATAATAAAATTCATTATAATATAAGGTTTAAACTATATATCAACTTACTAAGGTGCCATCAAAAACATTATAGATTCTACAAAGAAGATCAACTGTTTGAGAAATTGGGACAGATACTAAACCTAAAGATTGAGAACTAAAATTATAATAATTAAATAAAAAATAATAACAATATATAAATGTTCATGAATTTATTTCATATTTTACCCTAAATAAATGGTGATGCATTCTATAAGAGATTGAATTCTTCTTAAAATTATAGGGAAAGATACAATATAATCAGAAGATAAACCAATTAATGGTAATGGTGTAGGTGCATCAGAAAATTC